>JAQSUU010000451.1:2728000-3410000 GCA_038087645.1 Saccharum hybrid cultivar R570 | reverse complement strand
TCCCTCCCACCCTGCTAGGACATAAGTGTAGGTCGAAGTCGACAAGTGCTTAGGACATTTTGTGTGGGGTATGATTTACGGCCCCTAAACCTATCCACAGCTTTAGCAGGCACACATGCCTTGATGTGAGTGCCATCTAGTGCCCCTATACAACCCTATGTACAGAGACAAACATGTGTCACAACACTTATATCTAAAATTGCATATAAAAAATATATCACTTACACTCTTGAGAGTTACCTCAAAATATGGATAGAATCTGTGATCTTTGGGTGCGTGGATGTAGATCTCACATAAATTAGGTCAGGAGCTAACTTGACAATGGCACGCAGGACGGCATTAAAGTATGTACTCACTGTCCATCCCGATCTCCACATTGCAATTCCTACAGAGGAATGTGTGTGGTATTGCCCAACAATCTTCAAAAACATTGCCAGCTGCTCCTCTACCAAAACATGAAGTTTGTTAACTAATAGCCCCCTCTCCCTAAGCTGAGCACAAAGCTTGTAGAATACAGGCCGGGACATCCTGAGCTCACGCATACATGTTCTGTCCGAGGTATCAATCAACCTAATTAGCTCACTACTATGCCATATATCCCTCTGCGCAAGTGGAGCATACTTTATGCGTTTGGCTGTACTCCTCTTGTGATTTTTGTTCCTCCACCACAAGGCCAACAGTAGAACAAGAAAAGCTATTGACTTTTGCTTCCACATACAGGAACAGAGGAATTTTTGCTGAATATCGCCTATCAAGGTGTAGGCGTGTAGGCAATGTGCACGAACAAAAAATGAAAAATAAAATGCAAAGCATGTATCAGCAACCAGTAAATTAAAATACCTTTTGATATGCACAAGCATGAATGGCAAAGGAAGAAGTAGTACATGGCATGTATAGTAGCCAATAAATTAAATTAGTTTGGTGAACAGGCTGGTTTAACTGAAACTAACATGTGCAACTAAACTAAAGTGATTTGAACTAATGCACACCATCGTGGAGCATCAAGCAATTGTTAGCTATATCTGGATTTTTTTTAATGGGCAAGGCGAAGTGTTTAACCATCATAAATAATGCTGAACTCTTAACAGAGGGATATTCAATGGGGTTATGCAGTTGGGAATCTGAGGAACAACAACTACAATCGTAGTAGCTTCCTGTAAGCCTATAGCTATGCAGAGACGCAGAGAGAGACCAAAGGAGCTCTATTTGAAAGATTTTACCTCTAGCTGGGGCGATTGCGTTCTGGTACGTTTTCCTCTGCGCTTTGTTGCAGCAGATCTGTAAACAGATGATACATTAGAAACTCATACCTACATGGAGGATTGAAGGAGGAAAACACATGCTAGTAGGAATAGATGGATTAATCGGAGATGAGAGGCCACCAGATGAGGGAAGATGCTCCTTGTCCCCCAACGGATTAAGGGATCTGTTATGAAGGTAGGGATGGAAGGATATGTCCCTTTAATCTGCGACATGAACAAGTGATGGACTGGTGGAGCTTCGGGGCTGGCACAAGCGACGGAGGAGATAAGTGACGGAGGCCGTGAAAAGTGACAATGGAGAAGGAGAGGATTAGAGGGAAGTGGTGGCTGCTGTGTCGGTGGGAGGGTGATACTGCAAAACAACAGGCAAGGGCAATAGGAGTGCGGAAGGCAGCCAAAGTATTAGAGCTGGACGTCTCGTGTCCGCCGCCGATTCAGCTAGAAGGTTCGGCGCGCCAATTTTTTTGGTTTGAAACCAAACAACCGCCCAAGTTTTGGGACTGCCGTAACTTTGGCTGGACATATTTTGGAGGGCATCCAAGCAGGCCCTATATATTAGGTGTAAGCATGTCAAAACATGCTAGGATAAGCCTTATTATAATAGATTATTGCTGCATTGGACAAAATTACTTGTAGGATTAGTTGCAATATCTTCCCAACAATTCTGATATTGCATCTTTGTCATGTGTTGGGTTTTACAGACAAGTTTCTGGAATAAAGTGCCAGGAGGAACTGACTGTGATTAGTAAATTCCCATGCAACAATCCGTGGCGGTAAAATTGTTTAAATAAAATATTATGCTGGTATATTTAATGTGCTTCCACCTTTCATGCATGCACTGGTTAAGGACTTAAGGCATGCTGTTTTGGCCATATGGTTGTTTCTCCCATATAGATGATCAATGTTGTTACTGCCTGAACAATGAGATGCATGCACGTCTCAGCTGAATATTTTCAGATGTAGAGTTAGATTCTTAGTCATAGGTCCCTTTTTACTTCATTTAGCGTAACAAGCTCTTTTGTTTTTGGTGCCGCCTAAGCCCTTTTCTGGCTTGGACGTTCGTGTGATCGCACTTTCTATCCCACTTAATGAAATATACATGTTCAGGTGCATTCGTGAAAAAAACCACCTAAAGTCTTAATGACATGATGTTAAAGCGAAGCTCTACTAACTTAGCTATATTACACATCCACCCACACACATAAAATCCTCAAAACTCACCTGGAGGTGATGCTTCAAAGCTTTTATGTGTTTGGAAACTTCATTTTGCCTGCTGGTTTCTAGAATCCAAATTGCAAGTGCGAACTTTAATTTTCAGTTGTGTCCTGTATTTGTCTTTTCTCTTCAACTTCCAAAACTGATAGAATTGATAATTCTTCATACAGAATGCTCTCCTTGCCAGCATTGCTGAGGTTGAAAAGCAGAGTGAGATGGATGCTCGAGTTTCAACATGGAAAGAAAGAATTGAGGATGCCTTGGAAGAGCAGGTTTGTTGCTGGCTTGAACTGCTTACAATTTTGCATCTATGAACTTGTTTAGCGCTCACCCCTACATCCATGTCTTGTCAGGATAAAAACCCACCTTTTGATATCGGTTCATATGGGGAGCAAATCCTTGACATACTTTCATCAAGAACTGACAATACAGGAACTGCATCTTTTAGTGAGATTGTTAGTGGCAGACCAAAGTATGAGGTTGCCAGAACATTCTCTGCCCTTCTCCAGCTGGTAAACTTCCCTTTTCTCCCAGTTTCATAATCTTGTCATCTGGTGCAACCCCAAGCAATTTTTTAGCCACGTGAATGTTACAGGTGAATGGCAGAAGTGTTGATCTGGACAAAGGACAAGCCACGAATGAGTTGGTGTGTTACACAACAGAGAATCCATTCCATGTAAGGCTCATTGGTCCCAACCGGAGGCCAGAAATGGAGGCACGCTTTGCTCGGAAGAGAGTCAAGTCCCCACTGCAAAATGCAGGCAAAGGTGGTGAGTCCTCTCTGGCACAGCATGAGTGCCCCAAGAAGCCGTTGCATAAAAATGGCAAGATTCCAGTCAAGACAGCGATCAGGCTGACTCCAGATGGGAAGCGAAGGCGAAGGTCAGCCGCTCACCTAATGCAGCCGATCAATCTGGAATCCAGCGGATGAACGCCAATGGCAAACTAACTCATGGGCAACTAGAGGCCGATTCTTCTAATTGTTGTGACTTCAGTGGCGGCTTCATAGGCAGGATGAGTTGTGACCTGTAAGTTATGACTTAGGCGTAGCTAGCGGGAGTACATGTACAATAGTTCATTGTGCTGTTTTGTATGTATTGGTATCTCAGCTCTCAAGTGTAATGCTAACAGGGCAAGCAAGAATTGTTGGACGGACTTGCCCTTTTATAGCGGTATGACATTGGTAGATTCAGTTCTAATTCAATAAACTAGTGCGATGCCATGTCTATTGTATGCTAGTTGCTGGTGCTTTTATTGTTCTTAAAACTGCATGATTCAACACTACAATCGATGTTCTCCGCAATTTCAGATTTACTAGAAAGACCGCGCGGCTTTGCCGCACATGACCAGATAATAGGCCAATCCATTGAATTGAACTGTTCTGACATAGTGCGCAATGGATGCACTCGTACTATTATTCAGGGATTGCATGAGGAAATAGAGTTAATATAGACCAAGCCAAATCACCTGGGATGTAGGATAATAAAAGGTGAAGTGTTGATATGGCAATGCAAAACAATGTCCTCGACTCGAAGCAAGCTAGCGGAAAAATCGTTATCGGCGACAATATTGTATTAGTGCATAGTTCTTATAGGTTAGTCTTATGACGTCGAAAACTCGTATTCCATTCGTGCAATGGATAAGGACTTGGATATCCATCTTTCAGCAAGTGTCCTGCTACTATTGTTGTCTAGAGACTGTGTGGTCCTAATTATAAAGAAACAGAGCTTATAACATCATATAATATATATACACACCTGCTTACAAATTGTAGAAAAGCTCTTCGAAGCATAACAGTTTGCTAAGTTCTTGCTAATCTGTACATATTTTAAGCTAAGCTTAGCCTCTTAGTCTTAGTAACATACACAGTACATAATATCAGGTAATGCTAAAGTGGTAGTTCCTGTTGTGTTGGAGACAATGTGAGCCTTGAAAATAAGTTGATATCATAATATTTCATACCTTAATGCTTTCCTTTTTCTTGTAGTCTTTTCCCCTTTGGTTGTCATCTTCATTGTCATCGCTGATTTCCTGCATATAATTAGATTGTATTTTTAAAAATTTGGAGAAAGTTTCAATGCCATGCATGGGTCAATTTATTCTTGCTCTTTAGTTGCCGCGCCATCTTTAATAACCCATGGCCTTGTTTAGATGCCCAAATTCACCCTCAAATTTCACTATGCAAAAAGAAGATTCTCCATCACATTAAAATGTCGGCACATGCATGGAGTACTAAATATAGATGAAATCAAAAACTAATTGTACAGTTTTGTTGTACTTTGCGAGACGAACATTTTGAGCCTAATTAATCAATGTTTGGACAATTATTACTAAATAAAAACAAATTTACTACAGTACTGCGCAGTGCACTACAGTGCATTCGGGATGCACCGAATCGGGCATATAAACAAGGCCCATATTGTTTTCTTGGCCCATGGGTTAAGAGTGTGGAAGTTCAAGGTAGCTCTGGGTGGTAGGTATCTTCTCAACATTTCATAGGAATAAATTCGAATTTGCGTCCCTCTATTGTCTATTGTCTATATAGCTCCGACCCTCACAGGAACATGTATGATTTGCACAAATTATGCTTTGTTCATCTGGCTTATAATCCGTCTTTTTCATCTTTTTTTTCAGCCGGAACAGTATTTTTCTCTCACAACAAATCAGTCAACAGTGTTTTTTAGCCGGCTTATCAGCACAGCCGAACGGGGCCATATGTCGGTATATATGGTGTAGCAATTGTGATATTGAAATATACTAATGGCTGACTCATAGGTTGCAAATTATTTAGTACTCCTTCCTTCTCGCTCACGAACCCATTCATCCCCTCCGCCTCTAACTTCCACCTGCCGCGAAGGCAGCTCGTTCCTGTCCCCGGCGAAGCAAATCAGTGCTTATAGTTTCTCCAACAGCTTCTCCACGGATTTCTTTCATTTGTATGTAGGTGGGCATACAAGATTACATATAGAATGTATATATAAAATATGACGAACCCAGCCAATAATGCGAATATGCTATTGAAAGCATCTAGGCCCCGAGGTTTGGTTTCGGCAATTGATGACAACGCTTTATTACCATGACTAACGTGTGTTTTGCAGAAACTTTGGTAAGTTAGGTCATGGAGGTTTTAACTGCTTTGGGCACCATGGTATTCATGCCCCTTGATGGAAATCGTTTCGGTTTTCAAAAGAGTGACGTCAAGATTAAGGACGGTTAGTTCCGGATGTCGAGGTGTTGAGAGACATTTGGAATAGTCGTTAGGATCTTCGTTTTTCTCTTTTGGCCGTACTATAAAGGAGGGCATGAGCGGGTAGCTTGACCTAGGCGAGTCCTATGTTTAGGTGTGGTGCACACTTGTTAAACTTGGCGCTAGGCAGCTCTAGAATAGCTCAAAGTTCAGTTGGGAGCAACTTGGTTGAAGTTGTAACGCTTTTCGGAGAGTTTCGGGTCGTTTTCCCGTGACCGGACGCGGTCCTCGGCATGACCGGACACGTCCGGTCAGTTCAGTTCCGCGGCTGGGGTTTCAGCTCTGAGCACCGGACGCGGTCCTCGCGAGGACCGGACGCGGTGGTCAGAAGTCAACACGTGTCACTTAAGGGAAACACCCGATCGGACGCGACCTGGGTGTGATCGGCGCGTCCGGTCATAGTCCAGTAAGGTCCTGAGACGACCGGACGCGTCCGGTCATCACCGATCGGACGCGGTCGCGCGTCCGGTGCGAGTACAGTAAGCTCCACGCACGATCGGACGCGTCCGGTCACCCCTGACCGGTGTGTCCGGTCATTTAGGTGTTTTTCGGTTTTTTGACCGTTACGAGCGACCGGCGCGTCCGGTCAGTACGACCGGCGCGTCCGGTCAGCTCGAGTTTTGCTGAGTCAGCAGGTAACGGTTCGTTTCGTCTGTGGGGTGTATAAATACATCCCCACCACCTCTTTTAGAGGTCTCTTGCTCATTTGATCAGCTGATAAACACCTTTGGAGTGCAAGGTAGTGCAAGGTAGTGCAAGAGCACTAGTGAGGATAGAGATTTGAGAATCAAAGCTTGAGAGTTCCTCACTAGCGATTAGAGAGTAACAAGTGTGCATCCACTTTCTCATTTAGGCTCGTAGTGGTCAAGTGAGAGTTCTAGCTTGTTACTCTTGGTGATCGCCATCACCTAGACGGCTTGGTGGTGATTGGGAGTTTGGTGTTCATCCGGCGGAGCTTGTGGATGACCCAACTCATCTTGTGAGCGGTTGTGGGTGATTCACCGCGATGGAGTGTCAAAGAATCAACCCGTAGAGAGCACTTGATCCTTGCGCGGATCAAGGGGGAGCGACACCCTTGCGCGGGTGCTCCAACGAGGACTAGTGGGGAGTGGCGACTCTCCGATACCTCGGAAAAACATCGCCGTGTTCCTTGCCCCTTTACATTCAAGCATTTACTTTCTCGTATTTACTTACATTGCTTGTTTACATTCCTAGACTTGCCATGCTAGACTAGGATTGGAAACTAGGGTGCAAAACTTTGTATCGGTAGACTCTCTAGGAACACAAGTAGACACTAGGGGTGAATTCCAGCTTGTAGGATTTATTCCTTGCATTTATTTTTTAGAGAAGCCCAATTCACCCCCCCTCTTGGGCATCTTGATCCTTTCAATTGGTATCAGAGCCGTGTTGCTCTACTTTTAGGCTTTACCGCCTAGAGCAAGATGTCTAATGGGGAAGGACCACCTCCCACTTTTGAGGGAGACGATTTTCCATATTGGAAAATTCGTATGGAGGCATACCTCGAAGCCATAGATGTTGGGTGCCTTAGAGCCGCAACCGAAGGGCTTCCCCCCATAAGGGATCCCGCTAACCCAAGTGGTGACGAGGAGAAGTACGACCGGTGGAATGCAAATGCCAAAAATGCACTCTACCAGGGCTTAGGCAAAGATATCTTCAATCGCGTGCGTAATGCAAAGAACGCTCATGAATTGTGGGAAAATCTTTGTGCTCTCCATGAGGGAACTAAGAGTGAGCGTGAGGAACGCTATCACATAGCCTTAAAGAAAATTAATTCTTTTGAGATGCTTCCCAAAGAAAGTGCTAATGACATGTACACTCGCTTGAATGTTCTTATAGAGGACCTCAATGCTCTTGGGCTCACCAAAATGAGCCAATCGGATGTTGCAAGGAAGATCTTGAGTGTGCTTCCCGTTGAGAAGTATGGACATATTGTCACCGTGCTTCACCAAAGTGATCTTTCCACCGCAACACCAACTCAAGTTTTGGGGAAAATCAATGCTCATGAGATGTACATGCATATCACTCCGGAAGAGGGCTCATCATCTTCCAAGAAGAAAGACTTGGCCTTCAAAGCTAGTCATGACAAGAAGAAGATGAAAGGCCAAGCCATGATGGTGCAAGAAAGTTCAAGTGATAGTGATGTTGATGATGAATCACTTGCACTCATGGTGAGAAAGACCACCAAGATGTTAAAGAAGCTTAACAAGAGTGGCATCAAGTTCGATGACAAGAAGAAGAAATTCTTCACAAGTAGCAAGAGAAAGCCAATCTCGGAGATGGATTGCTACAATTGTGGTGAACTTGGTCATCTAGCTCATCAATGCCCTAGACCACCAAAAGACAAGTACAAGAACAAGAACAAGGGCAAGAAAAATGATTCAAGTGATGAAGAAGAAGAGAAGAAGAGGAACAAGCCATACAAGAAGAAGGATGGCAAAAAGAAGGAGTTCCACAAGAAAAAGAAGGGAGAAAAGGCATACATTGTTGGTGATTGGCTCACCGACATTGATTCATCATGTGAGTCCTCCGAAGATGAGAGCAATGATGAGAAAGAGAAGATTGCCGCATTTGTGATGGGGCCATCATCTTCACCAACATCTTCATCACCACCTTCACCGTCTCCTTCACCATCATCGTCCACTACTCACCTATGCCTTATGGCCAAGGGTGAACGAAAGGTACAAAACCATGATAGTGATGATGATGACGATAGTGATAGTGATGATGAATATGACTCACCTTCTTATGATGAACTTGTAAAATTGTTAAACAAATACACTAAAATCATAAGAAGAACTAGAAGTGAAAATGATGATCTTCAAAATGAAAATGAATCACTCTCATCAAAGCTTGAAAATATTCAAAAGACTAGTGGTGAGCTTAGAGTTCAAAATGAAGTGATGTCTTCCACTCTCAAGGAACTCAAAACCTCCTATAAAGAGCTTAAAGATCAACATGATAAACTTGAGAAGAAGCATGATGAGCTCATCACTAGACACAATTCTCTAAAGGACAAATACACCACATTAAAAATTGATTATGATAGTCTTGTGGTTGCTAATGAACTTGCTCTTGAGACACATGATGCTACTAACCATGTTGTTAAGTGTGATATAGCTACATCATGTGATGACTTGATCATTGAAAGCATTGAGCGAGGTTCTAGTAGCAAAGGCAAGAGTGTGGTTGAGTCAAGCAACCATGATGATTATGCCAAGATTAAGAGTGAAAATGAGAAGCTTGCAAGTGAGAACAAGAAGCTAAAAGGTTTGATGGCTCTTGAGAAGCAACCAACAAATGAGTCACTCATTGAAGAAAACAAAAAGCTCAAGCAAGAAAAAGAGCATCTCAAGACCGGCCTAAGCAAGTTCACAAGAGGCCAACATTTGCAAAGTGAGCTCCTCATGAACACCGTAATGAAGATGGATAGAAGTGGTATTGGGTACTTGGCAAATCAAGAGAAGAAAGCAAAAGCTCAACAACAACAAAGCAAGTCAAAGCCCAAGTCAAAGAGATGTGTTGAGTGTGGTCAAGAAGGTCACTTTGCTCATGAATGCAAAACTCCACCACCACAACCCTTGCCCAAGCATGCTAGACCTTTCGCTTTCAATGCTCATTATATGCTAAGAAAAGATTCAAATGGAAAGATGAAAGTCATGTTTTTGGGTCCCCCAAACAAGAATAGGCCAAAGAAAATATGGGTTGCCAAGTCACTAGTGGATAAAGTCAAGGGCCCCTCTCAAGTTTGGGTCCCTAAACAAAAAGCTTGATCTCTTATGTGTAGGTGAACTACAAGACCGGTGGAACTCATTGGGTTATTGATAGTGGTTGCACTCAACATATGACCGGTGATCCTCGTATGTTCACCACCATTGAAGAGAATGGAATATGTCAAGAGAAGATCACATTTGGGGATAATTCAAAAAGCAAAGTCAAGGGGTATAGGCAAGATTGCAATATCACATGATCACTCACTCTCAAATGTGCTCTATGTTGCTTCATTGAGTTTCAACTTGTTGTCCGTTGGGCAACTTTGTGACCTTGGCTTCCAATGCTTGTTCACACCAAATGAAGTGGAAGTTTCAAAGATAGATGACAAGCAAGTGATATTCAAAGGCTTTAGATACAATAATCTTTATCTTGTTGACTTCACCTCCGAAGATGCAAATTTGATGACATGTTTGTTCACCAAGACCTCACTTGGTTGGCTTTGGCATAGGAGGCTTGCTCATGTTGGAATGAACACTCTCAACAAGCTTTTGAAGAAAGAACTAGTGAGAGGATTGAAGGATGTGAAGTTTGAAAAGGACAAACCGTGTAGTGCATGTCAAGCGGGCAAACAAGTTGCAAAAACACTCATCCAACCAAAGCTTTCATGTCAACTTCAAGAGTGCTAGAACTTCTACACATGGATTTGTTTGGGCCTACAACATACAAGAGCTTGGGTGGTAATCTCTATTGTCTTGTGATAGTGGATGACTACTCAAGGTATACATGGACCTTCTTCCTTCATGACAAATCCGAAGTGGCAAATTGCTTCAAGAAGTTTGCAAAGAGAGCTCAAAATGAATTTGAAGTCAAGATAAAGAAGATTAGAAGTGACAATGGGAAAGAATTTGACAACACCAACATTGAAGCTTATTGTGATGAAATTGGAATCAAGCATGAGGTGTCTTCAACCTACACTCCTCAACAAAATGGTGTAGTTGAGAGAAAGAACCGAACTTTGATCACTCTTGCAAGAACAATGCTAGATGAGTACAACACTCCGGAGAAGTTGTGGGCCGAGGCAATCAACACCGCATGCTATGCTTCAAATCGCCTCTTCCTACAAAAAGTTTCTTGGCAAGACCCCCTATGAGTTGCTTAATGGCAAGAAGCCGGACGTCTCTTTCTTTCGGGTGTTTGGTTGCAAATGTTACATCTACAAGAAGCGTCAACACCTAGGGAAGTTTCAAAGACGTTGTGATATTGGTTTTCTTGTTGGTTACTCATCAAAGTCCAAAGCATATAGAGTATTTAACCATGCCCACCGGTTTGGTTGAAGAAAACATATGATGTGGAATTTGATGAATCTAACGGCTCCCAAGGAGCAATTGAGAATTGTGATGATGTAGGTGATGAACCCTTGAGGGAGGCCATGAAGAACATGCCGGTGGGAGACATCAAGCCAAAAGATGATGATGACGATGTACAAATTGTTGATCCACCATCTTCATCACATGTGCCTCAAGATGATGACAAGAATGAGAGAGTTGAAAATGAAGACACTTATGTCTCTCATGAACAATCCGAGGCACAAGCTCAAGATGTTGATGCTCCTCATCCACCTCCTCAAGTGGTTGATAAAAGAAATTCACCACTACTTCAAGCACATCCACAAGATCTCATCATAGGGAGTCCTACAAAGGGAGTAATGACTCGATCCCAAAAGCTAGCTTCTTTTGTTGAACATCATTCTTTTGTCTCTTGCGTTGAACCTAAGAATGTAGAAGAAGCTCTTCAAGATCCGGATTGGGTGATTGCAATGCATGAAGAATTGAACAACTTCACCCGCAATCAAGTATGGACACTAGAAGAGCATCCCAAAGGTGCAAGAGTCATTGGAACCAAGTGGGTGTTCCGAAACAAGCAAGATGACCAAGGCATAGTGGTGAGGAACAAGGCAAGACTAGTTGCAAAGGGGTTCTCTCAAGTTGAAGGTCTTGATTTTGGAGAAACCTTTGCACCCATTGCAAGACTTGAAGCCATTCGTATCCTCCTTGCTTATGCATCACATCATGATATGAAACTATATCAAATGGATGTGAAAAGTGCATTTTTAAATGGCTTTATAAATGAACTAGTCTATGTTAATCAACCTCCCGGGTTTGAAGACCCTAGATATCCTAATCATGTTTATAGGTTGTCCAAGGCGTTATATGGGCTCAAGCAAGCCCCTAGAGCGTGGTATGAACGCCTCCGGGACTTCCTCATTGAGAAGGGCTTCACCATTGGGAAGGTCGACACCACACTATTCACCAAGAAGCTTAATGGGGAGATCTTCATTTGTCAAGTATATGTTGATGATATCATCTTCGGATCAACAAATGAAGATTATTGCAAGGAATTTGGTGAATTGATGTCAAAGGAATTCGAGATGTCAATGATTGGTGAGCTCACATTCTTCCTTGGTTTTCAAGTAAAGCAAATGAGAGAAGGGATTTTCATCTCTCAAGAAAAGTATACCAAGGATCTCCTCAAAAGATTCAAGATGGAAGAATGCAAACCAATCAAGACCCCAATGCCATCAAACGGACATCTCGACCTAGATGAGGGAGGTAAACCGGTTGATCAAACTCTCTACCGTTCTATGATTGGTAGCTTGTTATATCTTACCGCATCTAGGCCCGATATCATGTTTAGTGTGTGCATGTGTGCTCGCTTTCAAGCGTGCCCTAAAGAACCTCACCTAAGTGCCGTAAAAAGAATCCTAAGATATCTTAAGCTCACCCCAAGCATTGGTCTTTGGTATCCCAAAGGAGCTAGATTCCAACTAGTTGGCTATTCCGATTCGGACTATGCCGGTTGCAAGATTGATAGAAAAAGCACATCCGGAGGGTGCCATTTGCTTGGAAGATCTCTAGTATCTTGGTCATCTAAAAAGCAAAATAGTGTGGCTTTGTCCACCGCCGAGGCGGAATACATTGCCGCGGGGGCCTGTTGTGCACAAATCCTATATATGAAACAAACCCTCCTAGACTATGGAATTGTTCTTGAAAAGGTGCCACTTTTATGTGACAACGAAAGTGCCGTTAAAATTGCTAACAATCCGGTACAACACTCTCGCACCAAGCACATTGATATCCGCCATCACTTTCTAAGAGATCACGTTGCTAAAAATGACATATCACTAGAAGGTGTAAGAAGTGAAAATCAATTAGCGGATATCTTCACCAAACCTTTGGATGAGGGAACCTTTTGTAGGTTAAGAAGTGAACTCAATGTGCTTGATTCTAGTAACTTTAAAAAATGAGCGTGCGTTGTCCCTTGCATTGCATTGTATTATATGCCATTTTTTTTATCGCTTTGTTTTTAGGGCTTGGCTAACACGGTTACGATAACCCTTCCTTGGAGGAGTGAAAAAGCCTAACCGTGGATCAAACTTGACAAGCATTCTAGTTTTACCTTCTTGTACTGCATTGCATATGCATGGTTGTTGTTCTTGTCGTTTCTCTTCGGTTAAGTTTTGAGCAACCTCTGTGTTCGTCCATGGATAGAGAGAGCATTTTGACGCTCCTAATGGTTCAAAAACTCTATTGCGTGGCCATACGTTGCTCCTTGGGTGTTTTTTTGCCTATTTTCTTAAAAATAATACTAGCCTAAGGCAATCTATTTTTAAAATTTTTTTGAGGGTTTGAGTGAGGTCTCTCATTTCGTGTTCCAATTGGTGTTTATTCGTGTCTCTTTGAATTGGAACCTGATTGGGAGAAGTCGCGTCGTAGTTGGAACAAAGAAGGGCGAAGAACAGTCACCGGACGCTGCACCGGACGCTGCACCGGACGCAGTAATGCTGCACCACCGCGTCCGGTCCCGGCGTCCAGCAGCGCGTCCGGTCATCCAGAAGACCAACTCTAGATCTAGTGATCGGACGCTGCACCGGACGCGCCTCTGTTGACCACCGCGTCCGGTCCCGGTTACCACCACCGCGTCCGGTCCTCGCGATATATTCCCGAACTTCCAACGACCGGACTCAGACCGCGTCCGGTCAGTCCGCACCGGACGCGTCAGGTCACTCCAGGAGCTTACTGGAGTATGACCGGACGCTGCACCACCGCGTCCGGTCATATCGACCACCGCGTCCGGTCATCACGTGTCGCGCGGATCTAACCCCTTTATAAAACCGATTCGTCCTCGGCTGGTTTTCTCTCACCCGCACGCGCTTCCGCCGCCGCCTTGCCTTAGTCGCCGTCTCGCCGTTTCCGCCACCCCCTCACCATCTTCCCTGCCGCCGGCGACCTCCTGTCGTGCCCGCGCCGCACCTTTCCTCGCCCGCACGCGCTCGCCGCTCACGCGCTGCTCGCTGCCGCACCGGCCGCTCCCGCGCCACCCGCAGCCGCACCCTCGCCCGACGCTGCTGCGCCGCGCACCACCGCCGCCGGCAAGCCGTCCAGTCTCGCCGTGCACCTCGCCAGCAGTAGCCGCAGCTCCCCCGTGCCAACCCTAGCCCGTCTCTCATCCTTCGGCCGTTTTTCCTCTTCTAGGTCTTGCCCTCTCCCCTGCCTAGGGTTTTGCCCTAACCCTAGGGTTAGTCGGACGATCGTTCGTCGACGAGTTCCGTCGCGCGTCGTCTTCTTCGCGAGGTTGGTTCGCGTCACCCTATTCTCCTTGCTAGGGCTTGCCGTAACTGTTTCTTTTTCAATCCTAATTATACCTTGTTTCGGCAAATCAGAGCTCGTTCGGCGATTTCGGGAATCTCGCAATCTAGGTCACCTTACCCTGTCAGTCATCTCGACGATCCGAGGTAGCTTCACGTTTCGATTCATATCGTATCTCATATGCTTGCTATCTCTAGGATTCGTACCTTTTAGTTATATATGTGTTTATAGTAGATCTCTCTATTCCGTCTTTGCAGCGAGTCTGTTGTGTGTCAGGGTGAGATCAGTTTGCTAAATCCGAGGCCAAGCCTGCGGATACGGATTGAGGCCAAGCCTCTTGAGTGACAGTTCATCATCTTACAGAGGTTCTCAGTCGCTGTGTCAGCATGGTGCGTTGCAAGAACGCCGGTGGTGCTCCTGGTGACGGGAACGACAGTCCTCCTCGTCGGTCTGAGATTGCACGTGGGAAGCGTGTCAAGGTCTTGGCCAGAAAGAAGAAGAAGACACTCACAGAGGCAGAGATTGCTCAGGCCGTAGCAGATGCAGCAGAGCAGGCAGAGAGAGGTGGCAGGAGCAGTGGCATACGCATAGGCGAGCGTCGCTTTCATCTTGAAGGTCGACAGCTCGGCACAGAGGCCACTGAGGGCACTGAGGATACTAGAGCTGCAGAAGATATGTCAGTTGATCCACCCACAGAGACCACAGAGGCTCCAGAGGCTACAGCAGATACAGAGGAGCAGCCAGCTCAGTCTCCAGTACGTCGCCGCTCCACACGCGCCCGTACTCAGGTGTCTCCTAGGCCAGAGGGTCAGCGACGTGGAGCACGTCCTCCTCCCAGAGCTAGAGGTTCACCCCCGGTCGAGCACTTTGACTTGAGGGGTGCTTCAGCACGTCAGGTGCAGGGGTTGAGGTTCGTGGAGGTCAGTCGGTGGTTTCCACCTGTGAGGGATCCCAGAGCTTCAGAAGGATTCTATACCCCTCTTCAGGAGGATTTCTACAGAGCTCTAGTTGACAGCGGTATTGCTTTCCGACCACAGAGGGTCTGTCGACTTGAGTCACTAGTCGAGGTTGTGGGAGAGCAGCTACGTCCGCACCTGTCCTTTCTGCCAGGCTTGTCAGATCTTCTTGGACGGACAGGTGCATACTGCGGCACATGGGTCAGAGAGTTTTATGCTTCACTATGGATTGATCCTGCCCATGATTTCATTCACTTTGCATTCCGAGGCCGCGATCACCGCCTATACAGCAGCAGAGTGCGGGAGATTCTCAGGCTCCCAGCTTTTGACACAAAGATACATCAGCTATGTTATGGTCAGACTCCTCCTCCGAGACGCCCTCACGGCGGGGACAGTGCCACCTACAGACTTGGTTCGACCCTGCTTCCGTGAGCCTTTTGGCGAAGGGTCTCGACGCACGCCCGCCAGTTTGACACCACTGGCCAGAGTTTTGGATGCTATAGTCAGACGCACTCTACTTCCCAGACTTGGCTACAGAGAGGGACTGACTCGGATGCAGCTATGGGTTATTCACCACCTCCTCTCACAGACACAGTTTGATATATGGGATCTCATACTTAGTGAGATGGAGGACACCATAGCTGAGGGCTTCAAGGGTAATCGTCAGCTGCCCTATGCACACTGGATCTGCTTCATTATCAGATCATCTATTCAGCTGCCAGCAGAGATCCGAGCTGAGATATCAGATACTACCACTGCTTTTCCTGAGTATGATATCCGTCAGCTTTGGACGTCAGTCACCAGAGATCAGGCCCCAGTGCCAGGACAGCGTGTGCGACCTGAGGTTCCTGAGACAGCAGCTGAGCAGGACGCCACAGTTGATGAGCTTGCAGAGGCAGAGCTTGCAGATCTTGACGCTCAGCCTGCTGATCTTCCTGAGGATGGGACATCTGACAGCACTGATGAGGACTACCAGCCCATCCCCAGGTACCGGTCTCCTCGGTCCCACGACCACGAGGCCGGTGGCTCTGATTCAGCCTCCCGCACAGACCCAGCCATGGTGGCAATTCTTGAGAGGTTGACCCAGGCACAGGAGCAACAGCAACAGCAAATACAGCGACAGGCTCAGGACACAGCTGCAGCACTTGCACAGATTCAGGCTCGTCAGGACGAGTTTCAGCGTCAGCAGCTTGCGATCCAGAGGCAGCAAGTCGAAATGCAGCGACAGCAATATGAGATTCAGCGACAGACTGCAGCTAGTCAGCAGCAATACTTGGACCTCCTGCGCCACCTAGTCACGGTTGGGGTTCCTCCGCCTACTTCCGTCCTGACTTCTACCTTACCATCTTCTGATCCATCGAGTCAGGGACAGCCGGGTTTCCAGTTCACATCTCCACAGCAGCAGGTTCCCCAGTCTTTCCAGTCCCCGAGCTTCACTCCTATTCACACGGGGTTTACACCATCAGACCAGCCTCGCCCTCACCTCCTGACAGGCACATCTTTCGGTGATTTCAGTGCTACCTACAGCGAGTTGACTGGTCAGCCGACGCCCTCGCATACTACAGTTGCTACTTCTTCAGGGTTGTCAGCTTCAGAGGCAGCTATTCCTCCAGTAACAGGGACTGGTACTACAGAGACTCTACCTTCGTCAGTTGCCTCCACAGATCCTCCTGCTACTGGCTCGCTACAGGCTCAGGTCACTCAGACGGATCCTATCATTACTACTACGACAGTACCTGTTCCTGCCATTCAGACCCAGACAGTTACACAGCCACATGCTTCATCAGAGGGTCAGCCAGATAGCTCAGATTCCGAGGGCGATTCTCTACACTTCATGATTACTCCACGCACCTCGGCACCCGACACGACTCCGTCTGTCCCCCCTTCAGATCCTTAGATTCGTTTTTTTTCTTTGGCGCTTGATGCCAAAGGGGGAGAGAGAGTAGTTTCAGGGGGAGTTTTGAGAGTTGTTTTTTTCGTTTTTTCCTGTGTGCTACATTCATGCATCATGTTTACTTTTCAGTCATTGCATACGTGTGACTTGTCGTTGTGAGATAAACCTTGAGTCTTAATGTTTCATCCTGTTAGTGTTATCTCTTGTCACCGTTGTTAATTATAGCTCTAAGGTAGTGCTTCCATGCCTTACTCCGATAAATTATGAGCTATATCCGTTTGTGTACTAACGCTTTTTGTCTTATCTTATGAGTACACTCTTTTGGCTTGGGACACATAAGCAATCCCTTTCACTTCTCTGCTTATTGCTTGTTGCTTATGTGAACCATGCATGCTCAAAAACCTCAACTCCAATCTTTCATATCTGAGTGTTGTCATCAATCACCAAAAAGGGGGAGATTGAAAGCATCTAGGCCCCGAGGTTTGGTTTCGGCAATTGATGACAACGCTTTATTACCATGACTAACGTGTGTTTTGCAGAAACTTTGGTAAGTTAGGTCATGGAGGTTTTAACTGCTTTGGGCACCATGGTATTCATGCCCCTTGATGGAAATCGTTTTGGTTTTCAAAAGAGTGACGTCAAGATTAAGGACGGTTAGTTCCGGATGTCGAGGTGTTGAGAGACATTTGGAATAGTCGTTAGGATCTTCGTTTTTCTCTTTTGGCCGTACTATAAAGGGGGGCATGAGCGGGTAGCTTGACCTAGGCGAGTCCTATGTTTAGGTGTGGTGCACACTTGTTAAACTTGGCGCTAGGCAGCTCTAGAATAGCTCAAAGTTCAGTTGGGAGCAACTTGGTTGAAGTTGTAACGCTTTTCGGAGAGTTTCGGGTCGTTTTCCCATGACCGGACGCGGTCCTCGGCATGACCGGACGCGTCCGGTCAGTTCAGTTCCGCGGCTGGGGTTTCAGCTCTGAGCACCGGACGCGGTCCTCGCGAGGACCGGACGCGGTGGTCAGAAGTCAACACGTGTCACTTAAGGGAAACACCCGATCGGACGCGACCTGGGTGTGATCGGCGCGTCCGGTCATAGTCCAGTAAGGTCCTGAGACGACCGGACGCGTCCGGTCATCACCGATCGGACGCGGTCGCGCGTCCGGTGCGAGTACAGTAAGCTCCACGCACGATCGGACGCGTCCGGTCACCCCTGACCGGTGCGTCCGGTCATTTAGGTGTTTTTCGGTTTTTTGACCGTTACGAGCGACCGGCGCGTCCGGTCAGTACGACCGGCGCGTCCGGTCAGCTCGAGTTTTGCTGAGTCAGCAGGTAACGGTTCGTTTCGTCTGTGGGGTGTATAAATACATCCCCACCACCTCTTTTAGAGGTCTCTTGCTCATTTGATCAGCTGATAAACACCTTTGGAGTGCAAGGTAGTGCAAGGTAGTGCAAGAGCACTAGTGAGGATAGAGATTTGAGAATCAAAGCTTGAGAGTTCCTCACTAGCGATTAGAGAGTAACAAGTGTACATCCACTTTCTCATTTAGGCTCGTAGTGGTCAAGTGAGAGTTCTAGCTTGTTACTCTTGGTGATCGCCATCACCTAGACGGCTTGGTGGTGATTGGGAGTTTGGTGTTCATCCGGCGGAGCTTGTGGATGACCCAACTCATCTTGTGAGCGGTTGTGGGTGATTCACCGCGACGGAATGTCAAAGAATCAACCCGTAGAGAGCACTTGATCCTTGCGCGGATCAAGGGGGAGCGACACCCTTGCGCGGGTGCTCCAACGAGGACTAGTGGGGAGTGGCGACTCTCCGATACCTCGGAAAAACATCGCCGTGTTCCTTGCCCCTTTACATTCAAGCATTTACTTTCTCGTATTTACTTACATTGCTTGTTTACATTCCTACACTTGCCATGCTAGACTAGGATTGGAAACTAGGGTGCAAAACTTTGTATCGGTAGACTCTCTAGGAACACAAGTAGACACTAGGAGTGAATTCCAGCTTGTAGGATTTATTCCTTGCATTTATTTTTTAGAGAAGCCCAATTCACCCCCCTCTTGGGCATCTTGATCCTTTCAGCTATGCTTCTTAATTGTTTCCTAGCAATGAGTACAATTACCCATGCAACTTCTAGACTTTAGCAAACATGGATTACATTTTGGGAACTTATCAAATCATGAAATGGTACGAGATAAAGGTAATATCTACGTAGCTCTGGAAACACCTTTGATCTGAGTATTTCAAGTGCCCACAGGAGATCACCAGTGTAATATTGTTTGGCACCCACTGTTCGTGCCCAGTAAGGGCATGTTCGGTTTTAAGGGATTAATTGCCCCTGGAATCCACGCAGCTGCAGGAGGGGAGATCGCTGAGGTGCAGGGCGCCTTCACGGGGATTCGTTCCGCTGCATGTAGCCTCCGCACGTTCTACTGCATGTAGCCTCCGCAAGACCGCAAGGATTCATTCCACGACTCTAGAGGCCTGGCTTGATTCCAGGCGAGGTGAGGGGGTTTCTCCTGCATGTGGCTTTCGTAGGATTCTCAAGTGGGCTAAGGGTGTACACGTTTTAGGAAAGAATGGGGATTGAATCCAGGTCTGGATACGTCCACAACCGAACGAGCCCTAACCGTGTTCCTCCTGCATGACACAGAAACCAATCAATTTAAATATTGCAGCACTAAGTATAGTGTACAGTAGCTCATTTTTTAGTTTTAGTTCTTATTTGTCTGTTTTGCTTCGCATGCTAATAAATGGCAAGGATTCTTATTCGTGCGGAAATCTAGGCATGTTTATTAGTGCAGAATGGGAGAGACGCATGCAAAATTTGGAACATCGCAGTGATCAATGGTGTAGGGAGAAAAACACATGAAAATCTCAACCAGGCACCTGATGATAATAACAATTAGTCCTTGCTTATTTGTAGAAATGTGTGTACTGATCAACTGGTGGCAGTGGCACAGTGCATGACTTGGACACCATGGGACATATGCTTAATGATATTCACTGTATGATCCGGTATTGTGCCTGATGACCACTATAGATCAACCCATGAAGTAATCTTGGCATCAAACAGTTGGAAGATTGATCTAATAACATGGTCACATACTCACATTATAGTCTGGTGCAGGCGTTTGTGGTTGGAGGTCATCCGGTGCTCGTTGGGTTTGTAGGAACTTTCCCCGATGACAAGCAGCCCTCCGGTTTTCTCTCTTGCTCCTTTGGACCTCGGATACTACTACACATATGTTGAGAGGCTTTTGGCAAAGGGTATGAGGGCATTTGCAAGTCAAGATCAAGGATAGACTTATAGTGAGAGTTCATGTTTGTTTGCATCTCTTAATTAGCTCTTGGCTAGGATGTTTGTGAAGTGAAGGTCGAAGGCTGCTTGTTACTCTTGTTGTTTGCCAACAGCTAATTAAACAGTTCAATGGAGAACAAGGTGACCTCATATTAATTGGTAGAGTCATTGACTTAGTACAAAATTTAAATTGCACTTTTTTTTTGGGACAGATGTAGTATCTATTTTACATGCACCATAGTAGCTTGCCCGCCCTTGAAAACAACTAACCAAACCATTGTTTGATTTGGCAATGGTTCGCTACCGACATGTACAACTTACATGCTTCCTCGAGTCAAAAACACTTGTCACATTTAACTTTTGCCCAATTTTTACTGCACATATTTGACCAGTGGTATCTTCAGATAAAAAATATTATTAAAACCCTTCGTGTTCATGAGATTGTGCGAGTATAATACAAGCCTATACATTATTTTGTACATATATTTTCAAACTAAATCTATTAGCTTGATTGTAATTTTAATTAAGGTTTGACTAAAAAATTTTAACAACATGCTTTTATAGCCAGTTGGAGTATATAATGCTTGTAACTGTAGATCGATTGACGTAGCAGTATCATGCTAGTCATCCCTCCATCGCTAAATAACTGTCGTTCTCGCTTTCCGAGAAATAACTTTGACTAATTTTATATAAAAATATTAATATTTATGATATATAATTAATATCATTAGATATATGGTTGAATCTATTTTTATAATAAATTTATTTAGAGATACAAATATTGCACGTATTTTCTATAAATCTAGTCAAACTTACGGTACGGAAACAAAAAAACAACAGCTATCTAAGGACGGAGGGAGTACTGTATTACTGCATCACGATGGTAATGGTAATTATCTTACGACTCCAATGTGGTCAAAACCTAGTACTAGTACAGTGGAGTGGACGAGTGGTAGACTGAATTTAGGGGTGTTTGGTTTGGGGTGTTAAAGTTTAACAAACACTGTAGCATTTTCGTCTTATTTGACAAAAAGTTTCCAATCTTGGACTAATTAGGCTTAATAGATTCGTCTCGTAAATTACTCCTAATCTGTGTCGACATGCATGCAATTAGTCTACATTTAGTACTTCATGTATTTGAGGAAACATTAATGTGATGGGAGTTAAACTTTAACAAAAAAAAAAAAAAAAACTAACCAAACACGCCCTTAATCATGCTCATGCTCATGCATGCCGTTGTCAGAACATGCATGTGACGTGAGCAAGAAATTTGAAGCAGGACCAGCGGGGCGATCAGTACGGTGTAGGCTCTCCAGTGAAATCCCAACACGTGTGCATCGTCACATCCACAAGTAGTACGGTACATGTGTGACGACAAAAATCACCACGGTGTCCATCGTCATATCCACTCGGATCAAACGGGACGGGACCTTAATTACTGCTGTGTACCTGCGGCCGGTTCCGGTTCAAAAACTTTTCACGAAAAATTACACTAACGAATCTTACGGCACATGGAGTATTAAATATAGACGAAATAAAAAAATAATTGCATAGTTTGCGTGTAAACTGCGAGACGAACGTTTTGAGCCTAATTATTTTGTGATTTGACACTAAAGTGCTACCGTAATAAATGTGCTAATGATGAATTAATTAGGCTTAATAAATTCGTTTCGTAGTTTTCAGGCAAGCTATGTAATTAGTTTTTTTATTTGTATCTAAAAACTTCTTCTAATATCGCACGGAACATCCGATGTGACATTTTTTCCAAAAACTTTTCACCAACTAAAAAATGGTGACTCGAGAGGGAGCAGGTGTCATTACTCCTATCTGACACTCTGAGTATCTGAAATGGAAACTGTTAGAGTTGGTGAGCTACTGGTACCAAGGACACTGGCCGCAAATTATGGAACTGATGATGGTAATGAGTGTACGTACTAGCTAGCTGCTTCTTCATCCATTCTCATCTGCATCATCTTACTTTGATCTCAAGCAAAGCTGATAACTGTTGTCGCTGGTACTACCTTATCAAAAAAAAAAAACTGTTGTCGCTGGCACGTGTAAGTTACATAATAATTAATTCAGCAGTGATTCTGGAATTAATTAAATTGATTACTGGTTTATGTGCAAGATTCTGATGCTCCACAACTACTCATCACATTAATTGGATAGTACCATAGTCATGTATACAATTCATGCAACAATTTAAACCTACGATTCCTAAGAAACAGACAAACAGTAAGTTACATAATAATTTATTAAAGGTCCTGAATGGACATATATAAGCGTGGACAATTTTACTATGCTGTGCAAAGCAGTAAAATATAGTGCAACATACCTAGATTCTTTTGCAGTGAGACAACTGACGAAAGCTTCCCAAGTAAAACAAACATGCAGTACCTTTGCAGCTCATCATCAGGACAAGATCACAGGAGCTAATCAGTTTAGCTCTTGTTTAGTTCCCCAATTCTCCCCAAATTTCACTATGTAAAAAGAAGATTCCCTGTCACATCAAAATGTCGGCAAATGCATGGAGTACTAAATGTTGATGAAATCAAAAACTAATTGCACAGTTTTGTTGTACTTTGCGAGATGAACATTTTAATCCTAGCTAGTCAAAATTTGGATAATTTTTACCAAATACAAACGAAATGCTACAGGAATTCTGATACAGCGTTTTTCTCCTCAATTCACCGAACTAAACGAGGCCTTAGAAAAATATATACAGGTACACTTAACATTTCCACCGACCATTAGGTAAGGATAAAAGATGAGCTGAAACATCATTCACATGCATGGCGCGTGCAGGGTCCAAATTAGCATCATGGCACAGTACTACAGTTTGGACCTGGGCATGCTGTAACATAAAACAAAGGCAGGAAGATTGCAGCGGATGCAAGCTTCACGTGGCTGCCACCCACTGCCTTCTCGTCGGGCCAGGACTCATGTGCCCCCTCCTCCTAAAGCACCCAAAAAGAAACTCGATCGATCTCGCCAGCTAATCTTCAGTGAGTATCAGTGGCGGGTCTAGGATTTTGAGTGTGGGTATTCAAAATGTAAAGATGTATAAAATTTTTTTTTGACTATGAAAGCCTAATATTTGGCATGTATAGCACTGCATAGGTATAATAATTGCATGATATATAGCAAATGTTTTTTTTGAGTGGAGCACAATATATAGCAAATATGTAGCACATAATTGAGCATATATAAGCATAATTTGGATCGTATTAGGCTGTTGGGCTATCTGGTGGGGACTCAGGGATATGCAAGTTGTATTGGGTCGTATTGAGCTATTGGGCCATCTGGTGAGGACTGAGGGAGGGAGTAGCAACATTTTTTTGGCTGAATTCTTCACAGACTATTCATTTACTCTTATTTCTTTTTTTCAGTACATATACACATATATACACTATATGTATAAGTTTTTTTGCCAGAAAATTTGGGTATTCAACTGAATACCCTTGCATATAGCTGGGCCCACCCCTGGTGAGTATTACACTCTCACAAGTCACAGCTTAGCTAGTATCAGTGTATTACCAAACTTTTCTTAGGCTATTTTCAATTAAGAGTTTTATAGTGTTGTTTAAAAAAACATAAAACGCAATGAAACAATCACTTTTAATGTATATGTAGTTCATTTCTTTTTGTTTCAAACATTTTATTATATAGCTCATTTAGAGTTGGAAACCGAGCCAAGAAAGTTTCTCTTTTTAAAAACATTCGCATTATAAAAAATACTTATGTGGTAACCTAATGCAGATGAAAATTCCATCAAAATTAGTCTTAGAGGGCGAGGGTGCTTATTAGCACAAATCTTGGAGGCTTTAGGGTTTACTAAATCACTTCATCAGCTGAATGTGAGTTCACAGCAGCACTAGTATTTTTTTTTGGCACGCACCTTGTCCAAGATGCAGCATTTCACTTGGGAGTTTGGGCCCATCAAGGTGAGATTCATTCAAGAACCAAGAGACATTTTCTACTGAATATCTACTGAGTAGTAGTAATCACTTTTATGCCATTAATTACTTTAAAAAAGTGTCAAGGAAAGAAAGCAAAAACATTGGCCTAGAATAGTAGTAGGGACTTGAAAAGGACCCATGAATCTTGCATTTCTGTCGAATCAACAGAAAACTTGTTCTTTTCGGTAAACCTAAAGGCACGGTCCTTGATGTTACATTTCCACCATTGAGCGTGACTTGGTACCATAATTTGTCAATTTACCATCTTTTCTTCCCCTGACGGGATAAAGCAGTAATCTTGATATGAATAAGTTAAACATGCATGCAGAGTTTCCAGCATCAGGGTGTGTTTAGATACTTCAAACTTCCAAAAAAAAATACAAGATTCTCCGTCACATCGAATCTTTGAACGCATGCATGGAGCATTAAATATAGGTAAAAAAATAACTAATTACATAGTTTGGTATAAAATCACGAGACGAATCTTTCGAACCTAATTAGTTCATGATTGGACATTAATGGCCAAATACAAAAGAAAGAGTTACTGTACTTCCAAAAATTTTACAGCACCAACTAAACACAGCCTCAATCAAATACAGATTTTTGCCTGTTTTTGTTTAATATAAATCACCACCTAAGTAAGCTGCTTGACGGTATTTCCTTGACTAGCCTGGTCAAACGCATCAAAACCCGGTCAAAAGCGAAGCTAGAGACTGATCCTTAACAGCTCATTGGGAAGAGTCGGTACACTAATCTACTCCACTGTGATTCAATAAACAAATGAGTACAAAAGACATGTGCATTTGGATAGATCTCCTTAGCACTCAACGCAATAATCAAACCCAATCAACACCTACCAAAAGGACCGCTAATATAATACTAGACAATGGCCCCGTTCATCTGGCTTATAATCCGTCTTATTCAGCTTGTTTTCAGCCGGAACAGTATTTTTCTCTCATAAAAAATCAGCCAACAGTGTTTTTCAGCCGGCTTATAATTTCAGCCGAACGGGGCCAATTGCTCGATCCAGCGATAAAAAAGAAAGTGATGAATCCCGGCCGCGAGAAAAAGAAAATTGCAAACAGTAACGTCAGTTTCCGTCATGATTTAGAGATTTCAACCAATTCTCACCCAATTTTCAGTTTTTGTTATTTTGATGTCTTACTCCCATTCTTGAAAAACAGAGGCAATGAGCTTAAGTGAATAGAAAGAAAGAAAACGCCGCCTGCAAGAAACCAAAATCCTTTAACAGCGCCCTTTCAATTAAATCTGTAACAGTAGAAGTAGACAGTAACTTAAAATTAATTGAAATCTTACTGTAACGGCAGCAAATCTTACTGGGCGCTGGTTTTTAGCCCCTCATGCCGGCTTAAACAAACATGGTTGAAAGCTCGAGCGCGTCAGTAATACGAATTGAGCTGCCTCCAAACAAAAGGCAAAGATAAAAGGGAAAAGGTAGAGGGAGGCCATTGATAGAGACCACGAGCTGTTCTAGAAGTCACCGCGCTGCAGCTCAGGGGGCCCTGCTCCCTGGATCTCGCCATCGCCATTGCCGCTGCCCCCTACCTACTGCTCCTGCTCCTAGTCCTAGACCCCTCCTACTCCAGCAGGTGTTTGTGGATCGCATTGCGTCGTGCTAGGATTCCGTGGTCTGCCTGCGTGTGGGAGTGGGACAGTGTGAGTACTCCCACCCTGCGTCTTGATTCGTCTCTCTGATTGTGTTTTTTAGAGCCACTGCTTTTTTATCTCCTTCTTCATCTGGTATTGATATTTGTGGAGTGGGTTTGATGCGGCTTCCTGCGAGAAAGATCTCACTTTGATGCTCTGTCTGAGGTTTTTCGGTTTGATTTCGGCAGCTAATTAAGCAGCCGCAGATACCATTTTTCTTCGAGTATCCGCTCTTGTTGGATTGGATTTCTGAAGCACTCGCAGATTGTCTCTTTACATCGTGTTGCCTTTGATTACCTGTTTGGGGTTCAATCTTCTGGGGATATTTTTTCCGTACAGCGCATAAGATCTCATTTTGATCTGCTAAACAGCTGCAATTGCATCTTAATTTGCTTCGTTCTCCTCCATTGAAGATCTCATTGGGGGTTTCTCCAAGATTTGCATCTGCATAGCGTTTGTCTCGATGCTGTTGTCTGTTCTGCATTTGGTCCTAGTGGCCGACGCATTTCCTTGGTTCTTCATGCCGCTCGTCTGGTCTAGGCGACACCCAATTGACTGTCTTTTATTCTGATACGCCAGCTGCTAGTTGTCTGGCTTTATTTTGAGCTCAGCTGTTGGAGGATATTTGGCAACTGCATTTCAAGAATTAAGCATCAACGCAGAATTTGATATTGGCCAGGCTGTTGTTCAGAGGAATTGGAGATGGACAAGAAGAATTGCCCTCCATCGCCATCGCCAAGGTCGACTGAGAAGTCTGGAAGAGAATTGAGATCCGGGGAGGCCAATGGCAGCACAAACAGCAATAGTAACACCATCTCAAAAGGTGACAGGGAGAAAGGAGTCAATGTGCAAGTCATTCTAAGATGCAGGTGGAGAGGGCTCAGTAGTTCAAGCTTAAAAGTTCCTTCTAACTTTGTTTTTGTTATCACAATGTGTGATTTCATTCGTTCAGGCCCTTGAGTGATGAAGAAACAAAGTCGAATACTCCTGTGGTTATTTCGTGCAATGAGCGTCGCCGGGAAGTTGCCGCCACTCAAATTATTGCCAATAAGCAGATTGATCGTACATTTGCATTCGATAAGGTATTAGTTCACCTTGAACTGTCACTTTCTGTTGGACAGTTACTTGATTGTTTCTTTGATACTTCGAATTTACCTAGTCTTGTTTACTTCATATCCATGTGTTTTGACTCAGATTTAGTTAACTATTTCGTTTTGAGTAGGTTTTTGGCCCATCATCCAGGCAGAAAGAGTTGTTTGAACAATCCATCTCGCCGATAGTAAATGAAGTCCTTGAAGGTTATAATTGCACTATTTTCGCTTATGGGCAAACTGGTACCGGGAAAACTTACACAATGGAGGGAGGTGGGACTAGAAAGACCAAGGTAAATATTTTGTTATGCATATAATCTGAAGGTGTAGCTTGGGTCTGCATTTTAATTGTTAACTGGTTCTTCCAATGTCTAGAATGGTGAACTTCCAACTGATGCTGGTGTTATCCCAAGGGCTGTAAGGCAAATCTTTGATATTCTCGAGTCTCAGTGCGCAGAGTATAGCATGAAAGTCACCTTTCTTGAGCTTTACAATGAAGAAATCACTGATCTGTTGGCACCTGAAGAACCGAAATTCCCTGTTCCTGAAGACAAGACGAAAAAACCTATTGCCCTTATGGAAGATGGAAAGGGGTTTGTTTTTGTGAGAGGACTTGATGAAGAAGTCGTGTACTCAGCTGGCGAAATCTACAAGATTCTTGACAAGGGTTCTGCAAAGAGGCGTACTGCAGAAACATTGCTGAACAAGCAAAGTAGTAGGTCACACTCTATATTCTCAATCACAATCCACATTAAGGAACTCACTCATGAGGGTGAGGAGATGATCAAAATTGGGAAGCTTAATCTTGTCGATCTAGCTGGTTCAGAAAATATATCACGCTCAGGTGCTAGAGATGTGAGTAACTTCTAAATGTCCAATTATAGATAAAAAAAAGATCAAATGCTTCTCTCTGATCTTTCAAATTGAATAAATTACTTTTAACATTGAATTTACATTGCAGGGCAGAGCGAGAGAGGCTGGAGAGATCAACAAGAGTTTGCTCACGCTTGGTCGTGTTATTAATGCTCTAGTAGAGCACTCTGGACATGTCCCATACAGGTAACCCTAAGAAAGGCCCTTGACAACTTTGATTTTAGTAACACATTGCTCAATGACAATTTATGTGTATCTTTTTATTTCAGAGATAGTAAACTGACAAGGTTGCTGAGAGATTCATTGGGAGGGAAAACAAAGACTTGCATTATTGCTACAATATCACCTTCAGTATATTGCTTGGAAGAGACATTGAGCACACTTGATTATGCACACCGTGCAAAAAATATCAAGAACAAGCCAGAGGTTTTATTTATTCTTTTTTTATTTGTTTGGATGAGTCAGTCATGCTGATGTTTCATTATTTCAGACAGTACAAAGTTCACAATTGGTTGCTGTAAGCTAACTTGGCCTGATGTAAAATTCAGGTAAATCAAAGGATGATGAAGTCTGCTGTGATCAAGGACTTGTACTATGAAATTGACCGCCTCAAACAAGGTTCTTCTTGCTAATTTTTGTAACTTGGAATGATATGGATCATACATCTTGTATTCATCCGGTCTCCTGTATGTCTCCAGAGGTGTTTGCTGCAAGAGAGAAGAATGGTATCTATATTCCAAGAGAGCGCTACCTCCAAGAAGAAGCTGAGAAAAAGGTTTATCTTGATTTTCCAATAAACCATATTTGATTTTGTTCAGATAAACTGAACCTAGATTTATTTTGTGTATCATCATCTCATCTTTTTCAAATTATCTTTGTCACTTAGGACATGACAGAGAAAATTGAACGACTGGGAGCTGATCTGGAGGCTAGGGATAAGGTTAGTTGCCTTAAGCATTTGAAAACAAATGATTGTGTTATTAATGGCTGAGATTTTTTTTTTCCAAATCTGTGATCAGCGATTGGTTGAACTAAAAGAGCTTTATGATGCTGAACAACGTCTGAGTGCAGAGTTGGGTGAAAAACTTGGAAAAACTCAGGTATCCTTCCAGTCTGAGTCATCTGGTTTTACAGTCTTAGCAAATTTGTTACTTATCACTTCAGTCTTGTTACTTATCACTTCAGTCTTGTCTCTTGATTGTAGAAAGATCTGGAGGACACCAAGAGTGCTCTGCATGATCTAGAAGAAAAATACAATGAAGCAAAGTCTACTATTAAAGAAAAGGAATATGTCATATTTAACCTTCTGAAATCAGGTTTGTTGTGATCACTAATTCATGCAAGACTTGATGCTTATCATATTCTGCACATTTTTTTGTGTTATTTTTTGTAAACTTAAATATTCAGTTGATATAAAATTTATAACCTTTCAGGGGTTTCTTGGTTCCTCAATGCTTGGTTTCGATTAATCAGTCCTATGCCTGTTTATTGGTTTTGCCATTCATTCAGTAACAAGTACTTCGGTTTTCTCCACAGAAAAGTCACTAGTGGACTGTGCATATAAGCTTCGTGCGGAGTTAGAAAATGCAGCAGCAGATGTTTCTGGGCTATTCTCCAAAATAGGTTAGGGATCTTAACTATTTTTCTTAATACCAGGGATCTTAACCGGATCACCCCTTTTTTGTGACTGTTATGGACTTGGTCTCACTTCAGTGGGCACTATTCTTCACTACTTGCAGACCGCAAAGACAGGATAGAAGATGGGAACAGGTTGATAGTGCAGAGATTTAGGTCTCAACTGACCCATCAGCTGGATGCCTTGCATAAAACTGTATCCAGTTCTGTCATGCAACAGGAGGACCACCTTAATGAAATGGAACATGATATGCAATCCTTTGTGTCTTCAAAAGATGAGGTAATTCAGTCTCTTATGTTTCTCACTGCCTTGCTTAGTTTTGTCTGAAATGCTATGCGAGAGTATTTATTGATATGCATCAGTTATCCATGTTTAGGCTGCACAAGGGCTAAGAGAGAGTGTACAAAAGCTCAAAGTCTTGCATGGTTCCGGTATCACTGCTTTGGATGATTTAGCAGGTGAAATTGACATGAATTTGCGGACAACATTTGAGAGATTAAATTCACAAATACAATCACATACATCAGCCCTTGAGAAAGTAAGTTCAATTCAGTTGGCCTAATGTGAATGCACTGGATTTTGCAACATTTCTGATTGTTTATTTCTGTTTGAAGTGTTTTGGAGGAATTGCTTCGGAAGCAGATAACTTGTTAAACGAGCTTCAGTGCAGCCTATCGAAACAAGAAGAGAGACTAGCCCATTTTGCAAAGAAGCAGAGGGAGGTCTGCATCTTGTCGAAGCATAAAATCATTTGCTGTTCTCCTAAGCTGCTTTGTGTTGTAACTTTTGTTATTTGGTGCAGGGACACCTGAGAGCTGTGGAAGCATCACGGTCCATCTCAAAGATCACCGCTGGTTTCTTCCACTCGCTAGATGTTCATGCATCTAAGCTCACCAGTATTTTGGAAGACACACAAAGCGTGCAAGATCAACAACTTGTTGACCTTGAAAAGAAATTTGAGGTGCTTATTGCACAAACTTTATGCAGTTCACTGTATGTTATGATCTCACAACATAGCATAATTTATTATTTTTAACAGGAGTGTGCAGCTAATGAAGAAAAACAACTTCTAGAGAAGGTGGCGGAGATGCTTGCAAGTTCCAATGCACGGAAGAAGAAGCTGGTAAGGATTTTCAATTCTTTCAGCAGTTTAGACTTTGTTTTGTACCCATCTGATTAATATAATCAAGTAAATGATGTGCTATCAACAACAACAACAACAACAACATAGTCTTTTGTCCCAAGCAAGTTGGGGTAGGCTAGAGATGAAACCCAAAAGAAACGATAAACAGGGAGACACATAAAGGGACATAAATGACACAAAACAGAAAGAGGTCACGGTTCAGGCACGTTGATTGCCAGTCTCCAAGCGCTCCTGTCCATAGCTAAATCCTTAGAGATATTCCACTCCTTAAGGTCTCTCTTAACGGACTCGTCCCAAGTAAATGATGTGCTATAAAAAGAAGTAATGTTCTCAAGGATAGATGACCTGAACTATCACACCACTGCTACACACTGTTCATCATGAGCATGTATTGCAGGTCCAAACAGCAGTAGGTAGCCTTCGAGAGAGCACTGTAAACAGAACAAGTCACCTGCAGAAAGAAATTTCGACGGCCCAGGACTTTACCTCATCCGTGCGGGAAAAGTGGGGCTTTTATATGGAAGAAACCGAGAAGAATTATATTGAGGATACCACTGCAGTTGACAGTGGAAGGTCTTGCTTGGCCGAAGTGCTTGTAGAATGGTCAGTACAGCATCGTGTATTCATGTGATGGTGGTTCCTTCTGGTCCAAAACGTGGATGTTCTGAAATTTGACCTTCACTTGGAAATTATTGCAGCAAGGCGAAGACTACCATGGGTGCACAACAATGGAAGAATGCGGAGGATTCTCTATTCAGCCTTGGCAAGGGAAATGTGGTATCTGTAGATTCTATAGTCAGGTATCAGAATAGGAATTGCCATGGGCAATCAAAAAATTCTCTGTTGAAATGAATGGTAGGCGATGAGTATGTGCTGAAGTGCTTGTGTGTATGACAGGACCGGAACAGAGGCCAACCAAGTACTGCGTTCCAAATTGTCATCTGCGGCATCGTCAACTCTTGAAGATATAGATGTTGCAAACAAGGCTCTCCTTTCTTCAATTGACAGTAAGACCACACTCTGAAACTTGGCCTCACCTAAGTGCATAGCATAGCATGAACAACTTCCTTTTCCCTACAACACACTCCTGGCATTTCAGGCTCGCTGAAGCTTGACCATGACGCATGTGCAAACATTGGTGCGATTCTTACGCCGTGCCATGGGGAAATGAGGGAGCTGAAGGGGGAGCATCACCACAAGGTTGTGGAGATCAGTCAAAACGCTGGGAAATGCCTTGAGGAAGAGTATCTGGTGAGCAGTCATGAGAAAGCTAACAGGTAGTAAAGAAAATGCTTGTGCTCTTTATCTCTTACTGATGAAATCGCCACTGCACCTTGAAATTGAACAGGTGGATGAACCGTCGTGTTCGACGCCAAGGAGAAGGCAGATCGACCTGCCAAGTGTGGAGTCAATAGAGGAGCTGCGAACGCCAGACTACAACGAGCTTCTCAAGTCGTTCCGGGAGTCGAGGGGGAGCTGGAAGCAGGCAAATGGAGACACAAGATATTTGTCAGAGGCGGCTCAGGAACAAACAGTCATTGATTCAAGAATTCCTCTCATAGGAAGAAATTAGATTTACCAAAAGCTTGTAAAAAAGAAAAGGAGGAAGAAGAAAGGCATGTGTTTAGATTACCTTTTCCATATTGTGTTGATAGTGGTATTGGTTAACTGCAGTTTGTTTGGTTGATGCTTGTTTGTTCTTAGGGTGGTCTACTTGTACAGTGAGTCATATATACCTGCTATCGCATCATTGAATATGTTGTAATATATGCTGGTGTCCACCAGGTGTAGTAGCCTGTCTGCCCTAGAGCCCTAGTGTCTGTCCTCAGGATTCGTCAGTTATTTGTCCAACTCTTGTTTACTCTTGCCTTAGGATACGTGTTAGTACCACATGGCGTTAGTCAATACAGTAGTATGATTGCCGTGATACTAACCAAAAAAAAAAATGTGTGAATGGTGAACGTATAAATGCTACTCTTTCTATCCTAAAATAGAAGTCATTCTCGTTTCTCGATAAGTCAATCTTTCTTAACTTTGATCAATTATATGTAAAAGAATATTAATATTTATAATATATAATTAATATCATTAGATACATCGTTGAATATATTTTTATAATAAACTTATTTAGAGATATAAATGTTAAACATATTTTCTATAAATCTAATCAAAGTTAGAAAGTTTAACCTACACGTATCCCATAACAACTTTCTTTCTCATCCCATAATAACTTTCTTTCTAGGACGGAGGGAACGGAGGGAGTACATTGACCTTTTATACATAATTGTAAACTTTATCACGATTAATTTATTACACTAGCACCTGTTAGCTGCTATTAAGCTTTACACATCTGCACTCCAAGTGTGTAAACCACACTCATCAGACGGCTGTGGCCGCTTGGCTGGACACTGCCTGCTGTTTCAAGGACATTAAAGCAGGCAGGCAGCATTCATAACAAAGCATCAGATTCCTTAACTTGAATACAGGTACTTTTGATCAAAAAAAAAAAAGACACCAGAATTCACGGTAGCAGCAGCCTCTAAACGGAAGAAATCATCCATTATCGACAGCACCATTTCATTTCATCCAAACATGAACACATACCACATAAAATGCCTAATAACTTTAAGATTAGAAGTGTGTCACAGCAGCAGCACTAGGGAAAAAAGGTAAACTACAGGAGCCCATTTAAATTATGGCAAGAATGTACAAGCTATCTCAACTACAAAAGATCGGTTTTGGAGGAGTCAAGGCCTCATACAGCAATTTCTGCTATGGTGTCCCAGCTGCATATATGTATAATAGCAAATAGCAACAAGAAAATGAATGTCGTCTTCTATCCTGCAAAACAAAGAAGTAGCCGTCACAATGGGGTACATGGATGAAGGGACAGCAGGGTCTGTATTGTCCAATGGTTAGAAAACAAGTGCAGTGTACATGGATGAAGGGGCAGCAGGGTTTGTATTGTCCAATGGTTAGAAAACAAGTGCAGTTATCAGAATATTTGCTGAAACGAGGATGGATGCTACTGGAGAAGTCATTTTATCACTTGATATCTAGTATCATGAGCTATTTGTAATTATTATCATTTGAAATACATAACCATCTATTTGCAGGGAACTACATGATCTATGACTGGGACATGAAGATTCTCAATGGTCAGCTAACCATGAGACTGCTCCAAGCAACACTATATGATGAATTCGAGCATATAGATACCCTAAAATGAAATGGGGCTACTGCATCCTGACTATAACTAAGCACGGCCTGCGCAACTGGGTACCAAATATATATTACTGACATAGGAAAACTGCCTTGGTGCTACCTTCATGTATGAAATCATAAAATTCAAGCAGGGTATTAATATAGTAGTCTCCCTCTTTCAACGACAATCTGTAATCAACATCTGAAAGAAAGTTGCCTATTTACAAACAATATAACCACAGGCCACACTATGGTAATCACATAAGCAGTAAACACAGAAGAATTATAAGATGATAATATAATCCCGCAGAAAGTATAACATGACAATTTCACTATAAAACAGACTGAGCTGTGCTGAAAACCCATCTTAGCATTTCTAGTTTACATTACTGCAGCTTAGAGGGAAAGAGAAACAACACTAAGAATGAAACAAAATTCTCCTAATACTAGCCAACTGTAGCAATAAGAACGACACAGATGAAATATGGTTTCTGCAGAAATTACCTACGCTGACCCTTCAACACATTTCTAGCTGATTGAACCGCGATATGTTCTTATTCATGGTGGGGTGGCATCTATGCTGGTGTTCTCAGGAAGCGCCGTATGGGTTTTATTCTGTACTGGGAGTGAGTGCCAACTTGCTGTATTGTCATCAGCCCTGCTGCCTGGTTTTGCATCTATTGACTTCGAGCCACCATCATCTGGTGTTGCATCAATGTAAACAACTCCACCTGATTCTTCATAATTTTTTGATGATGGAACAGCATTAAGATCAGGATCACCTTCCAGGCCACCAGAAGACGGATTCTGAGTTGGATGATTTCCCTCGTCGTTAGCTTCTCCTGACAATGTATCCCCATGGTCTGTCTTTTGTTTTTTTGCATTGCTTGCTGAAGGGGTGCCAGTGCCATCGTCATCAATATCATCGTTTGCTGCACCTGGCTCCGCAATATCAGAGATATCCCTCCTTGGTCTCTTCCATTTCTTTGTAGATGATGTGCCATCATCCTCAAAATCTTCCTCCTCCCTGCCCCTGTGCAGATAGGTCCACAATTTTTTGTCATTATCATATAGCACACAAGGGTCGCGTTCATAATGCAAACGATCGAGAGCTCCACTGACGACTTGATTAATTGCAGCCTCTTTATTGGCTTCTTCATGGTTTAGGTATTGTGAATCCCTGAGTAGTGTGCAGACATCGGCTCTAGTTCCAGTTCTTGCAGGCAACCTAGACGCGGCATCCCTTACAAGACAGAGGATAGTGACATGTGGCGGTCGATCAGGTAAGAGCATGGGGTGACCCCTCGCTTTCGCTGTTGGCTTTCCACCTCCTCTTCTCAAGGGAGCAACTATAGACTTCTCCCCATCAGCAGCAGTATAGCAAAAAGCTCTATCAGGTATTGAGTACCTCAAAAATTCCTCACGCTGGAAATATGCCCTTGCTTCATCTGAGCTTGGGCTTATTGTGTTCAAACTTTTCTGCGCTTTAAGCTCCTTGAACCTTTCCTTCAAATCCAAGTTTGCAGGATTTGGTGGTGGAGGGGGTGGAAGGGAACCTATCTGCTTAAGGGTTTCCTGACCACTTTTTAGCCAATTAGAAAATGCATCAACCAACTTAACAAGCATCTTGTGCGGTATACTCCATGCTTCAGCAGAAGTTTCTTCATCGGGGTCATCATATGATGAAACAGAAGGTACTGGACCAACCCAGAACCAACTTTTGTTTGACTTCTCATAGGCAACTAATGCTTTCCAGCCCTTTGCACCTAGAGGAGCTGTTCTAGATGAAAGTACTTTCAATACTCCTCGAACTAAATCCTGGAGGGGCTCCTGTGTTTCAAGTATCCTAGGATCTCCAGGATTTGCTCTAATTCGATTGACAATCTCTTGAACAGTAAGTGCCGGTGCATTGATTGGTACAGTTTGTTCTGCAGCAGTGGCATTTGCGCCCTCATGTTCTGCAGCACTGGCATTTGCACCCTCAAGGACCTGTTCAGCTTGACCTGTTGTACTTTGTTCTTGATGAGGCGTTTTGCTGCATTCTTCACTGTTTAACCATTTTTTGCCCTCCTCTCCATCTGGTTGCTTCGCTGTGGCTGGAGTACCCTCAGCAGGAGTGACCATAGCCTTCTTTACGGCAGTTAACAGATGTACAACAGAGAACGAAAAACCAGTATGGATCGTTGGTGTTATCGGTACATACTTCTTCTTGGGCTTCTCAACCTTCTCAGGCTTCTCAGGCTCTGCAGTTACCACATTATTTTCGGGTACAGTAGCAGCTGGTTCTGCTATAACAACTGCATCCGTGGTGCTGCTCTCTGGCTTCTTTTTGCTTTTCTTCTTGGATCCACCAATGTTCTCAACAACCTTTGGGCCAGATGATGACAAATGCTCACCATGCTCATCCAGGCTAGGAACTTCGACTCTTCCTTTTGCTTTTTTGGAGCTGGAGCTGACTCTTTCAGTACCACCATAATCACCATTAGAATCTTGGACTGCATGGCCTGATCTACTGGCAAGCCTTTCATTCTCCGCCAACCTGGACGAGTCATTGGCATTTTCATCGACTTCATGCAGATCGGAGTTATCATAAACATGCATGTCCAGATTTGCCACCCCTTTCCGTTTCCTTTCACCACTTGCTGCTGGAGGTTTCATGACATCACTAATCTGTTCTGTCATCATCACATCCACATCACGTAAATAACCAGTCTCTGAAACCTTCCCTTTGAATCCTTTGCTCTGGGAGGGTTCTAAATCTGCATCAGCAGTAGGATAGTTCATTTTGACCACTTTAGCAAGCTTGTTTAACTTTTTGGCACCATGTGCTGGTCTATGATACCCAGAATGGTGACGCTCTGTCTTCCGTTCGAGATAATGCACTTCCCCGCCGTCTTCAAACTTTTCCGATGAATCGGATTCTGTCTCCTCACTTTGAGCATATACAGCATTGCTCCTGGTGTGCTTCTGGCCAGTCCTATCTAGTTGTGTACTGGATTTACCTGCCATCTTCGCTTGTGATATCTTGCTTCTAGGGTCAGAACCAACACGGGCATCATTAACCTGTTGCTCAATACTTTTATAGGACTTAACCTTCAGGCCATAACCAGCTTGATCTTTCCTGCTCCTGTAATCACCTGCAGACTGCCCCATCTGCCAGTCATCTAAGTTACCAGAGTGGGTACCAGATGGCCAGTTCATCTCATCACCCATTTCAGCTTTATTAGCATGCACACCTTTTCCACCTTGTACCCAGTCTCTCTCTGAGTACCTTGCATTCCTTCTGGTGTCAAAATATGGAGGATCATATGCTGCTGCTAAGGTGACTCCCTGATTAGCACTGGGATTCCTGCCATAGTAGTAAGGAGAGGCAGTATGGTTATCACTGTAATTATTTCCATACAGATTGCCATCATAGCTCGTAGCCAGTTCCTTCTTCTTCACTGGCTTGGGCAGCAGCCTTGGAAACCGAGATCTTGACGAATCCCTTTCATATCCTAGGTCCTCCGAGTAAAGGCCGCCTATGCTCCTGTGATGCTTCCCTCTATGCGCGCCTGAATCATACCCGTACACATTATTATCTTGACGAGAAAGCTCAGAGAGTGCCACCACAGGATCGTGGCCAGAACCCCCCATGTACTCCTCATCCACTCCTTTCGGTGTGCCCACTCGCAGCAGCCCCTTCGACTTCTCTTTCACTAACTTCCGTGCCTTCTTCTGTCCACTCTTATCATGCTTGAGCCGAGCTAAGACCTGTTCCCCAGACCCCCTGCTCTCGGAATCAGTCTCCGATCCAGCCCGCCTCGCCGAATCTAGAGCTTTTCTCTGCTGCTGCTGCTGCTGCTGCTGCTGCTTCTGTGCCTTCAACGTGTCCAACATCCTCAGCCTCTCATCAAGGCTGTATCCCGCGCGGCCCTTCCAGCAATCCTTGATCTCCCGGAGCCCCCGCACCATGGAGTTGTGGTAGCTCTGCAGCCAGTAGTAATGCTTGCGCAGCTCCGCGAAGCGGGTGCCGCGGCGGTACAGATTGACCCTCGGGTCGCAGAGCCCACCCTTGAGGCACTCGAAGAGGGCGGCGAGGGGGCTCCCGAAGTGGAAGTTCTGCCCCGCGAGGAGCTCGACGAGCGTGCGTGCAAAGGTCTCCTGGTCCATGTCGGGCAGCAAGGCGGTGAGGCGCAGCCGCTCGTCCTCGCTGAGCAGGGTGTTCCAGGCGTCGAGCGAGAGCACGTCGCCGAGGCTGGCAAGGTCGTAGAGCTCCAGTGGCACGGCCACGCTCTGCTCCCCGACCTGGCACATCTCCGCACCAGGCTCGCCGAGCTCCGCGACGTCCAGCTCGTCGGAGCCCATCCCTGAGTCCCCCTCGTCCTCTTCCTCTTCCTCGGGCTCATCCTCTTCTTCCTCCTCCACCTCCTCTGGCTCCTCGCCCCCGCCCCCGCCGCCGTTGTCCTCGTCGTCGTCGTCCTCGCCGCCGGCGGAGAAGCCGTCGGCCTCGGACTCCTGCGACGGCGTGGCCCGCGATTCCTCCTCCTCCTCATCGTCCTCCGTGGCATCCGGCGAGGCCTCCTCGCCGCCGTCAAGCCTGGGGAGCCGGACGCCGGCTCCGGTCCTCACGATCGCCATGGCCTCCCACCTACGCCGCAGGGCCAAAAAGAAGACACCGCAACAAAGGCAAAGCAGTTAAAACCCTAGCCCCCAATCCACTGTCTCCTAGCAACAGGAAGGACGGAAGGAAGCAATCAAGCAGGGGCGCAGTACATAAGGAGCGAAGCGAAGCGAAGCTCACTCACCGGAACGACCCCCACGCGGAGCGGAGCGGCCGGGATGCGGCGAAACCCTAACCCTAGCGCGCGCGCGGCGACGAGCGAGGGGACGGGACGGGAAAGGGGGCAAGTTGTGAGGGGAGGGCGACGGGGCGCTGGGGTAAATAGTGGGTGGGGGAGGAAGACGACGGCGACGTGGCGCGCGCGGGAGCCGTCGGATCGGGGGAGGGCCGCCGCGCGGGGGTGGGGTGGCGGCGGGTGGGAATAGGGCGCGGGGGCAGGGGGCGGCCCGCAAAAGTGTTTTTAGTCGGGGTCGGTCGAGTGCGAGTGCGGAGAAGGAGACGGAGACGAGGGAGACGCACACGAGGAAGGGGAAAGCCCCGGGGCCGGGTTCGCGGGCGCGGGGCCCGCTAGCCCGGTAACTCTGGCAGGTGGGCCCCGCTCGCTCTCCTGAGTCCTGTCGGGTGCCCGGGTTTGCGCGGGAACTTAACTTCGATCGCGGGCTTTTTCGTTGGTTGGTTGACGATACTCTCCGTCCCGTCTAAATTATATAAATTGTTTTATTTATCTTTTCTGGATACATATAATTTTGTTATATATCTATATATACATTAATTAAAAATTATATATTTAGAAAGGTCACGATAACTTATAATTTAGAATAGTAGAAATACGTCTATCTTAAGCTGAAAATTTCTATAATAATTTTAACTATGTTTACAGATAAACTATTATTAATATTAATAACTCTAAATGGATGTAAATTTTAAAAGTTTTTGGTTTCTCACAAAGCGAGAATTGCATATTTTCTAAAATAAAGAGAGTATGTACAAAACAAGAAGACATAGGAGCCGTTCGGCTGGAATTATAAACCGGCTGAAAAATACTGTTGGCTGATTTTTTGTGAGAGAAAAATACTGTTCCGGCTGAAAAAACAAGCTGAATAAGACGGATTATAAGCCAGATGAACAGGGCCATAGGCTATCTTCGGTTCAATCATAGTTTTGCAATCATTCCACCTTGAAACTGTAGAAAAAATAAGGTGAGATACGTTTAGAGCAACCTAAAAGATTATAAAAATTAGATCTGAAATCTTAGTTTTGGAGGCTCTCTTAAAAATGGCTCTCCAAATAGCAACCATTCCATAGCATCTTTTTCTCTCTCTCTCTCAATCTCTATTTTTGTTTTTTTTAAATGCAACAGTATATATTTTTTCATATGATCGGATCGCACCACGTGCTCCCTGGCGTGTCCTCTTGATGCACAAGATGACGACCGCATTTCTGCCGAGGTCAAGCTAAACGTCTGGTCGTAGGTCTGCGTCCGAACACAGCTCCCCTCGCCTCGCCTCGTGTCTGCTCTGTGCCGCACACCTCATCCGCCACGGCGTTCGAACATCACTAGCATCGAGAAGAGTAGGAGACATCAAGACGAGGCAGCAGAAGGCGAGGAGAGAGATGCAACACCCGGTCTACTTTTGAAACATCCAAATGAGACATTTGCAACATAGGTTCGAAAACAGTTCAAACACTTGCAGCATACGTATAAAACACTCGTAAAAACACCTGAAAACGTTTGAAAAGCCATTGCAAAATATATACAAACATCCAGATAAAACACATACAACATATATGTGTGAGACACGTGTAGCATTCAGATAAACACACTTGCAACATACGACTAGAAAAACAACTGAAATATTGAAAACAAAAGTTTGCAACATACTTGTACAACCATTGCAACATATGGAAAATATTCCGATGCACTTTTGTAACATCCACCTGAAAAACACTTACAACATATAGATGAAACATCTGAAACACTTGAAACTCTACTCGATCTCCCTGCAAGATGACCAAGAATTCACAAACATATCTACTGAGAACACAAGTTCATGAACCAACTAATCTTGCTCTCTTGCTCTAGCGACCCAAGTTCATGAACAAGAGAGCGTCTAATTTTGAATATGAACTTTCAAGATATGTCGTTGGAATCGATTTTTAGCCTACAATAGCTATATCTGAATTTATGGTACAGTTTAGAACTTTAGATACACGAGAGGAGTTACTCTCGGACAAGAGATCATCTTGAAGTAGAGCATCATCTAGTCCACCAACTAAGAGCCTGTTTGGTTAGAGGTGTTAAAGTTTAACGAATACTGTAGCACTTTCGTTTTATTTGATAAAAAGTTTCCAATTTTGAACTAATTAGGCTTAATAGATTCGTCTCGTAAATTACTCCTAATATGTGCCGACATGCATGTAATTAGTCTACATTTAGTACTCTATGCATTTGCCGCAACATTGATGTGATGTGAGTTAAACTGAATGATTCAGAAACGGCCTAATCTTTGGCGCCAAATCTGGACCGTTGACCTTTCCTATCAGACGGCATGAGCATACCACTGATTCACAGTCCCAAATCAACCCATTCCCGACGCCAGCGACTGGACCATCGTCCGCCGCCTCGGCCGGCGACGAGGCGGGGCCCACCCACCGCCTGCCACCCCGACGCACCTCCGTCTCTCCCCATGACCCCAGTCCCCTGGTGGTCTCCCTCCGACGCCTCCCTCGACCGCCCGCGCCTCCCGCCTCGTCGCGAGCTCGCCAAGCCGCCATCTCCCGCGTCGCCGCCTCTACCGCCGCCTCCTCCTCTCGGACTCCCCAGTACGACGCCGCCACGGCCCCACCCTCCCCTCCCTCATTAGCGTCGGCAGCTTCGAGTCCTCCCCCGCCGCGCACCTCTAGCTCGCGCTCCTCCGCCGCGACCTGCCGACCTCCTCCCGGACGCCGCCCCCGCGGACCTCTTCGACCCCGTTCTCTCCGCCGCCGAGCACGCGGAGGGCCCCACGTTCTTCTACATGCCGCACTGCGAGGCGTCGCTCTACGACGCGCTCCTCGCCGCCAACTGGGGCTCCCCCGCGCAGCTGCGCCGTGACTGCGTGCTCGGTGACAGCTTCTGCCGGTACGCGCTGCAGGCCGAGGACAGCCGCTCGGGCCCCGCAGCCAGGGCCGCCGTGCATGTCCTCGCGGCAGAGCGGTTTGCGTGCGAGGAGCGGGTCAGCGTGATGCGGGATCCGGACCAGGACGACTGGTTCGCCCGCAATTTCTTCGAGGTGGACGACGACGTCGACTTGCCCACCTCCATTGCATTGCTGCAGGATAGACATAAGTTCCAAAGCTCTGTTCATTGCGGCAACTGCGATCTTGTAGTTGTATATGTTGTGTGTTGCTTGATTGGATGCAATGTAGATCAAGATTCAAAATTTAGAATTTTATGTTGCATACCGAGTTACTGACTACCAATTGCAAGGATCACGTTGTAGATGCCAACTAGGCACTTGGCTGTTGCTCTGATAGAATAGCTTGCTGAAGAGCTTGAACCGTGTTGTTTGTGTATTATCCGCGTTAAAGATTCAGTTGGATCAGTGAACTAAAGGGTAGCATCAGTTCATGCCAGACAAGTTCCTAGCAGTGAGATGCAAAGTTGAACATTCATTGCCAAGTTCGTTCTGCTAAGGTATTCAAGGAACACACCATCATCACTCACTACTCACCATGATGCGAGTGCGGTACAAAAGTATTGGCAACAGTTCTGTGCAATGGGTCATTTTAATTTGCAAGCCTTTGGTCTGTTTGCACTTAGTACAAAATCCACCAACAGGAGTGTGCTGTATTTGATAAGATTAAGATGCCTGTGTAAGGTAGAATCTTCTTCTTCTTCTTTGGAAAAATCCGTTACTGGGTTTGTATTAAGAAGAAAGCAATTACAAACACACCAACGGTGTGTTGGGAACTATGTACGTTTTAGAATCTCAAACAGCAATCGGACCTCTCTTGGTGTTAACAACAGGCTAAGAAGGAAGGGGATCAGAGGAGCAGAAGAGGTAGCGAGGAACAGATGAGTTCTTCATAGGTTCGAGTATTCGATACAATATTCTTCCATGCCTTACACAACGCCCCCGCGCTCCCTTTTAACCGCACGCAGGCGGGCGAGAGAAGAGCTACTCCGCTACGCCTTCTGGATAGCTTGGACCCAGGATGGGCCGGACGTCTTCGGGTTGGGTTTGACCTTGCGTCGTGGTCTTGTCACGGGCGGCCCATCCGCGCACGGTCCATCTTCATGCTCCTTCAGTGTGTCCATCTCCTTGACTGCTGTAACATCCTCCCCCCTGGAGAACCTGGTTGTCCCCAAACAGGTGCTCGCGGAAATGTTTGCTGTAGGGGCACAAGATCTTCCCAAGTAGCAAGTGAATCAGGTAAGTGAGACCAGCGAATCAAACCTTGAGTTTTGGACGAAACACCAGTGGTTAGAGTGCGGTGTTGGAGAATGGCAACAGGAAAACTCCACTGGATGTCAGGTTCTGGAGGAGTAGCAGTGATGGACTGATGAGGGCCAACCGCTTTCTTCAGTTGAGAGACGTGGAAAACGGGATGAACTGAAGACGACGCTGGCAGTGCAAGGCGATAAGCAACTGTCCCCACCTTAGCCGTGACCTGGAAAGGCCCGAAGAACTTGAACGACAGTTTGTGGTTGGCACGAGCTGCAATTGAAGATTGGACATATGGCTGCAGTTTGAGAAAGACCCAATCTCCGACAGCAAACTGACGTTCCGAACGGTTCAGGTTGGCAGATTTGGCCATGCGTGCCTTGGCACGGAGCAAATGTTGGCGAATGAGATCCGTCATCAACTGACGCTCCTGAATCCATGAATCCAGATCGGCTGGAACCGCAACATCAGCCACAGAAACACCAAAGTGTGAGGGAGCATACCCGTATAAAGCTTCAAATGGTGAGCGGCCGAGGGCGGAATGAAAACTGCAGTTGTACCAATATTCCGCCAGATGAAGCCAATCACTCTATTTAGTTGGGCAGGCATGAATGTAGCAACAGAGGAAGGTCTCGAGACACTGATTGACACGTTCCGTTTGACCATCCGATTGCGGATGATAGGCAGTGCTCATGCGCAAATCCACATGTGCCAGGTTGAATAGTTCAGACCACAACTTGCTGGTGAAAATACGATCACGATCGGACACAATGGCAGATGGCATGCCATGAAGCCGATAGACCTGCTGCATAAACAAAGATGCCACTGAAGCTGCTGTAAACGGGTGTTTGAGTCCAATGAAGTGAGCATACTTGGAGAATAGATCAACCACGACAAAAATGGTGTTGAAACGACCGGACAAGGGAAGACCCTCGATGAAATCCATACTGAGCACCTTCCAAGCACGGTCAGGAACAGCCAACGGTTGTAACAGACCAGGCAACCGAGAACGGTCCGGCTTAGCTTGCTGATAGACTTGGCAAGAAGAGACAAAAGCACGGACTGAAGAGTTCATACCTCTGAAAGGTCTTGATGGCTAGAGGGGGGGGTGAATAGCCTATTAAAATTTTCTACAAAGATAAGCTAAACAAGTTTATCAATAAAACAAAATAGCGAGATGCGAGTTTTGCTTAGCCTACGGGGTGTTTGCAAGCCACCTAACCAATTCACAATTCTAGTAATTGCACTCAACCGCACAAGTCAAACCGAGAAGGAAAACTACAACTAGCAAGCTACACAAAGAAGCTACTCTAGCAAAGCTAACTTGCTAGCAAAGATAACTAAGAAATTAATACAAGAGAGAGTTAGGAGGGTATCACCGAGGGGCGAAGAATTGAGCCAACCAATCAATATAATCAAGAGATGAATACCAAGATAACCGAACACCGGGATCAATCAATCACAATATGAAAGTGATGACACGAAGATTTATCCCGAGGTTCACGTGCTTGCCGGCACGCTAGTCCCCGTTGTGTCCCTCTTCACCACGTGGTTCGGTGGCTAATCGGTCACACACCGAGCCTCTCAAAAGGCGCCACAAGAACCTACCAAATGGCAAAAGGTTGCAATGACACGAGCAATATACTAACGTTGCCTTTGGCGCTTTGCCGAGGTAGGCACAAACCCCTCACAATCACCGGAGGTGGCCAAGAACAATCACCAACTCTTGCCAACGCCTCCAAGCTGCTCCAAGCCGTCTAGGTGGCGGCAACCACCAAGAGAAACAAGAATCCCGCAGCAAATCAACCACCAAGTGCCAACTAGATGTAATCTCACAATGCAAATGCACTTGGATCACTCAATCTCACTTCGAATATGCAAAGAAGCAAGAGAGATGAGTGGGAGGGGAGTTGCTTAGCTCAAAGTGCTCACAAGTATGTCAAAAGTTCAAGAGATATCCGAGAGGGTGAGCCTTGAGCCGGCCAACGAGTATTTATAGACGTACCCCTTCGAATATAGCCGTTAGAAACTTAAACAGCCGAAATCGGGCTGACCGGACGCGCTGGTCCAACTGACCGGACGCGCCGGTCGCCCAACGGCTAACTCGTGAAGTACTGACCGGACGCGCTGGTCCAAACGACCGGACGCGCTGGTCGCCCAACGGCTAACTGCGAAGCAGCGACCGGACGCGCTGGTCCAACTGACCGGACGCGCCGGGAACGATCGGACGCGCTGGTCCCGTGAAGGACCGGACGCGCTGGTCGCCTGAGCAGCGCTCAACGAAACAGTGACCGGACGCGCTGAAGAAAATGACCGGACGCGACAGTGACAGCGTCCGGTTAGAGTCCAGTAAGCTCCCTGAATGACCGGACGCGTCCGGTCGCCTGTGACCGGACGCGCCTCGCGTCCGATCAAACAACTGAAAAACGCGCAGATACTGGACACTGACCGGACGCGTCCGGTCAAATAGTGACCGCGTCCGGTCCAGCGTCCGATCACCACTGTGACCCCCGTTTGCCTCCGTTTCTTTTTCCGACTTCTGGCGTAGTGGAAAATAGGCATTTCATTTCCCCAAAAATGCCTGAATCCCGCGCTCGCACGCTCGGCGGGAGGGAGAGAGGATCCCAAACTCTCTCTACCGCTCAAACTCCACCGCCTTTGCAAACGTGCTAACACCACCAAGTGATCACGTCATGTGTGAGTGTGTTAGCATTTTCACAATCATTTTTCGAGGCGATATTAGTTCTATCCAAATGCATATGATCATGAAATGCACATCTAGAGGCACTTAGGAGTTCAATAGCCGCGTCATTCCCCTCTTTATAGTACGGCTATCTATCCTATAATGTAACCACACCCACTAGGTGTCTTGGTTACTAAAACACAACCCTTAAGCATATACCTTTGCCTTGATCACATAGGGTTGCGTCCAAATCCAAGTGTGGCCATTATGATCACCATGTCCATTTTGCCACCAACCTTGGAGTGTACTAATCCTCATATGCTACATACAACTTAGGCATAGGATTAGTACTTAGGCATTGTCACTAATTACCAACACCAAACATAGGACTTTCAATCTCCCCCTTGTTGGTAATTGGTGACAACCCTTTCACAAAGATGTTATAATAAAATTTTGATTGAACCCATGTCACATTGTCCAAGTATATTACCATGTGTAAGAATTATGGACATGTGATCATGAATTCAAATTGATAGCAATGGCTCCCCCTACATGTGTGCTATATGTTTGGATTTTGGAAGCATACATGTTAGATAGGAAAGATTAGGAGCATTGTCTACCAATAGGTGCTAAGTGTTTTAGATTATAGACCTTTGAAGCGTGATACCATCGGAGTAGCGATAAACACCATCTTAGCACCTTGTGTAGTTAGATTCCACTTGAAAAGCACAAACATAACTAGAAACCTTGTGAGATCAACATTATAAGCAAGGCTCTAGTACCATTTTGAAAAACATGAAGCAAGAAAAATCTAACTACTTCCTATTCATACTAGTACCTCAATGCATCATTCAAATTATACTAGCAAGACACCACACAAGCAAAGTATCGGAGAAAACGAAATGTATAACTGTGCATCATACATATGAAGTGCACGTAGAAATGCAACATTCATGTTTAAAGAGCTTGCTCCCCCTACTTGTGAGCTCAAAATTTTAGTTGATCCCCTTCTTTTATCAATTCTCCCCTTTAGGTTTTCTCCCCTTTTAGAATCTATCTTGTGAACAACATTTTCTCCCCCACAACATTTTCTTCCCCTTTGAGTTCTATCTTTGTGAACAATATTTTCTCCCCCTTTGGCACCAATTGACCACAAGGAGCAAACTTTAGATAGATTATCATGTTGAAATATGGGGTGAGGATCAAGTTTGTGATTCAACCTAGATTGCTTGCATAAATAAAATGCTTCGGTTTGATCCAAGGGCAAGCTTCTTCACACCTCACTAGAAGGGTTATCATGCACCATGTTGAAGCAAGTATTTAGACAAGTTTTCTAGATTAAACACTTAGGATCACAAGCTACTTAAACAAGTTATATGCTACCACTAGATCATACAAGTCATGGAAACAATAGTGGTACCATATAAACTTCAAATTCATTTGATTTTCATGAATGAGCCTAGAACATATAAATTATGACTAGATGCACTAAACAAGTCCTTAGCATAGAATGTATGACATGTCAACCAATTGTACCTTGGGGCTCGAAGGAGAGGCATGTCATATATGGGGTGCATCAACTCATGTTGGAGAAGTCAAGTATGTTCAACTCATTCTTTAGCTTGTGAAATCTCTTCTCATCAAGTGGCTTGGTGAATAGATCGGCTAATTGATCTTCGGTGCCCACACTCTCAATAGCAATGTCACCCTTTTGTTGATGATCTCTAATAAAGTGATGGCGAACATCAATATGCTTTGTTCTTTGATGTTGAATCGGATTGTTAGTTAGCTTCACGACACTTTTATTGTCACATAGCAATGGCACATTCTTGAAATTGATTCCAAAATCCTTCAATGTTGCCTTCATCCACAAGATTTGTGCACAACAACTACCCGCGGCGATGTATTCGGCTTCGGCGGTAGATAGTGCAATACTATTTTGCTTCTTGGATGACCATGAGACAAGTGATCTTCCCAACAATTGACATGTCCCGGAAGTGCTCTTTCTCTCCACTTTATCACCGGCATAGTCGGAATCCGAATATCCAACTAGCTCAAAACTTGCACCTTTGGGATACCACAATCCAACATCTTGTGTATGCTTTAAGTACCTCAATATTCTCTTTGTTGCCTTCAAATGACTTTCTCTTGGTGAGGCTTGAAATCTTGCACACATACATACACTAAACATCACATCGGGCCTTGATGCCGTCACATAGAGTAGGCTACCAATCATTGATCTATATAGCTTTTGATCCACCATGTTGCCACTCTTGTCACTATCCAAACTTCCACTAGTGCTCATTGGAGTTGTAATGCCCTTTGCATCTTCCATTCCAAACTTCTTGAGCATATCTTTGATGTACTTGGTTTGGCTTACAAATGTTCCTCCCTTCATTTGTTTGATTTGAAGTCCAAGAAAGAAACTAAGTTCACCAATCATTGACATTTCAAATTCCTTTGCCATCATTTTCCCAAACTCATCACAATAATCTTGATTGGTTGAACCGAATATGATATCATCAACATATATTTGCAATACAAATAAGTCTTTCCCAATCTTCTTGGTGAATAGTGTTGTATCAACTTTGCCCATGACAAATCCTTTGGATAGCAAGAAGTCCCTCAATCTTTCATACCATGCTCTAGGTGCTTGCTTTAATCCATACAAAGCCTTCCTCAACTTGTATACATGATTGGGTTTCTTGTCATCTTCAAAACCGGGAGGTTGCTCCACATACACCTCCTCTTGAATGTACCCATTGAGAAATGCACTCTTTACATCCATTTGATATAGCTTGATATTGTGAGCACAAGCATAGGCAAGTAAGATCCTAATTGCTTCCAATCTTGCAACCGGGGCATAAGTTTCACCAAAGTCAAGACCCTCTATTTGTGTGTAACCTTGAGCCACTAGTCTTGCTTTGTTCCTTACTACTATCCCATCTTGATCTTGCTTGTTGCGAAAGACCCATCTTGTTCCAATGACATTGTGATCCTTAGGCCTTTCAACTAGTTCCCATACTTCATTTCTCTTGAAGTTGTTGAGCTCTTCATGCATTGCATTTACCCAATCCGGATCTCTTAATGCTTTATCAATGTCCTTGGGTTCTTCCATTGACACAAAAGATGAGTGAGCACAAAATGATGCCAATCTTGATCTAGTTTGAACTCCTCTTTGTATGTCACCAATGATGGAATCCAATGGATGGTCTCTTGCAATGTTAGTTGGTTGAAGCACTTGGACTTGATTGCTTGGATGTTGATGTTGATCATGAGTTGAAGATGATGAACTAGCCACTTGTTGATCTTGTTGCACTTGAGATGATGTACTAGCTTGATTTTGCAATAGAGAACCACTAGCTTGAGTGATTGGACTTTGGAGCACTTGATCTTTGTTGTCATCTACATTAATAACTTGCTTTGGTCTAATATCACCAATATCCATTTCTTTCATAGCATTACTCAATTGAGTTCCTCTCACATCATCCAAGTTATCTTCTTCATCTTGAGAGCCATTTGTTTCATCAAACTCAACATCATGCACTTCTTCAAGTAAACCACTAGCCAAATTCCAAACTCTATAAGCTTTGCTAGTAGTTGAGTAACCAAGTAGAAATCCTTCATCACATTTCTTCTCAAACTTGCTCAATCTAGTGCCCTTCTTCAAGATGTAGCATTTGCAACCAAATACCCAAAAGTATGCAATGTTGGGCTTTCTTCCATTTAAGATCTCATATGGTGTCTTCTCTAGAAACTTGTGGCAATAGAGGCGGTTGCTATAGAAGCAAGCCGTGTTGATTGCTTCGGCCCAAAATGAATGACTCACATTATACTCATTCAACATTGATCTTGCCATATCAATTAAGGTTCTATTCTTCCTTTCAACTAGGCCATTTGATTGAGGTGTATACTTGGCCGAGAATTGATGCTTGATTCCAAGCTCCTCACATAGCTCATCAACTCTTGTGTTTCTAAACTCACTTCCATTGTCACTTCTTACTTTCTTGATTGTGGTCTCAAACTCATTTTGCACTCTCTTGATGAACTTCTTGAATATGTCAAATACATCACTCTTGTCCACAAGAAAGAATACCCATGTGTATCTAGTGAAATCATCCACAATCACAAAGCCATACTTGTTGCCACCAATGCTTGTGTATGTAGTTGGCCCAAATAGATCCATGTGCAACAACTCAAATGCCTTGGAAGTACTCATAATGCTTTTCAATGGATGAGTGTTGCCTACTTGCTTTCCGGCTTGACATGCACTACATAGCTTATTTTTCTCAAATGTGACATCCTTCAAGCCTCTAACTAAGTCATGCTTCACTAACTTGTTCAATTGCTTCATGCCAACATGACCAAGTCTTCTATGCCATAACCAACCCATACTTGATTTGGTGAGCAAACATGTTGAAAGTTGAGTGTCACTAGCATTAAAATCAACCAAGTATAGATTCTCATATCTAAAACCTTTGAAGATCAAGTTAGAGCCATCAACACTAACTATCTCCACATCATCAACACCAAATATGCACTTGAAACCAAGATCACACAATTGAGCAACCGACAACAAGTTGAAATTGAGCTTTTCAACTAGTAGCACATTGGAGATGCTATGATCATTTGAGATTGCAATCCTTCCAAGAGCCTTTACATCACCCTTGCTATTGTCACCAAATGTGATGCTATCAATGCCACTATCATTTGATTTGAGAGAGTTGAACATTCTTGAATCACCAGTCATATGTTGAGAGCACCCACTATCAAGCACCCAATGCCTTCCTCCGGCCTTGTAATTAACCTACAAAACAAATTAATGTTTCTTAGGTACCCATACTTGTTTGGGTCCTTGGAGATTAGTCACTAAGCTCTTTGGTACCCAAATGGCCTTCTTCTTTGGGCCCATAATTGGTGTACCAACAAACCTAGCATGCACACCTTTCTCACCCTTGGTAAGCACATAACAAGAATCAAAAGGAATGTAAGGTACATTAGCATTTTTCTTGTTCTTATTCATTTTGTTGCAATTAATCTCTAGATGCCCAATTTGCTTGCATCTATTGCAATAACGACCATTGCCCTTCACAAAGCGAGGCTTTGGAGTAGCAAAGGCCGCCTTGCCCTTCTTGGGAGTATAGCCCAATCCCTCTTTGTTAAGAGAGAACCTTTGGCTACCCAAGCATTTTAGCAAGCGGGCATCCCCACCATAGGCGTTGCCTAATGCGCGGGTGAGATCATCCACCTCTCTCTTGAGAGTCTCAACCACAAGTGATGAATCACTAGTAGTAGAGGTAGAGTTGGTTGTGGTGGATGATGATGAGCTACATGAAGCATTAGTAGGACTAACAAATAAAGAATCATCAATAATATCACATGTTAGTCCAATATCACAAGTGACAATCACTTGCTCCTCCTTAGCTTCCTTCATGAACTTCTCCAACTTAAGGTCCTTTTCCTTGATGAGCTCAAATAGAGTGGAGTGGGCTTCCTTAAGCCTAGTGTGAGCAATTTCAAGATCCTCGTGGTCTTCCTTTAGACACTCACGAGAAGCCTCTAGCTCATCAAAGGATTTCCTAAGAGCTTTGAGCTCTTGTTCAATTCCTTTGCACTCCTTACTCTTTTTGAGAGCAACAAGCTCCTTCATCAAGGTATCATTTTCATTGCTCTTGGCAATGAGCTCTTGTTCCAAGATTTTGTATTTCTTGGTTGTCCTCTTGTAGCCCTTGCTCATTTGATCTATTATGCCTAATAGATCATCCTTGGAGTAGTCCTCATCCTCCTCATCATCACTCCTACAATCATCACTAGCACAAGAATCATCATCACTATCATCATGTTTTACCTTGGTAGGCTTGGCCATAAGGCATGTTGATGTACTTTCGAAGATGGATGGCTTGTTGGAGAGGGCGATGTTTGCAATGGCTCGCCGAGTGATCCTCTCATCATCACTATAGCTTTCATCATCATCACTATCGGAGTTGTCACTATCCCACGTGACTACATAACCACCACCCTTCTTCTTCTTGTTGAAAGTGAAGCTCTTCTTTGCTTTCTTCTCATTCTCTTTCTTATCCTTCTTGTTCTTCTTGAGCTTCAAGTCCCCATTATGAAATCTCTTATCTTCATAGGGGCAATCCGCCACTATGTGATCGGGGCTATTGCAATTGTAGCAAAGGGTCTTTGCCTTTATAGTGTCTCTCCTCTTCCTTGCCCCATATCCTTTCTTCTTCATGAACCTTCCCATCTTATGCACAAGGAGGGCCATGGTCTCATCATCGAATGGATCATCATCATCACTCTCCACCTTGCTCTTGCCCTTAGAGGATGAAGCCTTGAATGCAATGGGCTTCTCTTGCTTGACCTTGGTCTCCTTCTTCTCTTCTACCTCATCTTCATCATCATTGTATTGGGCATCGGTCATTATATCTCCAAGCACATTGGTTGGTTTGACCTTGTCCAATCCCTCTCTAAAGATCATTCTTCTCAAGGTGGCAAACTTCTTGGGTAAGCACATCAAGAACTTGTGTGAGAAGTCCTTGTCCTCAACCTTCTCCCCAAGCCCCTTGAGATCATTGACAATGACTTGGAGCCTATAGAACATCTCCGGGATGGATTCATCATCCTTCATCTTGAATGTGGAGAACTTGTCCTTGAGCATATATAGTTTGGCACTTTTTACCGTTGAAGTGCCTTCATATGTTTCTTCAAGCCTTATCCAAAGCTCATTTGCCTTTTCAAGATCTTTGATTTGCTCAAATACTTTATCATCAATGGCACGATAGATTGTGTCAAGTGCCGCCGTATTGCATTGTTTGTTGATGCGGTCATTGGGAGTGAGGTTTTCCTCATCAAGAATGACGTATCCTTCTTTGGTCACATCCCAAACCTTCTCATGTATATTGCCTAGATATTGCTTCATCTTCCTTTTCCAATGATCAAAGGAAGAGACACCATCAAAGAATGGAGGCTTGCCATTAACATGATTAAACATAACTTGAGCCATCTTACACCGAGGTTGTTAAGCCTTACAAACGGTGACCACGGCTCCGATACCACTTGAAAGGTCTTGATGGCTAGAGGGGGGGGTGAATAGCCTATTAAAATTTTCTACAAAGATAAGCTAAACAAGTTTATCAATAAAACAAAATAGCGAGATGCGAGTTTTGCTTAGCCTACGGGGTGTTTGCAAGCCACCTAACCAATTCACAATTCTAGTAATTGCACTCAACCGCACAAGTCAAACCGAGAAGGAAAACTACAACTAGCAAGCTACACAAAGAAGCTACTCTAGCAAAGCTAACTTGCTAGCAAAGATAACTAAGAAATTAATACAAGAGAGAGTTAGGAGGGTATCACCGAGGGGCGAAGAATTGAGCCAACCAATCAATATAATCAAGAGATGAATACCAAGATAACCGAACACCGGGATCAATCAATCACAATATGAAAGTGATGACACGAAGATTTATCCCGAGGTTCACGTGCTTGCCGGCACGCTAGTCCCCGTTGTGTCCCTCTTCACCACGTGGTTCGGTGGCTAATCGGTCACACACCGAGCCTCTCAAAAGGCGCCACAAGAACCTACCAAATGGCAAAAGGTTGCAATGACACGAGCAATATACTAACGTTGCCTTTGGCGCTTTGCCGAGGTAGGCACAAACCCCTCACAATCACCGGAGGTGGCCAAGAACAATCACCAACTCTTGCCAACGCCTCCAAGCTGCTCCAAGCCGTCTAGGTGGTGGCAACCACCAAGAGAAACAAGAATCCCGCAGCAAATCAACCACCAAGTGCCAACTAGATGTAATCTCACAATGCAAATGCACTTGGATCACTCAATCTCACTTCGAATATGCAAAGAAGCAAGAGAGATGAGTGGGAGGGGAGTTGCTTAGCTCAAAGTGCTCACAAGTATGTCAAAAGTTCAAGAGATATCCGAGAGGGTGAGCCTTGAGCCGGCCAACGAGTATTTATAGACGTACCCCTTCGAATATAGCCGTTAGAAACTTAAACAGCCGAAATCGGGCTGACCGGACGCGCTGGTCCAACTGACCGGACGCGCCGGTCGCCCAACGGCTAACTCGTGAAGTACTGACCGGACGCGCTGGTCCAAACGACCGGACGCGCTGGTCGCCCAACGGCTAACTGCGAAGCAGCGACCGGACGCGCTGGTCCAACTGACCGGACGCGCCGGGAACGATCGGACGCGCTGGTCCCGTGAAGGACCGGACGCGCTGGTCGCCTGAGCAGCGCTCAACGAAACAGTGACCGGACGCGCTGAAGAAAATGACCGGACGCGACAGTGACAGCGTCCGGTTAGAGTCCAGTAAGCTCCCTGAATGACCGGACGCGTCCGGTCGCCTGTGACCGGACGCGCCTCGCGTCCGATCAAACAACTGAAAAACGCGCAGATACTGGACACTGACCGGACGCGTCCGGTCAAACAGTGACCGCGTCCGGTCCAGCGTCCGATCACCACTGTGACCCCCGTTTGCCTCCGTTTCTTTTTCCGACTTCTGGCGTAGTGGAAAATAGGCATTTCATTTCCCCAAAAATGCCTGAATCCCGCGCTCGCACGCTCGGCGGGAGGGAGAGAGGATCCCAAACTCTCTCTACCGCTCAAACTCCACCGCCTTTGCAAACGTGCTAACACCACCAAGTGATCACGTCATGTGTGAGTGTGTTAGCATTTTCACAATCATTTTTCGAGGCGATATTAGTTCTATCCAAATGCATATGATCATGAAATGCACATCTAGAGGCACTTAGGAGTTCAATAGCCGCGTCATTCCCCTCTTTATAGTACGGCTATCTATCCTATAATGTAACCACACCCACTAGGTGTCTTGGTTACTAAAACACAACCCTTAAGCATATACCTTTGCCTTGATCACATAGGGTTGCGTCCAAATCCAAGTGTGGCCATTATGATCACCATGTCCATTTTGCCACCAATCTTGGAGTGTACTAATCCTCATATGCTACATACAACTTAGGCATAGGATTAGTACTTAGGCATTGTCACTAATTACCAACACCAAACATAGGACTTTCAACCTCGCCAGGCGAACAATTGCTTGGCACGCCTCAAAGTGACCGGGATGCCCGAGTGACCGCCAACCGGGCTTGCATGAAGAGCCGTCAGAAGCTGATGGTGCAATTGAGGATCAGAACCGACCCACAGACGGCCCTTATAGCGTAAGAGACACTCCTTGAACGTATAGTGGGGAACAGCATTAGGGTCGATGGCCAATTTAGTGATCATGTCTTGGGCTGTGGGATCGGTGGTGTAGGATGCTGCCACCGCCTGAGTCCAAGCAGGAAGAGCCACAGAAACCGCTGCACAGGAAGAACCCAGTTCAGGAAAACGAGAAAGTGCATCAGCAACACGATTGTCAGGCCCACGGCGATAGCAAATGGTCTTCTGGAGACCCAGCAGCTTGGTGAAGAGCTTTTGCTGCCATGGTGTATGCAGGCGCTGTTCGGACAGTTGCACCAAACTCTGTTGATCCGTGACAATATGAAACTCGGCCAATTGAAGGTAACTGCGCCAGTGATCCACAGCCATGATAATTGCCATGTATTCCTTCTCGTATGCTGAAAGACCTTGAGAGCGGGGACCCAATGCCTTGCTGAGAAATGCGAGAGGATGCCCGGACTGCATGAGTACTGCCCCGATTCCGACTCCACTGGCGTCCGTTTCCACGATGAACGGTTGTTGGAAATTCGGAAGAGCCAAGACTGGGGCCGTCGTCAGAGCTGTTTTGAGAGTGTTAAAATCCAGCTGATGCTCAGAAGTCCAGATGAACAAGGACCCTTTTTTCAAAAGCTCGGTCAATGGTTTAGCTATGATGCCGAAATGCTTAACAAAGCGCCGATAGTAGCCTGCCAAGCCTAGAAAGCTGCATAGTTCCTTGATAGCATGGGGAGGAGACCAGTGGAGCACTGCAGACACCTTAGTTGGACGGTGGCAACGCCAGATTCTGAAATGATATGGCCGAGGTAACGGAGCTGGTGTTGGCCAAAGACACACTTGGACGGTTTGACCAACCAATGATCGCGCCGCAGCAGCTCAAAAACAGCGCGCAGATGCAACAAATGGTCTTCCAAGGTCTTACTGTAGACTAGTATGTCATCAAAGAAAACCAAGGCACAACGCCGAAGTAACAGGGCCAAGGTTGTATTCATGGCTTTCAAAAATGTACCTGGGGCGCCGGAAAGGGCCGAAGGCCATCACGCGGAATTTCATAGTGGCCAGTGTGAGTTTGGAAGGCGGTTTTGGGTTCTTCACCAGGCTTCAACAAAATCTGATGATATCCAGCAGTGAGATCCAAACTAGAGAACCAACTGGCGCCTTCAAGCTCATCAAGCAGTTCTTCAATGATTGGCACTGGGTATTTGGATTTAGCGATGATGGCATTGAGATGGCGGAAATCCACGCAAAAACGGAAGGTTCCATCCTTCTTCTTAACCAAAAGTACCAGGGACGAAAAAGGACTGTTACTGTGTTGTATGATACCGGAAGTTAACATGTCCTGAACCTGCCGCTCAATTTCATCCTTGATTGCTGGCGGATAGCGATATGGCCGAACAGAGACCGGAGTGGAGCCGGGGATTAACGGAATGGCATGATCTCACGGACGTTGAGGTGGCAATGTAGAAGGAGGCTGAAAAAATATCTTGGAATTCTGCTAAGAGGGCCGTCAGAGCTGGAGGTACGGTCTCCTTGGTGGCTGCCTCAGCGTCCTGAACAACAGTGAGCTGCACCAGAGCCTCGGCTGGAAGAACTGCACCCTCACCTTGCAAAATGGCCCAACCAGCCTGGTAAGGAAACTGAATCCATTTCTCCATCCAATGCACCTTCATCGGACTATATTGCTCGAGCCAATCCATGCCCAAAATCATGTCAAATGAGGTGAGTGGAAATACTTTGAGAGTAGATGAAAACTGCAGACCTTGAGCTGACCAAGAAGCAGCAGATAACTGAGAGTCACAACGAATACGACCACCATCAGCTACCTTAACCCAAACCATCTGAGGGCTGGACTGAATGCCAGACAAGGAGGAGGCCACCGAAGCACTGACAAAGGAGTGTGAACTGCCTGAATCCAGTAAAATGAGAACAGAGTGACCCTGTAAGTCGCCACGAAACTGGATGGTGCGTGGTGCTGGAACGCCTTGAGTAGCAGCAACAGAAATAGTGACACAGCACTGCGGTTCAGCTCCAATATCCGGGGGGGTAGCGTCCGGATCACCATATTCAGAGTCGTCGCCATGACAAAGCTCCCAAGTCTCCTACAAAACATGCAATGGAATTTGTTCCGGACAGCGATGGTCGCGAGACCATTTGTCGCCACAGCGAAAGCAGAGGCCACAGGGCGCGTCTGTAGTCGCGCAGTGTGGCTAGCTTGGAGTCCCACGCCCACGCGCTTGCCTGTCGTCCCCCAGCTGGAGGCATTGCCGGCTTGTCAGGGCGTGGTGGCAGCGGTAGATGTGGTGGCCCCTGAGGGACATGCCTGACCCCCCAGATGGGATCACTGCGCCGCGGACTCCAGTGCTTGCTAGAGTCGGCCATCTCCTCCTGTAACAAGGCGAGGGAGCAAGCAGAATCCAAAGTAGATGGACGATGCATATGCACAACTTGACGAATATCATGGCGCAAGCCATCAACAAAAGCATGGCGAAATAAACCGGGTCAGTGTGCTTGCCATAGGCGATGAGCTGCTCAACGATTTTGGTGTATTCAGAGATGTATTCAGAAACTATGCCAGTCATGTGGATGTTAAACAATTGACGGATAAGAAGTTCATGATGATCCTTGCCGAAACGTTCGAGCACCATGAGGCAGAACGTTCGCCAAGAGGCGTTGCGGACAGCATCTTCCACAGATTGCAGCCATAATTCGGCCGCATCAGACATATGGCCACGAGCGACACGAACCCACACGGACTGCTCTACGAAATACATCTCAAAATGATCTTCACAGCGGGACAACCACAGTTTGGGGTTGGTCCCGGTGAATTTAGGAAAATCCAGCTTGGGCAGACGACCAAGCGGATGGTGATGATGGGAATCCCGTTTCCAATGCTGAAGCTGTGTCCCATGAATCCCGTCCCCAGCAAACTTGGATGCGTTGTGATCGGTGGCGATGTGTGTGGTGGGCGGGGAAAACTCGCCATCAGCCGATTGGGTAATCGGAGGGTGTGAATGCAATGGGGAAAGTTGGGAAACAGAAAACGGAGGAGGGTTGGAAGAGGGACAGTGCATACCCTTGACTGGGAGTGGGTTTGGAAGCCCAGACTCCCGGTGATGAGGTTCGACGCGGTGCCCAGTAGGGCCGACGACCGGGTTGCCGGCAGATGATGTCGCCGCGGTCGCCCCGACACGATTAATGACGCCGGCCGATGTGGCGGGGTCGCCATCGAGCACCACTCGATGGAACGTCTTGCGCATCGCCCCCATCTCCATGCGGATGTCGTCGATGGTGGCGTCGATGCGAGGCTTCCAATCGTCGAACACCTTGGCTGCGTGGTCTAGATCGAGGAAGCGGTCCTGGAGCTGCTGCTCCACCGACGAGATGCGATCGGAGAGGGAGATCTGAAGGCCGTTGACGTCGTCGCGGACCCCCTTGATCTGGTCGTTGACGTCGGATCTCAGCGACTTCATCTCGTCCAACATGAGCTTGAAGTTGGGCTCCATCGCTCCCATCTCACGGCGGAAACGAGTGAAATGGTCGTGATGAATGGAGTGGGGTTCCAGTTTGGGTAGTGGCGAATTCTTCGATCAGGAAGAAGTCGGAGGAAGGGAGGCCGAGGATTCGATGGTCTCCGATACCAATTTTGTTAACAACAGGCTAAGAAGGAAGGGGATCAGAGGAGCAGAAGAGGTAGCGAGGAACAGATGAGTTCTTCATAGGTTCGAGTATTCGATACAATATTCTTCCATGCCTTACACAGCGCCCCCACGCTCCCTTTTAACCGCACGCAGGCGGGCTAGAGAAGAGCTACTCCGCTACGCCTTCTGGATAGCTTGGACCCAGGATGGGCCGGACGTCTTCGGGTTGGGTTTGACCTTGCGTCGTGGTCTTGTCACGGGCGGCCCATCCGCGCACGGTCCATCTTCATGCTCCTTCAGTGTGTCCATCTCCTTGACTGCTGTAACACTTGGTCCCATCACTCCACGTCAGGATTTCTTATTTGCCTTCACGACATAAAGTAGGAAATGGTACTGCACTGGAGTTCGCTGTGGCAGCAACCACCTTCATGCCATTACGGACACCCTCATCTAAGGAGGACAAGAAGCCTGTCATGAAACAGGAAGCGCAAGGTGGGTGATTTGTTTACATTGAACCACTGCAGATGGGAAGCCAATCTATTCACTTATTGCTGTGAGATTCTTGCAGGTTCTGTGCCACCACCAAGGCAGGATCATTCACTTATTGCTGTGAGATTCTTGCAGGTTCTGGGCCACCACCAAGGCAGGATCAGGATTGTCCGCTCTGTTTGGGACCTTGCGATCGTGAGATTTGTAGTTCTGTAATCTGTTTCTTCCTCCCCTGTTCCATTGTGTTTCTGTACAGCGAAGTAATCTGAGGAGAAACTGAAATTTCCAGTGTAGTGGTCTTTGCAGAGTGTTAGGATCCCCATTTCAGAGTCTCCCAACTGGCCAGGCCACCGCCATGCCAAAGAGAGGCAACGCCTCAAGCCTACTCAAGGTAATCTATCTTACCCGGATGACCAGATTGGAGGCAGTGTTCAGTGGTGCAGTAGAGGGTTTGGGTTGCAAACTATGCATTAGTGTTAACAAGTGTGCTTTATGTGATGATTAATGTATTAGTGTTTTTAATGTTAGTGTTGATATAATTTGACAAGGATGTCTGGTAAGACATGAAGAGCGATAAATGTACCACATATGTCAAGTACTCGAATATACTTTAAACGATTCTTTCATAATTTTTCGTGATTTTATTCGAAGTTTTGGTATCTTTGTTATGGAACAGTTTTTATTTGCTTTTTATAATAAATGACGTGAGTTTTTTAATTGGAAACTATGATATATATATGTACAAGTGAAAATTCTTAATAGGGACCTGTCAGGTTATATTGTTTTCTATTTGTTTGTACTATGCTTTAAACATTTTTTTAAAAGAGACATTAGTTGTGATGTTATTTTTACACATAACCATGTAGAGTTTTATGTTATTTGTATTGTCCTTTTTTCAGTTTTTATAACATTTTTTCCTGAGGCAGTAGCAAACCTCAATGAGTACTTGTGGATGTGGCAACATGGATTGTATTGTAGAGTTGCTGAGGTTAATGACGAGACGATGACCGTCCTTATGGGCAGTCCTGGACCTACTTGATTGTAATTTGTAATGGTGGCAAGGAGGATAGGGGAACAAGGGGGTGATGAAACGTGCTATGCATTTTGGAGAAGACAAGGAAGTCAATTTGCCTTACACACCGTTATTCTCATTTTTTAAAGATTTATGATATCAGGCTAATATAGAGTTAATTAGGGTGATTGACTGATCTTAATATTTTATAAAAGAAAATAAACTGAATCGAATGCTGGCTGAATGTATATTAACGTTCCATAAACCCAATGCTGATATATTGAAAATTATTCAGGTTCAAAATTTTAATCTAATATAATTACAGGATACATTTTTTCATAAACTTTAGGGGTTGAATTTGTAATCTTGTGTAAATATATGTATTTGTCTTTGTAAAATGTATTAGTCATGAACTCAGCACTTCTCCTATTACATGGAAAAACTTTTTTTTAGACACGTTCACGTCGCACTGCATTTCCACTAGTGTTTATAAAAAAAGTTCAGAGATTTATATGGTAAAACCATAGCCCGATGTTGGGGTCAGAAATGGGTTAGAGAATCAGAACGTGCCGAGTGAAACAACGGAGATGGAGATTTCCGGAATTTCCAGAGAAGTAAAGAACAGGAAAGCGGGCCGCGTCGTTGAGCTCTCAGTTGCAAATTCCCAAATTTCCTGGGCCTAATCGTTACGGCCTCTTTCCAAGAAATGGGCCCGTTACTCCTGCCGCGGGAACAAAAAAATTCTATGCATGCGTGCTGTAAACTAGGACGTGTGCAGCACCGCATCATTGCCGTCGAACACCGGAAACCCTAATCAGACTCTTTTTGTATCGAAGGAGGAAGGAGGACGCCGACACTGTTGGCAACCATCCATCCTGATCTATCCTCTCATCGTTCGCCATGGCATCGAAAGCCCTCCTGCTGTTCGCCCAAGCCGCCCGCTCAGCTGCGGCGGCCACATATCGCGTCGCCAGCTTGGCTGAGCGGAGGGCCCTCTCTCCGGGACCGGAGGCGGTGGCGGCCGCATCTGATGCTCCTCGCTTAAGTGGAGGTCGTTCCGCCGCCGCCGTACCTACCCACGGCACGGCTGCACCTCCCCCCGCCATGGACGCACCTAGCCCCCGAACCGGTAGCTGTGTTGCCTCCGCCGCTCCATCATCAAAAGGTAAATCCGATATCTCTCCCTCTTCAGATGGCAAATCCGATATCTCTCCCTCTTCAGATGGCGGCTATATCAGCGTACGTAATTTGGCATCTTCTGGAAGGGAAATATTTGCCCATCTCTCCCGAACTGAAGAAACTATAGGTTTTTTTTACCGTCGTTCAGCGATTCCAGACGATCTAACATTTTCTACATGTGAGAATACACTATTTTATTAAACACCTTTGTTCATTCATGATAAATTCGGAGGACAACATATTAGGACTGTTTCCTTTTTTTTTGTCTCTTGAACCTGCTCTCTTGTATATGCTTCCTGTGCTCTCTTTGTTGCTTTTAATATATATATTCCTCCTGTAGTCCTGTTCTTTAAAAAAACATATTAGGACTGTTTTGGGTGTTCTACCTGCGAATTAAATTGCATTTGACACAATACTCCCCCCCCTCTCCTTTTTTTCATTTTTTTGTTTATATAGATTTGTCCAAGCCAGGTGATAGGGTGGAGTTTGTGCCAAAGGAGGAGGACATTGAGTCAGATGAAGCCCTGTGGGACCTGTATGAGCGCTGGTGTAAGGCTTTTAACCAGAAGCGTGAGCCTGATGAGATGGCTCGCCGGTTCAACAAGTTCAAGAACAGGGTGCTGCGTATTCACGGTATGAACAAGGCTAATCAGTCATGCAAGGTGGGACTAACCAAGTTCTCTGATGGAAAGCTAGCGGAGATGCGTGCCAATCGTGATCCGCATGATTGTCTGCTTGCAAAGAAGTTTCCAAATTCATGTCTTCTTGGGAAAGGTGATGGCAAGTTTCTCAAGGAAGTCTTCGCTGATTTTGATGTGGTTAACGGAAAACTCTTTGTGTACTTTCCTTTGGAGAAGGGGACACGCGTCGGAGTTAAGAAGGAAATCTCTACTGAGTATGAAGTTGTTTCTGGCAGATTGTTTGTTGCAGATCTACCTGAGGGGCGTGAGCTGTTAGTCCTAAATAATGATTTCATCAAGCGCCGCTGGATCCCACACCTCCCCTGAATACCTATTTAGGTGTACGGTGGCTATATATCCTTGTGTGCACCTTTACCAAGTTGTCTAGGAATGCGTATGTTAGACTAGGTTCCTTTTGCCCAATAATAATGCATATGTAGCAGTGCTTTTGCAAGACATGCATCTATGTAAGAAATCATGCTTCTATGTAAGTTATGCATATGCAAACTATGCTTCTGTATGAGATATTAAGTTTGCCGAAGGGGTTATAATACTTCCAGATTCACCCACATGTGCTAACTTGTATAAGGGAAACTTAGGTTCCATCTAGTTGCCATCATATTTTTCATTGCCCAATGGCAGATTGTGCATGCCGCCACAAATCCATTTTCTTCAATAAATAAATAATAATATACCCGTGATCAGCCATAATCTTATACTTGGATCATGATGCGGACATGAAGAGGACCTCGCCCAATAAAGCCAAAATCAATCATGACACTTCACATTCCAAAATCCAGGCCGTAGCTTTCACCTCAAAAACTGTATTGCCATCTAGACAGATTCAATCCGGGCCAAAAAACTGTATTGCCATCTAGACAGATTCAATCCGGGCCAAGAGTACCATCTCCTGCATCCCACAACTAAAAAGCCTAAAAGGTGGACTTTTTTTTGGTGCGATAGTTGTTTTCGTCCGTCTGCCTCCCACCTGCGATCCCCACCTCCCGCTTGCGCGCCAGAGAAAAAAGGAAAGCCACACTCCAGTTGGAAGGCGTTGGCAGGTAGGACCGAATCGTCCGTCTCATCGCTCCAAGTCTTCCTCGTGCGACGCCTCCACCTCGTCCTCGTGCGATGCCCTCGCGAGACCGCGGCCTCCTCCTCGCGATGACGTAGCCTCCTCCTCGCGCCGCCGCCGCATCGGCCTCATGCGATGCCCTCGCGAGACCTTGGCTCCGTCCTCCTCAATCCTGATCCATCGATTGGCCTGACGCCACTTGACGCCGGAGTCGCGCCGCCGACCCGACGCCACCGGCGGTCGCCGCCTCCACGATCGCCCACCACCGCCCCGACACGATGCAGCAGGATCGTGTCAGCAGTACCATGACTACGGCATCACCAATTGAAGAAGACGGCAACAACGTTCGTGGGCCAAGACGGAGCGGACGAGAACGCCGGCCCAGTACAAGAGCCCACGGCCCAGAATGGGCATAAGAGAAGCTGGCTTACGCCAGAGAGAGAGAGGATAAATGTTCAGTAGCTGTGAGAGGAGAGGGGAAGAAAAAGAAGAATGAATTTGTACTCTTATTTCCTAAGCACTCCTCTGTACTAGTAATATTCGTCTGAACTATCCTGCTGCTTCTCCGATCTATGTTCTAGTCTGTGCTTACACTTGGTATCAGAGATCTCCCGATCCAATCCACTTTCCGCCACCGCCATTTTGTCGATCTCGTGCCATAGCCTCGGGTTGCTGCTTCTAGATTGAGTTCGCTCGATCTAGAATTCGCCTAAATCCCCAGGCAACGCGAGGTCCGATTCGGTTTTAGGCGCTGGATCGCCAATCCCCACCACCACCACCGCCACCACCACTTCCACCGCCGCATCCCCATTTCACCCGGTTCGCTCATAGCAAGGGCGCCATGAATCCCGAAGCCAAGTTGCTCCTGGACGAGATGCATCGTCTCTTCAAGGAGCAGAAGGTGCAGATCGATGAGAAGTTCGCCGAGTCGGATCGCAAGCTCGAGGCGCGGTTCACCGACACTTCCCGCCAGTTCGACAGTCGCCTTCAGGAGATGGACGCCGCCGTCACTACCCGTTTCTCCGACTTCGACGAAACCATCTCCAAGCGGCTCGGCGAGTCCGACCTCAACCTGGAGCGCCGCATCACCGACTCCGAGCTCCGCCAGTCCGAGATCATCGCCAAGGTCGACAAACGCCACGACGCTCGTGTCGACGCCCTCACCAAGGCGGCGGGTGCGTTGCAGGCTTGGCGTCAGGACTTGGAGGGCGCCGTCGATGAACTCAAGCTCAAAGTCGACAAGCTGACCAAGTACTGGGATCGCTCCTTTGTCGGTGCCACTTCGGCTACACCAGGAGTGATTTCCGCATCCCCAGGTCCATCGGAGCAGGCCGCCGCGCCAACATCTGCGGAGCACACGGCTGCTTGGCCCAGTGGGCACCACGTCTTCTCGACTACACGGGTGGATGGGATTGGGGGGAATTCTCCTCAATTCCATTCCCCGGCCAATGGTATGGACTGGATCCCTCCTGTTGTTTCCACAATGATGCATGCTGTTAATCCTGAAGACCCTGTCCATTCCTTTGTTCCTGGCCCAACCCACCATACTGACAATGGCCGCCTACCCAAACTCACTTTTCCTTTCTATGAGGGAGAAACCACTAGGTTATGGATTTCCCAAGCTAAGGATTACTTTGAGATGTATGACGTTCCTCCCCGCCGTTGGGTGAAAGTTTCCCGCATGCATTTAAAGGGTATTGCCGCTCGCTGTATTGAGGCCATTAACCATCCTGATAGAATTCCTTGGCCTGAATTCTGTAAACTTCTCCATGATCGGTTTGACCGTGACCAACATGATCGGTTGTCACGTCAAATGTTCCACATCCACCAAACCACAACTGTCCTCGATTATGTTGAGCGTTTTCCACCTTGTTTGATCAGCTCAAAGCATATCAAGCCCAACCTGACCTCCACTACTACACCAATCATTTTGTGGACGGCCTTAAGCATGACATTCGCATGGTTGTTGCGTTGCAGCGCCCTTCTGATTTGGATACTGTGTATACCCTTGCTTTGTTGCAGGAGGAGATGGCTGATTCAAGCAAGAAGGGTGAATTCCACGCTTATGATCGTGGAGCAAGCTTCAGGACAACACGCCCGGCAGGACAGTTTCAACGTCCGTTGCCGCCTGCTACTCATGTTGGGGACAAACCAGTGGTCAGGCCCGGTGCTCCAGTCTCTGAAGATAAACTCAACACGCTTCGGTCTTATCGGCGTGCGCGGGGCCTCTGTGATGTTTGTGCTGAGAAATGGGTGCGCGGCCACAAGTGTGCTCCTACCATTCCACTGCAAGCAATGCAGGACGTGTGGGATTTGTTTCAGCTAGAGGCCATGTCTGAAGGTTCTGATGTTGAACAGGATTCACCAGGGGATTCCTCTGAACAGATTTTTCTGGCTTTGTCTTCGGATGCTATGAGAGGTTCCAGGGGTCGCCAAACTATTCAGTTCCAAGGCGAGGTTCACGGTCAGTCAGTAACAGTTCTGATCGACTCCGGGAGTTCGGCATCCTTCCTGGTAGCCTCCATTGCTGATCGGTTTCCGCAGCTCGCTCGTACATCACTAAAGGCATCCATCAAGGTGGCCAATGGGCAATTGATGCAATGCACCGAAGCTGTCTTGGACTGTTCATTTTCGCTTGGCGGTCATGGTTTTCATCACGACCTTCGCATATTACCTCTTGATTCCTATGACTTAATATTGGGTATTGACTGGTTGGCAAAGTACAGTCCGATGGAAGTTCACTGGCAAGCAAAGTGGCTATCAATCCCATACAATGGTGCTACCATTGTGCTTCAAGGGCTTGCAGTTGATTTTGATACTGAGTTAGTGGTTCAGATTTTAGCCTTCAATGTGACTGACAGCGAAGCCACTGTACAGCAGTTCCCAGCTGATATTCCAGAAGATATTGCAGCTTTACTGGCCGAATTTCCTTCTGTTTTTGAGGTGCCTCATTCGCTGCCGCCAAAACGGGCTTGTGACCATGCGATTCCGCTTATCAGTGGTGCCACGCCAGTGAACATTCGAGCATATCGGTATCCACCGAACCTCAAAGATGAAATTGAGCGGCAGGTGAACACCATGCTTGAACAGGGACTGATCCAGCCTAGCAAGTCGCCCTTTTCTTCACCAGTGTTGTTGGTCTGTAAGAAGGATGGCTCGTGGCGCTTATGCGTCGATTACCGCTACCTCAATGCCATGACCGTCAAGTTCGTATATCCGATACCAGTTTTTGACCAGCTGGTTGATGAGTTGGGTGCTGCTTCTTGGTTTTCGGTGCTGGACCTTCATTCTGGATATCACCAAATTCGGCTCCAACCTGGTGAAGAATACAAGACCGCCTTCTCTACTCACGCGGGTCACTTTGAATTCTGCGTGGTTCCTTTTGGCGCAACTAGAGCTCCAGCTACATTTCAAGGAGCTATGAACGTTACCCTGGCTCCAGTGCTTCGTCGTTGTGCTATAGTCTTCTTTGACGATATTCTAGTGTTCAGCTCCTCCTACTCTGAACATGTGCAACATTTGCGTCAAGTGCTTGGCCTCCTTGCCAAGGATCAGTGGGTCCTCAAGTTAAAGAAATGCAAGTTTGCCCAACAGGAGATTCATTATCTAGGACACATTCTTAGCGCACGAGGAGTACAGACCGACCCGGACAAAATTGCAGCAGTCAAGGACTGGCCAGCTCCACTGAATGCCTGGGAAGTTCGCAGCTTCCTCGGCCTAGCTGGGTTTTACCGCAAATTTGTGCGCCACTTCGCCATTCTTGCGCGTCCGCTGACACAATTGCTCAAGAAGAATCAGCTATTTGTCTAGACAGCAGAACACCAGTCCGCCTTTGCTGCATTAAAGGACGCTCTGTGTACAGCTCCGGTGCTCGGCATTCCAAATTTTGCAAAACCGTTTGGCATCGAGACTGACGCTTGTCAGACAGGGGTTGGTGCAGTGTTAATCTAGGATGGACACCCACTAGCATATGTGAGCAAGCCTCTAGGTCCAAAAACGCAAGGCTTATCAATCTATGAAAAAGAGTACTTGGCAATATTGATTGCAGTTGAGCAGTGGCGTTCCTATTTGCAAGTCTCTGAGTTCATAATCTTCACTGATCAGAAATCCTTGACTCACTTGAATGATCAATGCCTCAACACCATTTGGCAGCAGCGAGTGTTCTCCAAGCTTCTGGGTCTGAGGTACCGAATTGTGTACAAAAAGGGTTCCGATAATACTGCGGTGGATGCTCTGTCTTGGCGAACTCATGAGTTGGGTGTGTGTTGTGCAATTTCAGTTGCTACTCCTCAATGGTGCACACAGGTTGTTCAGGGGTATGCAAATGACCCTCAAGCTCAGCGCTTATTGGCCAAATTAGCTACTGCACCTGCAGGATGTGGTCCGTTTGTCTTGGTGGATGGGCTCTTACGCCATAACAACCGCATCTGGGTTGGCAACAATGCACCTGTACAACAACAGATCCTCAAAGCGTTCCATAGTTCTCCCCTTAGAGGTCATTCTGGTATTCCGGCCACCACAAAACGGATTCAGGAATTCTTTGCATGGCCTAATCTGCGCAAACATATTGACTCATTCGTCCGCAGCTGCCCAATATGTCAGCAAGCAAAGGTTGAACATGTCAAGTACCCGGGCCTCTTGCAACCTTTGGAAACTCCCACATCTGCTTGGAAGGTAATTTCCATCGATTTTGTGGAAGGATTACCAAATTCCCACGGTTTTGACTGCATTTTTGTGGTAGTGGACCTCTTTTCCAAGTACAGTCATTTTGTTGCTCTTAAGCATCCTTTCACAACTTTAACAGTGGCCAAACAGTATATGCTCAATATCTATAAGCTACATGGTTTGCCTCATGCTATAGTGTCGGACCGTGATAAAATATTCACAAGTATGTTGTGGAAAGAGCTCTTTCATCTTGCTAGAGTGGAGCTCCGGATGAGTTCAGCATATCACCCCCAGTCGGACGGCCAAACCGAACGAGTAAATCAATGCATGGAGACGTTTTTGCGTTGCTTTGCAAATGCAGTTCCATCTAAGTGGCAGGATTGGCTTCATTTGGCAGAATTCTGGTATAATACCACCTGGCACTCAGCCCTAAAGCAATCACCCTTCTTTGTGCTCTATGGCCATACTCCAAGACAGCTGGGAATTGAGGCAGCTTCTGCTTGTACAGTTTCATCTCTAGCTGATTGGTTAAGTCAGAAAGCCTTGGTGCAGACGCTCATTCAGCATCAGTTGGCTCGGGCTAAGAATCGTATGAAAATGCAGGCGGACAAGAACCGAACCGAGCGTTCGTTTGATGTGGGTACATGGGTTTACCTCAAATTACAGCCATACATACAGTCATCAGTGGCTGCTCGCTCCAATCAGAAGCTCTCTTACCATTTCTTCGGGCCCTATTTGATTACAGAGAAGATTGGCTCGCTGGCTTATAAATTGCAACTGCCGGCTTCCTCTTCAGTTCATCCCATTTTTCATGTTTCTCAGCTTAAAGCTGCTGTGCCGGTAACCCATTCAGCAGAGCCTTTGCCGGATTCCCTTGATGGCTTGCAGGTTCTTGTGAAGATATTACAGAAGCGCGTCGCCAAGACAAGCACAGCTGTTCGCCTCCAGGTGCTCACACAGTGGTCTGGTAGACCACCATCTATGGCGACCTGGGAAGACATGGAGCATCTTCGGCAACGGTTTCCAAGAGCGCCAGCTTGGGGGCAAGCTGGTTCTGAAAAAGGGGGGAATGTTAGCAGTACCATGACTACGGCATCACCAATTGAAGAAGACGGTAACAACGTTCTTGGGCCAAGACGGAGCGGACGAGAACGCCGGCCCAGTACAAGAGCCCACGGCCCAGAATGGGCATAAGAGAAGCTGGCTTACGCCAGAGAGAGGGAGGATAAATGTTCAGTAGCTGTGAGAGGAGAGGGGAAGAAAAAGAAGAATGAATTTGTACTCTTATTTCCTAAGCACTCCTCTGTACTAGTAATATTCGTCTGAACTATCCTGCTGCTTCTCCGATCTATGTTCTAGTCTGTGCTTACAGATCGCCAGGTGTGCCAATCCCTTCTCATCCCTTCCTGCTGTGCGAAAGAGCGAAACCGAGCACCGAACCCTAATCCTTCGTAGTAACATTTTTGCCCGCAGCCACGCCCCCTCGCGTACGTACTTGCGCGCTGCCGAGGCCTGCGAGGCAGGCGCTGGATCCAATGAGGAGGAAGCGGATCCACGCGGGATCCAGCCAGGCGGGCGCGGGTTCCGGCGAGGATGAAGCGGATCCGGTGAGACGCATGCCGGTCTTCATCTCGGCGCTTTGCTCAGTCCCGGCGCCGATGCCATGCAGCCTCCTCCGCGTCGTCCTTCGTCAGCTACGCAGCCTGCTGTCTGCGCTCGATTCGATTCAGGCAGTTCGATTCGTCCTTGGTCATCCTTGGGAAGGGCGGCAGTGGCAGCCCAATTTCTCCTCAATTTGGCCCTCTACCTGCTTGGGGCACTGCATGGTAAGATGCCCACCCTCTCCTCATCTCAATTTCGTGATTCATAGTCCTGCATGATTGAGAGTTCTTAAGCTTCTGACTTGGGTAATAGAAGCTCGAGGATTTACAGTTCTGCATGATTCACAGTTCACCTAATATCTTGACGTGCATTGTGCCATTACGAAACTATGTTTCCGGAGTTAGTATGGCATGTCTGTGACCATATTGTTCTAGACAAGTTTATCTATTTTTCAGAAAACTGCATGACGGTCAGTTGTTGCCTATTATGTGTTTTTAGAAAAATTCATGTCGTTGCAGTTCTGAAAATGTTGTTGACAACTGAGTGTGCAGGAGTGGTTACTAGTGTTTGTAAAATTATAGCATGGTGAATTTTACTTGTTGTTTTCTTTTCAGAAATATTCCTATTAGTTAGCTTAGAATTTTACCATGTCTGTTGCTACCATGAAGTGTTACTTGCTGTTTTACCTTTCCAGACAATTAAGTTATGTTACCCTGATGAATTTTACATGGTCCTATTTCTTGCAGTTATGACTATACCTAGATAAAATGTAAACTATTTTCTCTCAGGTCTGAACCTGATTTTAGACATATTGTTGTTGTTTTGTGAACTTGATTTCAGAGAAAATGTTTTTCAGGTGTGAACTCTATACATATTTCTCTCAAGTATGACACAAAGAAAGCATAGGAGTCAATCTAGGTACATTTTTTATGTGTTCTTCTGTTGCTCAGAGAATGGCTACCCTTTTTCCCCTTCTCATTATGGGGAGATTTGTTTGTTCAGTTCTTCATCTTTATTTCTATGCGTGTGAGTATTTAGTGAATCAGATGCAGCAGCATGCAATTTGAGGCGGCTAGGGTGTACGTTCAGCAGGATGGTATAGATCGGTGCGTTCCTTCTTCTCCAGTGATTTTCCCATCTTGCTGCCTTTCTATTTGCATATAACTTGTAGGAATTCTACTGAATTAGTGAACTTCCAATCCCTTTAGAGTGTTTGCACTTCTAATGGTAAATTTGCCATGGTGTGGCATGTGGAAATTAGAACAGCCTGTACACATTTTTTTTGCTGTTATCCTAATAATCGTTTTTTTCCCTTCTTGTAGAGCTTCTAAAGTGTGTCAAATTATATGTTCTTATTTACTTATTACAGTTAGACTCAAAAAAATTCTTGGAAACAGGTGTTCTGAAATTGCAATTGTTGTTTTAGCAAGGTCGGTTTCTCTAACTATAAGGCGAAAAAAAGATGAAAATAAGTCATGTGAACTAAGATTTATGATGTGTATTTTCTTTATGTGCCCACAATACCAGTGAGAATGAATTTTCTGCTCTATGCAGAAAGAGGTATAACATTGCATAATATGGGGATCCACAAAATAGTAGGAAGCGACCATGGTGCAAAATTGCTAAATCAGTCTGATCCTAATGGATCCTTCTTTTTTACAGTGCCCTTTATGTTTCCCCCACAGTTCCGGGTAAGACAGTGCGTATCAGATTTGTGCTAAAAAAGTAGTGCACGTTTGGCCAGAGCTGCAACCTCATCCTCGACGACACTGGCATTGGCCTCTGGAATCCATTGAATGCATCTGCTTGGAAGTGGGCAAAAAGCCATCATTGGATCTTAGAGAAAGTGAACCTTGGTTGTGCCCATTGCTAAATGTTATACGTGCTTCTGAACGAATCCGATTTAGTTTATACATGGTAAGCTAACTATTTCCTGTAGATATGATGCTGGATGGAATCCAGATAGTGTGAGTTCCATGAATACTTTTTTCTTGGTTGACCTGATTACCTAGGCATAGCAGCCACTAATCCACCAGGAGGTGGCCAGTAGTAGCTGGGCGGTGGCTGGCCATGGAGAGGAACTGACATGAAAATGAGGGAGGCTCACATGGCAGCAGTGCGCTCATGTGCTCAGCCATTGGATGGTCAGCAAGCTGATTCTCTTGAAATTAAGCTCACCAATGATCTCAGTGAAGGACACTAGGTCGATGGCCTCTATTTTCCTGTTGCTATAAATGTGACTGAATGATATGCAACAGATTGATGCTTGTTATTTATCTTCCTTTTATCCTAATCCAGGTGAGAAAAGCCACAACTGCTGGTCAGTACTGATACAAGCTTTGGAAAGTGTCCGGCAAGAACTTCTCGCTTGACAAATTACAGGTATATAAATCTTCTTGCTTGTATTCTATTCTTGTGAAGGCTGTAAGGTAATACAGCTGAATACACTAATATCCAAGTTATAGATACTTGTTACAAGTTATAGATACTTGCTACAAGTTAATACACTAATACACTAATATGTTTACAGGGAAGCAGAGCATGTTTATCTAGCATACAGAAATTTTGGGTTCTGGGTTGCAGGGATCAATCACAGGTTAGGTTTTTGGACGTGGTTGATCTATGCAGCTCTGATCTATTACATGCTTAATGCTGGCAGGCCAGATCCTAAGGATTCTATAGCTGCTGACAAATTAATGTTGCATAGTTAATTAATTATTTACAAAAAGAATAAGCATAGTAGGCACACGTACATAAGCTGTTAGATAGATGCCTTATCTACATCCCAGTATAAAATTGATGGTTAATGTATACCCTGTTGCCATCTCTACTAATATGCAGGGATGAAATAGTCAAGGACTTGACCTTTTTTTAATGAGGTCAAGGACTTGACCTTGCTTGTGTGCTACTGAATTTACCTAGCCATGTGTTTACTGAATAAGTTATCGCTTGACACCTCTACTAATATGCATTACTTATTTTTGTGTTGTAGCATGTAGAAAACCTTATATCTTTACTGTTGTTTTGCAAGACGTCTTATATGAACTGTTTTCCTTCAGCAATGTGTTCTACCATTTGTGGAGTTAGTAAATTTAATTAATATGTACATGCTTTGTTTATGCACTTCAGATTGTAAGAGCTAGAAAACTACTATTGGAGCACTCGAGTACTCAATAAAACAATAAAGGTGAGCAAATCTTCACACATTAATTTCTGTGCATTTTGAAAATTCAGGGTGAAGCTTTATTTTCAATTATTTCAGACTTAATATCGCATTCAACCTATATCCATGTTTGCAAAAAATGGTTTAATCTAATGATTTGTTTATTCTTGAACTCAAATGGCACGAACGACACGTTTATAGCTCACTATAGTTCTGCCATACTGCTTAAAATGCCTCCCTGGATGATTTGTTTGTTGGAGTAGAGACCCAGTGACCCACCTTTAGTAAAGTTATTTTTTGGATAGACAATGCAGAAGTCAAAATTTTCTGAACTTTCCTTTCCCTTCAGCTTAATATTAGTAGAGATTTGTCATCTGATGCTATATTTTGTTTTTGAGTAGAAAGGAAAGTCAAGGGCAAAGTCGCATTAGATGGAATACAACTACTCAAGCAAGAAAGAAGCTCAATATTTTTTTCAAGTCGCTTATGTTACACATCCTGAAGATGTCACTGTGACGATGGTACTTGTAACAGTCTTTACACACCTATCTGTACATATGAGAAAGTAGTAGAAGCATCCTCTACACATGCTTTGCCAAAATCAAGCTTAATGAACAAGTCCTGTCCTCTGGTAAAGTTGAATTATCATGATCAAAATTTTAGTTTGACTACCAAACATTTTGTGAATTTCTTTTGTCGCTCCCGTTGCAACGCACGGGCTTGTAAATATAGATAGAGATAGACTAGAAAAAAAATATGTTTGTAGATTAAAAAAGAAACAGAAAAAATATGTTTGTGCTCGAGAATTTAAAACTTCATAGGTATGCCTGCAGCCTGCCTCCTTTGCGGATTTGAAAAAGCCTGGAGAGAGATTGGATGTTGGAGCCTGAATGAAAGAACTGCCACATCCCTGTGGGCCAAGAGAAAAGTTGTGCCTGGATCTTACGCATGGACTTGCCCGAGCCACGCGCACAGTCAGGAATGTATGTGGATCCACCTTGTCCGCCCCCGTCACACCAGGAACATGTGAAAAGCCCGCTAGATGCAGCTGGATCCAAGAAGCATAGGAAGATGAAAGGGATCGATGGAGTCATACAGTAGAGTTGGTAAGCCTGCGACGCCGCGCTCTCCTTGACTGTGTTAATTACACAAACTTTGTTTTCTAGATTAAATGTCACTTTAACTTTGGTATTTAATTTTTACAGTATTGTTATCTTATCGTGCGATCCGTGTGTTTTTAGTATAAATTGTTAGCTATCCCGTAGCAACGTATGGGCACGCCACCTAGTATATACAACTAAAAAGAATAAAAGTAAGACAATTTTTTGGTGCTGACTTTTTTTTTTGGCTCGCCCTTCCCTCCCGTCCGTGCGATACGACCCAACATCGTGGCCCGCAGAAGGAAGGCGTCGTATCCCTCGCGCGTACGAGGAAGGAAGGTGAGAAGGTGAGTGCGATACGACCGTACGTCACGGCCCGCAGAAGGAAGGTGTCGTGAGACGGAAGGCGTCGCACCCCAAGCCCGGGATTCCTGCACGCCGCACTTGGCTCGCCTACGCCGTCGCCGTCGCCCTTGCAGACCTGCTTGGCGCGTGAGCTGCTGATGGGCATCGGCGAGGATGCGCGGCAGCGGTCAAGGCAACACCGCGCCCGCGCTGGAGTCCCACGCCTTCATCGTCGTCTTCCACTGCGCTGCCGAGCCCTCGACTCCCCACCGAAGGCCGCCGCCGCCGCCCTTCGCCACACCGACCCACCGATCTGCCCTGGTCGTGCCTTGTCGAGATCATGCTGCTTCTGGAGAAGGTTTGCCTGTGCCTTCCATGCGGATTGTTCATTTTCCAGCCTTGATGTAGTTGGTTAACTAAGTAATGGCTTTCTTTTGAATTTGGTGCGGTAGATTCGTCCGATTGACAAGAAGGCCGAGTACCAAATCCAGAAGCTCACCAACGCTTCTGACAATGCAGCTGCTAGAGAGAAGACAAGAAATGCAGAGGCGAAGGGGAAGGATGAGCATTCGGATGAGGAAGACCCCCTGAAGTATAGGCCAAACCCAGATATGATGGACACAAAGGCTGGTCCTGATGGGCAGGTGATGTTTTTTTTACTTCCTTACTAATTCTATATACTTGTTACATCGCAGATGCTTCCTTTTGTGCATGCTGGAACGTCCTACATGAACATTACTTTGTGAAAGGGCTATATTAATTAATAACTTGCCTGCACTTACAAGATTGGAACATATCAGTTTGTTTTAGCCCAAATATCAATAAGTGCAATGTCATTCACATGAATAATTTTTCCCATCTTTCCTGCTACTACAGCATGTCCTTTGTAATATAATTGTCACTGGCATTATTGAATCAACATCCCTTCTCATCTCAAGAATTTTAGTTGGCATCCCTATAGTGCTGAATTTGATACTGACATTAATTCTTCCTGTCCCTTTAGGAATCCACTTTTAGCATTGTGTTTGAGTTGTGTATTTGTCCCATTAAAATGTTGTTTTTTGTTACTTTAAGAATTTTGCATATTCTGTGTAAGTGCTAAATGCAAAAAATGTCATTAATACCTGTCATTCAAACTCACCATTTTCTGGAGCAGTGAGGTTTATTTCTCAGTTCATGTGGCATATCAGTCTATACCTTCTGCTATTCTGATGTATAACCACTTTATTTCATGATATTGATGGTGTTTACCACCCTCTGAAATTTATGCCTACTAGCGTGGATGATGAAGAGAAGCGTCGTAAAAAAGATTCAAGGAGAGATAAAGCACTAGCCTGAGTGGCAATAGAACATCCTTATATTAAAGAAATGATTGATGATGCTTGATGCTGCGGACAGACCTGAAGAGGTTTGCTTAACTTTTGCTCTGAATTTATTAGCAGGCTGTCTTGGATGCAGAGTAAGCTATGTGCTGTTTATTTTCATGTTAAACAATCTTTCTGGAATTTACAGTGGAAGGAAACAATGGGCGATGAAAGCAGGGATTTTGGGAGGTACATGCGACAGAGAGAGGAGCAAGAGAAGCAGGAAGAGGAGTTGTTCACTCAGGCGCCTGTAACCAAATGTGATAAGCAGATCGAGATGCCCATAAGGAGACAACTTCATGGGTATGTTCAGATAGTTTATCTTTTGCTGCTGCTTATTGTCTGTGTAAATACACAATAGACTTTGGTCAGCTATGAGTATTATTCGGCAGTTGGTTTGCCCTTTGGGATTTTCAGCTTGTCTTTTAATATCCAACTTACGCTCCCAACTGATATCTGATTCTGGCAACAGGCTAGGAGGTTTAACAGATGATTTCGACCTTGGAATGAACATGCTAATTGGCGGAGACAAGGAAGATGATGGCGGTTCAAGCAAGTCACATGGCAAGAGTGGAAACCGAAAGAAGCACCTGAAGAGCAGCAAGAAGAGGAAGAGGCATTAGCCTTGACCCACACTGTTGTAATACTTCAACATACCTATAAAGGCTAGAAGACGGTTCAAGCAAGCCACACGGAAAGTTGACCCTGGAGAAAATACCAGGAGAGAAAAGGCTTTTGGTTCCTCAAAATGGAAGATTATTATTTCTGAAACATAGAACTTGATCTGAGCGACTGAGCCTGAGCTAATGGAACAGTATGAATTATATGGCTTGAACGTGGTAGGTGTAGCAAATTTTGTTCATCCTAGAGTATCCCTGATGATCAATTTATGGTTACAAATTCTTTCCCCGAGTCTCTTCCTTTTGTTTGTGTTTTGAAAGCTTGTGGATGCCACGGTAGAATTATTGTTTTTTAAAAAAAACAAAAGATGCCACAGCACAATTTTAACCTCGATGGGTGCATGCACTGCAAACCCTTCAGCAGATTCCTGATGAAACCAGCGGCGGGTTCGTCTGGAATGACTGCCCGAACCCCGAAAGGAGATGGGAGCACCGAGCACCGGAGCAGGCCGCTGCTTTGCATCTGAGCATCTTTCTTCTTTGAATCTTATCTTATTATAGGCTCGGTTGGGGATGAATTTTTCTTTTTTTATTATTGCATCAAACTTGTGGGTCCCACCTAACCCAAACCCAAACTCAGCTCCATCCGAACAATGAATTGGACATAGAGGTGACGTTTGGATAGAGGGAAATGAGATGTGGGTATAGATGGGCAACGAGTTGGCCCGGCCCGGCACGGGCCTGGGCAGGCACGACCCGAGTGGGCTAGGCCAGGAAGGGCATGGCGTTCCACCGGGTCGTGCCGAGCTGGGCTTCGTGCCTGGCCGACGGCCCAGGCATGGCCTGCTGGGCCAATTTTCGTGCCAGGCTGGCCCAAAAAGCACGCCACTGCCAGCGGGCCGGGGCAGCCCGAGGCCCATAGAGAGAGGGGGGAGGGGAAGGGGAGGACAGGAGTGCAGAGGCAGCCGTGGGAGGTGGCTTTGGCCGCTGGCGCGCACGCATTAGCCGACTTGGTGGCCGGATCCGCGAAGGACAAGGCTGGATCTGCAAAGGCGAGGGATGGGGACGCTGGATCCGTGGAGGACTGAGGAGGTGGCGGCCGCCGCTGCTACTGCGCTCGACGTCGCCGCAGCTCCCGGGGAAGACACACGTGGCTCTTGGGCTCTTCTTCGCGCGAGGAGACGAGGAGGGGCGAGGCGCGATGGCGCTTCTCCTCGTGACGGCGCCGGTTCGTCCGCTCGGGGAAGACGCGACGGCTAGAAATGCGACGGCCGCGGCGGCGCAAGATGCGGCGTGGGGCGTAGAGGAGCCGCGGAGGACACGACTTCGCCTATGCGACCGCGAGAGGGAGTACGTATCTGCTGAAGTGACGGATAGGAAGGGCCAAAGGGGCACCGCGGTGGTCCCTCAACCTCTTAGCAGGCCATGATAGGTACCGAGCCGCCACCAGGCCAACCTTCAAATGTCGGGCCGTGCCGTGCCGCCCGGCGTTTATGCATCGGGCTGGGCCAGCCTGGGCGCTCAAAACACCGGGCCGTGCTGTGATCGTGCCGGGCCGAAATAGTGGGCTTCAAGCCGGGCCACCGGGCTGCAGGCTGCATGCTCATATATGACGCCGCACTCTCCGTGACTGTTAATTTCACAAACTTTATTTTTTGGATTAACTGTCACTTCAATGTTGATATTTAATTTTTACAATATTGGTCCCGTTCGGTTGTGCTGATAAGCCGGCTGAAAAACACCGTTGGCTGATTTGTTGTGAGAGAAAAACACTGTTCTGGCTGAAAAAACAAGCTGAAAAGTACGGATTATAAGCCGGATAAACAGAGTCATTGTTATCTTATCGTGCGATCCGTGTGTTTTTAGTATAAATTGTTAGCTATCCCGTAGCAACACACGGGCACGCTACCTAGTGTTAAAAAAAAATCCGGGCCAAGAGTACGCCAAAAAGAAGACAAAAGGTACTATCGGAGGTGGTGTGCCTCAAACAATCCGAATGCTCTTGCAACAATTAGCTTCCTAAACCGGTGGCTTCTACACATAAACATGGTGGAGTGCAGACTGCACGTCAATGCTATTCATTATCCTTGTTCTTGCCGTTGCCCTACTTCTTGTACGATTCTTCAAACTCCTTGGCCTTGCCCATCAGAGTCCACATGAGCTTCTTTATGTTTGGGACTTCGTAGTTCTGGGCAATGTAGATGCCGCAGCCGGTGCCGATCAACAGCGAGAAAGTGCTTTTCAGGAGCCCCTATCGGAACTGAGCTGCAGGGGAAACAAGGAAACCAATATAGTGAGCAACATGGACATGATGAACCCCACTAACTTGATTAATCAATACAACATGTAGCTCTCAGAATAGTTAGGATTCGGGGTTAAATGTTGTCTGCGCGTAATCAATTAGCAAACTTAAATATCGCACATGTGCTGACATTGTGAACTTCATCAGTACAATAATTTCAGAGCAAACAGCATGGCAAGTGGAACCACCATAAATTTTGTAGCAACCCAATCTTTCTTAGGCCCTGTTCGGCTGTGCTGATAAGCTGGCTGAAAAACACTGTTGGCTGATTTGTTGTGAGAGAAAAACACTATTCTGGCTGAAAAAACAAGCTGAAAAGTACGAATTATAAGCTAGATGAACAGGGCCTAGTCTGTGCTCTTATTATTGACGATTTGAAAGCAGTTAAGAGTTGGAAATCAGCAAGGTCCCCCACCAACCACAGTTATGCACATGTTAACATTAATCATCTTGCAAATAACAATGAAACGAATCAAACATGAGTTAAGTTTTCAGAAATTGATCGCTCTGGTTCTATGTATTAAGTTTCTGAGTCAACAAAACTTCTCATCCTAACTATAAAGGCTAGATACATAAACATATAATCAACAACAACAACAACATAGCATTTTGTCCCAAGCAAGTTGGGGTAGGCTAGAGATGAAACCCAAAAGAGACGATAAACAGGGAGACACATAAAGGGACAACATGGACAAAACTACATGAGCCTTACATAAACATATAATCTTAGCAGCAAATATATTGATCTGACAGCATGGACAAAAACAATGAGCCTTACATGCTCACAAATGGTAAGCAGCCACATGTTTCAAGCATATGCATGAGAATTCATGAAAAAGCCCATCCAAATTCCACATGCATATCAGATTGCTCTGCCATATTCAGTATCACATCTTAACTTCTGCCTTCTAAATAACTGACCAGGGACAAAACAATGCAAAAAGAGCGACAGGATGGGCTAATACTTCCAGATTCACCCACATATGCTAACTGGTTAGAGTTTTTTTTCCCTTACCACCGATGTGCTCACAGTAGAAATCGTGGGGCGCGGTGTTTCCGCGCCATCGTTGATCTAGAGTCATGATTGTGTGTGGGGATCCAACAACTTTTGTGTGTAATGGACAACTGTCAATGATTTCTGAAGAAAAAGATTTCAACCAAATTGCAATGCCTTATCTATATCTATCTCTAATAATAAAAGTGCGTCTATCTAAATAACTGTTGAAAAATTTATCCAATCAAAATCTGTCAGATTTTGGGCCAATCAATAGATGACAGCTCACCAAACAAAATCTGACAGATAGTAAACACAAAAATATGTCAAATCCAATATAACCAAAACACCAACCCATAACGGGTATCCCAAACCCATGATCCACTAACAAAACACACCACACCTTGTGACCACTAACAGATACTAGTACAACTGTTTACAGTAGTTTTGTGAGAGGTATTAGACCGAAACAGCACCAACAGACCTCAAATGTGAAATGGTTGTGTGCAGCTATTTGAGCAGTGATCGAACAGATCCCAGATTCATCAGAATACATACGATTTGACTGAATGCTTAGCAATCCAAGACTGGGTACCATTGGACATGCTTTCCATGCCACCTGCCACAACGATATCATTGATACCCAATTGAATTGACTGTGCTGCAAACATAGTAGTTGCATATAGGAAAGAAAAGCAAGAGCATGGTCAGGTAATCTGTCACTTCTGTTAACTTTGAGCAGAGTATACAGGGACGGACAGATAAATTCGATTCAAACCTTTCATGCCAGATGCGCAGACTTTAATAGTGGTGCAAACAACAGAGTTTGATATCCCGGCACCCAGAGCAGCTTGCCTTGCAGGAGCTTGTCCCAAATTAGCACTCAAGACATTTCCAAAGTAGACCTCTTGCACGAGAGCTGGATCCACATTTGCTCTTTCCAGAGCAGCTAACAACCCCAGCCATGGCCATGTCAGTGCTATCGGGGCGAAACAAATGTAGCTTGTTCAGAGCTCAGATGTAAATGCGGAGAAGATTCGGATCTCACCTTGAATTGCTATAGAGCCAAGTTTCGTAGCAGGCAAGGAAGACATGGCACCAAGGAAACCGCCCATAGGGGTGCGTGCAACCCCAACAATACATACATCTGTGAGCAAGGGAGAAAAAGTTACTGAATGCTTAGCAATCCAAGACTGGGTACCATTCAGACACAACAGGATATATATCTCCACACTTACATTTTTAGGAAAACTAATAATGAATTACAATTTGCCAATCAAAGCAAGCAGGATGCAACAGCACAACAATGCATTTTCAAATGATTTGGTGACACACAAGAAAGCAGCACCATCCATCAGGCCACATTGTCAGAAACACTGAGAAAAATATGGCAGCCATATTAGAAATCCAGCAAATGCAGAGCAAAGCATTTCATTCAGGAACCAAATAGATCAGGTTCTCTATCCAAAAACCAGTTGTCTGTCGCACACAAAGGACGTTTAAGTTCCACCCGTGTTAAGCTACTCTCTAAAACCAGTATTTGATTGAATGTTTGACACACCAGATACTACTAAGTCTGAAACATACATTTGTACAAAGAAGACATGGGATAGTGCGAAATAAGCAAGGATAACTGCAGAAAACTTGATGCAGTCAATTGCAAGTAGCCAGGCAACCACAATTTTTCATCTAACAGAGTAAGAAACACATTATGCCCAAAACAACAAGAAAAAAAATTCAGATGCCACCAAACATATATAGATCAAATCAGCCAACTGAAATTGTTGTAGTTCCCCACAAAAAATAGCTAGCATTGATTCATCAAAAAAAAGCTAGCATCTAGTTCTGCACCTAAGACAATATAAAGTGAGGTAACAGTACACCAAACAAAACACCAATATGAAAAATTCTTCCAACAAAATGAATCTATACTTGATTGAACGTGGTTCAAGATCAACAAGCAAGACTAGGAGAATCACATGCCAATTTCTTCCAAATGCACAATGGTGGACAAACAAATCAAGCCTTTCACTCCACTAATATCTAGCACTTAAATCCAAGTTATGATTCTAAGAAGAGCTAAAAAAGCCACTATAAGGTCCAAATGGCTAGAGGGGGAGGTGAATAGCCTATTTAAAAATTTACAAGCTTCACTAAACAACCACGTTAATATAAAAGATGGCTAAGCTAATTCTAGCACTAGCTCAACTACACTATGCAAGCCACCTATACAATTCTAGTGAAGCAAGGCTATGATCTCTAATACACACCAACAAGACTAAGTCACTAAGCTACTGTTGACATCGTTTTTTGGCACGTGTCAAGATGGTCAGAAGGGGCTAATCAGCAGAGGAAAAATTACTGTGTAGGTTAATAGCCGATGAAAATGAGCTTGTAAAGAAGGCTGCCTATGAGTGGTGGCGGTGTGTGGAGAAGTTGATTCAAATTGAAGTGTTGCCGATAAGGTTAAGGGTATTATTGCCGATGCCGATGAAAGAAGACTTAAAGGCTGCTGCTGATAAAACAGGGAGTGTGCCGATGAAAAAGACTTAAAGACTGCTGCCGATGGAACAAGGAGTGTGCCGATGGAAAGGAGGTCAATGAGAATACCATCGTGGTTGAGGCGGACTATGGAGTAAGATAGGAGTTAATTTCCTTTTCTACGTTTATTAGAGTCTGAGTTGTATCAGAGTCATGTGTTTCTTTAGATTTGGATTTAGTGTCCTAGTCGTATTTGATTACGTTTCTGTAGATCAGGATATAAATATAGAGTAAAGGGCAATGTAATAACCAATCAATCAATATCAAAAACCAGCTTTTACTCTTATTCACATCTATTTACTTTTCGGCGACTTCGTCAACTTGCATACTTTTTCCTTTTTACGAGTTCTCATCGATTCGGCGAGTTGCATTGCTCCAGTGCAATCTTCGACGATCCTCGAGTTCCGCATGAGTACCTCTTGGCCGTGACTTCCGGGCGTATCGCTGTTGTCAGGACCAAAGTGCTTGTATCTTCATCCTTGTCGATTAACAGGTCAAATCGACTGGCACGCTTTGGATATCGATTTCAGGTATTAGCCATTTGTGTTTGCAGATCCACTTTTGCATCAACACATCTTTTGGCACGCTCGGTGGGACAAGATCTAATCAACATGTTCAATCCTGAGATCGATGCGGAAAACATCATTGCGGTATCGAAAGAAGATCTTAAGGAAGAACAGAGGAAGGCTATGGAAAAGGCTATAGAAGAATACAGACAGCTCTGCTTGAAGTCATTCAACTTGAACAAGAGTGGACAAGTCATACAGAAGCAAGATTTGCCGTTGCCTCGGCAAGTTACCTTTGATTCTAATCCGGGTAAACTTCAAGAGATGGTTAATTCTGCAGTAAATCATGCTTTAATTAATCACCCCAATGTGCTGTCCAATACTGTTCATAATGCTGTGGTTCAAACTTTCAAAGAAGGGCAAGCATCACCTTATTACGTTGGGCCTGCCTATCATCAACTAGAATCAACATCTGTTATTACTCCATTGGCTCCCCCAGCCGTTGTGAGTACAGAGGTTTCTTTCCCTCCAGTATCAGCAGGCTTATCTAACGTACAGTCTACACCGATGCGATCAGATTCAGCATTATCAGGACGAGTTCAGCTTAATACAGATCTATCGGCATCGACTTTATCAGGTTCTATGCCACAGAGTAATCAGACTCCTGCTAATTGGTGGGGATACGGTATGCCTCCAGAGCCATCTGCTTTTAACCCTGGATTACCTCAAGTGTTTGACACAGTAGGAAAAGCTCCTATGCCATCGGCTGGTTCGCCGATAGTTCAAGTACCTCAATATACTACAGCAACTACTGTGCAACCAACTCTAGGAGGTTTCCAGGTGCCTTTGGGTCAAACATCTAATTCAAGTCCATCGGCAAATTTGTTACCGATGCAACAGAAGGCTCCTACTGTAAGTCAACCTGGAGTCCAGATTATGCCTCAAGCTGGTTATAATTATCCAGCCATGACAACAAATTACCAGCCATCGGCAAATTTTGTACCGATGAACGCTAATAATAGTTGGTCAGGGCAGTTTCCAACTCAACATACAGTTTAGCCAAATCAGCAAGCTACATGGATTCATCAAGGTCATATGCACGCCGGTTTTCAGAATCAAGCATCGGCAGCTCAGCCGATGAATCCTTTCCAGCAGGTTAATGGACCACAAATAGTGGCAAATATGCCAATTGCTAGAGATCGTGGGCCACAAAGATATGCAGAGGGATATCAGCAAGTACCTCCGGTGAAAATTCAGCCATATCGTCAACAAGATGTTGATGCTTTTTGGACCAATAAAATAGTAGAAATTATGAAGGATCAGTTTGGGATCAAGCCCAAGGTCAATACATATTCCTATCGGACTCCATATCCTCCGGCATATGATTTAATTCCTCTCCCAAATCGGTACAAGGTGCCAGATTTCACTAAGTTCTCTGGGCAAGATGATACATCAACCATGAAACATGTTAATCGCTTCATTATTCAATGTGGAGAGGCAGCTAGCAGAGATGAATTAAGGGTTCGTTTGTTTTCATCATCTCTGTCTGGATCAGCATTCACATGGTTTATTTCATTACCGCCAAATTCTATTATTACTTGGGCTGATCTAGAAAAGCAATTTCATAAATATTTCTTTGCTGGAGTTCATGAAAAGAAGCTTACCGATTTGGTAAAGTTGAGACAGCGCAATGATGAATCAGTGGAAGGCTTTGTGCAACGGCTACGAGATGTAAAAAATAAGTGTTATAGCCTGGTATTGGATGATCGGCAACTTACTGATTTGGCCTTCCAAGGATTGTTGCCACACCTTAAGGATAGATATGCTTCTCAGGAGTTTAAAAGCCTAAGTCATCTAGTGCAAAGGATTTCTGATCAAGATACTAGAGTTTTTAAACCTAAAAGGAATTGGAACAAGAAGGTTTCATTTGTCGGAGAAGTAGAAGATTCTGATTCAGATGAAGAACCAGTTATCGGTTTGGCTGAGTGGGTTAAGAATAAAAAGCCGATATCTTGTCCCTTTGGTCAAAAGGAGCCAGAGAAGTTTACTTTCGACATCACCAAAGCCGATAAGATATTTGATCTTTTGCTTCAAGAGGGCCAGATTAAGCTGTCACCCATCGGTAGAAGAGTTGAAGAAAATACTGTATTGCAAATGGCATAATGCAACTTCACACAGTACAAATGAGTGCAAAGTGTTTAGACAGCAGTTACAATTAGCTATTGAGTCTGGGAGAATTAAATTTGGTAATTCCAAGATCCAGAAGCCGATGAAAATTGATCAACATCCTTTTCCAGCAAATGTGTTGGATGCTGAAGGAAAGACTAAGGTGTTGACATCGGAAGCTGCTGAGAAAAACGCATCGGTGGATCCCCAACATCGGATAACTACCAATGATGCAAAAGGCAAGGGGCTACTAAGAGAAAGTGGCAGTTCTGGAAAGCCTCCTCGATCTGGCATTGTGATTACCCATCAAAGGCAACAGGAAGGCTAGCATCAGCGAAGGGACCGATATCGACAACAGCAAGAAGAAAGACGCCGAGAGAAGTGGAATCGGCATAAAGATCATTGGAGGTGTCCGTTTTTTATTCATTGTTAGGAAGAAGGTATTAAGTTACCTACTGTTGAAAATTGCCCAGAGTGCAATGGTTATTATGGGGTTAATTGTCCAGAAAGGAGGTTCCAATCTAGTAATCGAGGTTTGTCCATCAATGAGCCGATCAGAGGTAAAGCATCAGTACATGATCGGCTGGGGGGTAGGCTTAGTGTACATGAGAGGCTTGGTAAACGCGTTGCATATCTTCCAAGAAACCAAGAGGAGCTTGAAGAGATGGCAAACGCAAGAGTTCCTGATGAAGAGATATTTTACAGGGATCCTAATATACGTCGTGTAGAGTTAACCAGGACCTATTATCAGCCAGTTTGGAAAACTAAACTTCCTCAATGGTGTCCAGAAGGTTTGACAAAGACACAGAAAAGGAGAATGCAGCGAGAGCGTCAAGAGGACTTATACCAAGAAGAGAGTTCCTCCAATGAGAGATCTGGTAATCAGCAGTGGCAAATAAAGCACAAAAATAAAGGCCCATCGACAGATGTCAATATGGTGTTTATGTTGCCGATGGAATTTTTGGCACTCCCTGATAATGAGGAAGAAGCTGTTTTCTCTGACCAAATAGCTCAATTAACGCTAGATCCAATGATGGCTGTTTTTGAGAAGCCTGCCGATGATGAAAGACAGCATCTCAAGGCTTTGTTTGTGAAAGGCAGAGTTGATGGGCAGCATGTATCTAAGATACTTATTGATGGAGGAGCTGCGATTAATATTATGCCTTATGTAATGTATCAGAAACTTGGTAAGGGAGATCAAGACTTAACTAAAACCGATATGATGCTAAAGGATTTTGAAGGCAATGTGTCACCGGCTAAAGGGCAGTGTGTGTTGAGTTGACCATCGGCAGCAAAACCTTACCGACGACTTTATTTGTTATTAATGACAAGTGTGCATATAATCTGCTTCTAGGAAGGGATTGGATTCATGCTAATTGTTGTGTTCCGTCTATAATGCATCAGTGCCTTGTATAATGGATTGGGGATAAAATTGAAGTTGTTCCTGGTGATTCTTCTTATATCATCGCATCGGCAGAATCAGACACTTATGAACGAACCAAGTGCATATCAGGAGAAGCTTGGGAAAAAGAGTTCCTCAAGGTTGCCGATTACGAAATTCCACCGATCCAAGCAGTCGGTTCTGAAGAAGAATTTTAATGGATAGGTTTGCCGATTATGGAAAATTAGGTCAAGGGTTTACATCAGCTGATGATTTAGTAGAAGTAGATATTGGTGAGGGTGATAGGTCAAGGCCTACTTTTATTAGCGCTAAGTTAAATTCCAAGTGTAAACAACAATTAGTTGTTTTGTTAAAAGAATATAAAGATTGTTTTGCTTGGGATTATACTGAGATGCCTGGATTAGACCGATCGATAGTTGAACATCGGTTGCCTATTAAGTCTGGATTTCGGCCACATCAGCAGCCAGCGCGCCGATGCAATCCTAATATACTTCCTGATATTAAAGCTGAAATAACTAAATTGATTGAGGCAAAGTTTATTCGGCAGTGTCGATATGCGGAGTGGATTTCTAATGTGGTTCCTATTTACAAGAAAAATGGGAAACTTTGTGTTTGTATTGACTTCAGGAATCTCAATAAAGCCACGCCGATGGATGGTTATCCAATGCCGATTGCTGATCTGTTGATTGATGCTGCAGCAGGACATCAAATTATCAGCTTCATGGATGGTAGTGCGGGTTATAATCAAATATTTATGGCTGAAGAGGATATTCCTAAGACTGCTTTTAGGTGTCCAGGTCATGTGGGATTATTTGAATGGATAGTTATGACGTTTGGTTTGAAAAATGCCGGTGCTACTTATCAAAGAGCTATGAACTTTATTTTTCATGAATACATCGGCACATTAGTAGAGATCTACATCGATGACATAGTGATTAAGTCTGGAGATATCACAAAGCATCTAGCCGACCTACGAAAGATACTGGAGTGCACAAGGAAGCATGGATTAAAGATGAATCCTAATAAATGTGCATTTGGTGTATCGGCAGGACAATTCTTGGGTTTTATGGTGCATCAGCGGGGCATTGAAATTAGTAGGAAGTCTATTGAGGCAATCAACAAGGTTGTTGCTCCTGCCAATAAAACTGAATTACAATCTTTGATCGGTAAGATTAATTTCATCAGGAGATTTATATCTAATCTGTCGGGTAATATCAAGGCTTTCAGTCCATTACTGAAATTGAAAGCTGATCAGGAATTCAGATGGGGAGATGAGCAGCAACTAGCCCTAGATGAAATTAAGAGTTACTTAACAAATCCTCCAGTGCTAGTTCCACCTCAACACGGGAAACCTTTCAGATTGTATTTGTCAACTGATGATACTGTTATCGGTTCAGCTCTTATTCAAGAATTTGAAGGGAAAGAACGTGTTATTTATTATTTGAGCAGACAGTTAGTGGATGCTGAAACCAGGTATTCAGCTATCGAGAAATTATGTCTGTGTTTATACTTTTCTTGTATTAAGTTGAGGCATTATTTACTATCGGCTGAGTGTACTGTTATATGCAAAGATGACATGGTCAAATATATGTTGTCGATGCCGATATTAAGTGGTAGAATTGGCAAATGGATTTTAGCGTTATCAGAATTTGACCTATGTTATGAATCGGCTAAGGCAGTTAAAGGACACGTTATGGCTGATTTTGTTACTCAACATTGCAACACGGTGGATTATCTGGAAATTGCTCCTTGGACACTTTTCTTTGATGGATCTATATGTGGAGAAGGAGCAGGCATCGACATTGTGTTAATTTCCCCTCAGGGAAGAAAGTATGAGTTTTCATTGCCGATTGTTGCTACATCAACAAACAATCAGGCTGAGTACCAAGCCCTGATAAAAGGGTTAGAATTGCTTAAGGAAGTGCGTGCCGACGCTGTTGAAGTCTTTGGTGATTCTATGCTAGTTATAAATTAGTTGACTGGGATTTATGAATGCCGAAGTGAAGTTTTAATTTCATATTATGAGAAGTGTTTGCAGTTGTTGAAAGGGTTTAGGAATTTTCATCTGGAACATGTTTCTCAGTTGCATAATGAAGAGGCTAATCGATTGGCTCAGCATGCTTTAGGGTATCAGCCTATTCAAGAAGTGCTAACATCGGCAGTTGATACCGATGACTGGAGAAAAGAAATTATTGATTATTTAAAGAATCCATCTAAAAAGGTTGAAAGACGTATAAGGTTCCAAGCTACCAAGTATGTGCTCCTTGATGATGAATTATATTACCGTACCATAGATGGAGTTTTACTCAGGTGTGTTGGCATCGATGAATCAAAAGGCTTGATGGGTGAGATTCATGAAGGAGTATGTGGGGCTCATCAGTCAGCTTTCAAGATGAAATGGATGATCAGAAGGAATGTATATTATTGGCCGACTATTCTCGAAGATTGTTTTAAATATTTTAAAGGATGTCAGGAATGTCAGAAATTTGGTAATATTCAAAGAGCACCCGCATCGGCTATGAACCCCATAATTAAGCCTTGGCCGTTCCGAGGCTGGGCTATTGATCTCATCGGTCAGATTTATCCACCATCGAGTAAGGGGCATAAATTTATTCTGGTTGCTACCGATTATTTCACAAAGTGGGTTGAAGCAATTCCTTTGAAAAAGGTGACATCGGCTAATATGATTGATTTTATGAAAGAGCATATTGTTTACCGATTTGATATTCCTCAAACCATCACTACCGATCAGGGTACCATGTTTACATCGGGCGAATTTGATGAGTTTGCTATAGGTATGGGGATTAAAGTTTTGAATTCTTCACCATATTATGCCTAGGCTAATGGTCAGGCTGAGGCTTCTAACAAAGGAATTATCAAGCTCATTAAGCGTAAAATTAAAGAATATCCTAAGAGGTGGCATACAATATTAAATGAAGCCTTGTGGTCATATCGGATGGCGTGTCATGGTGCAACCAAGGTAACACCTTATCAGTTGGTATATGGACATGACGCAGTATTACCTTGGGAGATTAAAATTGGCTGTAGGCGAATACGTTCTCAAGATCAATTGACAGCCGATGACTATGATACTCTTATGAAAGATGAGTTGGAAGATGTAGCAGGTCATCAGTTAAAGGCTTTAGCAAGCATCGAAGAGAATAAGAAAAGGGTAGCCAGATGGTATGACAAAAAGGTAAAGGTAAAGGAGTTTGTCGATGGAGATTTGGTTTGGAAGTTGATTTTACCGATTGAGACTAAAAGTTCAAAGTTTGGCAAATGATCGCTTAATTGGGAGGGTCCATATCGGATAAATCAATCTGTTCCTGGTAATGCATATATTCTCGAAACCCTCGAAGGGGTTGTGTTTCCCAGAGCATTAAATGGAAAATACTTAAAGAAATATTACCCTAGCATCTGGATAGATGCATAAAAGTATAATTGCCGATAACAATCCTATCGGCTAGAGTTAAAACAAAGTATTAATATCTTATTGCCGATGCACTAGATAAGAATTATAGGTTTAACAAAGATTGGATAGCCGATATTGCACGCAGACGAATTTCATCGGCTTCCTTTAATTCTTTAGCGTCTTCATCGGCAGTTCCCTCCACAGGCTTGAGTTTCTTTTTCAAGGCCAAGGCCTTGCGAGCTTGGATGTCCCTTTCCTGCTGAAGGGTTTTAATGACGTCAGGAAGCTGGTCTTCTTCTTGCTTGGCATGGGTTAAAGCTGCTTCAACTTCTTCCAGTTCAGCTAGAAGAGCTGCCTTCTTTGCCGATAGATCCAGAATTTTCTGCTTGAGATCGGCACCGGAGGTTTGCAAGTTGATGATGCTTTTGTGCTTCTCATCGGTAGTTTGTTTTAGTTGCAGCATCTCTTCCTTGAGCTGGGTTTGAGCTGCTCTGTCGGCGATTCGGTGAGCAGCCCGTTGATATTGAAGTTGTTGGCTCTCTAGATGGACTGCTGGGAAGATAGTTTCTTCAATATCGGTAGGAACTTGGCCACAGATTGTCTTGAAGATAGTCTTTGCAGGATCTGAATCGTTTATCAATTGAGTAGTATCTTGTTGTAACAGATTTAGAAGGGCTTTTAGCTTGCCATAGATTTCTGCCGATATTGTTTCAAATGCCAGGGAAGAACTCGCCTCTTCTCCATCATCATCAGAGACGTCGATAGCAAAAGAAAACAAGCTATCAGGAGAATCTTGTTCCTGTGAAGAAAAGGAAGTTAGAGATTCTACCTAAGGGTAGATATGGATATTATAAATCGAATAGGTCAATCGGTTTACCTGCTTCAAGGCAATTTCTTGGGACTGGCTTGAGGGAGCAGCTTGAAGGGGGTCATGCGAAGGATCGGCAGAGGTTACCGATGGGATGTCTTCTACGACCTCATCAGAAGTTGACCCTTGGGGTATGATAGCCGATGATATATTTTGTGCAGGAGGGTCAATTTGTTCAACTGCATCGGTTGGCTGACTAATAGGTGTTGGAGCGGATGCACGGACTGGCGTAGATTTCTATCGCTTTTACTGAGCTTCGGCATCGGTTAAAGCTTTACGCTTTACTTGGGTCTCAGCGACAATTGGCTGGGGGGCATCAACACTTGTTGATTGAGGAGCTTGAGTGCTTGGTATGCTTGCTGATGTACCTATTTGTTGCTGCAAAATAAATGTGAGATCGGATATTTAACAGATAAAACGTAAAGATAAAAGAATACCTCTGAAGGCTGGTTAGAGGTAGTGGTGCTTGATGTTGGAGGAGTTGCCGATGACGATCCAGCTGCAGCTCTTAAACCCTGATGGTTACATGTTAATATAGTTTGTATCGGCAGTGAACAAAAATAAACAAGGTTATCACCTTAAAAGCCTTAATTAGGCTTGTAGCAGCAGCCATTGGAGTGGCCCTAGATGTTGCCAGCTTTGATCTGGAGGTGATAGTCTTGGCACGGGTCCTCTAGAAGGTTAAAGCGGCTAAGGTGGGGGCGTTGTAGCCGATTACTGAAACTGGGGAGATAGGTTGGAGGTTGAAAGGTCTCCCACTTTTGCTTATTGATGGAACTGGATCATCGGCCTGCTACGAGAAAGATTAGCTGCCGATATATATATATAAAAGGAGAAAGACAAAAGAAAGTTAAAAGAAACTTACTGCATCGTCAGGAATGGCGTAGTCGGGATCGATCATGTGCCGATATGTGTGGACGGATGTTGAAAATAACTATTCTTTCCACTCTTGCCACCATTGCTTATATGATTCTGTAATAAAAGACGCTGGTGACCAGGCGGAGAGATCAACATTTGAAATATCGGCATCGGGGGCGAGTCTTACTACCCTACTCCACTCAGTTCCAGTGGTGATGGTTTCTCTGGCTTGATCACATCAGCAAAGCATAGCTTGATTGGCAGTTGCCCAAAAGCCAGTTGACGAGATACTACCGATGGATTGTAGAACTCATAAGTAGTATTGGAATTCTTCCCACTACCAAATGTGTTCACCGGGATTGCCCTGGGAGTAATGATGGCCATCATAAGCTCATTATCTTGGTTCAGATCACTATCGGCAAAGTTGAAGAGAAGGGAGAACTTGTTATCTTCATCAATATAGGGTACCTAAGCCCTAAGATCGCGAGGGAGACCATTGTAGAAGTTCTAGAAAAATCTGCCGATTTGATCTTCATTAGCCTCTGTTCCAGGGCGGACAATTATAGCTTCACCGAAGTTGAGAGGAGGGCGTGTTGCCGATTCCTCATCTCCAAGAACATAATCTTCGACGATCTCTCGTGGGAATTCTTGGGCGAAGAAATCCCACTGTAGATGCTTATGCATATGGGCGTTTAGCCACATATTGATGAACCACCATGGGCCTCCCAAATTGCCGATGGGTTCACCAAGTAGAAGCTTCTGAGATACTTGGTGGAGGAGGTGGTAGGTGGAGCTCAGAAGGTATCGGCCGAGCGGGAACCTGACACCGTTGGCCAAGAGTTCGGCTGCAGGGAGGAAGGCGTTGGTTGGTCCTACTGATCGGCCACAGAAGATAAATTTCTCCAGCCACATATTTAAGAATACGGCGTGTTCCCTTTGATTGACAGTACCAGTCTTTTGGTATTCCTGGATGTATCCTATCCAGCCGCCGATGTTGCATGTGTTCACTCTATATTCAGCTTTTCTGCCGTAGATGGAGCCTTCATCGACAGTTGAGATATCTAAGCCAGTGAGCATGTATACATCGGCAAGAGTAGGGGCAGATGGACCATGACCAAACATAAAGGTATTTGTGGTGTCTGACCAGAAGTGAGCGGCGGCTATCATCATGGATTCATTCTTTTGCATATCGGCATGGATAGCCTAATACATTGGTCTATCTTCTGCTCTGCCCAGTACACTTGCATCGACCTGTTAACCCTCAAGTACCAATCTTTCCACCCTTTGGTGGGTTTGGGCCAAGATCGGAATGTATCCTTCCATAGATTCAAAGAAAAATTTTGAGCTTTGAAGGGAATTCTGTTAGCCTCTGCATTGATCAAGTCAGTTGGATCTAGGTCGCCCATTGGACCTAGGCAGTGTAGGGGAGGTTGGTTGGTTGGAATAGCCAATTTGTTGTGTAATTCCTGAGTTCAGAAGATCAAAAGAATGGAAAAAGAAGAAAAATACCAACTGTAAGAACTCACAAAGAACCAAAGGGATCAAGGTAAAGGTAATAGAAGAAGAACGAACCGCAGGAACGTTGAAGTTGATCGCCATTGCTCTGAGAAGGATAAGGGCACAAGCTGGGGACTTGAAGTTGACGATGGAAGGAGCTCTGGTGGGTTGAGGACGCGCGGTTGTTCGTTAGGGTTGCCGCCAGAGAGAGAATGCCAAAGGTTGAAGTTTGAGGGTAGAAGATGAGCAATCCGGAGAAATCTATTTATAGGCCGCTTGGAGTAGGGGTATTCTTGACTTATCTCTATGCCGTGCGTGTGTGGATCGAGGTGGTTCAGATGGATATGGTAACTATTCGCACGACAATCAAGGGATTGTACAGAAGATTTGATGGCAAGTAATCATGATTTGGAAGAGATCTTGGTACAGGATCTTTCAGTTCTAAAATGGTGGTGTTGCTATGACAAGATATTACCGATGGGTTGTTATTTTGGTATCTCAACCATAATTGGGGTAAGAACAGTTGGAAATTGTGCGATATTTACTGAGATGCATGAATTAGAGCTAGATTTGATTAAATTCGGTAACAGATTATGTTATGCTTGGAGAATGGGTTGAGAAAAATAGGTAACAACAAGCATTATCTAGAGTAAATTTCGGAGCATCAGTATCTTATACTCCGAAATTGGGGGGTATGTGTTGACATCGTTTTTTGGCACGTGTCAAGATGGTCAGAAGGGGCTAATCAGCAGAGGAAAAATTACTGTGTAGGTTGATAGCCGATGAAAATGAGCTTGTAAAGAAGGCTGCCTATGAGTGGTGGCGGTGTGTGGAGAAGTTGATTCAAATTGAAGTGTTGCCGATAAGGTTAAGGGTATTATTGCCGATGCCGATGAAAGAAGACTTAAAGGCTGCTGCCGATAAAACAGGGAGTGTGCCGATGAAAAAGACTTGAAGGCTGCTGCCGATGGAACAGGGAGTGCGCCGATGGAAAGGAGGTCGATGAGAATACCATCGTGGTTGAGGCGGACTATGGAGTAAGATAGGAGTTAATTTCCTTTTCTACGTTTATTAGAGTCTGGGTTGTATCAGAGTCATGTGTTTCCTTAGATTTGGATTTAGTGTCCTAGTCGTATTTGGTTACGTTTCTGTAGATCAGGATATAAATATAGAGTGAAGGGCAATGTAATAACCAATCAATCAATATCAAAAACCAGCTTTTACTCTTATTCACATCTATTTACTTTTCGACGACTTCGTCAACTTGCATACTTTTTCCTTTTTATGAGTTCTCATCGATTCGGTGAGTTGCATTGCTCCAGTGCAATCTTCGACGATCCTCGAGTTCCGCGTGAGTACCTCTTGGCCGTGACTTCTGGGCGTATCGCTGTTGTCAGGACCAAAGTGCTTGTATCTTCATCCTTGTCGATTAACAGGTCAAATCGACTGGCACACTTTGGATATCGATTTTGGGTATTAGCCCTTTGTGTTTGCAGATCCACTTTTGCATCAACACATCTTTTGGCACGCCTGGAAACCTCCTAGAGTTGGTTGCACAGTAGTTGCTGTAGTATATTGAGGTACTTGAACTATCGGCGAACCAGCCGATGGCATAGGAGCTTTTCCTGCTGTGTCAAACACTTGAGGTAATCCAGGGTTAAAAGCAGATGGCTCTGGAGGTATACCGTATCCCCACCAATTAGCAGGAGTCTGATTACTCTGTGGCACAGGACCTGATAAAGCCGATGCCGATAGATCTGTATTAAGCTGAACTTGTCCTGATAATGCTGAATCTGATCGCATCGGTGTAGACTGTACGTTAGATAAGCCTGCTGATACTGGAGGGGAAGAAACCTCTGTACCTACAACGGCTGGGGGAGCCGATGGAGTAATAACAGATGCTAATTCTGGTTGATGATAGGCAGGCCCAACGTAATGAGGTGATGCTTGCCCTTCTTTGAAAGTTCGAACCACAACATTATGAACAGTATTGGACAACACATTGGAGTGATTAATTAAAGCATGATTTACTACAGAATTAACCATCTCTTGAAGTTTACCCGAATTAGAATCAAAGGTAACTTGCCGAGGCAACAACAAATCTTGCTTCTGGATGACTTGTCCACTCTTGTTCAAGCTGAATGACTTCAAGCAGAGCTGTCTGTATTCTTCTATAGCCTTTTCCATAGCCTGCCTCTGTTCTTCCTTAAGATCTTCTTTCGATACCGCAATGATGTTTTCCGCATCGATCTCAGGATTGAACATGTTGATTAGATCTTGTCCCACCGGGCATGCCAAAAGATGTGTTGATGCAAAATAAATGTGAGATCGGATATTTAACAGATAAAACGTAAAGATAAAAGAACACCTCTGAAGGCTAGTTAGAGGTAGTGGTGCTTGATGTTGGAGGAGTTGCCGATGATGATCCAGCTGCAGCTCTTACACCCTGATGGTTACATGCTAATATAGTTTGTATTGGCAGTGAACAAAAATAAACAAGGTTATCACCTTAAAAGCCTTAATTAGGCTTGTAGCAGCAGCCATTGGAGTGGCCCTGGATGTTGCCAGCTTTGATCTGGAGGTGATAGTCTTGGCACGGGTCCTCTGGAAGGTTAAAGCGGCTAAGGTGGGGGCGTTGTAGCCGATTACTGAAACTGGGGAGATAGGTTGGATGTTGATAGGTCTCCCACTTTTGCTTATTGATGGAACTGGATCATCGGCCTGCTACGAGAAAGATTAGCTGTCGATATATATATATATAAAAGGAGAAAGACAAAAGAAAGTTAAAAGAAACTTACTGCATCGTCAGGAATGGCGTAGTCGGGATCGATCATGTGCCGATATGTGTGGACGGATGTTGAAAATAACTATTCTTTCCACTCTTGCCACCATTGCTTATATGATTATATAATAAAAGACGCTAGTGACCAGGCAGAGAGATCAACATTTGAAATATCGGCATCGGGGGCGAGTCTTACTACCCTACTCCACTCAGTTCCAGTGGTGATGGTTTCTCTGGGCTTGATCACATCGGCAAAGCATAGCTTGATTGGCAGTTGCCCAAAAGCCAGTTGACGAGATACTGCCGATGGATTGTAGAACTCATAAGTAGTATTGGAATTCTTCCCACTACCAAATGTGTTCACCGGGATTGCCCTGGGAGTAATGATGGCCATCATAAGCTCATTATCTTGGTTCAGATCACTATCGGCAAAGTTGAAGAGAAGGGGGAACTTGTTATCTTCATCAATATAGGGTACCCAAGCCCTAAGATCACGAGGGAGACCATTGTAGAAGTTCTAGAAAAATCTGCCGATTTGATCTTCATTAGCCTCTGTTCCAGGGAGGACAATTATAGCTTCACTGAAGTTGAGAGGAGGGCGTGTTGCCGATTCCTCATCTCCAAGAACATAATCTTCGGCGATCTCTCGTGGGAATTCTTGGGTGAAGAAATCCCACTGTAGACGCTTATGCATATGGGCATTTAGCCACATATTGATGAACCACCATGGGCCTCCCAAATTGCCGATGGGTTCACCAAGTAGAAGCTTCTGAGATACTTGGTGGAGGAGGTGGTAGGTTGAGCTCAGAAGGTATCGGCCGAGCGGGAACCTTACACCGTTGGCCAAGAGTTTGGCTACAGGGAGGAAGGCGTTGGTTGGTCCTACCGATCGGCCACAGAAGATAAATTTCTCTAGCCACATATTCAAGAATATGGTGTGTTCCCTTTGATTGACAGTACCAGTCTTTTGGTATTCCTGGATGTATCCTGTCCAGCCGCCGATGTTGCGTGTGTTCACTCTATATTCAGCTTTTCTACTGTAGATGGAGCCTTCATCGACAGTTGAGATATCTAAGCCAGTGAGCATGTATACATCGGCAAGAGTAGGGGCGGATGGACCATGACCAAACATAAAGGTATTTGTGGTGTCTGACCAGAAGTGAGCGGCGGCTATCATCATGGATTAATTCTTTTGCATATCGGCAATGGATAGCCTAATACATTGGTCTATCTTCCGCTCTGCCCAGTACACTTGCATCGACCTGTTAACCCTCAAGTACCAATCTTTCCACCCTTTGGTGGGTTTGGGCCAAGATCGGAATGTATCCTTCCATAGATTCAAAGAAAAATTTTGAGCTTTGAAGGGAATTCTGTTAGCCTCTGCATTGATCAAGTCAGTTGGATCTGGGTCGCCCATTGGTACAGGATTTTTCAGTTCTAAAATGGTGGTGTTGCTATGACAAGATATTACCGATGGGTTGTTATTTTGGTATCTCAACCGTAATTGGGTTAAGAACAGTTGGAAATTGTGCGATATTTACTGAGATGCATGAATTAGAGCTAGATTTGATTAAATTCGGTAACAAATTATGTTATGCTTGGAGAATGGGTTGAGAAAAATAGGTAACAACAAGCATTATCTGGAGTAAATTTTGGAGCATCAGTATCTTATACTCCAAAATTGGGGGGGTATGTGTTGACATCGTTTTTTAGCACGTGTCAAGATGGTCAGAAGAGGCTAATCAGCAGAGAAAAAATTACTGTGTAGGTTGATAGCCGATGAAAATGAGCTTGTAAAGAAGGCTGCCTATGAGTGGTGGCGGTGTGTGGAGAAGTTGATTCAAATTGAAGTGTTACCGATAAGGTTAAGGGTATTATTCCCGATGCCGATGAGAGAAGACTTAAAGGCTGCTGCCGATGAAACAGGGAGTGTGCCGATGAAAAAGACTTGAAGGCTGCTGTCGATGGAACAGGGAGTGTGCCGATGGAAAGGTGGTCGATGAGAATACCATCGTGGTTGAGGCGGACTATGAAGTAAGATAGGAGTTAATTTCCTTTTCTACGTTTATTAGAGTCTGAGTTGTATCAGAGTCATGTGTTTCCTTAGATTTGGATTTAGTGTCCTAGTCGTATTTGGTTACGTTTCTGTAGATCAGGATATAAATATAGAGTGAAGGGCAATGTAATAACCAATCAATCAATATCAAAAACCAGCTTATACTCTTATTCACATCTATTTACTTTTCGGCGACTTCGTCAACTTGCATACTTTTTCCTTTTTACGAGTTCTCATCGATTCGGTGAGTTGCATTGCTCCAGTGCAATATTCGACGATCCTCGAGTTCCGCGTGAGTACCTCTTGGCCGTGACTTCCGGGCGTATCGCTGTTGTCAGGACAAAAGTGCTCGTATCTTCATCCTTGTCGATTAACAGGTCAAATCGACTAGCACGCTTTGGATATCGATTTCGGGTATTAGCCCTTTGTGTTTGCAGATCCACTTTTGCATCAACAGCTACTTACTCCTATGTGATAAAAGCTACACTAAGAAAACTACACTAGGACTAGTACAAGAAAGTAAAGAGCAAGTGACTTGATTCTTATACCAACGATGTAGAGAAGTAATGCACTCGAAGAATCAATCACAATGATCAACCACAAGAGAAATCCTCGCCAAAGAGATGACACAAGATTTTTACCGAGGTTCACTTGCTTCCCGGCAAGCTACTCCTCGTTGTGGCGATGCACCCACTTGTTGGTTCACGAGCTAATCGACTATCAAGAGTCAAGCCCTCGGCGGGCGCCGCACAACCACACACAAGATGGGGATCCTCCAAGCCACGAGCTCCACTAGAGTATCCAATTTGCGAACTCCCACGGGGAAGGATCAGGAACCCCTTACAACACTTGGTGAGGGCTCCAACAATCTTCAATTGTGAGCTCAATCACCTCCGCTGCTCCAAGCTGTCTACCGTGTCGGGAAACACGGAAGAGTAACAAGAAATCCGCAACAACTCGAAGATCAAGTGCCTCTAGAATGCAACTCTAAAGCAATGCACTTGAATCTCACTCAATCGCACTCAAGATGTGCAACCAAGCAAAGAGATGAGTGGAGGGGTTGTTCTCTAGCTCAAAGGATGTCTCTAGGTCTCAAAATGTGCAAGAGTTACCCTCAAACCCCGGCCAACTTCTATTTATAGCGAAGAGGTACGCAGCTAGCCGTTACCGGACGACGTAGTTAAAAACGAGCTGACCGGACGCTCCGGTCAGGGTGACCGGACGCGAATAGTGCGCGTCAGAAGTTATCATTGCCGTGACCGGACACGCTCTAGCGTTTGACCGGACGCGCTGTACCTGGCGTCCGGTCAGAGTCCAGTAAGCTCCCACCGCGACCGGACGTGTCCGATCGCACCTGACCGGACGCATGTGTTGCTTATGCCTAACTCAAAACACTTAACACATGGCATTAGCAACTTAGTGTCATTAATTACCAAAACCAAACTTGGGCTTTCAATCTCCCCCTTTTTGGTAATTGATGACAACCATCACAAAGATATGAAATGAAATCAATTTTCAATTTTGATAGTATTAGCTCCCCTTACATATGTGCTTCCATGAGTTTGGTTCAATTGTGCACATATGTATGGATTTGAATTTTGGGAGAGTTACTACTATCAAATTGATGCTAAGGTATATAGAATGGACCTTTGAAGCGTGATACCAATCGGAGTTGCCTTTATATACCATCCTTAGCATCGAAGACACCACTTGTAATACATCACTTGTAAAGATCACAAACACTAAAGTACCCCGTGAGATCAACATTATAAGCAAAAGTGTCTAGATACCACTTGTAAAGCTACTCTCAACAAATCATCATTCAAGTTCTATTTCTAGCAATCATCATACAAACATGAATATGAATTTAAGCTTTGCAATGCAACAATTCATCATGTTAATGCACATACAAATGCAACAAATAATTTATGAGCTTGCTCCCCCTACTTGTGTGCTCAATTTTAATTGATCCCTTTCCAATGTCATTCTAATGTCATTCTCTCCCCTTACTATATCTTTCTCCCCCTTTGCAACTTAACTTTTTATCTTTGTGACTTTTCTCTCCCCCTTTGTCAACAATCACCAAAAAGGTGCCAATTTTAGTGAGAGTCAAGTCAATCAATATGAGGGAGTCCAAATTATGGTTCAATCTAGATCACTTGCCTAGAATATGTAATTCGGTTTGATCCAAGGACAAGCTTCTTCACACCTCATAAAGTATATGGGTTATCTTGACCATGTTGAATTACACATCATGAGCTCATTTTCTAGATTCAACACTAGGTTTGCAAGCTCACAAACATGTCATATGCTACCACTAGATCAATCAAACATAGAAGCAATAGTGGTACCATATATACATTAAACTCATTTGATTTTCATGAATGAGCCTATTTGTCATGCAAATATGTCTATATGTTCTAAACATGTCCTTAGCAAAGTATGGATGATATGCCAAACAACTTTACCTTGCTATGTCAGAGGAGAGGCATGTCATATAAGAATGTGGGGGTGCACTCATCTCAAGTTGGAGAAGTCAAGTATGTTCAATTCATTCTTCAACTTGTAAAATCTTTTCTCATCAAGTGGCTTTGTGAATATTTTGGCTAATTGATCTTCGGTGCCAATGCCTTGTATACAAATATCACCCTTTTGTTGATGGTCTCTTATGAAGTGATGCCTTATGTCAATGTGCTTGGTTCTTGAATGTTGAACCGGATTTTGAGTCATCTTGATAGCACTCTCATTATCACAAAATAATGGCACATTCTTGAACTTGATTCCAAAATCATTCAAGGTGGCCTTCATCCAAAGCAATTGTGCACAACAACTACCGGCACTAATATATTCGGCCTCGGCGGTAGATAGTGCGACACTATTTTGTTTCTTTGATGACCATGAAACAAGAGACCTTCCTAGCAATTGACAAGTGCCACTTGTGCTCATTTTATCAATCTTGCATCCACCATAGTCGGAGTCTGAATATCCAATCAACTCAAAATTAGACCCCTTTGGAAACCATAATCCAACATCATGAGTGCCCTTAAGATATCTCAATATCCTCTTGGTTGCTTTCAAGTGACTTTCTCTAGGTGAAGCTTGATATCTTGCACACTTGCACACACTAAACATCACATCCGACCTAGAAGCGGTGACATAGAGTAAACTTTCAATCATAGACCGGTATTGCTTTTGATCTACCATGTTTCCACTAGCATCAACACTCAATTGATCATTTGTGCCCATTGGTGTACTCATTGGCTTAGCATCTTGCAATCCAAACTTCTTGATCATGTCCTTGATGTACTTGCCTTGACTTACAAAAGTGTCATTCTTCATTTGCTTGATTTGAAGTCCAAGGAAGTAACTAAGCTCTCCAATCATAGACATCTCAAATTCATTTGCCATCATTTTTCTAAACTCTTCACAAAAGTCTTGATTTGTTGATCCAAAAATAATATCATCAACATAGATTTGTAACACAAACAAGTCATTTCCAAGCTTCTTGGTAAAGAGAGTGGTGTCAACCTTTCCCATCTTGAACCCTTTAGAGAGAAGAAAGTCTCTCAATCTCTCATACCATGCTCTAGGTGCTTGCTTCAAACCATACAATGCCTTATTTAGCTTGAAAACATGGTCGGGCTTCTTGTCATCTTCAAAACCGAGAGGTTGCTCAATATAAACTTCCTCATTGATGTAGCCATTGAGAAATGCACTCTTGACATCTATTTGATAGAGTTTGATATTGTGTGCACAAGCATATGCTAATAAGATTCTAATTGCCTCCAATCTTGCAACCGGTGCATATGTCTCACCAAAGTCAAGACCTTCAACTTGTGTGTAACCTTGTGCTACCAATCTTTTTTTGTTTCTCACAACTACACCATCTTGACCTTGCTTGTTTCTAAAGACCCACTTAGTACCAATCACATTGTAGTTCTTTGGCCTTTCAACAAGTTCCCAAACTTGATTTCTAGTGAAGTTGTTTAGCTCTTCATGCATGGCATTTACCCAATCAGAATCTTTCAATGCATCTTCTATTTTCTTAGGTTCTTCAAGTGACACAAATGAGTAGTGCTCACAAAAAGATGCTAGCCTTGATCTAGTTTGAACACCACTTTGAATTCCACCAATGATTTGGTCCAATGGATGATCTCTTGCAATACTAGTAGGTTGGAGTATTAGGAGTTGATTGCTTCCACTTGTTTGACCTTGAACTTGAGCTTCATCATGAGTACCACTAGAGCTTGCTTGATTTGTATCAATTTGCACACTTTGGTTGATCACATGAATATCATCATCATCACTTGCCTTGGCCTAACATCACCAATGTCCATGTTTTTCATTGCATTTGACAATTGATCTTCTCTCACATCATCAAGGTTTTGAGTTTCATTTTGAGACCCTTGGGTTTCATCAAACTCAACATCATGAACTTCTTCCAAGGTGCCATTTGTGAGATTCCAAACTCTATATGCTTTGCTTGTGGTAGAATAACCAAGTAAGATTCCTTCATCACATTTCTTTTCAAACTTGCTCAATTTAGTGCCTTTCTTGAGAATATAGCATTTGCAACCAAACACTCTAAAGTATGCAATGTTGGGCTTTCTTTCATTCAATAGCTCATATGGTGTTTTCCCAAGCTTCCCATGGCAATAGAGGCGGTTGCTACAATAGCAAGCCGTGTTTATGGCTTTACTCCAAAATGAATGACTCACATTGTATTCACTAAGCATTGATCTAGCCATATCAATCAAGGTTCTATTTTTTTCTTTCAACTACACCAGTGGATTGAGGAGTGTATGTTAGTGAGAATTTATGTCCAATACCAAGATCATCACACAAATCTTCAATTCTTGTGTTCTTGAACTCACTACCATTGTCACTTCTAATCTTCTTGATATTAGTTTCAAATTCATTTTGCACTCTCTTGACAAAAGACTTGAATAAATCACAAACATCACTCTTGTCATAGAGAAAGAACACCCAAGTATATCTAGTGTAGTCATCAACAATCACAAAACCATACTTGTTGCCACCAATGCTAGTGTATGTTGTTGGCCCAAACAAGTCCATGTGCAATAGCTCAAATGCCTTTGATGTGCTCATTTCACTCTTACTAGGATGTGCACATTTCCAACTTGTTTGCCGGCTTGACAAGCACTACATGGTTTATCCTTTTCAAAAATCACATCTTTCAAGCCTCTAAGTCATGCCTCAAAAGTTTGTTCAATTGTTTTATTCCAACATGACCAAGCCTTCTATGCCATAACCATCCCATACTAGATTTGCTAAGCAAGCATGATGTCAATTGTGTCTCACTATCATTGAAGTCAACCAAGTATAAGCTACCATGTCTAAATTCTTTGAATATCAAATTTGATCCATCAACACTTATGACTTCAACATCATTGAAAGCATCTAGGCCCCGAGAGTTGGTTTCGGCAATTGATGACAACGCATTATTACCATGACTAACGTGTGTTTTGTAGAAACTTCGGTAAGTTAGGTCATGGGGTTGATAACTGCTTTGGGCACTATGGTATTCATGTCCCTTGATGGAAATCATTTCGGCTTTCAAAGGATTAACGAAAAGATTAAGGACGGTTAGTTCCAGATGTCAAGGTGTTGAGTTACATTCGGAATAGTCGTTAGGATCTTCGCTTTTTTCCTTTGGCTGTACTATAAAGGGGGCATGAGCGAGTAGCTTGACCTAGGTGAGTCTTTTGTTTAGGTGTGGTGCACACTTGTCAAACTTAGCACTAGGTAGCTCAAGAAAAGCTCAAACTTCAGTTGGAAGCAACTTGGTTCAAGTTGCGTCGCGTTTCGAAGTCGTTTGAGCCATTTTCCCTTGACCAGACACGGTCTCTGTCTCGACCGGATGCGTCCGGTCAGTACTAACAGTTATTGCGTTTCAACTCGGTTGACCGAACATGGTTCTTGCAAGGACCGGACGCGGTGATCATGCTGACACGTGTCTCAGAGGGCAAAACATCTAATCGGACGCGACTGGGAAGTGAGCGGACGCGTCCGGTCACGTTCCAGTAAGGTACTTTGCTGACCTGACGCGTCCGGTCATCACTGATCAGACGCGGTCGAGCGTCAGGTCAAAGTACAGTAAGGTCCTTACACGATCGGACGCGTTCGGTCACCCCTGATCGGTGCGTCCGGTCACTCAGCGAAGTTGTTTAGATTTTCGACCGTTACGTTCGACCGACGCATCTGGTCACGTCGACCGGCGCGTCCGGTCAGCGTGTATTTTGCTGAGTTGGTAGGTAATGGTTGGATTTGACTGTGGGGTGTATAAATACATCCCCTCCACCTCTTTTAGAGGTCTCTTGCTCATTTGTTCAGCTGAGAAACATCTTTCAAGTGCAAGGGAGTGCAAGAGCTCTAGTGAGGGTAGTGATTTGAGAATCAAAGTTTGAGAATCCCTCATTAGTGACTAGGGAGTAGCAAGTGTGCATCCATCTTCTCATTAGGCTCGTTGTGGTCAAGTGAGAGTTCTAGCTTGTTACTCTTGGTGATCGCCATCACCTAGACGGCTTGGTGGTGATTGGGAGTTTGGTGATCATCCGGCGGAGCTTGTGGATGACCCAACTCATCTTGTGAGCGGTTTTGGGCGATTCACCATGACGGAGTGTCGAAGAATCAGCTCGTAGAGAGCACTTGATCCTTGCGCGGATCAAGAGGGAGCTACACCCTTGCGCGGGTGCTCCAACGAGGACTAGTGGGGAGTGATGACTCTCTGATACCTCGGGAAAACATCGCTGTGTTCCTTACCCATACTTTCAAGCATTTACTTTCTAGTATTATTTTCATAGACTAGGATTGGAACATAGGGTGCAAAACTTTTTACCGGTAGAATCACAAGGAACACAAGTAGGCACTAGGGGTGAACTTTGGCTTGTAGGATTTAATTCTTGCAATTAATTTTTAGAGAAGCCCAATTCACCCCCCTCTTGGGCATCTTGATCCTTTCAATTGGTATCGGAGCCGAGTTGCTCCTAAATTAGGCTTCACCGCCTAGAGCAAGATGTCTAACGGGGAAGGACCACCTCCCATCTATGAGGGAGATAATTTTCCATATTGGAAAATCTGGATGGAGGCGTACCTCAAAGCCATAGATATTGGGTGTCTTAGAGCTGCCACCGAAGGGCTTCCTGTAACACCCCTGGGTGTTAAGCACGCATTAGCATTCCAAAGCATAAAGCATTAACATCCTTTACATGGTTATCATTGCATGAAATATAAGCCCTTTTAAATTTAAATTTGAAAAACAATTAGTTAGAACCCTAACTTTGAATGTAAGTGCTAAAAAGTGGTATGCTCTTGGGTAATGACAATTTTAGGTAATCTAGAGTAAATTAACATGATTTTGGGAGCAACTCTTGAATTCAAATTACCTCAATTTTTTCTTTTAAAAATATTATAGAAAAATGAATTTTTACTTAAAAATTTAGCTTTAAATCCCAAATTCAAAATCTATTTAGAATTTTGAAAAGTGCCCTACATGAAAGTTGTAGAGAATTAAATTTTGAACAACTTTTGTTTTGGGCAAAAGTTCTGAAAACCTCTTTTTCATCTTCAAATTTAGATTTGAAACAAATAAAGAAATTTGAAAATTTTATTTATAAAAGAAAATTTGTTTTTCACTTTAGTGGGCCGCGGCCTCCCTTTCGGCCCGCGAGCAGACGCCGGCCTGGCCCGCTCGCCCCCACTCCCCTCCCCGCGCGCGCGCGCCCGCGCCAGCGCGACGCCCGTGTCAGGGCTCGCCCGCCGCGCGGCCGCCACTCGCCGTCTCCGGCGTATGGGTGGCGAGCCGTGGGCTCCACCGGCTGCGCCACGCGCCCTGAATGCCGCACCCGCTCCTCCCTTAGTCGCACTCCCTCCATTTCGCCCTGCTCGGCCTCACGCGAACCGCAGCAGCCGCCGCTCCCACCTCCTCGCGCTCGCCACCGCTGCCGCGCTTTTCTGGGCCACGTTCTGCCACCGGCCGGCCGCCTCCGAGCGATTGCTCGCGCAACCAGCTCCGCCCCGTCCTTCTCTTCTCCGAACGCACCTCCACGCTCCATCTCCGCCCCGTGGTAAGGAACCATCTCGCGCGCCCCGCCGCGGCGCCATTCCGGCCACCGCGCGCTCACCCCGCCGTTCCGACGCCTTCTCCCCGCCTAGCCGCTTGCGTGCCGCCCCTCGGTGTTCGCCACCATTACCGGATCTCCGTGCATCCCTTTCACCGGTTCCCGCACAACCAGAGCAGCCCGCTAGCCGCCGGCGGACATCACCGCCGCCGCGACGTCGCAGCCGCGCGGCCGCGCCCCGCGTTCCGCCTCTCCCCTCTGCCTTCTGGGCCAAACGGCCTTGGGCCGAGCCATCGAGCCAGGCCGCCTCTTTTTTTTCCCGCGCGGCGCTCCGGCTGAAAACGGCCATGGGCCGGTGTTTCCGCATGGGCTGGCCCATTAAGCGATTTCAGAAATTGTTTTGATTTTCTATTAGGTTTTGGGAAAAGAAAAGGCTTTAGAAAATGTTTGTGTACCCTTTTTAGCTCCAAAAATTATGAAACAAATTTTGTAATGTTTCTCTTGAGTGGATCTACAGTTTAAAAATATTTCATGATAAATTTGTGACACGTTGGTGTGTAGATTTATTTAATTGCTATAAATGCTGATATCTTAGTAAATATGTAGTAAATAAAATAATAGTGGGAAAAATGAGATTCTTGTTGCAGTAACCTTTATTAGTGATGTACTTTCTAGGAAAAATACTTGTGAGGTATGTTCTGTGAAAAATTGTTGAGGTGTAGTTCAAATGCTTTTAATTGATAATATTTGTTATTTTTAGTAGAGAGCTAAATTTGTATAAAACATACATATGATAATTTTTGTAGTATGTTAGTTTACAGTAAGTAACATAGGAAAAATGTGAAATCTGTTGTTTGATACTTTTTCTAGTACAAAATAATTTCATGCTCATAATTATGCTATAACTTGTTTATTTTGTATAGACAGTTTTACATATTCAATTCTCATGAAAATTTAGAAGTAGGTTAGTTAGGGTAAGAGTAAGCTACTGTAGTTTTTGTAGATTTTTATCTACACCAGAACTAGGTGTTGCTGTGTAACCCTAGTTAGATAGGGAATAAAAGATTATTCTTTAAGAGAAATTAAGAGTAATAAAATATGTTTGGTGTATCTTTGAAGCATCAATATGTCTTGATGTTGTTGGATGAGTTAGGTTGGTAAGATTTGGTAACTTAGGATCACTTGTATGTGTAGATTATGTGCTAACTAGTAGATTAATAAGGTGCATATTTTAGGGTACATGTTCTTGGATGACGTGGACTACCTTGTAGAAGATGTGGTTATATCCAAACTACCCATTCCATGTGCTCATCTGCATATCATGTCATCAAAGCATTCCACCATAATATGATGCATCATTCGCATGTTTGCTTATGCACTTGCATCATATAGGATCGCAGGAGGAGTCACAGGTAGCAGTACCGGAGGAGCAAGTTTGGACGGATCAGCAGGAGCCCCAGGCACAGGAGGTGCCCGAGGAAGAAGAACCAGGCGAGGAGCTGCCCGAGTGCGTAGACCACCATCCTATCTCGTTCGAAAGAGGCAAGCCCCGGAGCATTCTAAGTCTCCTACTTTATAAAAGCAATTCCTTATTACATGAGTTATAGTTATATATATTGTTGCGTTAAGTTATAGGAGTTGAGTGAAACCGTTGTTGCATTATTATCCTTGTCCACCGGATTACCTTTTACCCTGTTAGGTCAGGATCGAGTAAATTGCTTAGCCATGCTTAGACCGGTAGAAGTCGGGTGATTTCCTGTCACCTGTGAGCTATAGGTGAATACCTGGTTCTGGTTAGCAGTAATTGTGATCATGGAAAGTAACCAAGTGTTGGTAGATAAAGGAAGACCGGGCGGAGTCTTATAGGGTTTTGGACTATAGTGATTCCGTCTGTGTCGATTAAGGACCGATCGTTGCTCGTCCCTCTTGTCGTGTTGAACGCATGCCTCACATTTAGCTGGCCGAATAAAGTACCTTTCGACCGCGAAGCTAGTGACACTATTTTGAGCCGGGATAAACTTGGGTTGGCAGACTGGTGCTAAAGGGTCTGTAACGGGGACGCGAAGAGTGAGCCCAAGGTGCGTCCTGGCAGTCGGGCGGTCCCTGGGTAGTGCGATCCATGATTGTTGTCCCGCGGCTTCTTGGAAAGTGTCATTGGTGATCTACGCGACCCTGACGGGGGAAGCATGGTTTGTGTGAGGAATAAATCTCCAGCTGGATAGGAATTCGATTCGAATCGCCGTCGCTCCCGGTTAGTGAGCACTTGACTCGAGCTACGGCATCGTAGTAACAATAATGGGACACTGATGGTTAAGTGAATAATGTTGGAAATGCTAAACCTGTTATGGTAATTGAGACGCTACTAATGAATCAAGTGATTGCTTTAGCAATAGGTGCTTACCTAGCTTGAATAGGTTATAATAAAAATAATGCAAAAAGTACTAGTATGGTTTTTCATAACAACTCATGCTTTTCGCAAATGAGTCAAGCCAGTCCACTGTATAAAGCCTTGCATGCTCCTTGGCGTCCTTTATTTCTGGTTTATGACGGGTAAGTCTAGCTGAGTACATTCTCGTACTCAGGGCGTTGTTCCCATTGTTGTTGCAGATGGTCAGATGTACTATGGGTACTGCTCCAACTGTCTGTATCCGGCGATGGGCGATAACTAGGACCTTGGGCAATGGTCACTCTGTTTGTCTTATCTAATGCTTTTGTGGACCGTGACTGTCTCCTGGCACTGTATTTGAACTAAGTGTGTGTTAAAACTATTTGCTTCCGCTATGTTATTTTGAACTATGTTGTAATAACTTTTATTCCGAACTCCGATGTATTCAACTTCTGTTGCGAACTTTATGTAACATGTGAACTGTGGCTGCTAAATCAGTATGATCTTAGTTGTACGTTGGTTGGTTTGAAATCCCTCGTGATTTCATGGAATCTCGGATTATATGGGTTTAAGTTTGGTAAATTATCCGCCTAGGTGGAAGATTTTCTTACTTAATCTCGTATAATTACGTTGATCCGTTACAGCTGGTATCAGAGCATGGTTTAGCATGTTACTGTTCACATGGGTATTTAAAAATAAAACTGTGTTTTCAACTAAGATTTTAAACTTAAGAGTGTGCCAGTGGTCATATCCTTTATGCCCAGTAAGGACTCTAGGTGGCTTAATTAAGTACTAACTTGGGGGTTTGCATCATATTTTAAATTTCATCGCTCATACGCCGCTGAGGCTGGTGGCAGTGCAGCTGGTAATGATGACCGTGATCCACCACCGCCTCCTCCACCTTACACTGTGGAACAGTTTTTCACACAATTTCTTGGAAGCCAACGCAACATGGAGAGCATGCAACAGAATATGGAAGCTGCGTTGCGCAGTATTGCAGATAACACCCGTTGGGGGATAAACTCGGGTGGGCACGAAGCAAACCAGTACAGCAGTTTCAAGGATTTCATGGATACCCATCCACCGATCTTCAAGGAAGCCGCAAAACCCTTGGATGTAGAAGAGTGGATTAACACTATAGAAGAGAAGTTCTGTGTCTTGAGGATGACTGAAGTGTTGAAAACTGAGTATGCAGCTCATCAGCTTCAAGGTCCGGCAGGAATGTGGTGGAAGCACCACCGTACCACTTTTCCTCCCCACGCCCATATCACTTGGAGGGAGTTCACTGAAGCCTTCCGTGGAACATACATTCCACCTAGTCTGACAGAGATGAAGCTTGGGGAATTCCTGACACTGAATCAAGGCACGAAGACTGTAACTCAATATCTGCATGCATTCAATAACCTAAGCTGTTATGCCCCTGATATGGTGAATACTGATACCAAAAAGATTGCTAGCTTCAAGAGAGGCCTGAATCCCAAGATGATGAAACATGTGGGTACCAATATGAGGACTAGTTTCAACGACTTTGTTAGTGACTGCTTGAAACAAGAGAAGAACAACAATGTTTATGCTGCTTCCAAGATCCGTAAGAGAGCTTTTGAGTCGGGTCCATCCCAGTCCAGAGCCCTAGTGGCCAACCGTCCAGCTTATCGTTCGCCTGCCCCAGGTGCAAGGTTCAGGCCACCGCAAAGGAAGAATCAGAATGCTCAGTAACCCTAGAGGAACCAGAAACCATTCAAGATGGTATTACCCCAAGCGAAGGCAGGACAAGGCAGTTCATCTGGAACTGTGGCTCAAGTGAAGGGACCGTGCTTCAACTGCAACCAACCCAGACACTTTGCAAAGTTTTGCCCCTACCCTAAGAAACAGCAGACGCAGTATCAGGCTCGTGTGCACCACACCACCGTGGATGACATCCCGAAAGGAGAACCGGTGACAGCTGGTATGTTTTCTATCAACAATCATCCTGCAGTAGTCTTGTTTGATTCTGGATCATCCCATTCATTTATAAGTCAAGCTTTTGTTAAGAGGCATGAGCAAAAGATAGTTGAATTGGAATGTGCATATAGAATCAGTTCAGCCGAGGCTGTTCTGTTGACTAATCAGATAGTTTAGGGAGTAACCCTAAACATATCAAACCGGCAATATAAGCTTAATTTGATAGTCATGTCAGGGTTAGTTTTGGATGTGATTATGGGTATGAACTGGATGAATCTGATGGGAGTAGTAATTGATATTGGAGGAAGAAGTATTTCTCTTAAGGAACCAAGTGGGGAAGGCACCTTTCAGGTGGTCCTACCTCGGAAAGTAGACCTAGCTAGCATGACTTGTGCTGTCCAAACTACTCTGCTACCCAAGATTCTAGTAGTCTGTGAGTTTCCAGATGTGTTTCTAGATGAGTTACCTGGACTTCCACCAGACCAAGATGTTGAGTTTGCCATTGAGTTAATTCCTGGAACAGCACCGATCTCGAGAAGGCCCTATCGGATGCCTCCAAATGAGTTAGCAGAATTGAAGAAGCAACTCCAGGATTTGCTAAAGAAAGGTTTGATTCGTCCTAGCTCGTCTGAATGGGGATGCCCCGCTCTGTTTGTGAAAAAGAAAAAGGATAACTCCTTACGCATGTGCGTGGATTATCGGCCACTGAATGCTGTGACAATTAAAAACAAGTATCCTCTTCCTCAGATTGATATCTTGTTTGACCAATTGTCTAAAGCCAAAGTGTTCTCCAAGATAGATTTGAGATCAGGGTATCATCAGATAAAGATTAGGCCACAAGATGTGCCTAAGACTACGTTCTCTACCAGATATGGTTTGTACGAGTATCTTGTCATGTCCTTCGGATTGACAAATGCTCCTGCATACTTTATGTACCTGATGAATTCCGTTTTCATGCCAGAGTTGGACAAGTTTGTGATTGTGTTCATTGATGACATTCTAATATACTCAGAGAATGAAGAAGATCACGCAGAACACCTTAGGATTGTCTTGACTAGACTCAGAGAACATCAACTGTATGCTAAGTTCAGCAAGTGTGAGTTCTGGCTTAGGACAGTCCCTTTTCTTGGTCACGTGTTGTCTGAAAATGGCATTTCAGTAGACCCCAGTAAGGTGCAAGAGGTTATGGACTGGAAGTCACCAACCACAGTTCATGAAGTTCGAAGTTTTCTTGGTTTAGCTGGATACTATCGTCGCTTCATACCGGATTTCTCGAAGATTGCCAAACCAATGACAAGTCTGTTACAGAAGGATCGTAAGTTTGTATGGATAGGGGAGTGTGAGGCAGCTTTCTGCACCTTGCGAAAGTTGTTGACCACTGCTCCTGTTCTGGCCCAACCAGATATAGAACAATCGTTTGATGTGTTTTGTGATGCCTCTAAGAATGGATTAGGATGTGTGCTAATGCAAAATGGAAGGGTCATTGCTTATGCCTCACGTCAATTGAGGAAGCATGAGGTTAACTATCCTACACACGACTTGTAGCTTGCAGCAGTGGTGCATGCTCTAAAAATTTGGAGACACTACCTGCTAGGGAATGTGTGTAATATCTTTACAGATTATAAGAGTCTTAAATACATTTTTACCCAATCTGAGTTGAACATGCGACAGAGAAGATGGTTAGAACTGATAAAGGATTATAATCTGAACGTGCATTATCATCCCGGGAAGGCTAATATAGTAGCAGATGCACTAAGCAGAAAATCACATGCTATTGGTGTGCAACCGTTGTTTGAAGAAGGGTTCAATTTGTTACATCCTGCTGTGTTGCATAATATTTAGATCAGTTGTACTCTAGAAAACTAGATCATTGAAGGTCAGAAAACAGATAAGGGAATATTTTATATCAAGGAGAAAATGAAGAGGGAACCCACCAAACACTTTCGATTGGATGACCAAGGAGTGTTATGGTTTAAGGATCACCTGGTAGTACCCAAGGATAGAGAGCTTAAGAACAAGTTGATGGATGAGGCTCATCATTCTAAGCTATCTATTCACCCCGGAAGTAGTAAAATGTACCAGGAGTTGAGACCCCGTTATTGGTGGACTAAGATGAAAAAGGAGATTGCAGCGTACGTTGCTCGTTGCGACATGTGTTGTAGAGTTAAAGCTCTTCACATGAGACCCACAGGACTTTTGTAGCCCTTGTCTGTACCCGATTGGAAATGGGATGATATAAGTATGGATTTTATCACTGGTCTTCCCACCACACAAAAAGGACATGATTCAATTTGGGTAATAGTAGACCGCCTCACTAAATCAGCTCACTTTCTGCCAGTTAAGACAACTTTCCGACCACCTCAATATGCGGAAAAATATATTGCTGAGATTGTCCGGTTACATGGTATACCAAAAACGATCATGTCTGATCGTGGTTCACAGTTTACCTCTCATTTTTGGGAACATCTTCATAAAGGTTTGGGCACTAGTTTGATTCGTAGTACAGCTTACCATCCACAGACAAACGGGCATACAGAACGAGTTAATGCTGTGCTTGAAGATATGCTTAGAGCTTGTGTGCTATTATCCAGAGGTTCATGGGAATCCTGGTTACCGTTGGCAGAATTCGCTTACAACAACAGTTACCAAGAGAGTATCAAGATGGCACCTTTTGAAGCTTTGTATGGCAGGAAGTGTAGGACACCGTTAAATTGGGTAGAGCCTGGAGAAAGAAGGTTTTACGGAATTGATTTTGTAGATGAGGCAGAGAAAAAGGTCTGTATTATCCAACAAAACATGCAAGCTGCACAGTCCCGTCAGAAGAGTTATGCAGATAAGAGAAGGAGACCATTGGATTTCCAAGTGGGTGACTATGTCTATTTGAAGGTTACCCCAATGAAGAAGAAACGGTTTGGAATCAAGAAGAAATTGTCTGCTAGATATATAGGACCATACCAGATCATAGAGAAGAAGGGTCCCGTGGCGTACAAGCTGCAGTTACCAGAAGAGATGAGTTCGATCTTTCCCGTCTTTCACGTATCCCAGTTAAAGAAGTGTCTGCGTGTTCCAGAAGAGAGAATAGAACCTCAGGGTATTCGGATCAAGGCAGACTTGGAATATCGTGAACAACCGGTTCGAGTTCTAGATACTAAAGACCGAGTCACTCGAAATAAAGTGGTAACAACCTACAAGATTCAGTGGAGCCATCATGATGAGAGTGATGCTTCATGGGAAACAGGAGAATATCTTAAAACCGCGTATAAAGATTTTTACAATAAATGGTTCGTAACTCAAAATCTCGGGACGAGATTCTTATAAGGGGGGAGGGCTGTAACACCCCTGGGTGTTAAGCACACATTAGCATTCCAAAGCATAAAGCATTAACATCCTTTACATGGTTATCATTGCATGAAATATAAGCCCTTTTAAATTTAAATTTGAAAAACAATTAGTTAGAACCCTAACTTTGAATGTAAGTGCTAAAAAGTGGTATGCTCTTGGGTAATGACAATTTTAGGTAATCTAGAGTAAATTAACATGATTTTTGGAGCAACTCTTGAATTCAAATTACCTCAATTTTTTCTTTTAAAAATATTATAGAAAAATGAATTTTTACTTAAAAATTTAGCTTTAAATCCCAAATTCATAATCTATTTAGAATTTTGAAAAGTGCCCTACATGAAAGTTGTAGAGAATTAAATTTTGAACAACTTTTATTTTGGGAAAAAGTTCTGAAAACCTCATTTTCATCTTCAAACTCAGATTTGAAACAAATAAAGAAATCTAAAAATTTTATTTATAAAAGAAAATTTGTTTTTCACTTTAGTGGGCCGCGGCCTCCCTTTCGGCCCGTGAGCAGACGCCGGCCTGGCCCGCTCGCCCCCGCTCCCCTCCCCATTCGCGCGCGCGCCCGCGCCAGCGCGACGCCCGCGTCAGGGCTCGCCCGCCGCGTGGCCGCCGCTCGCCGTCTTCGGCGTACGGGTGGCGAGCCGTGGGCTCCACCGGCCGCGCCACGCACCCTAAATGCCGCACCTGCTCCTCCCTCAGTCGCACTCCCTCCATTTCACCCTGCTCGCCCTCACGCGAACCGCAGCTGCCACCGCTCCCGCCTCCTCGCGCTCGCCACCGCTGCCGCGCTTTTCCGGGCCGCGTTCCGCCACCGGTCGGCCGCCTCCGAGCGATTGCTCGCGCGACCAGCTCCGCCCCGTCCTTCTCTTCTCCGAACGTGCCTCCACGCTCCATCTCTGCCCCGCGGTAAGGCACCATCTCGCGCCCCCCGCCGCGGCGCCATTCCGGCCACCGCGCGCTCACCCCGCCGTTCCGGCGCCTTCTTCCCGCCTAGCCGCTCGCGCGCCGCCCCTCGGTGTTCGCCACCATTACCGGATCTCCGTGCGTCCCTTCACCGGTTCCCGCACGACCGGAGCAGCCCGCTAGCCGCCGGCGGACATCACCGCCGCCGCGACGTCGCAGCCGCGCGGCCACGCCCCGCGTTCTGCCTCTCCCCTCTGCCTTCTAGGCCAAACGGCCTTGGGCCGAGCCACCAAGCCGGGCCGCCTCTCTTTTTTCCCGCGCGGCGCTCCGGCTGAAAACGGCCATGGGCAGGTGTTTCCGCATGGGCTGGCCCGTTAAGCGATTTCAGAAATTGTTTTGATTTTCTATTAGGTTTTGGGAAAAGAAAAGACTTTAGAAAATGTTTGTGTACCCTTTTTAGCTCCAAAAATTATGAAACAAATTTTGTAATGTTTCTCTTGAGTGGATCTACAGTTTAAAAATATTTCATGATAAATTTGTGACACTTTGCTGTGTAGATTTATTTAATTGCTATAAATGCTGATATCTTAGTAAATATGTAGTAAATAAAATAATAGTGGGAAAAACATGATTCTTGTTGCAGTAACCTTTCTTGGTGATGTACTTTCTAGGAAAAATACTTGTGAGGTATGTTCTATGAAAAATTGTTGAGGTGTAGTTCAAATGCTTTTAATTGATAATCTTTGTTATTTTTAGTAGAGAGCTAAATTTGTATAAACATTACATGTGATAATTTTTGTAGTATGTTAGTTTACTGTAAGTAACAGAGGAAAAATGTGAAATCTGTTGTTTGATACTTTTTCTAGTACAAAATAATTTCATGCTCATAATTATGCTATAACTTGTTTATTTTGTATAGGCAGTTTTACATATTCAATTCTCATGAAAATTTAGTAGTAGGTTAGTTAGGGTAAGAGTAAGCTACTGTAATTTTTGTAGATTTTTATCTACACCAAAACTAGGTGTTGCTGTGTAACCCTAGTTAGATAGGGAATAAAAGATTATTCTTTAAGAGAAATTAAGAGTAATAAAATATGTTTGGTGTATCTTTGAAGCATCAATATGTCTTGATGATGTTGTTGGATGAGTTAGGTTGGTAAGATTTGGTAACTTAGGATCACTTGTATGTGTAGATTATGTGCTAACTAGTAGATTAATAAGGTGCATGTTTTAGGGTACATGTTCTTGGATGACATGAACTACCTTGTAGAAGATGTGGTTATATCCAAACTGCCCATTCCATGTGCTCATCTGCATATCATGTCATCAAAGCATTCCACCGTAATCCGATGCATCATTCGCATGTTTGCTTATGCACTTGCATCATACAGGATCGCAGGAGGAGTCGCAGGTAGTAGTACCGGAGGAGCAAGTTTGGACGGATCAGCAGGAGCCCCAAGCACAGGAGGTGCCCGAGGAAGAAGAACCAGGCGAGGAGCTGCCCGAGTGCGTAGACCACCATCCTAGCTCGTTCGAAAGAGGCAAGCCCCGGAGCATTCTAAGTCTCCTACTTTATAAAAGCAATTCCTTATTACATGAGTTATAGTTATATATATTGTTGCGTTAAGTTATAGGAGTTGAGTGAAACCGTTGTTGCATTATTATCCTTGTCCACCGGATTACCTTTTACCCTGTTAGGTCAGGATCGAGTAAATTGCTTAGCCATGCTTAGACTGGTAGAAGTCGGGTGATTTCCTGTCACCTGCGAGCTATAGGTGAATACCTGGTTCTGGTTAGCAGTAATTGTGATCATGGAAAGTAACCAAGTGTTGGTACATAAAGGAAGATCGGGCGGAGTCTTATAGGGTTTTGGACTATAGTGATTCCGTCTGTGTCGATTAAGGACCGCTCGTTGCTCGTCCCTCTTGTCATGTTGAACGCATGCCTCACATTTAGCTAGCCGAATAAAGTACCTTTCGACCGCGAAGCTAGTGACACTATTTCGAGCTGGGATAAACTCGGGTTGGTAGACTGGTGTTGAAGGGAGTGTAACGGGGACGCGAAGAGTGAGCCCAAGGTGCGTCCTGGCAGTTGGGCGGTCCCTAGGTAGTGCGATCCATGATTGTTATCCCGCGGCTTCTTGGAAAGTGTCATTGGTGATCTATGCGACCCTAATGGGGGAAGCATGGTTTGTGTGAGGAATAAATCTTCAGCTGGATAGGAATTCGATTCGAATCGCCATCGCTCCTGGTTAGTGAGCACTTGACTCGAGCTACAGCATTGTAGTAACAATAATGGGACACTGATGGTTAAGTGAATAATGTTAGAAATGCTAAACCTGTTATGGTAATTGAGATGCTACTAATGAATCAAGTGATTGCTTTAGCAATAGGTGCTTACCTAGCTTGAATAGGTTATAATAAAAATAATGCAATACTAGTATGGTTTTTCATAACAACTCATGCTTTTCGCAAATGAGTCAAGCCAGTCCACTGTATAAAGCCTTGCATGCTCCTTGGTGTCCTTTATTTCTAGTTTATGACGGGTAAGTCTAGCTGAGTACATTCTCGTACTCAGGGCGTTGTTCCCATTGTTGTTGCAGATGGTCAGATGTACTATGGGTACTGCTCCAACTGTCTATATCTGGCGATGGGCGACAACTAGGACCTTGGGCAATGGTCACTCTGTTCGTCTTATCTAATGCTTTTGTGGACCGTGACTGTCTCCTGGCACTGTATTTGTACTAAGTGTGTGTGTTAAAACTATTTGCTTCCGCTATGTTATTTTGAACTATGTTGTAATAACTTTTATTCCGAACTCCGATGTATTCAACTTCTGTTGCGAACTTTATGTAACATGTGAACTGTGGCTGCTAAATTAGTACGATCTTGGTTGTACGTTGGTTGGTTTGAAATCCCTTGTGATTTCACGGAATCTCGGATTATACGGGTTTAAGTTTGGTAAATTATCCGCATAGGTGGAAGATTTTCTTACTTAATCTCGTATAATTACGTTGATCCATTACACTTCCCGCTATCAAGGATCCCACCAACCCAAGTGGTGACGAGGAGAAGTACGACCGGTGAAATGCAAAAGCCAAAAATGCACTCTACCGGGGTCTAGGCAAGGATATCTTCAATCGTGTGCATAATGCAAAAAATGCTCATGAATTGTGGGAAAACCTTTGTGCTCTCCATGAGGGAACTAAGAGTGAGCATGAGGAATGCTATCACATTGCTTTAAAGAAAATTAATTCTTTTGAGATGCTTCCCAAAGAAAGTGCTAATGACATGTATACTCGATTGAATGTTCTTATAGAGGATCTCAATGCTCTTGGGCTCACTCAAATGAGTCAATCGGATGTTACAAGGAGGATCTTGAGTGTTCTTCCCATTGAGAAGTATGGTCACATTGTCACCGTGCTTCACCAAAGTGATCTCTCCACCGCAACACCGACACAAGTATTGGGAAAGATCAATGCACATGAGATGTACACGCACATCACTCCGGAAGAGGGCTCATCATCTTCCAAGAAGAAGGACTTGGCCTTCAAAGCTAGCCATGACAAGAAAAAGAAGAAGGGCCAAGCCATGATAGTGCAAGAAAGCTCAAGTGAAAGTGATATTGATGATGCATCACTTGCACTTATGGTGAGAAAGACCACCAAGATGCTAAAGAAGCTCAACAAGAGTGGCATCAAGTTCGATGGGAAGAAGAAGAAATTCTTCACAAGTAGCAAAAGGAAGCCTATATCCGAGATGGATTGCTACAATTTGTGGTGAACTTGGTCACTTAGCTCATCAATGCCCTAAGCCTCCAAAAGACAAGTACAATAACAAGAACAAGGGCAAAAAAATGATTCAAGTGATGAAGAAGATGAGAAGAAGAAGAACAAGCCGTACAAGAAGAAGGATGGCAAGAGAAAAGAGTTTCACAAGAAGAAGAAGGGAGGCAAAGCTTACATTGTTGGTGATTGGCTCACCAATATTGAATCATTATGTGAGTCCTCTGGTGATGAGAGCGATGATGAGAAAGTGAAGGTTGCCGCATTTGTGATTGGGCCATCATCGTCTTCACCAACATCTTCATCACCACCTTCACCATCATCGTCCACTACTCACCTATGCCTTATGGCCAAGGGTGAACGAAAGGTACAAAACAATGATAGTGATGATGATGATAGTGATAGTGATGATGAATATGATGCACCTTCTTATGATGAACTTATAAAATTATTGAACAAATATTCTAAAGTCATAAGAAGAACTAGAAATGAAAATGATGAGCTCCAAAATGAAAATGACTCACTCTCATCTAAGCTTGAAAATGCACTAAAGACTAGTGATGAGCTCAAAGATCAAAATGAAATTATGACTTCTACTCTCAAGGAGCTCAAAACTTCTAATAAAGAGCTTAGAGATGAACATGATAAACTTGAGAAGAAGCATGATGAGCTCAACACTAGGCACAACTCGCTAAAAGACAAATACACTACATTGAAAATCAATTATGATAGTCTTGTTGTTGCTAATGAGCTTTCTCTTGAGACACATGATGCTACTAACCAAGTTGTTAAGATTGATATAGCTACATCATGTGATGACTTGATCATTGAAAGCATTGAGCAAGGATCTAGTGGCAAAGGCAAGAGTGTGGTTGAGTCCAACAACTATGATGATTATGCCAAGCTCAAGAGTGAGAATGAGATGCTTACAAATGAGAACAATAAGCTAAAAGGGTTGATGGCTCTTGAAAAGCAAACATCAAATGAGTCACTTATTGAAGAGAACAAAAGGCTCAAGCAAGAGAAAGAGCATCTCAAGACCGGCCTAAGAATGTTCACAAGAGGCCAATATTTGCAAAGTGGGCTACTCATGAACACCATCATGAAGATGGATAGAAGTGGCATTAGTTACTTGGCAAATCAAGAGAAGAAGGCTAAAGCTCAACAACAACAAAGCAAGTCAAAGCCCAAGCTAAAGAGATGTGTTGAGTGTGGACAAGAGGGCCATTTTGCTCATGAGTGCAAAACTCCACCACCACAACCCTTGCCCAAGCATGCTAGACCCTTTGCCTTCAATTCTCATTACATGCTTAGAAAAGATTCAAGTGGAAAGATGAAAGTCATGTTCTTGGGTCCCCCAAACAAGAATAGGCCTAAGAAAATATGGGTTGCCAAGTCACTAGTTGAGAAAGTCATGGGTCCCTCTCAAGTTTGGGTCCCTAAACAAAAAGCTTGATCTCTTGTGTGTAGGTGAACTACAAGACCGGTGGATCTCATTGGGTTATTGATAGTGGTTGCACTCAACATATGACCGGTGACCCTCGTATGTTCACCTCACTTGAAGAGAATGGAGTATGTCAAGAGAAGATCACATTTGGAGATAATTCAAAGAGCAAAGTCAAGGGTATAGGCAAGATTGCAATATCAAATGATCACTCTCTTTCAAATGTGCTCTATGTTGCTTCCTTGAGTTTCAACTTGCTATCCGTTGGGCAACTTTGTGACCTTGGCTACCAATGCCTATTCACACCAAATGAAGTGGTAGTTTCAAAGATAGATGACAAGCAAATGATATTCAAAGGCTTTAGATACAACAATCTCTATCTTGTTGATTTCACCTCCGAAGATGCAAACTTGATGACATGCTTGTTCACCAAAACTTCACTTGGGTGGCTTTGGCATAGGAGGCTTGCTCATGTTGGAATGAACACTCTCAACAAGCTATTGAAGAAGGAATTAGTGAGAGGCTTGAAGGATGTAAAGTTTGAGAAGGACAAACCTTGTAGTGCATGTCAAGCCGGCAAATAAGTTGCAAATACTCATCCAACCAAAGCTTACATGTCAACATCAAGAGTGCTAGAACTTCTACACATGGATTTGTTTGGTCCTACAACTTACAAGAGCTTCGGTGGAAATCTCTATTGTCTTGTGATTGTGGATGACTACTCAAGATACACTTGGACTTTCTTCCTTCATGACAAATCCAAAGTGGCAAATTACTTCAAGAAGTTTGCAAAGAGAGCTCAAAATAAATTTGAAGTCAAGATAAAGAAGATTAGAAGTGACAATGGCAAAGAGTTTGACAACACAAACATTGAAGCTTATTGTGATGAGATTGGAATCAAGCATGAAGTTTCATCAACCTACACTCCTCAACAAAATGGTGTAGTTGAGAGAAAGAACCGAACTTTGATCACCCTTGCAAGAACAATGCTAGATGAGTACAACACACTGGAGAAATTGTGGGCCGAGGCAATCAACACCGCATGTTATGCTTCAAATCGCCTCTTCCTACAAAAGTTTCTTGGCAAGACCCCCTATGAGTTGCTAAATGGGAAGAAGCCAGACGTCTCATTCTTCTGGTTTTTTTTGGTTGCAAATGCTACATCTACAAGAAGCGTCAACACCTAGAGAAGTTTCAAAGATGTTGTGATATTGGTTTTCTTGTTGGTTACTCATCAAAGTCCAAAGCATATAGAGTATTTAACCATGCCACCGGTTTGGTTGAAGAAACATATGATGTGGAATTTGATGAATCTAATGGCTCCCAAGGAGCAATTGAGAATTGTGATAATGTAGGTGATGAACCTTTGAGGGAGGCAATGAAGAACATGCCCGTGGGAGACATCAAGCCTAAAGATGATGAAGACGATGTACAAATTGTAAATCCACCATCTTCATCACATGTGCCTCAAGATGGTGATAAGAATGAGAGAGTTGAAAATGAAGACACTCATGTCTCTCATGAACAAGCCGAGGCACAAGCTCAATATGTTGATGCTCCCCATCCTTCTCCTCAAGTGGTTGAAAGAAGAAACTCACCTCTACTTCAAGCTCATCCACAAGATCTCATCATAGGGAGTCCTACAAAGGGTGTAATGATTCAATCTCAAAAGCTTGCTTATTTTGTTGAACATCACTCTTTTGTCTCTTGTCTTGAACCTAAAAATGTAGAAGAAGCTCTTCAAGATCCGGATTAGGTGAATGCTATGCATGAAGAATTGAACAACTTCACCCGCAATCAAGTTTGGACACTTGAAGAGCATCCAAAGGTGCAAGAGTCATTGGAACCAAGTGGGTGTTCCGCAACAAGCAAGATGACCAAGGCGTAGTAGTGAGGAACAAGGCAAGACTAGTTGCAAAGGGGTTCTCTCAAGTTGAAGGTCTTGATTTTGGAGAGACCTTTGCACCCGTTGCAAGACTTGAAGCCATTCGTATCCTTCTTGCATATGCATCACATCATGATATGAAACTATATCAAATGGATGTGAAAAGTGCATTTTTAAATGGCTTCATAAATGAACTAGTCTATGTTGATCAACCTCCCGGGTTTGAAGACCCTAGATATTCTAATCATGTTTATAGGTTGTCCAAGGCGCTATATGGGCTCAAGCAAGCCCCTAGAGTGTGGTATGAGCGCCTCCGGGACTTCCTCATTGAGAAGGGCTTCACTATTGGGAAGGTCGACACCACACTATTCACCAAGAAGCTTAATGGGGAGATCTTCATTTGTCAAGTCTATGTTGATATTATCTTCGGATCAACAAATGAAGATTATTGTAAGGAATTTGGTGAATTGATGTCGAAGGAGTTCGAGATGTCTATGATTGGTGAGCTTACATTCTTCCTTGGTTTTCAAGTCAAGCAAATGAGAGAAGGGATTTTCATCTCTCAAGAAAAATATACCAAGGATCTTCTCAAGAGATTCAAGATGGAAGAATGTAAGCCAATCAAGACCCCAATGCCATCTAATGGACATCTCGACCTAGATGAGAGAGGTAAACCGGTTGATCAAACTCTCTACCGTTCTATGATTGGTAGCTTGTTGTACCTTACCGCATCTAGGCCCGATATCATGTTTAGTGTGTGCATGTGTGCTCGCTTTCAAGCTTGCCCTAAAGAACCTCACATAAGCGCCGTAAAAAGAATCTTAAGATATCTTAAGCACACCCCAAGCATTGGTCTTTGGTATCCCAAAGGAGCTAGATTCCAACTAGTTGGCTATTCCGATTCGGATTATGCCGGATGCAAAATTGATAGAAAAAGCACATCCAGAGGGTGCCATTTGCTTGGGAGGTCCTTAGTATCTTGGTCATCTAAGAAGCAAAATAGTGTGTCTTTGTCCACCGCCGAGGCGGAATACATTGCCGCGGGGGCTTGTTGTGCACAAATCTTATACATGAAACAAACCCTCCTAGACTATGGAGTTCTTGAAAAGATGCCAATTTTATGTGACAATGAAAGTGCCGTTAAAATTGCTAATAATCCGGTACAACACTCACGCACCAAGCACAATGATATCCGCCACCACTTTCTAAGAGATCATGTTGCTAAAAATGATATATCACTAGAAGGTGTAAGAAGTGAAAATCAATTAGCGGATATCTTCACTAAACCTTTGGATGAGGCTACCTTTTGTAGGTTGAGAAGTGAACTAAATGTGCTTGATTCTACTAACTTTAAAAAATAAGCTTGTGTTGTCCCTTGCATTGCAATTGTATTATATGTCATGTTTAATTCTCCGTAATGCATCTAGGACTTGTCTAACACGGTTACGATAACCCTCCTTTGGAGGAGTGAAGAAGCCTAACCGGGATCAAACTTGACAAGCAACCTAGTCTTTCTTTCTCGCTTTGCATTGCATATGCATGGTTGTTGCTTTGTCGTTTCTTTTCGGTTTGGCTTTGAGCAACCTCTGTGTTCGTCCATGAATAGAGAGAGCATTTGACACTCCCAAGGGTTCATGAACTCTATTGCATGGCCATACGTTGCTCCTCGGGTGTTTATTGCTTATTTTCCTAAAAACAATACTAGCCTAAGGCAAAATATTTTAAAAAACTTGAGGGTTTGAGTGAGGTCACTCATATCAGGTTTCAATTGGTGTTTATTTGAGTCTCTTTGAATTGGAACTTGATTGGGAGAAGTCGCGTCGAAGATCGGATTGAAGAAAGGCGTTAAACAGCGACCGGACGCTGGACCGGACGCTGAACCGGACGTGGTGCTGCTTCACCACTGCGTCCGGTCCTGGTGACCACCAGCGCGTCCGGTCATCCCGAAGACATTCTTATGGATCTATGACCGAACGCTGGACCGGACGCGCCGTTGTGACCATTGCGTCCGGTCCCGGACCCCACCACCACGTCTGGTCATGCGCGTTGAAAGCGGATCTGAGCCCTCTTATAACCGTTCGACCCGATCTGTTTTTCCTCATCCGTTCCGTCCGCCGTTCGCCGTCACCTCCGCCGTGCCCTAGCCGTCTTGCCGCGCGCCGCCGTGCCGCTTCTCACTGTGCCCTTGACCGCCCCTCGCCTCCGTAGGTCACCACCGCCCTCTCCTCGCTGGTCTGCCGCGCACGCCGCCGTAGTCCCGCGCTAGCACCGCCGTAACCCCGCGCCCGCGCCGCCATTGCTCCCTCAGGATCGCGCGCCACCGAGCCGCAGCCACGCACATCCACCGAGTTGCCGTCTTCACCATCACTAGCAAATTCCTCCTCACGTGGTTTCACCTTGACCTAACCCTAACCTTCGCCGACGTCCTTGTGACTCTCCGGCCGTCCTCCGTCAAAGGCCCTTCGTGTGATCTCATCTCCGCGAAGGTGATTTCGTTACCTTGATCCTCCACTTAGGGTTTGCCATAATTTTCCGTTAAAATTCTAATTCATCTATTGCTTGTCTCGGCAAATCAGCGCTCATCCGGCGTTTCTAGGGAATTCTCGCGCGTCAAGATCCCTCATCTTTTCACCGGATTCTAGCCGATTGGAGGTAGCTATTGCTTTCTATTCAGATCTTATCTCATATGCTTGCTTTCTTTAGGACCTCACTTATCTATTAGATAATATATGTTGCTTATAGTAGCTCTATCTATTCTATCTTTACAGTGAGTCCTATCGGTGCTTTGTGTGGTAGTTGATCAGTTTTGAATCCGAGGCCAAGCCTGCGGATACGGATTGAGGCCAAGCCTCACGAGTGTTAGTTCACCATCTTTCAGGGTTTTCTCAGCAGTTGGTCAGTATGGTTTGCTGCAAGAATGCTGGTGGTGCACCTAGTGACGAGGACGAGAGTCCTCCCAGACTGACAGAGGTTGCTCGTGGCAAGCGCAAGAAGACCTCCACCAAGAAGAGGAAGAGGACACTCACAAAGGCAGAGATAGCTCAGGCAGTTGTAGATGCAGCAGAGCTAGTAGAGAGAGGTGGCAGGAGCAGTGGGATTCACATTGGCGAGCGTCGCTTTCATCTTGAAGGTCGACAGCTCGGTACTGAGGCCACCGAGGAGACAGAGGATGTACCTGCAGATCAGCCCATAGAGGATCCAGAGGAGACAGAGGAGTAGACCGTTCAGACTCCACCGCATCGTCGCTCAGGACGTACGCGAGCTCAGGTGACTCCTAGGCCAGAGGGCCAGCGTCGTGGAGGTCGTCCACCTCCTAGGGCTCGAGGTCACCCCCAGTCGAGCACTTTGACTTGAGGGGAGCTACAACACGCCAGGTGCAGGCCCTTCAGTTCGTCGAGGTTGGTCGATGGTTCCCACCTCAGCGGGACCCCCGAGCGTTAGAGGGCTTCTACACACCTCTGCACGAGGACTTCTATAGAGCCTATGTTGACAGTGGGATTGCATTCAGACCTCAGAGAGTCTGTCGACTTGAGGCTTTAGTTGAGGTGGTTGGTGAGCAGCTCCGTCCGCACTTGTCCTTCCTACCTGGCTTGTCAGATTTTCTGGGACGGACTGGAGCCTACTGTGGCACTTGGGTTAGAGAGTTCTACTCTTCACTTTGGATTGACCCTGCACATGAGTTTATACACTTTGCATTCTGAGGCCGTGACCACAGACTGTACAGCACTAGGGTACGGGAGATTCTCAGACTCCCTGCTTCAGAGATGAAGATTCACCAGCTGAGTTTTGGTTAGACTGCTCCACCTAGGCGCCCTCACGGAGGTACAGTGCCACCTACAGACATGATCAGACCCTGCTTCCGTGAGCCATTTGGCGAAGGGTCCAGATGTACACCTACCAGCCTGACACCCCTAGCTAGGGTACTTGATGCTATTGTGAGGTGGACACTTCTTCCGAGGCTGGGATACAGAGAGGGACTGACTCGTATGTAGTTATGGGTGGTGCATCACCTCATCTCACAGACACCATTCGATATTTGGGATCTGATGCTATGTGAGATGGAGGATACTTTGGCAGAGGGATTCAAGGGTCACCATCAGCTACCACATGCGCACTGGATATGCTTCATCATCAGATCTACGTGTGACCTGCCTGCAGAGATTCGAGCTGAGATATCAGATACCACCACTGCTTTTCTAGAGTACGACATTTGCCAATTGTGGGCTTCTGTTACCAGAGAGCAAGCACCTAGGCCAGGACAGCCTGAGAGGCCAGAGGTCCCAGAGACAACAGCTGAGCAGGACGAGACCGTTTAGGGTCTTGCTGAGGCCGAGCTTGCAGATCTTGATGCTCAACCTGCTGATCCAGTTGAGGATGACGCCACTGACAGCACAGACGAGGACTACCGGCATATCCCCCGGTACCGCTCTCCTCGGTCTCACGACCATGAGGACGATGGTTCAGGCTTAGCCTCCCGCTCAGACCCAGCCATGGTGGCTATTCTTGAGAGGCTGACCCAGGCCAAGGAAAGGCAGGAGCTTCAGATGCAGCGACAGGCTCAGGACATAGCAGCTGTATTTGCTCATATTCAGGCTCGTCAGGACGAGTTCCAGAGGCAGCAGCTCAAGCTTCAGAGGCAACAATTCGAGATGCAGAGATAGCAGGCAGTCAACCAGCAGCAGTATCTTGAGCTCCTGCAACACTTAGTCACTGTTGGGGTTCCTCCTCCACCGTCTGTCCTGACTCCAACACTACAGTCCAGTGGACCTCAGAGTCAGGGACAACCAAGCTTTCAGTTCACCTCTCCCCAGCAGCAGGTTCCCCAGACCTTTTAGTCTCCGAGCTATACTCCTATCCAGACGGGGTTTACTCCACCAGATCAGCCTAGACCTCACCTTCTGACAGGCACTCCTTTCACTGACTTGAGTGCCTCCTACAGCGAGTTGACTGGTCAGCCGACGCCCTCGCACACCACTGTTGTGACTTCTTCAGGGTTGTCAGCTTCCGAGACTGTGGCTCCTCCAGTGACAGGGACTAGGACTATAGAGATAGTGCCGTCGTCCGTTGCCTCGACAGATCCTCCCGCAGCTGGCACTCTTCAGGCTCAGGTGACAGAGACTGCTCTGATTGTTGCTACGTCTTCATCAGTTCCTGCTCCTGCTCTTCAGATCTAGACTACTTTATAGCCACGTGCATCTACAGAGGGTCAGCTTGATAGCTCAGAGTCTGAGGAGGATACTTCATAGTTCGTGATCACTCCACGCTCCTCGGCACCCGACACGACTACTTCTGTTCCCCGTCGGATCCTTAGTTTTGTTTTTTGGTGTTTGATGCCAAAGGGGGAGAGAGTAGATTTAGGGGGAGTTTTGTTAGAGGGGTTTCATTTTTCTTTGTGTGCTACATTCTGCTACATTCATGCATCATGTTTACTTTCCCGCACTTGCATTTTGTGACATGTGTGCTTGTGAGATACTTGAGTCTTATGTGGTCTGTCTTGTCACTATTTTATATCATGTCACTTAAATGGTTCTAGCTCATAAGGTTGTGCTTCCGTGCCTTACTCCGATTTCATATGAGCTATGTTTTTATGTGTACTAACGCTTCATGTTTTATCTTGTGAGTACACCCTGTTGGCTTGGAGCACATAAGCAATTCCTAACCCTTTGTGCTTATTGCTTTTTGCTTATTTGAACCAAGCATGTTCGAAAACCTCAACTCTTATATTTTCTGAATCTAAGTGTTGTCATCAATCACCAAAAAGGGGGAGATTGAAAGCATCTAGGCCCCGAGAGTTGGTTTCGGCAATTGATGACAACGCATTATTATCATGACTAACGTGTGTTTTGCAGAAACTTCAGTAAGTTAGGTCATGGGGTTGATAACTGCTTTGGGCACTATGGTATTCATGTCCCTTGATGGAAATCATTTTAGTTTTCAAAGGATTAACGACAAGATTAAGGACGGTTAGTTTCGGATGTCAAGGTGTTGAGTTACATTCGGAATAGTCGTTAGGATCTTTGCTTTTTTCCTTTGGCCGTACTATAAAGGGGGGCATGAGCGAGTAGCTTGACCTAGGTGAGTCTTTTGTTTAGGTGTGGTGCACACTTGTCAAACTTAGCACTAGGTAGCTCAAGAAAAGCTCAAAGTTCAGTTGGAAGCAACTTGGTTCAAGTTGCATCACATTTCGAAGTCGTTTGAACCGTTTTCCCTTGACCGGACACGGTCTCTGTCTCGACCGGACGCGTCCGGTCAGTACTAACAGTTATTGCGTTTCAACTCGGTTGACCGGACGTGGTTCTTGCAAGGACCGGACGCGGTGATCATGCTGACACGTGTCTCTGAGGGCAAAACATCTAATCGGACGCGACTGGGAAGTGATCGGACGCGTCCGGTCACATTCCAGTAAGGTACTTTGCTGACCTGACACGTCCGGTCATCACTGATTGGACACGGTCGAGTGTCAGGTCAAAGTACAGTAAGGTCCTTGCATGATCGGACGCGTCCGGTCACCCCTGATCGGTGCGTCCGGTCACTCAGCGAAGTTGTTCAGATTTTCGACTGTAACGTTCGACCGGCGCGTCTGGTCACATCGACCGGCGCGTCCGGTCAGCGCGTATTTTGTTGAGTTGGCAGGTAACGGTTGGATTTGACTGTGGGGTGTATAAATACATCCCCTCCACCTCTTTTAGAGGTCTCTTGCTCATTTGTTCAGCTGAGAAACATCTTTCAAGTGCAAGGGAGTGCAAGAGCTCTAGTGAGGGTAGTGATTTGAGAATCAAAGTTTGAGAATCCCTCATTAGTGACTAGGGAGTAGCAAGTGTGCATCCATCTTCTCATTAGGCTCGTTGTGGTCAAGTGAGAGTTCTAGCTTGTTACTCTTGGTGATCGCCATCACCTAGACGGCTTGGTGGTGATTGGGAGTTTGGTGATCATCCGGCGGAGCTTGTGGATGACCCAACTCATCTTGTGAGCGGTTTTGGGCGATTCACCACGACGGAGTGTCGAAGAATCAGCTCGTAGAGAGCACTTGATCCTTGCGGGAATCAAGGGGGAGCTACACCCTTGCGCGGGTGCTCCAACGAGGACTAGTGGGGAGTGGCGGCTCTCCGATACCTCGGGAAAACATCGCTGTGTTCCTTACCCATACTTTCAAGCATTTACTTTCTCGTATTATTTTCATAGACTAGGATTGGAACTTAGGGTGCAAAACTTTTTACCGGTAGAATCACAAGAAACACAAGTAGGCACTAGGGGTGAACTTTGGCTTGTAGGATTTAATTCTTGCAATTAATTTTTAGAGAAGCCCAATTCACCCCACCTCTTGGGCATCTTGATCCTTTCAATCATCACTACCAAATATGCACTTGAAGCCAAGATCACAAAGTTGTGCCACCGATAAAAGATTAAAATTCAAGCTCTCAACTAGCAACACATTAGATATGCTCATGTCATTTGAGATAGCAATTTTACCAAGCCCCTTGACGTTGCCTTTCTTGTTGTTGCCGAAAGTGATAGCATCAAAACCACCATTTTGACTTGTATCAATTGATTTGAACATACAAGAATCTCCGGTCATATGTTGAGTGCACCCACTATCAAGTACCCAATGCCTTCCTCCAGCTTTGTAATTGACCTACAAGACAAGATCAATTCCTTTTAGGTACCCAAACTTGTTTGGGTCCTCCAAGGTTAGTGACCAAGCTCTTTGGTACCCAAATGACTTTCTTCTTTGAGCCCATCCATGGTGCACCAATGAACTTAGCATGAACACCATTTGTACCCTTGGTAAGTATATAGAAGGAATCAAACTTAATTGAGGATACATTAGCATTGGATTTCTTGTTCATATAATGTTGCTCTATGTGATCAACTTGCTTGCAACTTTTGCAATAGCTACCATTGTTCTTCACAAAACGAGTCTTGTGAGGAGCAAAAGCGGCCTTGCCTTTCTTGGGGTTATAGCCCAATCCCTCTTTATAGAGAGAAGCCCTTTGGCTACCTAAGCACATAAGCAAGTGGTCCTCACCACCATAAGCCTTAGCTAAGGTGTGATTGAGCTCTTTTACCTCCTTGAGATTTTCATTCTCAACTATTAGTGTGGAGTCACAAGTGAAACCATCACTACTAGATGAGGATGATGTAGATGCGCTACATAAAGGGTTAGTGGGAGCAACAACAATAGGCTTATAAAAGGATTCATCAATTATATCACATGATATGCCTATGTTGCAAGTTTTAGCTTTCTCAACATTAGTTGACATGTTTCACATTTTTCAACTAGAGAGGAATGAGCTTCTTCAAGCTTAGTGTGAGACTTTTGAAGCTTCTTATGGTCTACCTTTAGACTCTCATAAGATGCCCTAAGCTCATTAAGTTCTTGCATAAGGTTTTTCTTTTCCTTGAGCAAGCTCTTGCACTCCTTTCTAGATTCTTTAAAATGTTAAGTGCAATCTTCTAGCATAGTGATTAATCCATCTTTAGTGATTTCTTCTTCATCACTATCACTATCACTAGCATTATCATGATCACTCTCATCATTGGATGATACCTTAGCGGCCTTAGCCATGAAGCACGATGGAGTGTCGAAGAGGGAGACCTTCTCTTGGATGACAATGCTAGCATGTCCCTTCTTCTTGCTCTTGTTGTCATCCTCATCATCACTTAAGGAATCATCACTATCCCATGTAGCAACATGAGAATCATTCATCTTCTTATGAGAACTCTCCTTCTTTTCTTGCTTCTTCTTTTGCTTCTTTCTCTCCTTCTTGATAGCATCTTCATCATCACTATTATAAGGACACTTTGCAATGAGATGGTCCTTGCTATGGCATCTAAAACATCTTATGGTATGCTCATTCTTCTTGGATGAGTTCTTCCTCCTTCTTGCATGAAAGCCCTTCTTCATGAATTTTCCAAATTGCTTGACAAAAAGAGCCATCCTCTCATCAATGTCATCACTATCACAAGAGCTTGAGTCTTCATCACTTGATGATTCAATCTTGGATTTGCCCTTGGATATGGTGGCTTTGAATGCCACACTCTTCTTCTTCTCATCATCTTTCTTCTTACTTTCCTTCTTCTTTTTGACCAACTCATCTTTCTCATCATCTTCTCTATATGAATCATCGGTCATCACTTCTTAGAATACTTGTTGAGGAGTTGAATCCTTCAATGTAGTCCTCACTAGCATGGTGATCAATGATCAAATCTCTTGGGCAAGCTTCTCAAGAACTTCATAGAGAATTGGTTGTCCTTGACCTCCTCACCAAGTGCCTTGAGCTCATTCACAATGACTTGCAATCTATGAAACATTTCCGGTACACTCTCATCTTCTTGCATCTTGAAGCTAGAAAACTTTTCTTGCAAGATATATGCTTTAGCGGTCTTTGTGCCTTCGGTGCCCTCAAATGTTTCTTCTAGCTTGGCCCAAGCATCATGTGCAACTTCTATGTTCTTCACTTGCTCAAATGTCTTGTCATCTAATGCCTCATGAAGAGCACTAATGGCAATGTCATTGCATTGGAGCTTCTTCTCTTCCATCGGTGTAGGTGCTTCCGGATTAGCAACCTCAAATTTTGTTTTGGTGACCTTCCACACTTCTCTATTGATTGACTTGAGGTGTGCGGTCATCTTAACCTTCCAATATGCATAATTTGTGCCATCAAAGTGAGGTGTCTTCTTGGTGTTGTTGATGTGCAAGCTTAATTGAGCCATTTCTTTTTCATCGTAGGTTGTTAAGCCTCAAATAAACGGTGTCTCGGCTCTGATACCACTTGTAAGGTCCAAATGGCTAGAGGGGGGGTGAATAGCCTATTTAAAAATCTACAAGCTTCACTAAACAACCACGTTATTATAAAAGATGGCTAAGCTAATTCTAGCACTAGCTCAACTACACTATGCAAGCCACCTATACAATTCTAGTGAAGCAAGGCTATGATCTCTAATACACACCAACAAGACTAAGTCACTAAGCTACTTACTCCTATGTGATAAAAGCTACACTAAGCAAACTACACTAGGACTAGTACAAGAAAGTAAAGAGCAAGTGACTTGATTCTTATACCAACGATGTAGAGAAGTAATGCACTCGAAGAATCAATCACAATGATCAACCACAAGAGAAATCCTCGGCAAAGAGATGACACAAGATTTTTACCGAGGTTCACTTGCTTCCCGGCAAGCTACTCCTCGTTGTGGCGATGCACCCACTTGTCGGTTCGCGAGCTAATCAACTATCAAGAGTCGAGCCCTCGGCGGGCGCCACACAACCGCACACAAGATGGGGATCCTCCAAGCCACGAGCTCCACTAGAGTATTCAATTTGCGAACTCCCACGGGGAAGGATCAAGAACCCCTTACAACACTTGGTGAGGGCTCCAACAATCTTCAATTGTGAGCTCAATCACCTCCGCTGCTCCAAGCCGTCTACCGTGTTGGGAAACATGGAAGAGTAATAAGAAATCCACAGCAACTCGAAGATCAAGTGCCTCTAGAATGCAACTCTAAAGCAATGCACTTGAATCTCACTCAATCTCACTCAAGATGTGCAACCAAGCAAAGAGATGAGTGGAGGGGTTGTTCTCTAGCTCAAAGGATGTCTCTAGGTCTCAAAATGTGCAAGAGTTACCCTCAAACCCCGGCCAACTTCTATTTATAGCGAAGGGGTACGCAGCTAGCCGTTACCGGACAACGCAGTTAAAAACGAGCTGACCGGACGCTCCGGTCAGGGTGACCAGACGCGTCTGGTCACTACAGGACAAGCGTGAACAGTGTGCATCAAAAGTTACCGTTGCCGTGACCGGACGCGCTGTACCTGGCGTCCGGTCGGAGTCCAGTAAGCTCCCACCGCGACCGGACGCGTCCGATCGCACTTGACCGGACGCGCCGCGCGTCCGGTCGGCTCTACGACCAGTTCAGCCCCTCTGGGTGCCTGACCGGACGCTCCGGTTCCGTGAGGGACCGGACGTGCCGGTTGCAAACCCTAGCAGCTGCGTGCCTGACTGCTGCGAGAGCTGACCGGACGCGTCCGGTCAAACCATGACCGCGTCTGGTGCAGCGTCCGATCAGCCTGGTGACCTCCGTTCGTCTCCGTTTCTTTTCCGACTTCCGGCGTAGTGGAAAAAAGGCGTTTCACTTCCCCAAAAAGCGCTGAATCCCGCCTCGCAAGCTCGGGGGGAGGGAGAGAGGATCCCAAACCCCTCTCTACCGCTTAAACTCCACCACCTTCGCAAAAGTGCTAACACCACCAAGTGTACACCACCATGTGCATGTGTGTTAGCATTTCACAAACATTTTCCAAGGCGTTATGTTAGCTCTCTACTAGATCCTAATATATATGCTCAAGACATTGATCTAGTGACACTTGATTCCCGAGTTAATCATGATTGCCCCTCTTGATAGTCGGCTATGTATCCTAAACCTGGTCAATCACTTCTCTACTCAACTTAGACTGGCAAAAGGAAAACCCTATGGTCATACCTTTGCCTTACGCTCTTAGATCCTTCTCTTCCACTTGATCATCATGTCCATCATATTATGTGCATCTCCACCAAGATCGTCATTTCATGTCCATGCACCATCTCTTTGTGATCTTGTGGCCACCACTCCTTGCCACATACACCTTCATCACATGTGTTGCTTATGCCTAACTCAAAACACTTAACACATGGCATTAGCAACTTGGTGTCATTAATTACCAAAACCAAACTTGGGCTTTCAGCCACATGGATACAAACACAAATAGATATAACACAAGTGGATCTAATGAACCATAAATGAAACAACATGCAAAACGTTAGCTCTTACAAGAGTCAAGATAATCCAAAAAAGCAGTATTGTACATTGTACACTATCTACAAAAACAAGTATATACCTTCATCCCAACCATTTGCACCCAGTTGACAAATGTTCTAGTTGCCTTGGACATGAACTCTGGCTAGGTCTCCTTAGGCACCATCAATAGCAAATAGACTGCATAAAAGGAAAATGGCATCAGAGAAAGCATAGCGTTGGGAAACGAATGAAAATGGACAAGACAAGCTGCAAAAGACAAACATCAGTCCTAAATCCAAAGCTATCAGTAAGCAGGAAGCAAGACACACAACACACACATATATCCTGCCAACTGAATTCTACAAGTCGGCCAGATACAAAGTGAGTCTTCTCTCAAATGTTTCATCCATGTGTGTACTGAAGAACAAACAAGCAAAGGCTTACTGCCCAGGTGAAGAGCAGTGTCACATCTGCAGCTGTACTCCTAGAGTTGTGCACTTGAAATGTAGGCGTCAGCATTACTTAATAACATGTGAAAACTCAAATCCAATCATCGAATCTGCAGCAAAAAATAGGACAAGAACACCAAATTGCACCGTGAATGTGAAAACCGCAGTCGGGAAGTTGCTCTCTCTATAGTTGTGTGGGATGAAGGGTGATATCTGATGGCAGGTGATCTTGATCTTAGGGTCAGGATCACCTGCATCATAATTTTCAAATGTCTTCATCTAACTGACATGATTTATGTAGGTACAATAAGGTCATATTGCTCTTGGTTAGAGTTGCTAATCTGAAACTGAAGTGCTGCCACTGACTTACCATCATATACTGTCCAGATCTTGGAAATAGGGCGTGGTAGGTGCATTTGTCCTCCTTCAACTTCTAGTCACGCTCCCTGCAAACCACACAAGAACACATTTTCAACAAAAAAAAGCAGATTCAGTGATTCCTGCTAGGCTGATACACTAAACTAGCAGCAGCTAGCAGGTGAGAAATAATGTGATGATGTCTGTTATGTCATTTTGGAAACAAGAAAACAACAAAAGCAAAAGTCATGCAAAGGTACTAAATCTTAACCAGATCTGCACAACGACAACTGGTCAGCAGTGCCAAAATACACATGCACCGACACCCCCCCCCAAAAGCATACTAATATAGAATCAACTCAAACACTCCTACAGTCATAGACATACACAGAGACACACACACACTCAAAGACAAACACAAACAAAATCAACTGTCAAAGACACTCCAAACACACCCAGAAACACATACACACACCCAGAAAAAAAAACAAAAACACGTACAAAGAGATAGAGAGAGACAAAGACACACACAAAGACAAAGAGATAGAGAGAGACACACAGAAAGAAAGAGATAGAGATAGAGAGACACAGACAAAGAGATAGACAGAAAAAGAGAGTGACAAACAAAGACAAATAGATAGAGAGAGAGAGAGACAAAAAGACACACAGAGACAAAGAGATAGAGAGAGATACACAGAAACAAAGAGATAGAGATAGAGAGAGACACACACAGACAAAGAGATAGAGAGAAAAAGAGAGAGATAGAAACAAAGACAAATAGATAGAGAGAGACAAACACACACACACAAACACAAGCAGAGCCACACACCCACAAGAAAATACACACGCACACACCAAAACACATACAGAAAAAAAAAAGCAAACTCAAAAGGGAAATGCTAGAAAAAGACAAAGGAAAAAAGGCCCACAAAAAAAGAACCCATAAAACAAAAGACAAAAAAAGGCCCACAAAAGGAAAAGCCCAATAGACATTCCTGCAACAACCAAAAAGTGAAGCATATACAAAAGGCCCACAAAAAAGACTTGCAACCTAAGAAAACTCTACAAAAAGCAGATCTAAACACCACAGGCAAAACAAAAAGCAAAAGCTACCTGCAGATGAAGGCTATGGGAGAAGAATACCTGATAGCTCCTGAAGATCCAGATGAAATCACCAAAAAAGGTCAGTACCAGCCCTACATCTTTGTACTACCCCACTTTCCCATTTATACCCAATTCTCCATCTGTAGGCTTGCGTGTCCTCTTTCTGCTTCAGTTGTTGGAGATGAGATGTTCAACTTTATTAAATAGTTCCAGTGGGGTCTAATGCAGTCCTTTGTTACAGTCTTTTTGCTAGGGGTTTATAGTTTAGAACATGAGATGTCGAACAAAAAAGCACAACACAAAATGCTGGAAGAAACCTAAAAAACATCAAACCTCTAAAATAGATGGGGATAATCTGTCAAGAGATATGTAATGGCACCCTTAATTTAATCCATACCTTAGGCTGTCTAAAATCCAAACAATTAAGCACATCCCTAAAATAATTCCATGACATTAGAGGCTTCCCGGACTATACTGAAAAACATAAAAATGCAGTGTTAGAACATAGGCACAGCAAAATCCATAAAAAAGATGAGGATAAAAATGGTTGAAGTTTTCTGTCAGGTTCTGTCAGTAATTATTTGCATGCTTGGCTTTCAAAAAACAAATTAATATAGTGCTCTCACTGAATAAATAATTATAGATCATCAATTCCAAAGAGAAAAAGTACCTTGCATCAGTAGCAGGCTGAGCATGCAATTCATGTGACAACAGAACATTTGGTCGATTTGGAAAAATAAAAAAAAATAGTTACTACTTCAAAAAATTAATTCCCTTGACATACAATGTGCAGAGTGTGCAGTTCACTCACATTCATTGTTGGCTGCCCCCCACGTGGCAAATTGCGACAAAGAGGTACAAAATTCAGATTAACTTACTTTCGGTTTTTTGGTACAAAAAAAGGTCAGATAAACAAAAAGACATATGCATTGCAGCTCTAGATTTCAGATTATGAACAAATGGATATCAACTGTACCCAGATACAGCAAGCAGATTATCTAGCTACTGAAATGAGTTGTAGCCAATTACTACAACAGGTGATGTCCCAGAGCAACAATGATTAGACACAGACTGAAGAAATGTCAAATTTCTTAATACATGGATATCTGGGTAGCTATACAGCTCTCTTAATAGCACCAGATCCAACTGAGGTAAAAAAAGAAAAAAATGTTCTTTCAATTCTGTATTATGCAATTCAAATTTCAAGAAATAACAACACTGATCCGAATTTATATACATCAAATTTTATCTAAACAGACAAACATGGTCACAAGTAGGACAAATGGTGATTACTGGGCTACTACATTCATCAACTCAGGTTTGACAACACAAGAAACAATGCCATATATGGATGCAACTACAAGCTATGACTACGAAACCAATGAGGTAACATAAAAAAGATCCAAAAGTATATGACTGAGACAATTAGTAAATATATATAATACATGACATGAGCCTTATTTTTGCAGCTACAGACTGTTGAACCTGCAGAAGAATATGATGATGAACACTAGAACATTGACATCTTCAAAGAGATCCATCAAAGCCAACAGGGGAGTATGCTGCAACAGGATAATGAGTATGATGGTGAGCAACCACAAAACGGAGAAGCAACACTAGGAGAGGAAAGGGAGGGGGTAGATCTAGAAGGCGAGGAGATAACCAATCACACAGATATACTAGATGAAGAAGACGTCAACAACTTTTTACAAAATGAAAGAATGGCATCGAGCCAAGGGGCTAATGCTGAAATTGAGAGCTAGTACATACCATAGCAAGGCATGGAGTTCCAATCAGCCCAACAAGCGCACAACTACTTCAACATGTATGCTGGTATGGCAGGGTTTGCAGCAGTCAAAGCTCACCAGGCTCGAACTCAAAGCAAAAAAAAGAAACAACGAAGTTGTAAGAGTTACATACAAATGCAATAGACAAGGCAAGCAAGATACATCTAAAGAAGGCAACACACAGGAGGAAGAAATAAACACAGAAAGGGAGACAAATGTAATGGTGAAAACAGATTGCAAGTATTGTATGGTTGTCTCTGAAAGGAAGGGGGTATGGGTAGTTACAAGGCTAGACCTAGAACACAACCACCCAATGCATCCTGGGGCAAAGTATTTGAGAGCACACAAAGATATGACAGAGCAAGAAAAGAAGATGATACGGACACTAAACGAGTGCAATATACCAACAAAGCAGATGATGTACTTGTTATCACATCTTCAGGTGGCCTGGGAGCAACACCTTACAGGGATAGGGACATCAGCAACTATAGAAGTAAAATCAAAAGAGAAACAAATCAGAACGACATGATGCAAGCACTGACATATTTCACACAAAAGAAAGAGAAGGATCCAGGCTTCTACTACAAGTTCTTAGTGGATAGCGATAACAAGGTGAAATGAGTTTTTTGACAGATCCTAGATCAATTAGATATTATCAGGAATTTGGTGATTGTGAGTTTCGACACGACATACCTGACAAACAAGTATCGCATGCTGTTTGTGCCATTTGCGGGGATAACAGGGCATGGGCTGACTTGCATCTTTGGATGTGCACTGATTTCAGACGAGACAACAGATACTTTCAGATGGTTGTTCCAAACTTTCCTGCAAGCAATGGGAGGAAAAGAACCAAGGTCAATCATTACAGACCAAGATGGAGCAATGCGGACACCAATTGCAGAGATTTTCCCAATAGCAAACCACAGAAATTGTGTTTTTCACATTAAATACAAAGCTGAGATGAAGTGTGGAAGGTGTCTAGATAAAAAACAAGACACTACAGAAAACAGCTTGACACTAAGGGAAGAGCTAAACGACATCATCAACAGCTCATTGACAAAAGAGGAATTTGAAACACAGTGGCATCAGCTCATGGACCAATATGATGTTCAGCATGTCAAATATATACAAATCATGTATAACACCAGAGAGAGATGGGCTCCGGTATGGTTCAAGAAAGAATTCTATCCATTTATAAATACGACATCAAGGAGTGAGAGTACAAATGCGAGGTTCAAGAGAAATATCGGGCCTCAATATAGCATGACAAGTTTCCTGAAGGAATATGAGAGAATTCAGGAAACTATATATGATAATGAGGCACAAGCTGATCATGAGACAAGCACCAAAAAACTCAAAGTTGTGGTGACACTATTACATGGAACAGCAAGCTCAAGAAGCTTATAACCTAAGAATTTTTTGGAAATTTCAGTGGCAACTAAGGCATACAACAAGGTTGCGAGCGGATGAGGTGGAAGAAGGCAGGATATACAAAGTATATGCACAACAACAACATTCAATCAATGAGTCCAGAAATAGAACTTACATAGTTGTAATCGACACAAGCTGAAGACTACTCTTGTATATGTTGCAAATTCCGAAAAGATGGGATCGTATGCAGTCATATCCTGAAAGTGATGATGAAAAAAGATATCAGTAAGATACCAGACAAATATATTATACAAAGGTGGAGGAAGAAAGAGACAAAGATGTTTTACACAATACCAGCAAGCTTACCGGAGGAAGCTAGTGCCCTTAGATACAATAATCTCTCTTTGATGGTAGCCGAAATGGTGGCCGAAGGATCAAAAATAGAAGAACAACACAACTATCTCAGCAAAGAGATTGAAAGGATCACAGTGGAATTGAAGAAAATGAGATTAGATAAGGAGAAACAACAAGAGGGAGCCACCACCACAGATGAAAACATCCAGTCCAACCAAGATATAGAGCTGCTAGATCCAGATGTTGCCCAAACAAAAGGAAGATCGAAAAAATCAAACAAAAGAGCAATGCTAATAGTTGAAAGGATCAAAGAGACACAGAAGAAAAAATACACATGCCAAAATTGCAAGACTTCAGGTAACAACACTAGTACTTGCACAACAAAACCAAAAGTGACCGGGCATGAGGACACAACCCAAGGTAAGTACCCTCCCCCACTCCACACATTTTCCCTTAACTGCCAATCACTGTCATGCAAATTCTTTACAAAAAAAAAAGTTAACAAAAAACACACTGTGCAGGACATAAAAAAAGGAGGCAAAAGCACACAGAAAAGGAGCAAGTGAGAAGAAAGAGAAAATTCAAGAGACAATGACAAGCAAGCACATGAATCATGGATCAAAAAATGATCAACAAACTTTGATGATCATATATTGTATCTGGATTTATGTATCAAGTTTATAATCTGATGTACAACTCTGCACTATGGAGAATTGTTGCATGGGAATATAACCTATAGCATTATCTATGGACTGTGAAATGCAATGACTGTGTTGGTGAATATACTCCTCTGTACTGAATTACTAGAAAAAAAAAAGAAAAAACAACTGCAAATCAACCCCTTGCAGCACCCTGAAAAAAATTACAGCAAACAACAAAACTCACTAATGAGTATTGAAATTTCAAATAATTACAATACTTTCATGAACAGAACAGAGAAAAATAAAAAATGCAAAACTAACCAGAGCAATGAGGTCCTTCACTGGTTTTAAATCTGTAGTATTGTGCTTGCAAAACTACAAGTTGTTTAGTATTTGTACGTGGATGCTAGGAATATCTTGATGAGAGAATTGATCGATCACCCTGTGACCATTCTGCCAAAGCTCCATGAATTTTATCACAAATATACCACAGTCAGCTCTAGAAAACATAGAATAAAAGAAACATCCAGCTCCAATCAGCTTGTGTACTAAATGTTCAGACTAAAATAACTCAAAGAGTAGCATCAAATCATCCTAACAAAATAAATAACTCGATACTCTCATCCAGGAAGGAAAACATCCAACAAAAATTCATCAAAAAAATAGGAGACATATAAAGCATATCTTACTCGTTTTCCTATTTGGGAACATGAGGATAACCTGCCAGGAACTCATCGAATATTGTATTTGGACCAACAAATAGAGCCCATGCATACAAGAAAGCTTCTATCTAGAAAAAAACACATAGCTAGAAAATGAAAAACGATGATACAAAACAAAAATGAGCAAAAAAAAATAGTGTAACGCTCAATTTAGAGAAAAAACAGATATGCATGTGATTCTTACCAACTTTTTCCTGGTACAAATACTAAAGTCATCATCCTTTGAATATTTTAAATCAAGAAAAAAAAGAACTTGCGATTCATGTCGACAACAAAAAGCAACCAGTGCTTTCCAACCAACACAGGGAAGTGAAGCTGAAAAAGCAAAAGAAAAAATCAACCTCAGTTTAAAAAACACCCTACAAAATAACAAAAATTGTTGGGCAAATAGATAGAAAAAACATGCAGTTTTCATATTATCATAGCTTTCACATCATGCACTTTTTAGAAAAAAAAAAGAGGACGATAAGAATGCAAGTAGTATATTGACACATAAGTCGTCCTCTATTTTTTCAGAAAAATAATGACAGTCCAGTTTCTAGGAAAAATAGCAATGACATTCCAGTATTCAAACTTGCGTGTATTACTTATTTTTTCAAGAAAATAGGCATGATAGTTATCAGACTTGCATTCAGCTTGTACAAAATTAACATCTAGCAAACTGAAGCTACAAAAATTATATAATTTCATTCTTTAGAACAAACACAACTATAACATCAAACTTTAAAAACATCTAATACAGATAGATCAAAGACACTCAGAAAATATTAACAAGAAGAAGTACAGAAAAAGCCATCTACAAAAAGCATCCATATTTCTCAAAAAGAATAACTTGCTAACTCACATTGATCCTGTGCAAGGTCCTCAACATATCAGGTGGCATCTAACTTATCAGGTGCTTCAAAACCTGCCATAGCAATACAAATGAGAGAAAAAAATATATAACGCGGCAACAAAAGCAAACAAAAAAAACATATACAAACCTCCTTCTTATACATGTGAAACAACAAATCATCAAGACCATCAAATGCAAGACTCGCCATTGCCACTCCACTTGTCCAGGAAAACAGCTAACCAAAAAAACAGCAAAACTATTCTTTAATAAGATGTAAGAAATTGCCAAATGAATAAGCTATCTGATTGAATTGCCAACTAAAAAGCTTGATATACTTTCCAATGTCAACTCTAAAAAAAGATTCACGCAGGACATCACAAACTCATCCTAGTCATAGTTTTTAACTGCACCCAATTTGTTTCCAGCTGTCAAAAACTAGACGTACATACACCAAAAATAGCATGAACAAAACCAGAGGAGCTCAATGGCTGCTAGTACTGATATTACATACAAAGCTAACACCAAATATCTGTCTGTAAAAAGATTCAGTTAAAGACAGCAGTGTAATTATATTCAGATATCACAAATTAATAACACAGCAGTAGTTGCACTCATCATTGAAATGATGTGAAGCAGTGTCCAAGCTGCTATGCTACAACACGTCGACAACAGTGCAAAACAACCTTCATTGGGCTGCACATCACATGAAAAGCTAGCATATACATGATTCAGGTGTATCCCAAGCATATACATCAAAACAGATGCATCACATGTCATTCCACAGAGGGGAGTTATATAGCTATCACATTGGGCATAGCACATAACTTTGCAGTTAGTGAAAACATAGTCAGCCTACACGTCTCTTAAAACTTGAAATTTACAAATTAATATGTTTCGCTAACAGCAGTGGTATTGCTGACCATCAAACTTGAAATCAGACCCAGCAAAGCTGACCATTCACAAATACACAAAAGAACAAAAATAAGAAATAACCACTCTCATTCCAAATTCTAATGCCCCATCTAAATCACAGAAAACATCCACTACCATTCCAAATGCCAAAAGCCAGGTCTTAGTATGCCACCCAAAAACAACCAAGAATAATACATAGCAAATCTACAAAAAAGGGGATAGACAGAACCAACCCTATTGTTCTGATAATGTGTAGGACTTGCTGAGAAGCGCAACCCTAAGAACCCTATTGTTCTGCAACTCCCGCCACCCACAAAACCACCTCACACACACACACACCCATAACCCAAAACCCTATTGTTCCAGCGCCCAGAATGTGACATTGGCGACCAAGCAAATGCACCACGAACAGGCGCACATCAGCCATACCTCCTCAAATCAGCAGCACAAAAAACACAGGGAAGAAGGAACAGAACAAACAGCTGCAGGTCCTTCAAATCGGCGACAGCAGCAGCTGCTCTACGGCGATAGTAGCAAAATCCGGCGACAGCAGCGGGCAGAACAGGAGTAGCCCGCGGCTACGGTTGCGCCTAGGCTCCGGATGGGGAGGAAGGAAGCCGGCGCCAGAGTGGAGAGGAAGCCGCGCGTGGGAGAGGGAGCGCCGGCGGGGCTGGAGAAGCCCACACCGCCGTGGGGGCTACAGGGCGCACCGCCGGTGGTGGGGAAGCGCGTGGTGAGGGCGAGCGGCGGCGCAGTGCAAGCGAAGCACCCCCGCGCGAGGACTGCCCCAGCGGCCTAGCCTGAAACTGATGAAATGGGGATGGGGAAAGATAAGGGTGGGCGCGGATTTCAAAAAAATGGGTTTCAGGTTTCAATCGTGGACCTGTAAGCTCGGCGGACCCGCAAATGCACCAGATAGCTGCACGAATCTCAAACATATCAAAAGGCCCAAAATCTGATAGATAAAATAGAGCAAAAACTGTCAACAGATAAATAGCAAAAATTATAATAAAAAGGCAAAATTTCTGACAATGTTTTTCGTCCAGCCCTTTCTTAGGCTGTCTCCAATGGTGTGGATGCAAAAGGGATAGGCATTCCATGATTTGCATCCTGCACAGGCAAAGGGAATGAGACCCAAAATTTCTCAACTCCAATAGCCGACGCAAACGAAGCCAGCGTACGCCCGCCTCGCCTCATCCGGTCGCTCCTCGCTGTCCGCACGACGCCGCGGATCGGCCTCGCCGTGGTGGCCGCACACCACCGCGGACCGGCCTCGCCTCGTTCGGTCGCTCCTCGCTGGCCACATGCCGCTGCGGATCGGCCTCGCCGTGGTGGCCGCATGCCGCCGCAGACCCTCCTCGCGCTCGCCCGTGAGGTCTGCCCTTCTCCGCGCGGGCGTCAGGAAGAAGAGGCGGCCGCTCCACCGCGCAGCCTCTGCCCCTACCGCCGTCAGCCAAGAATAGGAGGAAGAAAGGAGCGTGGAGGTGAGTCCGGAGTGGAGGAAAAGGATCGACGCAGGATTTGCATTGGTGGAGAAAGACTACGCAAAAATGCGTGCTGGCTCGGCTTGGACGCAAAATGCATGCTCCAACTGCGTTCTCCATTGGAGCTCGATTTTGTCACCTAAAACCACTGTACAGTACCTATTATGGGTTTGGGTTGCCTTTTGCCTATCTCATTGGAGATAGCCTTAGTAGCCCAACAGTTGGCCCACTCTTTTGTTTCCTCTCGTCTCAGCCCAATTAACGCATGCCTCCATCCGGTCGTTCCTTCCTTTCCCCATCCCGTCGTTTTTTCCTCTTGGGGGCCCTCACTTTCCCAAGCCGGCGGGGCGACGCACCGGGAGATGGACGGCGGCGCAAGCACAGGCCAGAGTGTAACACACGGTACCGCAGAAGAGTGAGGATGGCATACTCAAGAAAGGCGTCTTCATAATCATTTGCATTACTACTGTCTTAAATATTAATTCGTGTTAAACTATATTAGAACCTTTTGTGCCGCTGCCAAGTGGGCCCGGCTGGTCAGGAGCTGTAATAGCACATAAGTGCTGAACCTGTATACGAACGAGATCATACTATCTACTATTCAGTAAACGGCAACAAGGAAGAGGTCCTCCTCTCCTCGTCGTCCTTCCGTACCCGTGCTTTCTGTACATTCACGTCGCCGGTGATCCTCGGCGGCCAGGGGTATTACAGTGGTATCGGAGGCGGTCCTTCCTCGGCGTGGGTGACGAGCTCCATCGGCTCCTCGCCAGCGCTAGTTACCGGCGGCGGCGGCTTCCTCAAGTCCGGCGCAGCCACCCAAATCCACCCCACAACTCCGGTACGTGCGATCGATTCTACTTGGTTCTGCTTCCCGTATCCTGCTCGCTTTGATCACAATTCGTAATTCCGGGTGGCGGGTCGATCTCCATCAGCGCCCACAAGGTGTTCGATTGGAGGTCCCAGAGGTCCACTCTTAGGTGGAACTGGGTCAGCAGCGGATTCAGTGTCGCAAACCTCGTCGATCCATCGGCATACCACCACCACTCCAAACCACCACCTTCTCCAACCAGTAACACCACCACCAACCCTAATTCCTCACCACCACTTCGATCCATTTTTTTCTTCGGCGCAAAACTCGACTAGGGGACTACATCAACATCTCTTTGGTTCAGGAGGCGAGAACCGCAGTGAGCTCATCCAATTCACTCATTTTATTTTCATTCATCTTGCACACTTGAATACATTGCAAGGGTTGCGGGGCACTTGTTCCCGTGTGAAATTCCATAGCAACCGTATTCAGGGATAGTGTGGTGGCATATGGTGAGGAAGTGTCCATAATTTAGGTTGCAGGGCCTTAGTTCCTGTGTAAAATCCCTCGATTACACCTCACTTCCAGGAGTTGGGTTCGTGATCAGTCCGCAATTGGGGAGGATTCATCCAAACCAGTGATTGATTACCCTTTTCACGGTGCAAGCTTCCACCTTGCCATCACGGCTCCACCCAAGACTTTGGATCCACCAAGATCATCAACACAGACAAAAATCCTGCTTGACACAATGTCAAAACGCTCTGATGAAGACAATTCCAAATGGGATCAGGTCATGGGGAATTTTGATTTGCTGTTTTCCTAGATCAATGACATGAGCATGGTTCAGCAGTCACTGAAAGCTCAGATGGATTTGAGCTGCCATGGACAAGTACTCTGTTGAGCAACAAATGATAGCTCAACAGGTCAAAGCAATGGACAGGCTGTGGCTCAGTTAACTCTGCAATAGTTTGATAGGGATGCCAAGTACTCAGATTCTGAATCAGCATCAATAGCTTATGAGGAAGAGAATCCATTCTCCAAAGCATACAGCAAAGGCAAAGCAGTGCCCAAGCCTGAGCCTTCCAAGCCTATGACGCACCATCATTCCCACAGGACTAGCAAAAATACTTTACCTCACCACACATTGCCCAAGATGCCCTTTCCCATGTTTGATGGTAACAGCCCAAAGGAATGGATAGACAAGTGCCACAATTACTTTGAGATCTATAGTATTCCACAGGGCATGTGGATAACTGCTACAACCATGAACTTGGAAGGCAATGCTTCCAAATGGTACCAAGCTTACAAGCAAACTACCACTCCCACTGATTGGACATCATTCTGTGAGGTGGTAGAAGAGAAATTTGGTGCTGATGACTACAGGTTGGCAATGATAGAACTACTTGCTCTTAGGCAAACAACCACTATGGAAGAGTACACAACTGCATTTCAAGCCCTCCAATTTGAAATCACTATGCACAATTGTCATTATGATGACATGTTCTTCACACCACATTACATCAATGGTCTTAAAGAAGAGATCCGAGGCATAGTAGAAGCTCAACTCCCAACCACTGTTGACCGAGCATCCTTGATTGCTAGAGTTCAACAAAGGGTAGTAGAACGAAGCAAGAACAGATATCATAGGCCTCTGCCTCCTCCAAGACAGAACATACAGCCAAGAACAAATAACAAACCACAACTACCAGCTGGCCAGCTATGGAGGGACAGGCAGCTGAGAGACTATAGAAAAGCCAATGGCTTATGTTACAATTGTGGTGAGAAATTTGAACCCAGGCACCAAGAGGTTTGTTCCAAGAGAGCCAAACCACAAGCACATGCTTTGATCCTCAACGACCTTGACAGAGAATTGGGGGATGATGTCCTCAACCAATTGGCAACAGAGGATGTATTGAATGAAGAATTCTGTCAATTATCACTCAATGCTATCTCAGGTTCTGATAAAACCAATTGCATCAAGTTCAAAACAAGGGTGAAGGATAAAGTCATGCTCATTCTCCTGGACAGTGGCAGTTCTCATAGTTTTGTCAGCTCACACTTTGTCCAAGTGGCTCAACTACCTACTGTATCCATGACCCCAAAGAGAGTTAAATTAGCTAATGGGCAGTGGATTACCACAAACAAGAAGATCTCTAACCTACAGTGGTACTGTCAAGGCTATACATTATATTCAGATATGATCGTGTTGGACATGAGTCCATATGATGCAATTTTGGGTTTTGACTGGCTCCAGCAACACAGTCCTATGAAATGTGACTGGATCAACAAATCTTTGGAATTCTCCATCAATGGCAGGGAGATCCAACTACAAGGGTTACACCAGCAGCCTATTCACCTTACATCTATATCAGCAACCAAAGTGTATAACTACACCAAAGGTAATGATATCTGGGCATTTGTCCTCTTAGATTATGTCACTGATAGCATCCCAACCACAATCACCACCCATTCACCTGAGATCCAAACATTACTCCATAAATACACTGATGTTTTCTCTGATCCACAAACTTTACCCTCACCTAGAAGCTATGACCATGCCATACCTCTTATCCCAGGATCAGTACCTGTCAATGCCAAACCATACCATTACTCTCCACAACACAAATCTGAAATTGAAAAGCAAGTGTAGCAGCTTTTGGAGTCTGGTCTTATTGCTCATAGCCATAGCCCCTTTGCCTCACCTGTCCTTTTAGTCAAGAAAAAAGAAGGAACATGGAGGTTCTGTGTAGATTACAGAAAGTTGAATGATATGACTATCAAGAATAGATTTCCCATGCCTGTGATTGAAGAGATTCTTGATGAGTTAGCTGGTGCCAAATTTTTCACAAAACTAGATGAGATCCGATTATCATCAGGTCAGAATGTTACCTGCAGATGAGCATAAGACAGCTTTCAAAACACACCAAGGCCATTACCAATTCAAAGTCATGCCTTTTGGTTTGACCAACGCCCCTGCGACATTTCAGTGTGTGATGAATCAAGTGTTACAACCTTTTCTCAGAAAATTTGTGCTAGTTTTTCTAGATGATATCCTTATCTACAGCACATCCTTCGAGGATCACATCCACCACTTGGATTAGGTTCTGGATACACTTAGAAAACACCAGCTATATTTGAAGGCATCCAAATGCACATTCGCTCAAAATAGCTTAGAATACTTGGGTCACATCATTTCCTCTAAAGGAGTTTCTACTGATCAATCCAAGATTGAATCCATGCTCCATTGGCCAGTCCCTACAACAGTAACAGAATTGAGAGCATTTCTAGGCTTAACTGGTTACTACAGAAAGTTTGTCAGGCAATATGGCATTATGGCTAAACCACTGACAAATCTGCTCAAACACAGGCAGTTCACTTGGTCACCAGCAGCTCAACTGGCCTTTGATAACATCAAAGTCGCCATGACCAGAACACCTGTACTGGCCTTACCCAACTTCAATGCACCATTCACAGTAGAGACATATGCATGCCAAAATGGAATTGGGGCAGTTCTTATGCAACATGGACAACCAATTGATTATTTAAGCAAGGCACTCAGTGAGAAACACAGATCACTGTCTATATATGAAAAGGAATTCTTGGCGCTCATTATGGCTGTGGAAAAGTGGAGGCACTATTTACAAAGACAGGAATTCATAATCCTCACTGACCACAAATCATTGGCATATCTCAATGAACAGAATTTGCATTCGGAGATGCAGCGTAAGGCCATGACTAGGTTGATGGGTTTGCAATTCAAGATCAGGTATAAACAAGGAAAGGAGAATATAGCAGCTGATGCACTGTCCAGAGTGGGACACATGATGGCCTTGCAAGCTGTTTCCACCGTCCAGCCTGCATGGGTGCAGGAGGTGATAAATTCCTATGTTACAGACCCTCAGGCTCAGCAACTACTACAGAGATTAGCCATTGCTAGCCCTATCCATCTGGATTCGGTCTAGACAAGGGACTGATCAGACATCATAGCAACATTTGGATTGGCAACAATTCGGCTATTTAGACAAAGCTGATAGCTGCATGTCACTCAAGTGCACTTGGGGGGCACTCTGGGGTGCAAGCAACTTATTATAGAATCAAAAGGCATTTCTCTTGGAAGGGAATGAAACAGGATGTGGACAGCTTCATCAAGCAATGTGCAATCTGCCAGCAAGCTAAACACACCAATCACCATCCTCTAGGCCTTCTACAACCATTGCCAATTCCAGAAGGGGTATGGAGGGATTTATCCATGGATTTCATAGAAGGTCTCCCCAGCTCTGAAGGATATAGTGTCATCCTTGTCGTGGTTTATAGATTAACCAAGTTTGCACACTTTATCCCTGTCAAGCATCCATACACAGCCACGAAAATACCTCAAGCTTTCATGGATAATGTAGTGAAACTGCATGGTCTCCCACACTCTATTGTCACCGACAGGGATACCATTTTCCTCAGCTCATTCTGGAAAGAGTTGTTCAAGTTATACAGGGTCAACTTACATCTCACTACTGCTTACCACCCTCAGTCTGATGGCCAAACTGAGAGGGTCAACCAGTGCTTGGAGATGTTTTTGCGGTGCTCAGTTCAGGACTCACCTAAAGCATGGAAATCTTGGCTCTCATTGGCTGAACTGTGGTATAACTCCTCTTACCACACATCTTTAGGTTGCTCTCCATTTAAAGCTCTGTATGGCTGTGAAGCCAATATTGGTGCAGTACCAACAATACCTGAAGCCACTAGTCCAACAGTTGCTGAAATCATTCAGAACAGAGAGTTACATCTCCAGTCAATCAAAGAGCATTTGGCCAGAGCTCAAAACAGGATGAAGTTGTTGGCTGACAGACAACGCACTGACTATCAGTTTGCAGTTGGGGATCAGGTGTTATTGAAGCTGCAGCCATATACACAATCTACAGTTGCCAGCAGACCATATCCCAAATTAGCATTCAAGTATTTTGGACCGTATACCATTTTGGAACGCATTGGTACTGTTGCCTACAAGCTTGATCTTCCTGAAGGTGCCCAAATTCACAATGTGTTTCATATTTCCCAGCTCAAGCCCTTCACAGCAGACTACACACCGGTCTATGCTACTCTGCCAGTCACCACAAACTTGGAGGCTGCTGCAACCATACCTCAAGAGATTCTCGAACGTCGGTTGGTGAAGAAAGGTAACACTGCTATTCCTCAGGTACGTGTTCGTTGGAGTGGTCTTCCAGAAGCTGCTACTACATGGGAGAACTATCATGTACTTCGACACCACTTCCCTGAAGCTCCAGCTTGGGGACAAGCTGCATCTCCGGCGGGGGGAGGTGTAACACACGGTACCGCGGAAGAGTGAGGATGGCGTACTCAAGAAAGGCGTCTTCATAATAATTTGCATTACTGCTGTCTTAAATATTAATTCGTGTTAAACTGTATTAGAACCTTTTGTGCCGCTGCCAAGTGGGCCCGGCTGGTCAGGAGTTGTAATAGCACATAGGTGCTGAACCTGTATACGAACAGGATCAGACTATCTACTATTCAGTAAACGGCAACAAGGAAGAGGTCCTCCTCTCCTCGTCGTCCTTCCGTACCCATGCTTTCTGTACGCTCACGTCGCCGACGATCCTCGGCGGCCAGGGGTATTACACGGAGGTGAGTCTCCTTGTGGCTCGCCTAGAGATGGCCGGCGGCGCGGGCGCAGGCCAGAGGAGCGCCACCTCACGGTGCACCTGGAGATGGACGGCGGCGAGGGCGTCCACCGCGCCACCCAGGCCACCCAGCGCGGCCACAGCTGGTCGGCTGGCCGCCCGCCCCGACCGTCGCAGACCCCTAGGCCGAACCCCGCAACCACCCAGGCCGACCGGCGCGGCTACATTTGGTGGCCCGCCCTTCCATCCCGGGCGCCCAGCTGCTGTGTTCTTCCAAGTTGCCGGCGCCACCATGTTGGCTGAGGTAGTCAGAATTGGATTGGAATCGAATCAGACTTCACATCCCGAGTATGTTACGAACTCCAAGTTCGACACAAATTCTTTCAGCTTTTTTTTTGTTCTATCTTATAGGCTTATATAAAATTAAAAGGTGCCATTGGGATATCACCGAAGAGCAGAACAAGTACCAATCTCGCCGAACAGAGAAGCACCTCGACGATCAGAACAAGTACCTGATCTCACCGAGCAGAGAAGGTCCTGATCTTGCCGTACACACCTCACCTTCGAGTTTTGATCTCGAGCTGAGCACGAACCAAATCTTCTCGACGTAGACACGATCGACAAGGTTAGCTTCCTTACTGATTGTTCTTATTTACCGATATAAGTACTATTAGTTGGGATTTTTGAAAGATTACTTCATATATGATATTCCCTATGGATTATGGATTCGCTAGGTTTAGTTTTTCATATGTGCTATTCGAGTGCACTTGTGCTAGGCCAATATGTGATTTGGGCTCTCTGATATGTGAAAAAACACATTTTTTCTGGTTTGGTTATTGCTGTAGACATATCTCAATTAAATAATTTGTTTATTGATGTTTTTACAGAAATGGATCATAATGTTGAATCAAGCGCTGTTGAGGATTTTGTTGATCGACCCTCAAAGAAAGTTAAATGTTCCAAATCAGATTTTTGGAATCAGATAGAAAGTTAAATGTTGATCCATTGTCTTCATTAGATTTGTTGGAATTAGATAGAAAGATAATTAGTGATTCATTGCCTTCACCTGCATCTCCAACCATCCTTACATTATCTCCAAATCTTGAATCGGAAGATAAGCAAGCGAGTGAATTAGATGATGGTAAGCAATTAGAATAAACAAACAGATCATAGTTGAAGGTAACGTTTTCGTCTTTATGTACTTTTGTATCATCTATCCTTCTCATTGTAATACTGATTCGTTATCTCTAATTTCTTAATTTATAGATAAGCAGATGGCTGAATTAGATGATGATGATAAACAGCTTGAAGAGCATAAACAGAACAAAGTTGCTTGTTCCATGTGTATTTGGCCCAATTGTATGCTTGCTGATTCAACGTGAGAACTTTTAAGAAAATTCATGGCGAGCTTTGTAAACTTCTGGAAGTTTTCTTGTTCCGGTTCATGGGATTCGGTGAATTTGAGAGACTGGTACGGCATCAACCAGTGTAAGTTGATATTGATTTCCCTTCTTTAAAGAAACACTAATTTCTCCTATATATGTCTGCTCCTGCAGTTTCAAAACTGAAGCGGAACAAGGGCATATCTTCTGAATTTATGGCCTCTGCTGAGTCGAGCCTCGCCATCCTGTGAGTGCACATCCAGCAGCAACTGCTGCTCCTGAACATGACATCTCTGATCTCCATCTAAAAGGTCAGGAGGGAGGAGACACCAGTTCAGTGATGAGCCGCTCGCCTGGGCAGGAAAGCACACTGAGGTAAGTAGCCGATTTAACCTTGAGACCATTTGTTCGGGTTAGGAGCCAATTCCTTTTTATTTTGATTAGAGACTGGACATTGCAAAAATACTATATATAGAACTGCTACGATGAATGAATCTCCAGCACCAGTTGTAGCTATGAGTTCAACAGGTGGTATGACTTGGGCAATACCAAGAAGATACCTGCCACTTATCTCGAGCATAAACAAGTGATTTAGAAAATAACCAGTTCTTGAGTAGCAGGTCTGGTATGTCAGTGAAGGAATAAAACTATGCCTATTCATTCTCATGTAGCTGGCATCCTATGTTACTGAATTTGACTGAAAACAAAGGACAAAAGCTTAAACAAATGGAGTAGGATAGTGATCTATGCTTATTCTTTCTCGTGTTCCAGGCTTCATATGTTACTGAAGAAAAGGAGTTATGCGTACAAGTTCTTAAGTAGCAGGCTAGGGGGAGAACCCCTTAAGCTTGGTAAACCCTATAATGCAAACAGAGTTCCAAACAAAAATACTGACTAAAAGACATCATCGGAGGCTGACAGTGTGTTCACTGGGAGCATAAAGCTGGGCCCTTGCTAGAAGCCGAACTCAAGTCTGCTGCTCCGAAAGATCCTCTCATCGGTGAGCCAGCAGTGGTGACAAGTGATCCCAGGAAACATGACCTCAAGTGCAGGTATGGTTTGTTTGATGTGAACCTACCATGGCTCATCTGCCAGCTATGATTTAGATGCTACTCAACTCAGACATGTGTGTGCATATATAGTTTCTGAATTGTTCCCATGAATTGCTGCTAGCCAATTGTTTGATGTTAATTAATCCAGTAGTGATATCGTGTGGTTCATCTATGCCCCTTATGTTGTTCTTTTTAGGTTGTTGAGAATTTTCCAGAGATTCAGAGTGTTGATTGGCATGTCACTTCTGATGTTAATTAATTCAGTAGTGGTATCTGGAATCTGAGGATCCATGGCCGTTGGGTTGGGGAGCTGACGGTTGCAGCCTATGCAAGATAAGGGAGATAGAAAATCATGGAAGTGAAGAGAAGATGGGAGAGTTCGGTGGAGTATTTCTATTTTTTTATTTATCTATGTGGTGGCTGCCGACTGCGAGCTAGGGCTGGACTGGATATTTGAAGATGGGCTACACATACTCCTCCGCATCGTAATGGCATGTGAGTTTTCGAAAATAAATCTATTTTTGAGAGACATATTTGATACAAATATATGCTGCCTATAACCGTCTCAATAATCAACTTTATAGTAGCGCAACAAGTTATACGTTCTGTTATAATGCATGGACACGTTTACTAGATGGTAAAGAGTTTTATTCCAAGACACGCCCAGCGACAGTATGTAATCTGAATTCAAGACCTATCAGAACAAATAACACGTTCACTCAATACATATTTGACTCAAAAATTTTCTAGATGACTGCACATTAACTTATACTTCCCGTTGCAAGTATTTTTGCTAGTCTTTGTATTTATTTGTTGTTGCATATAGAAGCAATGTATTTATTTGTTGTTGCATATTGATATAGCAGCAATCGTTCATGTAGCTTGCATTCAGTCGGCATCTTTTAGTAGCAGTGTTGTAGATAATTGCTCCAGAGTTAAGGATTTATTACAGGTTTTCGCAACATAACAAAAAGCAATATGATTTAGGGTGTGATTGGTTCTCTTCCCTAGGCAGCCAGGCCAGCATGCTGAGAGCCTAGCTCTCGCGGACCAGGTCGTTTGCATGCAAGGTCATTTGTTTTGTTCAGCGTTTCTGACCGGCCAGTCTCGGCAAGGAAACTGATTGGTTCGCTGCTTTCCTGGATGCCTCGTGCACGCGCTAGAGAGCGGCGAGCGCGTGAGTTGCGCCGAGCGAGCCAGGCCCGCTGGAAACGAACCCTCCCTGCGTTCCTACCGAGCCTGGCCGGGGGGCTTCTTTTGCATCTGGCGGGACAGGCCCAAAGCCAAGACCAGGACACCAAACGCTTGGAATCTGCACCAGACGGGCCAGGTATGCCCACATCCGGGCTGCCGATCACGCCCGTAGGCAGTCGGCCTCTTTTAGTAGCAGTGTTGTAGATAATTGCTCCAGAGTTAAGGATTTACAGGTTTCTGCAACATAACAAAAAGCAATATGATTTATTAGGGTTCAGATTTCTGGTTGCCTTGCACCTTCTTTTTCCGAAACAAAAAAAGGTGGAACAATCGATTATGGTTCGGATTTGCCTCACTTTGTCACGACGGACGAATCGGCGGCCTCTCTCCCTGGTCGTGGAACCACCGGCTGCAGGCTGCAGCCACCCCACCTCTTCCTGGTAGGTTGCCCCTACTGCTTGCGCCTTCCGCCCTGTTCGTTTATCAGCCTGGCTTATCAACCAATTTTTCTCTCACAACAAATCAGCTTTGTGCTCTTTTTCTTCCACCTCGTGCATGGCACAGCCGAGCTGTTCTGCTTGCATCCCAGTGTCGTTTTCTAGCATCTTAGTTGCATTTTCTAAAAAAAATAAAGTCCTTTTCTTGCAGATCCAGATTCCGGAGAACCGAGAACGTGAGGTCCATGTGAGTTGAGAGAGTACAGGAGCATGGTAACTAAACCGTCATGCAGCTAGCAGTGGATTTCTGTACGTATTTGTATGGATTTTTCTTATTATTTTTTGAATAAAATGTATGTGCACTCTCTGAACTTGTCACGAGGTATCATCTACGTCAGCAAACTCTAAAAATGCATTTTGAGATCTCTAACTTGGGGTGTGCGCTGGGTACGTAGGAAAGCCGCGGTGAAAAAAAAAAGAAAGAGGTTTGCGGTGGAAACATTTTAGAATTGTCTGTTTTCGTCTATCCACCCCCTTGACACCTGCAGCGTGGGACCATCTGTGAGGGGTAAGGTGGGCCTAATCTGGGTGAGATTTTTTTTCCAATTCTAATTCTCTTTATCATAGTAAAAACATCTCCAAGAGTTTGCCAAATTAACTTGGCATCCATCTATTTTTGGCAAAATAGGAAAAAATATGCTCCAACAGTTTGGCATCCAACTTGACAAATTTTAGCAACTTGACAAATCTCTCCCCTCCACGCGCATATTTGCGCGGTGAGCGCGAGCGCGCATCCGGCTTCGCGTGCGGGGCTCTTCGTTTCTTAGCGGGGCTCTTCGTTCGCTTAGCGGGGCTCTTCGTTTCTTAGCGAGGCTCTTCGTTCGCTTAGCGGGCCTCTTCTTATTTTACCAAGTCTAAATGGCAAACTCTTGGAGAGAGTCTATTTTTTCACTTGCCATATATTTTAGCAAGTTGCCAAATCATGATATTTGCCAAGTGAATTTTGCCAAACTCTCTGAGATGCTCAGAAGAAAAGATTGATTTGTTGACTCACGTACAATAGATAATTTCTTTCCTTTTATAGGCAACAAAACATGCGTTGATTTACTCACGTAGGCAATAAAACATAGATAGTTTCTTTCCTTTCCACAGGTAGTTTCTTTTTTCTTTGCGGTGCAGCCGAATAAACAAGGCTACAAGCAAGACAAAATCAAATAGAAACATGTGGGCACAATCTTCCAATTTTAGCAGGTCAAATTGATGATTGATGGCCTCTAATCATGGAGGTGAGGTCGGGGAGATGAAATTCGCGTGGGTACGCGCTGCAGCGTAAAGGAGATTTGGTTTTTGGCAGAATCATTTTCCTTCTACCAACTTTTTCCGTCTCCCCCCTCTTCTCTTCTTTCACACCTTTGGTCTTGCCTTCATTCTTTTCCTTTTTTTTGACGGAGGAAAACCCTGGTTTTATAAAGCCAAACGTTTAGACGACTGGGGTTACCAGTTTAACAAGAAAGTATAAGCAAAGTACAAGGAACAACTGCAAGACAGGCCAACACACGGCTACTGCCTGACTACACCTTTTGACACCCACATAAACTGCTCTTGTGAAACAAACTAGAACTACAGAACGACAACCAAAAGCAAACTTCGAGTTTTGCAAAGTTTTTCTCCTGATCACCATACACCCTTCACTTCCAGATTGTTAGTTAGCTTCCAGAACTCCTTCAACCATTTCTTCATTTTTAAGATTTTGTCCTGCACGAAACGTGCATCTTGCTCTTTTAGCAGATACTCCATTTCTGCACAAATTGAAAGATTTTAAGGAAAACCTCATTAGAAGATTTTGGGATTTTTTCCCTCAACTTGCTTGGGACAAAAGGCTATGTTGTTGTTGTTGTAATACTCATTTTGTTCCTAGCATTCCAAAAGCCCCATAAGACAATGGTAAACAAAAAGAGTTTCACATGATAGTCTTTACCCCCTAGCACAATCCAATTTTCAAAGACATCCTGCATACTTATTGGACAATGATCCCACCCCAGGGCCTCTTTAAAGCAGGTGAAAGGTTCTTGTTTAATTTTGGTAATTGAGTAACAATATAGGTGGACTAATATGTGTTTATGTTGAGATACACAGGTGATTAGTCCATAAGTACACTAGTGTGAGCAAGTATGCCATGGAGGTGGAAATGGCTTGGATATGTTGAAATGTTCAACTATATGTCATTGAAGGAGCTTTATTGCACATGATACATGACATGGAGTCATGTCTCTAGGTGGAGAAGATCAAGACAAGGTTTGACTGTGATGGACCAGTTGTAAGTGTGAAGGGCAAATTGGAGGCTTTGAAGCAACAAACCGCACGTGGCGGGGAAGCTTGAGCAAGCAAGGTCAAGATGATATGAAGTGCATCATATCATTCAAGGAAGATCAAGCCAAATGTTGATTCATTGATGATCAAATGGCTTGACGAAGGTTGGTGATTGTGTGGCATTAACATTGGAGAAGTTGGAATGGAATGCTAAAGGCAAAGGTATATTTGTAGGACATTTCATTTCACCGGTCAAAGGTTGTGTAGTGAAGTGCATGACTGAGTTTAGGATAGATGGTCGTATTATTAAGAGGGACAAACTTGTTTGTATATCGGTCATCTAATGCCACTTGAGCGACCTAACATTGCATGCATTGCTAGGATCAAGTGGCGGTCGAAAAGAGTTTGAAAAACACTACAACAATCAAGGCTTTACATGACGGTTTACTTTGGTCACAGACAGTTAAAAACGCGTCACGGTTAACATATGATGACGATCGAAAAATCCGTCATGTATCTCGCGTCGTACATTTGCTAGACCGATTAGAGCCGTCACAGATTGGCATGTTTTTTCGTCATGGAATCACTGGTCAGCAACAATAGCAAGAGGCTATAGTGATGAACTGAATCGTCATAAAATTGGTACACGTCATCTTTTGCCACGTCAAATTTAAATTTAAATTTGCACAAATTCAAATTTAAATTCTTTTGGTGAAACATTGAAATTCGAATTTGAATTGACCACATACAGATCATCACAGATCGTCACAGATACATCACAGATCAAGATCATCACAGATCAGCTATATATAGAGAGAGGTCCATTGCCATAACATATCACAGATCAGTTACATAGTTTGCCACACAACAGCATAGCTGCCGCTGTTGTCAAAAGAAAAAAAAAACAGCATAGCTGCCACAGTTCACAATATTGCAGCTTTTCTAGCAACGACATGGATAGCACAGGAGCAGAATGGTTATTAGCCGTTGCAGGTTGTCGTAGGCCAGCACCGGCTTTTAGGAACTCTCGACCTAAACACCCAAGAACCTCCAGGTGGCATACCTGTACTGCAAAGAGTTTCAAATCACAAAGAGAGCCTGCACATATAAACCTGCAAAAGATTTCATATTGCAAGCTGGCATAAGACATGGTATATTGGATAGCAAAAGAGAACGCAACTCTTTGGAGACTGCTGGAGCATACTCCCTGATGCTCTAAATGCTTGTAGGAGGTGGCCACTCACTGCTACAACATTCATTCCCCCTGAAAGAAGAAAACATCCTGAACAGTGGCTTCATATTAACATGAATATGAAATTGATTCAGCGAGCAAGGTTCGGAGTCTCTTAGCTCGAATTTGGAAACAGAACAACGAAGTTGGAGTACATTGATTTAAACTTGAGGAATCCTTACATTCCATAATATGTTATTAAGCTTCTCAATGGATCTATGCAGCATATCATACTATTGTCAGCTATTAGTAGTAGCAGTTCCAACATTAGCTTGGTAGCTTGGAAAAATTAAAGGCATATCAGGCAAAGTAATGAGGAAATTGTGGGAAATTTAAATGGGCTAATTCCGCAATAATGAAAGGTAACACGTTCCTGCAACTAACATATGGAAGGCACTCAATATCTGGGCAAAACATCTTTAGATATCTGCAGCTCTCATTGAGAAGGGGAACGATAATAGCTTTTAAGCACCGAGTTTTTAGTCATAGTATGTTACAAATGTTAGGCAAGTTGTAAGCCTAGGAGGTCGTATCTAAGGGCTGCAGCAAGCACACTGGTAAGCAAGATTGTACTGTCCATTTTTAAGATATTAAATAATGCACAGGAATATGATTTTTTGCTAACATTAGCAGGCTATGTTGATTTGTGTAGTTTCCCTTTCTTCCACTAATAATCAGAAAACAGATTTGTAGATTGGAGGTTAGATGTCATTTTATGATTATGTACACATATCTTAAAATATGTTTCATAAGGCATGATGACTCACAATTCAAGTGCACTAAAATCATCTGATGCTGAACAGAGAACAAAGAGAAGTCGACTATTAACCTCAATGAGCACTACTATTCATGGTGTATGTCACTTCTCATATCCAAAAAACCAAAACCTTCACCTGTGAAATTAACAACAATAAAGGAAAGAAAAACAGGTTATGTCTGCATAAATGGAGGGATAAACATGAAGGCGATGACAGAGTAAGAATGTAAATCCAACGCGGCCTGCAGCCCTAGCTCCCGGCGCGGCTAGGGAAGGGGCGCGCCGCCGTGATGGGAAGGGGCACGGATCTGCAGCCGTCGGGGTCGAAAAGGGGAGCAGAGCCGCCGGATCTGCCTCCTTGCGCCGCCACCGGCCGGATATGGCCTCCCTGCGCCGCCACCAGCCGGATTTGGCCTCCTTGCGCCGCCACCGGTCGGATCCGGCCTCCTTGCGCCGCCATAGGCCGGATCCGGCCACCCTGCACCGCCACCGTCAAGAGGGAGAGAGGGGTGCCGTCGTGCTGTGTGGGAGAGGGAGAGGGTGTTTGGGAGGGAGAGAGGGGCGCCGTCGGGTTCTGAGGGAGAGAGAGAGGGTGCTCGGTGGGAGAGGGGATCGGGAGGGAGAGGGGCGCCGTACGTCGGGCTCGGAGTGGAGAGGGGGCGCCGTCGGGCTCGGAGGGAGAGGGGCTCGAGAGGGAGCCGACGGTGTGAGAGAGTGTGGAGTGAAAGAAAAAACCCTAACTCCCTGTATTTATACCGGAAGATAGTTACCGGGCCTCGCCTAGTCCTGCTGGGCCTTGGCCTTTTCGGAGGCGTGTCCGCCTCCGAAAATTGATTTATGAAGGCGGGTATCTTAAGGTGACCGTCTCCGAAAATAGATTATTTTTTTTTAGACGGAGACGACCGCCTTCGTAACCATTTTCCGAGGCGGGTAAAAGTATCCGCCTCGGTAAATAAAAAATGCTCGCCTCCGTTAATAGTAGGCATTAACCGAGACGGTTTGGATTTTTTGACCGCCTTCGTTAATAAAAGGGCACCATCTTGCAAAATCATTTGTGTAGTAGTGTAAGTTTCTTCATTTTAACATTTAAGTATATTTTTTAAATGAACAGGATTTAGCATAACACACTTGGTCTCTTAAATAGAAAAGTTGTCAACAGCAAAGTTGTAGAACTCATTGACTTTGTTTTGGTCATTTTTTCATATGACATGGGAATATTTTATCATGGCCACGTCGACGTCCACGTCAGCGCCATGTTGCCCATGTCAGCGCCATGTTGGATGATTCATCCGTGACCAAACCAAATCGTCCATCATAGATTTACCACTGAGTTGCCAAAATGATTTGTGATGGTCAACAGTGATGGTTACTAAACAAGTCGTCATAGATATATCACCTAATGAATGAATCGTCATAAACAAAAGAATTCTATGATGGTTCCTTATAACGTCACTAGTAAACCGTCATGTAAAGACTTATTCCTTGTAGTGAAACCTTTGCAAAATGATTTATGATAATGCTAACATGGACTTAAGGTGGTGGTTGTCTCGAGGGACAACACTTGAGGTTAGCATGTTTTCAAAGGTTTACAAAACATCTTGAGAACAATTCAAACCGGTGGCAAAGTCGGTGGCGCAAGAGGAGGCGAAGCGCCTTGCGGAGGTGCTGCCTGCAGGCGGACTGTCCGTGGGTCCTCGGACCATGGGCAAAGAAGGCGTTAGACTACTGTTCCTTCGGCCGACGGTGTGCAGCAGGTGAACGGTGGACTATTCCGCCCTATAAGGGCGGACTGTCCGCCGGCTAATTTTTGAGAAGCGAGGTTGCTGGACACGTTCTGTCCATGTTGTCGCAGTTCAACGATGTACTGTCCAGAGTGGCCGTTTGAGCGCGTAACGGCTAGTTTCAGCATAAGGGCGGACTGTCCGGGCCTATAAGGGCGGACTGTCCGGTGTACAAATTTCAGCACGTGCCCAAACGGCTAGTTTGAGGCCTCCCTCTATAAATAGAGGGGGTGGCGGGGCATTTGGTGTGGTGGACACCTTGGGGACTTTGTGTCCTTGTATTAGAGTGTTGGGTGTAACACACTGTGTTTTGCATCATAATAAAAACCACTAAAAATTTGAACTTTTAAAACTTTACAATAAATTAAAACTTGAATAGTATAATCAGGCAAAACCCTTTTGAAAACCTTTTCAAAAACCCTGCATCAAAAATCACCATATGCATATGTTTGAAATATATGTTTGAAATGCTTGTTAATTGACTGCATGATTCTCCTAGAATTTATTTTGGCACTGAATATTTCTCCTTGGCTTTTCCCCACCAATCTCTCCCTTGAATCTCCCCTTGAATTATCCCAAGCCTTTACCTTTCAAATCTCTGAATTCAAATTGGAAAACAATTCAAATAAGCTCTAGTTATTTTCTGGGAAAATAGAAAACGATTTCTTAAAAGGAAAATGGTTTCGGGCTCATTTTTCTCCCCTTTCCTTTCGGCCCGCGACCGAGACCCGCCTTCCCCTCTTCCTCTCTTCATCTGCATGGGCCGCAAACCAGCCCAGCCCACACGCGCGGACCTGTGTTCTTCTTTCCCCTGCTTGGGCCGGAGCGTGCCCATTGCCTTCCCTTCCCTCATCGACAGGTGGGACCCCGCTGCCATCATCGTCTTCTCCAGGGGGCAGCGACGCGAATACCGCGTCTTCTACCTCCGTCTCGGCCTCGCCGCCACCACCTCACCCTGGCTCTCGAGTGGATAAGCACGACGACACCGCGGACCCACCAAAGCTTCGCGACGCCCTTATCCTCTTCTCGCCTCACCACGCGGCGGCTCTAGAGCGACTCGACAGCTGCCACTACCATGGCCACGCTCCTGTTCTTGCTCATCCCTCGGCCAAACTTGGATAGGCATGCACTGTTTTACACCGCCTTAAGCTCACACACGTGCAAGAGACGATGTAATCTGAGGCACCAATGGAAATATCTCGAGGCACCGGTGAAAATATTGGCCACCGGCGAACTGCCATTGATGACCTATAAATAGGCCCGGTTGGAGCACCCTAGCTTCAACCAGCAACACAGAAAGCTTCACCTAGTCCAGGAACACCCTGGGGCCTGCCTTGAGCTACAATGCTTGGATCGTCGACGTGCTCCTCCTCTTGAGCAACCTTCTTGCCTTGGGCCTCCTCGAGAACTTCGTCACCTATTCATGCATGATGCTTGATGAGTACAATGCATGAATGTAAATGACATGCTATGTGATTCTTTGATGCTTTTTGATTAACTTTAGTTCTTAAGTATTAAGTGTTCAAGTGTGGTACTAATAGGCTGTCGGAATGAGTTATCAGACAGTCCGATATGGATGGCGGACAGTCCGGTGACTTAGGGACTTAGTGAAACAGAACAGCTAAGTCGACGGACCCTCCGTGGTGACTCACGGACACTCTGGTGGTTCTTGGTGGTTTTGGGAAACTTAAGTGACCAACACTATAAATCAACGGAACAATCCATTGAGGTGACGGACCATCCATCAGGTTGGTTCTATGTTTCACTAGATGGCTAAGTGTTCAGGTTCTATCGGAACATTCCGCCAAAGGTGATGGAGCTTCCGCCACTACTTGGCTATCTTTGGGTTTTTCTGTGAACTGAGTCTATAAATTAGCGAACACTCTAGTGTGTTCTACAGACACTCCGCTGTAACAAGTCTATAGCCCTAGACTCTCTGGTTTTGTTTATAATTCCACAGACGCTCCACCAAACATGACACATGCTCCGGTGAATTATAAAGTGCTTTGCCTAAGTTAACAGACAAGTGGTTGTGGTGACCTACACTCCGCCGGCTACGACGGACACTCTGTCAGACTGACAATGAACTATACTTGCTACTTCGAAATGCAAATCTTCACTCCAAGCATTTGCATGACCAAAACATCACTAGGATAGGTTTCTAGTGTCCTATAGAGCATATCTAGCTAGTTGGTTCTAGCTCTAAGGTGTTCAAACTAGGATTTGGTCAAAAGGTGATATTTTCTAGGTTTAGTGCTCATGTGTCGGGGTTATGACCCGGGGTGTGTCAAGGCACCAATTAGTTGGTAGGCTATGCGGCCCACAACTCACCAATTAGCGAAGGCCCGAACGACCGAGGCCCAGCCAAGCCGAGCACGATGGACCAGACACTAAGGACTAGGGGTAGCCACGACCTTTCCTCCCGCCTCAGCCGTATGGCGCTCGAGGAGGTACATAATCTCTATCTCGTCACGACCCCTGGGAGGGATGGGGAGAGGTCGAGCCTAGCCAGACGTGCCGGCTCCGATGAGAGCAGGCACGCTACACTGACCCTGCAAGGATCAAGGGGACAATAGTCACCTCGACCCGGTCAGACACCATCCCTATGCCACGCCGCACCGATGAGACAACACCGCGCAATGATGACGATGGGTACGACACCCACCGTCCAAATACGGACTGACAAGATGTATGTACAATTCCACCCACTACGGGATGGGATCCACGATGAGGGTCTCAGCACAGAGGCCCTCTAGACCAGCTGAAAGGCTCGAATTCGGTGATCGGGGTTGTGGCCCTCGGCCCCATGATGCAATCAGGAGCTCGACGACCTGGGGCGCACACCTTGAGGATCCTCTACCATTCCATTCATACACCATAGTAGTAGGGCTCCCGGTGCTTCCCTTCATGCTGCCCCTCATCTAGCATAGGTTCTACCACCTCTTTCACCATTCTTGCACCCCCATTGTAAGAACTTCAGAGCATTTAAGCGAAGAACACACACTCAATCATCTCTGAGACTGGACATAGGGCTCCGACCTAAACCAGTATAAATCCTCGTGTCTATTGGATGTTACCATTGTCTTCCTAGAGCAGCACGACAATCGTATAAGTTTACTAGTCCGGTTTACAAAACACCGATATCATGAAAGTGAAAAGTAGTGTTTGGCTCAAATCAAACCATACCAAAGCTGCAAAAGATAGATGCAAGCTTCCCAAAGGTGGTAGAGAAGCTGGATCTAGCTTTGGTGACTTGGTTCTTGCTTCTTGCCTTCTCCTCCTAGCTCCAAATGGCAAGGGCGAGAGGGCTCCTCCCCCTTCTACCCTAACCTCTTGTGGTGCACGGCTCCTAGGTGATCTCCATCTCCATTCTTGCAGCTCCAATCCCCTTCTCCTTTCTCCTCCTTTCCTTCTCCTTCTCCTTTTTGCTTGACTGTGGGAGAGAGAGTAGAGAGAGTGTGATGAACTAGAGAGAGAGAGGGAGCGTGAGAGTGAATGGATGAGTTGCCTAGGCTGCTGGTTTGGATGCTCCATGAGCTGGACAGGTGTGTTGGGGTGTGGGACCCAAAAGGCTAAATAAGTGACACCTCAACTCTGCTGCATGGGCTATGCTGACGGACTATCCGGTGGTGCGACGGACTATCCGGTAGGTGTCGATTGCAACTGTCAGAAACCTAACTCTATCAGACGGTTTAAATGAGCTGACAGATCATCCGGTGAGTGTGGCAGATCATCCATCAGTTCACCTGTGAGCAGACTAAAAGCAGATTTCAGCGCAACTTGAATTTAGATTACGATTTAGATGCAAAAGATGATCCTGATGCTTATGCTCACAAACATGTCATGATTGGGTCATGACAGCAGGCCTCTGAAATCGGCGTTAGCATCTGCGACACCTGCTCGGGTCTTCGGGCGATCAAGTTTTTGGGGAGCGTCTCCGCGACTGCTCGTTGTTCGTGCTCGTCTTCTTCCTGGTGGTGATGCTAATCGGATCATCTACTTCCTCTTCTTTCTGGTGGACATTTGAGGGACTGGACGATGAACATCTTTCTGAATCGACTGTGGTCCGCAACTTCAAGCAACTCACGATGAATCGTGGGAATGGAGCCACCGGTGCCTCGAGCATTGGTCCCTTCGCTGGGTACAATCTCATCTCTGAGTTTGTCAAATTCAGTGTTATTTCCCTTATGATCAATGTTCTTCACGTATATGTTGGCTAGTAGTATGTCACACGTGCACATACATGTCATCACAAAACTTGATTTGCTATTTCTGGATTAAATTAAAATTGACAATACCTAATTTCCTAACAGCAAATCACTGCCGGGCCAACCAGTGCGTTAGTTACATGCTTAAGCAACAATGGGACGAAACGAACGAACAATGGAGGAATACTGAGTCAATGCATCACCAACGTTAGACTTGTTGATCCTGTAGGAGTTGGACCACCACTTGGATCCGGAGCCGTCGATGTCGCCGCGCCGTCCTGGTCCTGGATGTGTGTGCCGGCGAGCTCCAAGAAGAGCAGCCACACCGCCGGGGGCTACACCGGGATCCCACTCCGACAGCTCTCCTTGGGTGCCACGATCGTGCCCTGGATCTCCGCACCACGCCACCACACACACAGAGCCCATCACCATCACCATCACCATATCACATGCATGCTGCGACTGCCTCTTTGAATTGAACTGAAGCGCATTGCTTCACCTGGATGACGATCCTGGGTGGCGCCGAAGACCTTGTAGCGGCGGCCATCGGGCACCAGGAAAGCCGCGTTGTCCAGCACTCCAGCGAGCACACCGTCTTCCACGCGAAACGTTTGATGAGAACCAAAACGTTGATGGATTGGGTACTGCATACGAGGGGAGAATGGAGATGCAACTATGCAAGCTCCGGGGCACAACCACTCCCCCAGGTCAGCCGTAGTGACATCCGTTGCTACCTCGAGCCCAACAACCGTGCTCGACTCGGCAGAGCGTGGCTGACGCTGTCTGTCAGATGCAGCAGACTCAGCGGACGCGACGGGGCATTGTACGGCCCCCACCGTAACCGCAGGGACCTGTTGCCGGGGTGTGAAGGTGGGGCCCGAACCACGGCCGAGGGTTGGCCCGCCGCGATCGCCGGCGAGCCGCACCGTCCTCGGCGCCGATGACGACCGCCCTCGACCGTCCATGCTCGGCCACCGGCCAATGTAGTTGCTGTCGTCGCCGTCGTCGAACTCGTCATCGGAGGACGGCGGCGGCGTGCCCCAGTCGTGGTACTCGACGACCCGCAGCCGCACGAGGTACCGGAGCGCTGGAAGGTGTGCATGAATAAGTTCCTCCTCCCTCAGGAACAATGGAGGTCCGACGACGTGCGGGACCTGCGGCTCAGGAATCGCAACCATCTTCTCGTCAGGAATGAGCATGGGTGAACGCACCACGCAGCAGCAAAGAGCTCGCGTTCGTCATCCGGATCGGTGGTGTTGTCTGGAGCAATCTCGACCTTGGCGCACGAAGAACCGAGTATCACCTGAACGTTGTCGACCGACCGGGCATGCGCCGGGATACCCTTCATCCCCACCAGGACCTTGAAGGTGAATGATCCTGCCGACGCACGGGATGTTCTCCAACGCCGCCATACTAGAGGTAGCGGTGCACCTCGCACCGACGGCGTGCCCAGGACCACGTCGAGGTCCTCGCGACGGCTGAAACGCACGGGATCAGCAGCGGTGACAGGAGCCAGGAGGGACGGCACCCTCAGCCTGAGACACCGCCAGGCCCTCAGCAACCTCAGCCTGAGAAGCGCGGCTGTTCGCCGGCGCGTTTACGCTGGTCGCTCTCGGGGGGCCCCGCGCCGTCGTTCTTCGGGGCCACGCAACGCTGAGCGCCTTGCGGACACGGAGTCAGCCCGTTCGGCATCGACAGGGCGTTCCCCATCGGTGCCTCGTTGCTGCGCGTGCCGCCTAATCCGGCTCAGACAGCTGCCGGGGGGTGGACGACGAGCGATGGCAGCCTAGGCCCTAGGGGGCGCAGACCCCCGCTCAACGGACTGGAGTCTCTTCGCGCCGCAGCCATAAACACAGAAGGGTTCCCCCTCTACGACGACGGCGGTGACCACGAACGGCGACCACCTTGCCCCTCCCGACCGGAGGCGGGGAGACAGATCGGAGAGATGAAGCCTCCGAGTCAGTGAAACACAGGCGTCCTCCTGCGCTACCCACGGAGTGCGCGGAAGAGGGTGAGCCCACGAAGGGGGGAAGGATCGGGATTGAGGGCCCCGGGACGACGCGACGGCCGCCGGCGCGAGCGGCGGCACTGCCGGCGCGACGGGGAGCCTTGCTCCATACCTGTCGAGGAGAAAGGAGGAGGAGAGTGCCTAGGGAAGTGGGGAGGCAGGCCGGCGGGCGACGCCGCGACCGGGAGCAGCAGCGCCGGCGAGGTGGACGCCAGGACCGAGAGGTCACCGACGGAGCGGCGGGAGCTCACCTAGCTGCCAACGCTACCTGCATTATCTCCGTGTAAGTTAATTCTTTAGGCAAGATGGATGAGACAAAACGTCGAAAGATAGCCGCTTTCAGTATAGGATCAGTGTGTGTCGGGGTTCTGATACTCACGTCTTCAGCCTCTGCGACATGGCTGCCTTTGTAAGTGCCCATATATTAAGTGTCTGAAAGGAACTAGTATTCCTTCTATTGGTCACTTTTATAATCCATCACAATCACATTATCACATTTAGAAAAAGGTGAAACTCATTTTCCTAACAAAAAAAACATCTGTCCTATATCGGTCTCCCAATATGTATTGGCTGCAATATTGTTTTTTTTTTGCGAACATTGGCTGCAATATTGTTGGAGTTGTGCTCCTTCTAGCTGGCCTCAGCGCGCTCTCCTGGATCGACCAGGATGATGGCAGGCCTTTTTTGGTCACTCTGGAGGTACTGCCAACAAATTTATATAACGATGATGCTTGCCAGTATATTCAGACTAAACAGTACATATGTGATTTGTTTTCTTCAGGATTGACATGGCCATTTGTTCCGGTACTACCAGTTATGTGTATCATGATAAATACATATCTGTTGATAAACCTGGGGTTAGTGTCTAATCCATTATTACATTTACCATGCAAAATACTGATTGGAGACGACTGACTTCTTCTCTCTTTGTTTGTCTGAACCGCTCATTTGAATGTGTTCTTCAGCCGCGACGCGTGGATGAGAGTTGGCGTATGGCTGCTGATATGGGTGTTCTTGTGTACGTTTTCCATGAGAGGACCCACACAGCTCCCTAACAGATGTTCTGGTAGCGCAAGCCGATGAGATATACAGGAGTTCGTCAGGATATGTATCGTAGAGTTGTTGAAAACCCAACGGCCATGAGAAAAGTATTGTTGGAAGGTCGACCGTCCTCACAGTCGCAGATTATTGGATATCAGCCAGAAAGACAGGAATGGACTGTTCCTTCTTTCATATTTGGGCAACATGATCTCATTCTCGCGGATGCAGTGAAAGATATATGTTGCATGCGAGGAAGATCAATTTATACATTGTTGGAGTGTGCATAGATGTGCTGTATATAAACCCGATTGGGTGGAGTATGTGATATATGATGTGGTGCACAAGCCCCTTTGTAGTGAAATGATTGATCACTGAAAAGAGTCACTGAAATATTACACGGCTTGAAAAGAAAAGCCACCTTATTTTAGATTACATGTCATCAACAGACATTCTCTTTATGGTTTGTTTAGTTTGTTCATTTGCCATTCGTATATGGAGGTAACAGGTCTATGCCACTATTCTCACGCAACGCAAGTTAGCCTCTTATATAATGTAAAAAAAGGTGTCACACTGACATCGAATTCGCCATTATAAAGTTGCGGCCTTCATCTTTTCAGGAATTCAGGTTACAGCTCAAAAGGAGGTTTTTGTGATGTTTTCACTGTTCGTTCCTGAAACATGAAAGCGGCGTTTGCCATAGAACTCAGACAATAAGCTCTCTTTTTTTAACCAGTCGGCATATGTAAGTTTTATCGGACATGCGAGAGAGAATTCTGTTTGTGTAACATTTTTTTTTGGGAATAATTCGTCGTATGGGTAACAAGGTGTGGTAAGCTCTCTTTTTTTTACACGAAGAGAGGACGAAGGCATGACCCTTTTACACAAAGTAAAGACGAAAGCTTAAACAACTTGTGGTGTAAGTCTTGTAATATAGTATTTTCAAGATGTTGATAAATGTTTTATAGAATGTTAAATATAATCTTTTAAAATATTGATCCATGTTTTTTAAAATGTTGAATCAGTCTTTTTAAATGTAGATATTTGTTTTTGTGATGTTATAAGGCTGTCTTTGGATTGCCGAAAAACTTCTATTTTCAGTGTTTTTCCTATGAAAATAAATTAATTTTAGAATTATTCTGTGAAATTCCTACATTCTTAATGGGGCCCTAAATGGGCTAAACCGAAGCCGAGCAAGAAGGTAGACCCCTCTCCTCCCTCCAGCCGCCGTTTCCCCTCCCCAGTGCCCACTCCCCAGCCGCCCGCTAGGGTTTAGCCCCGTTCACATCCAGTTGGCCTCTGCGAGTGGCTGGCTGGCTGCGACCTAGGATCTGCGACCCCGCCCGACCTCGTGTACTCGTGTCGCCGCCCCTGCACGCCCCACCTCATCCCGCATGGCTGCACTTGGGAGGAGCTTGGCGAGAGCAGCCCGTGAGGGTGCCAAGGCAGCAGCTCTTGGTCTGGGCCGCCGCATCGCGCACCGAGCGGCGGAGGGCCGTGGCCCGGTTGCCAGGTTCTCGACGATCCCAGGTGAGATCTACCCCCAACGTCTATCAATTGGACGGGAGAGGTTTGAAGGATCTACAAAGAGACTACTTCTAGATCATATGGGAAAGTTTTCAGGGATCTACGAAGGAGAGTACTTCTAGATCAGCTAGTGCATCCTAGACCCATCGCGGTAGCACTTTCGTGCTCAGTGCCGGCGGCGACCACCCCTTCTTTTTTTTTTTTCCTGCGTGAGCTCCGAGTCGTCCGCCCTTGCTGCCTGTATCGATAAGCTGCTTGCGTGCTTGCGCCGTGGGGGTGGCGGCATAATGAAACCCCATGTTGGGCCATATATATATGCTCGGGATTAGCTAAAAAAAATTAGATTAGAGGATAAAGGTACTGGCCCAGCTTGATTGTTGTTTGTTCTCTGTTGGTAGTGCGGTCCCGACATTTTTTAGACAGGAACTGCTGTGGCACTGGTGCTGCACAGCTGCACGGGATACTAGAACCCTTACCCTCCTCCAATTGTCCATTTCTGTAACCACATTAGTCCATCATTCATCATTTCAGTGGGACCTTATCTTAATTCCATTTCAGTAGGACCATAGCCACATTAAGGCATTTCTTATTTCTCTTCAGAAGAAAATAGAATAAAAGGGATTTGGCTTTGGCACTTTCTTAACTGATTTGTAAATGAGTTCAGGTTTCGTGTTGATGATTCACAAGTTTATCATTACACATAGACTTACAGAAATGCATTTTTCATTTTTCATTAGGAGGCTATATCATGTTTCTTTCCAAACTGCATGCTCACATTAGCTTATTCACTATAACCCTATACTTGCGAAAATGATTAGATATCATACTTTATTCAATTGCACAAGGATATGCTGCATTTTTCTATGATTCTAGTTTATTTGGAATTGTATGTCATAAATGGCTTGTAAGGTTTGCTTCTGATAATTGCTTAAAATATGTGTTTTTCGTCCTCCCCTTACAGGCACCAAAGCAGTTCCACTTGGTTCTATTGGACCAATTGGTCCTGACAGGCTGCCGGTCTATGTTGACTGGAATAAATTTGGAGCAGTCACCCCTGTTCAAGACCAAGGCGATTGTGGTACTGCCATTTCTAACTTTACTCGTTTAGTTTTTACAATGAATAAGTACTGCAGTAGTAGTAATTGTACAGCAGCCACCGGCGGAGCTACATGGGGGCCATAGTGGGCCATGCCCCCCCCCCCTTGCCTCTAATTTTTTTAAGTCCATATGCTATTTACAGCCGATAGCCCATAATCTTTAGCCCTGGCACTGGTTTCCACAAGATCGCAACTCCACCTCCGCAGCCACAGGCCACCAATCTTCTCTGTCTTCTTCGTTCGCAAGCCACCGGTCTTCCCTGTCCTCTGCGTTCTCGTCTCCCCAACTCTGAGAGTCCAGGTCGCAGCATCCACACTCCACAATAACCAGCCCTGGCTGCGGCACCGGCACCTACCAGCAGTCGAACAGTACTTCAGTCGTTGGCCTGTTGCTTTTGCTTGCCTCTGGCCGGTGCTGCTCTTCGTAGTCAGCTAGTCATATATGTATGTCGTTCTTGTTGATTCTTCTATTTTTTGCTTCCAAATTATTTAATATGTAAAATCTACAGGCTATGCATATTAGAAGTCACTAGTTGAGTAATAATTTGTTGTCTATTGAGATCTTCTGATGCTTTTTTGAGATAATTTTAAATCTTGGCTATTTAATTTGTCCTAAGCCCCAAATTTGTTGTTTAGGTGGCTGTTGGGCTTTTAGCTGCACCGCGTTGATCGAGGCTGCCAATTTTTTCTCAACCAAGAAGCTTCTAAAGCTGTCTGAACAGCACCTGATTGATGCCAACGACCTCAGGAACTATGGATGTGACGGGGGTTCGATTGAGGAGGGTTTGGACTATGTCGTCAAAAATGGTGGTCAACTCCTTGAGAAAGATTACCCGTATGTTGGGGTGCAATGCCCGGCTAAATGTATCACGGTAAATACTTAATGCTCTTTTATGTGTTGGGGTCTTTGTAGAATTGTAGCATATTCTCATAATTCTTTGTTTATACTCTTCAGGCGTTTGGGGTTACTATTGATGGCTATGAAACATTTCAAGGACTAAGTGAGATTGCCCTTAAGATGTTAGTTGCATCCGGCCCGGTTGCGGCAACTGTCGGTGTTGATGAGAGATTCCTGGACTATCAATATTCTGGGGTAATAAGACATTGATTGAAAGAGCATGCTACTGATTTATTTCTAACTAGTAGAATGTATTCTAGTATCTGAATTTGAATCTTTGCTTGTACCCTTAGTTTCTTTTGAAACACAGAGTGTATGTCTGACTGCTATTGTCTTGTGTTAAGTCCTATTTGCTCAGCTGTCTTTCATTCTAGTGTTTTGCGGACTCAAGTGATTTAGCTATTATCAGTTGTCACACATGTATTTGTTTGCCCTGTGCAACTCTGTCATCTACATTCTTCTGTTCTTTTGCTGGTTGATTAATATACCTAATTGAGAAACAAGAATACACTACATGAGATTAAATTATAAGAACATTCCCTTTTTACTTGTTTGTAGGTAGGCAAAGTCCTTGATGGGCACAACTACAGTCTCGAGGAGATGAGGAGGCTTGAGAACCAACATAGTGTTCTCATCGTTGGATACGGTGAGACAATCTTTGGTGAGAAATTTTGGCTTGTCAAGAGCTCGCATGGAGGAGAGCTAATGCTGATCGCAAGAGAAAATGGTAAGGTCGGTGGTGCATTTGGTATTGCCAACCATCTTAGAGTGGTACTTAGAACAGTGCGAATGGGCTGGTCACGGTCAAGACGGACAAGGATATGGGTGTGTCACCGCGTGTACTGGAGGAGTACGAGGAGGAGGACGAGGAGGAGGGAGTGTAGATGCTGTGATTATTCAACTTTTGGATTAGATGTTGCTAAGAGTTATGTCTCTCTTTTTTGCCTAAAAAACAACTATGTCTCGCATGGTTTGCTGCTCTGATGATTAGAATATACATTCGAATTTCTGTCTGAATGATGTCATGTGTGTAGAGTGGTACCGACTGCCTAACATTCTTGCGCTTTGCAAACTCAGTCGTGAGAATTAGCTGCTATTGTCCAACAAGTACTACTTGGTTTGGCCAGTGCAACTCATGTCTGATGTCATACACATTCCTCTGCTGAATTGTTGGTTTGTTATTTATATATTCTTTGGATCAAAATGAATATATCACCTGCCAATTGATGGATGAATTGCTCGATTAGGCATTCTTAACGCACCCAGTTAAGAATGATTTTTTTTTGTGTTGAGACGAGGCACTCCTCATTTTCATTGATGATAACGGAAATCTTACAAATAGGATCAGGCAGATTAAGAAAGACCAGTTAAGAAAGCTACCCGGGGCGCCTTCCCGTACGTGCTCATCCATCTAGGTACATCTCGGCCTTTCCGGCGCCTGTTGCAACTGCCTCGATGTAGAGCTGGCTGTGGCCGGCTCCAGGGGCGCTCCTCTCCTTTGGGGCCGCCGCTTGTGGCGCGCAATGGTAATAGCTAGTACTATCTACGTAGTTAGCTACCGTGGAGGTGGGAGAAAAAAAATATGACTATTTAATACTGTTGGATCCACATGCTCCTCTCACATGATCTTAGAGTACGTGAAATAGATAAGCTATTTGCTCGTAGCGAGTGCTCTTTCCTACTTTTTGCTTGTCATGTCATATCTAGCTAACCAAATAGCTAATTGTTGGGGACACCCTTAGGCTGGTGTTCCTTGCTTCGACGAGGCTGCTCTTCTGCTGCAGCAAAATGGCGCGGTCGATCATCCCCGTCTCCATGTTGTTGGTGTTGATGGCCATGGATACCACGTCAGAGCGGCGTTATCCGCCTCACCAGTTGGGCGGCAAACACGTATGACGGACGCCGATCCATGCACCTTTGCTTCACCGGCTGCACCGAATGCGTATGTTTTGATTTTCTTTGGACAAACAGGTTATGGTGGTTGTCAAAGTCTGTGTACGAATATATGATGAAAGACATGCAGACGTAGGTTTTGATTTTCTTTGGACAAACAGGTTATGGTGGTTGTCAAAGTCCTGCGTGGGGAGATCCACATGAGAAGCTCTGTCAGGTTATCAGTGACAATGACACCCCCTTGAGCTCTGTCAGTTTAGGAAGCAGTGGCCTGCAAGCTCAAGAGGTTGCATGTACCAAGCTGCTTGCAATTGTGGGCGTATATAACTAACTATCTTAGCTAATACCATCGCTCATCTTTTTTTTTTGCGACTAATACCAGCGCTCATCTTCTGATAATAATATCTTCCTGCAGGGTGTTCTTGGGAGTTGGGAACTGTCAGCGACCCGTGCGGCTGGGCCTCTGGGCTGGCGGAAAATGGTGCTGGCGCTAGCTGCTGAGTGCTGCGGAGGCGGGCTGAGGGAGGCCCGGTTGCAGAAGCTGTGCTGAGGAGGCGGGCAGAGGGAGCGGGCCGCACCTTGGGCCAAAAGCTGGGGCAGGCCCGAAACAATGGAGTAAAAGGGGAGGGCAACGAAAAGCTTTTCTTTTTAGGAAAAAGTCTACTTTTCCTCCCCCAACTTTCACGAAAGTCCGCTTTTCCTCCCTCAACTTCAAAACCGGGCAAATCACCTCCCTCAACTTTTCAAACCGTGCATTTTACCTCCCTGGAGCGGTTTCGAAGGCGGTTTTGCTACAGTAAATGGTGGTTTTGCTACAGTGAGGCGGTTTTGTCTTTTTCTTTTTTATTTATTTCGGCTGAATCTTTGAAAAATCATAGTAAATCACAGAAAAATCATAAAATGAAAAATCCAATTTTGTTGCACTCCACATGAGTAGATCTACACAGTGAATATATAATATAGTATGCTTTAGTATAAAGTTTTTGCTATGAAGGTTTTGCTTTTTTATTTATTTCGGCTAAATCTTTAAAAAATCATAGTAAATTACAGAAAAATCATAAAATGGAAAATCTAATTTTGTTGGACTCCACATGAGCATATCTACACAATGAACATATAATATGGTATGCTTTAGTACAAAATTTTTATTGTAGCTTTAGATCTATATTTTTCTGTAATTAATTGAAATAATTCATAGCTGCAGCTTCTATAATTATTTTGTTGGACTAAAGCATACCGTATTATATGTTCACTGTGTAGATCTACTCATGTGGAGTCCAAAAAAATTAGACTTTCTATTTTATGATTTTTCTGTGATTTACTATGATTTTTCAAATATTCAGCCAAATAAATATAAAAGAAAAAGACAAAACCTTGGTAGCAAAAATTTTGTACTAAAGCATATCATATTATATGTTCACTGTGTAGATATGCTCATGTGGAGTCAAAAAAAATTAGATCTTCTATTTTATGATTTTTCTGTAATTTACTATGATTTTCAAAGATTTAGCCGAAATAAATAAAAAAGAAAAAGGCAAAACCTTGGTAGCAAAAATTTTGTACTAAAGCATATCATATTATATGTTCACTGTGTAGATATGCTCATGTAGAGTCCAAAAAAAAATAGATTATCCATTTTATAATTTTTCTGTAATTTACTATGATTTTTCAAAGATTTAGCCGAAATAAATAAAAAAGAAAAAGGCAAAACCTTCATAGCAAAAACTTTGTACTAAAGCATACCATATTATATGTTCAATGTGTAGATCTACTCATGTGGAGTGCAACAAAATTGGATTTTTCATTTTATGATTTTTCTGTGATTTACTATGATTTTTCAAAGATTCAGCCAAAATAAAAAAAAGAAAAAGACAAAACCGGCGCACTGTAGCAAAACCACCGTTTACTGTAGCAAAACCGCCTTCGAAACCGCACCAGGGAGGTAAAATACACGGTTTGAAAAGTTGAGGGAGGTGATTTGCCCGGTTTTAGAGTTGAGGGAGGAAAATCGGACTTTCGTGAAAGTTGGGGGAGGAAAAGTAGACCTTTTCCTTCTTTTTATTACGCAGGGCTTTAACCACTTTTCCAACTGATATTTGAAACTATTTTAAAAGTTATTACAAACTCTTAGACTTTGTATAAATAATTTTGAAATATAAATTTAAAATAATTTTGAGTGTTTCCTCCTTTTTTCAAACATGTTTTGGAAATTCTCTTTAAACTCTGTTTTTAATTGATCATTTTAAAACTATTTTCAATCTAATTTTAAAATAAGAAAAACAGATATTTTTAAAAACCATTTTCAACTGAAATTTTGAACATACTTTTAGCGGAAATATATTATAGCTATTTTGAAAATATATATGCTTTTCTGAGCACATTTTAGTAAATACTTTTCAAACTCAAACTTAAGCTTAATCTTGGAAATGGTTTTCTAAAACACAGTTGTGAATTTTTTTTTTTGAAAATATATAAAATAAAAATATCGAAACAACAACGAGTTGTTTGGTCAGACCGAACCCATACCACCAGCCGTAGCCCCAAGGATGTCAGAGGCCCAGGTGGCGCCCGACTCCAACGCGTTGCCGCGTTGGTGGATGTTAAACATTCGAACTGATCGGAACTTCCAATGTTTGGATTAGAAGTTCCAATTAGCTTTTGTCTGAAACCCGACACTTGTTTTTTGGAGATTCCGGACATTCTGAATCGGAGCCTCCAATAGAAACTGGCAGAATTAGCTCTCCGTCATCAGTTCATCACCTCCTTTAGATCCACAACAATTGACAATGTCGCATTTCCTCTTGATCATGTTGTAATAAGGAAAAGAGGTAAGGTGTAGTACTCATCAGAAATAACAGAAGCTAAAATTTCTACAGACAGGGATGCTCGTAATCCCTAAATTGCTAGTATTACAGTTCAGGAATTCACAATCAACATTGACACTGAAAGTTACAGCTCTGTTCCTACCTCACATCACTGCAAATTATTTTAGAAACCCTTTTGAACTGAAATGTGGAACATACATTTAGCCTATTTTTGGAAAATATGATAAGCTATTTTGAAAATATATTCCCTTTTGTAAGAACATTTTATTACTTTTCAAACTTAAACTTAAGCTTAAGCTTGAAAATAGTTTTCTAAAACATACTTTTGAATAAGTTTTATTTCTGAAAATACAAAAATAAAAATATCGAAACCACAGCGAACTGTTTGATCAGACCGAACCCATACACCAGCCATTGCCCCACCCCCAAGGATGGCAGAGGTCCAAGTCGCCGGACTCCATCGCGGTAAGCCTAGCACGAGCCACCCCGATGACGCACGGTGGTTTTGGTGGAGGTTAAACTTCCGATTTGGGAACTTGTGATTTGAAAAGGCCCCAATCCTAAGGCATTATTGAATTTTGGAGATCTCAGACATTCGGACTGATCGGAACTTCCAATGTTTGCATTAGAACTTCCAATTAGTTTTTGTCTGAAACCTGAGTGTCGTTCTGGAGATTTCGTACATTCTGAATCGGAGCATCTAATAGAAATTGACAGAATTAGCTCTCCATCACCAGTTCACCACCTTGAGATCAACAAAAATTGGCAATGTGGCATTTCCTCTTGAGCATGTTGTAAGGAAAAGAGGTTATGTCTAGTACTCGTCAGAAATAACAGAAGCTAAAATTTCTACCGACAGGGACGCTCACAACCTCTAAACGGCTAGTATTACAGTTCAGGAATTCACCATCAACATTGACGCTGAAAGTTACAGTTCTGTTCCAACCTCACATCACTGCAACCTCAGTAATTCACCATCAGCAAAGCCCAAACAGTTTTCGTTTCCCCTTCTTACACCCAGAATCAGATCAGACCTTCCCTGCAGAAATCCTACCTTACCTAGTCTGCAAAGACCTAGTCATCGAGCTGGAAGAGTGGAAGGCCTTGGTGAAGAAGGCCGGCCAGCAGAGGTAGGTGGCGAGGATGCTGCTGACGGTGGAGGCGCTCATGAGCATGTACGTGACGACGATCTGCAGCTGGATGGCCTCCAGCGGCGACACGCCGCCCATGATGAGCCCCGTCATTGTGCCCGGCAGCACGATCAGCCCCACCGTCTTGGCGCTGTCGATGTCCGGCGACAGCGCGATCACCAGCGACCGCTTCACCTGCTGCTGCGTTGCCTGCCGCGGCGTCGCGCCGAGAGCCAGCGCCGTCTCCACCTGATTCATCGATGCAGACAACTATGGGCAGCTTCTAACTTTCGTCATTCTGTCTTTGTTGTACTACTATTCACGGTGGTCTCAGTCAGAACTTTATTATAAAGAATTCGATAAGCAAGAACTAAAAAATTATGAGCACAGGTGCTCTGTTTCTGATGTAACAGCTTCTGACTTTCGTGCCATGTCCTTGCAGAACCGAGAAGAATTGGACAAGCAAGGATGAGTATTAACAATTGAGCAGCAATGCAAAAGCGGTGAAGAGGTGACTGACTGACCAGGTTCCTCTGGATCTTGACGTCCTCCCGGAGCTTCTTCATGGTGACGCCGGTGACGGTCATGGCGTACCCGACCATCATGCCGTCGACGGGGATGATGTAGCGCGGGGTGAAGGGGAAGACGCTGAGCAGGACTGGCAGGAGTACGGTGATGGCGGTGCCGACGAGGATGGAGACGCAGGCGATGTACTTCCCGCGGGGCACCTGCTTGGCGCGCTGGCCCGCCGTGTAGCCGGCCACCGTCACCTGCAAGACAGCGTTGGTGAGCCAAACGATGGTGTCCTGATTCCTGAACCGAATTGGGAATCTATAAAAATGACATCTTTAGCTGCTGCCAGTCTGCCACCGCCACGCCACTCAGAGCACGCATGCGTCCTTGGAAATTGAATTCGGCTCTGATCGACCGGGAAGAGACGAAAGTGGAGGAAGCAGGGAGGAGGTGGATCGGAGATGGTGGATACCATACCATGAAGAGGTAGACGAGCAGGCTCCAGAGCGCGTTCTTCTGGGTGAAGATGAACTGGAGCACGAAGCCGATGACGGAGAGCTGGAGGAAGGCGCGCGCGGTAGCGTAGAGCATCTCGCCTTCCAGCCCCAGGCGCTGCGAGAAGCTGAGCACGACGGCCATGGCCACCACGGCCGTGGCCGCCACCGGCTTCAGCAGTTCAGCATGCCGAGCAGGAAGTCGCGCCAGAACCCCGGCGCCCCCGGGTCCACCTGCTTCGCCACCAGTTTCAGCCACGCCATGCCGGCGTGCCGCTCCATCACCCACCGGCCCGCAGAAAGCAGCTGCTCTGTTGGGCAGAGCTTGCTGCCACGAGCCGCCGGAGGAGGAGGGGGAGGAGGAGGAGGATGTCCGCGGCGGGCCCACAGGACGGTGACTTATCGATCGATGAGTAATGTGTGTCCAGGGGCGGTCGGGTCAACTTAGGTGGGGCCCACAGGGCTGTGGTGGACCCAGCGTCTAAATTGAGCCTCCGCAAATCACAGGGCGCCGATCAAGCGAACAGGGTTATATGTCTTGAAGCTTGCTGCAGAGGGTGTTGCAATGAAAACTCTAGCATGCGCCAACGACGGAGCCCGGGTGGGCGTCCAGGGTCGCCGGACCCTGGGACACAGGGTGATGATTGGTGGGCTTTGGAGCCGGAGAAACATGACGATCATTCAGTGAAGTCAGCTTACCGAAAGTTGGATGCAACGCGTATTTGTGGTGATGAGTTGATGCCGGGAGGATCAGGAGATGATTCATGGAAGAATTTGGAAGCTTAGTGTGTCCCCCAAAAGCTAAGGTTTTTTGGTGTAGGGTTCTCACTACTTGAAACAAGGTCTTTGCCGAGTGCAAACTGCTTTACCGAGTGTCAAAAATCGGGCACGCACTCGGCCGAGTGCCGCACTCGGCAAAGAATTGCACTCTTTGCCGAGTGTCGGGCACTTGGCAAAGCACTTCTTTGCCGAGTCCCAGGCTCTCGGCAAAGCACGGCACTCGGCATAGGCTGCCCCTTGTAACGGTGTTCGGCCACGTTCTTCGTTGCCGAGTGCCTGCTGTTAGTCACTCGGCAAAGATTTTTTTTTGGAAAATACTTTGCCGAGTGCCCCTGACACGGCGCTCGACAAAGATTCAATATTTTTTTTGAAAATAGCTTTGCCGAGTGCTCCATGAGTCGGCACTCGACAAAGAGAGGAATTAAAAAAATTATATTTTTTTTGGAAAATATTTTGCCGAGTGCCTTTTTTTAAAATGGCTTTGCCGAGTGCCCCATGAGTCGGCACTCGGTAAAAAGAGGAATTAAAAAAATTACAAAACCCTCTTTGCCGAGTGCCAGCAGTAGGACACTCGACAAAGACCCCCTTTGCCGAGTGCCATGCCCCGGCACTTGGCAAAGTTTTTTTTATTTTGGCCTCCAAATTTTTTGTGCAGCCCTTTTAAAGTACGAGGAACTCCTTGTTAGAATTTGAAGATTTTTTGTGGCTTGTTGGTATATTTAGTTACTTTATTTCGTTTACTTGAATTTTTTCGAAAAATATAAATTTGAACTGTACGTGGTACGAATAATGGAATTTAATGATTCAAAAAATGATAGTCATGTTACTGAGTGTAGTGTGAGGCCGTATCCAGGAACGGACCCGAAATTTCGAACATCTTGTTCACGAAACATAACCGTGAACTTGCGTGCGAAGTGTTTTTAAATTCTATAAAAAGCAAACGAAGTCCAAAAATCATGAAACTTGTTGAGATGTTGTGATATCCTATTTGGAGGCTATGATAAAAATTTCAAAAGATTTCGTGCACGTTGTCACGTACGATGCTTACAAATCAGGACATCTCTACATGTGCGTTTGCTTTTTATAGAATTTAAAAACACTTCGCACGCAAGTTCGCGGTCATGTTTAGTGAACAAGATGTCTAAAATTTTGGGTCCGTTCCTGGATGCGGCCTCACACTACACTCAGTAACATGACTATTATTTTTTGAATCATTAAATTCCATTATTCGTACCACGTGCAGTTCAAATTTGCATAATTCGAAAAAATTCAAGTAAACGAAATAAAGTAACTAAATATATAAAAAAGCCACAAAAGATCTCCAAAACCTAATGAGGAGTTCCTGGTACTTTAAAAGGGTTGCACAAAAAAATTGGAGGCCAAAATCAAAAAAAACTTTGCCGAGCGCTAGGGCATGGCACTCGGCAAAGGGGGCCTTTGCCGAGTGCCAAGAATAAGGCGCTCGACAAAGAGAATTTTCGATTTTTTTATAAATTTCCTCTTTGCCGAGTGCCTAGGCATTTAAAAAAACTATGTCGATGGCCGGATCGGGGCACTCGACAAAGTTGCCTCCTTTGCCGAGTGCCTCCCTGATCCGGCGCTCGGCAAAGGGGCGGGAAAGGTATTTCAAAAAAAAAACTATGCGACGGCCGGATCGGGGCACTCGGCAAAGTTGCCTCCTTTGCCAAGTGCCTCCCTGATCCGGCGCTCAGCAAAGGGGCGGGTGGGGGCACTTAGGCGAATTCGGTCGGGCAGTCCAGGCCACACAGATAGACAGCCCCCGCGCGCCGCTCCCGGCCAACGCCGCCGCTCTCGGCGGTCCCCGCGTCGCCGCCCGCCAATGTCGGCCCGCACCCACGCTGCGCACCACCCTCCCCTCCCCGTGCGCCGCGCCCGCGGCCGCCCCCGTGCCCGCCAGCCACTGGGCCGCCGCTGACGCCGTGTGCCGCCCTCCTTCCCCGCGCCGCGCGCCGCGCGCCCCAGCCCCTCCCCGTGCCGTGCGCCGGCGCCTGCCCCTGCCCCTGCCCCCGCCAGCCCCCGCCCCCGTGCCCGCGTGTGGCCGACCGTGGCCGGCTCACCCACGCCGGCTCGCTAACGCCGGCGGGTGGAGGGGGGAGGAGGAGGAGGAAGGGGAGGAGGAGGAGGAGCCGGCCCTGCCCCCTGCCGCCACCGCCACGCCTCCATCCGGCCACGCCCCGTGGACCGCCCGCCCCGACGCCGGCCATGCCCGACACCATTCCCGACTCCGGCGACCCCGACCCCGATGATGGCCAAAGTGTAAATTCTCTAGGTACTTGGAGGTAGACTCTGATGATGGCCAGAAGAGGCAACTTATGATCCCCATGAAAATCCTACGGTACCTTCCGTTCCTACTGAGGATCCAATGGCTATACATGATCGAGGAATCCGCGAAATAGATGACATGGCACAAAAATGGCAAACGATACAATCTTGACAAGATGGTACATCCATCCGATGGTGAAGCTTGGATCCGCTTTAATGACAAACATCGTGACAAAGCAGATGAGGCTCGTAATGTACGTGTCACGCTAGCAACAGATGGGTTCAATCCTTATGGAATGATGGCTGCCCCATACACATATTGGCCCATATTTGTTATCCCCCTCAATCTCCCCCCGGTGTCTCCTTTCAACGACATAACGTATTCTTGTCGTTGATAATTCCCGGACACCCAGGGAGTAATATGGGTGTGTTCATGGAGCCCGTGTTTGATGAATTGGTCCGTGCTTGGGACGAAGGGGTATGGACATATGATCGAGCTACAAAGACAACCTTCAAAATGCACGGTTGGTACCACTACTCCCTACATGACTTCCTAGCATATGGGATATTCTGTGCCTGGTGTGTTCTTGGGAAGTTCCCATGCCCAATATGTAAGGAAGGTGTGAGGTTCATTTGGTTGTAGAAGGGTGGCAAATATTCGTCGTTTGGCAGACATCGCCAATTCCTCCCTCTTGACCATCCATTCAGACAAAACATCAAGAACTTTACGAAAGGTGTCAAAGTGACAGACCCTGCACCACGGATGATGACTGGTGCCGAGGTTCATGCTCAGATAGATGCTCTCGTACCCAATGAAGAAGGTGGTTTTTGTGGGATATGGTGAGCAACACATGTGGACTCATATCTCGGGCATGACGAGGCTCCCCTATTTCAATGACCTTCTTCTGCCACATAACATTGATGTAATGCACACTGAAAAGAATGTCACCGAGGCACTTTGGGCAACATTCATGGACACTGAAAAGTCTAAGGACAACCCTAAGGCTAGAGTGGACCTAGCAACGTTGTGCGATAGACCAAATCAAGAGATACAACCTCCTAGTCGTGGCAAGACATGGAGAAGGCCTAAGGCCGATTTCGTCTTGAAAAAGGACCAAAGGAGGGAAGTACTTGAATGGATCCAGATGCTAATGTTCCCTGATGGGTATGCAGTGAATCTAAAGAGAGGAGTAAACTTAGGCACTTTGCGAGTCAACGGGATGAAGAGTCATGACTACCACATATGGATTGAGCGGCTTCTTCCAGCGATGGTTCGAGGCTATGTCCCGGAGCATGTCTGGCAAGTGCTAGCAGAGTTGAGCTACTTCTTCTGCCAGCTTTGTACCAAGGAGCTCTCTCGAACCATCATTGATGACTTGAAAAAAGCGGCACCCATGTTGCTCTGTAAGTTGGAGAAGATCTTTCCACCTGGCTTCTTCTTGCCGATGCAACATTTGATTGTGCACCTCTCGTATGAGGCATGGATGGGGGGGCCGTGCTGGCCCGTTGGTGCTATCCAATCGAGAGATGTCTGAAGACTCTTTGCAAAAAATGTAGAAATAAAGCTAAAATTGAGGCTTCCATTGCAGAGACATACATTCTAGATGAGGTGCCAAACTTCACAGAGAAATACTACACTGAGAACCTTCCTAGCGTTTATAATTCACCCCCTCGTTATAATGCTGGCAAAAATGAATCGAACCTCAGCCTTTTCCAAGGGCAACTCGGAAGCACAAGTGCATCGACCACTAAGCAATTGAAAAATGAAGAGTGGTGCAGTATCATGCTATATGTGTTAACCAACCTTGTCGAGGTGTAGCCATTCATTGGGTAAGTTCTGAATGAACTTGTTTCATTTCGCCGTATGTCCTTGTTTCTTCGTCCAACCCCCTTATTTCTCGTTGGTACAGGGAATTTCTTTGTCAATCCTAGCATGGATCAAGGCAACCTACCCCGCAAGAAAATGATACCCTTCTTTCATAGGGTGCGAGACTAGGGAGCCCTGATTCCATTTGTTGGTTCAAACAGAAAGCCCAAACTGATGTGCCTATAAGTGATGAGCTGAGACAGGTTGCAAACGGCTGTGCCATTAGGGTCAAGTCATTTACTGGTTATGACGTGAATGAATATCGTTTTCACACAGCAAGCTACGAGCATTGTCAGCCCAATTGAAAAACCACAAACAGCGGAGTTGTTATGCCCGGCACTAATGGACTCGACTATTATGGAAGAATTAAAGAAATCTACGAACTATCATTCTATGGTTCCAAACCTCTTAATTCTGTCATATTCAAATGCCACTGGTTTCATCCTGGAGTAATGAGACGGACCCCTAAGCTTGGGCTAGTCAAGATTCGACAGGATTTCGTCTATCCAGGAAAAAATGTCTACATTGTGGCTCAATAGGCCATCCAGGTTTATTATACGTCATACGCGTGCAAAGACATCGAGCATCTTAAGGGTTGGTCTATTGTGCACAAGGTATCGTCACGCGGTAAACTACCTGTCCCAAACGATAAAGATTACAACTTCAACCCAAACACATATAATGGAGAGTTCTATCAAGAAGAGGGGCTACAAGGGAGGTTTGACATAGACTTAACCGAAGAGATAGGAATGGAAGTAGACAATGAAAGGGATGATGACGAGGACGCTGGAGATGAGGTGCGAAATCTGAAGGACATACAAATGCTTGAGCGGTTACGTTTAGGCAATGACAATGAAGACAACATTCCTCCTTCGGATAGTGTTGTTGAGTTGGACAATGTTGATAGTGATGACGAGACCTATGATCCAGCTAATCTTAATCATGAAGATTATTTCTAATACGTGTAATACTATGTTTTTTGTAATTATGTTTTATTCATTTTTGCATATATTTCCAACATGTATTACTATGTTTTTGGTAATTATGTTTTGTTCATTTTGCACCTATTTCTAATTACGTCTTATTTTTTCTTTTTTATTGCAGGTGATTGAACAAAGATGGCGGACGACCGTCATAGGTCTGTGAACTCGATTTACCAAAGACCACGCCGGCAGCAGGAGGAGGCGGAGGGGGCGACGAAGGGGTCGGATAGGAGGACGAGGACCACCGGCCGCAGGAGGGGGCCGTCTCCTCCCACGCCGTGTGAGGAGCTGGAGGAGGAGGTGGCACCCGTGGACGAGTCAGACGAGGAGCTGGTTCGGTAGATGGACGAGGAGGAGGGGCTGCACGAGGACGACGAGGGGAAGGCAGCTGGCACGTGTTTCGCTTCCTCTGACTCCTCTTTGAGTGTCTACTTGCGAGGTCCCGCGAGCCTCCCACAGGTTCCGTTTCCTCACCAACGCCTAGTGATTTGCCCCGAAGGGCAAAAGTAAGTAACTTTATATGTTATCACCACTACTTCATATAATATGATGAAAAAAAACTAATAATTTTTCTTAATCACTTGTGCAGGAACTGGGTGGTTGTGTCGGGTGGTAGCACACGGCTAGTCAACATCATCCTAGGTCTTCTGTGCAGGCAACACTTCCTCGGTATTGTCACGTATGCATCGAAGACGGAGCTGTCCTACTCATTTGACCACTACGCCGTCACCCCTGATGCGGAGTACCCCAACAAGGTGGTGCGGGTGAAGGCAAAGTTTTGGGTAAGTCTCCCTCGCACAACATTGCTCAATACGTCGCATTCATTGGAATTTTCTTGAAATAATAAATGGATACATCGCTTTTGTATGCAGACTTATTTTAGATGCGAGGAGGGATTTGAGGCTAGGGCGGAGCAGGTGACTACCAAAGCCTGTAAAAAAATCGTCACCAACATGCATCACGAGGTGCGCATCCAGCCCATCGTAACCTACTACGGGTCGAAGCTTGGAGAGAGGAAAACCAAGAAAGACGCAAGAGAGATGCAGCTGACCTGGGAGTAGTACCTTGAGGTAAATGAAGAACATCAATATTGATTCATTTTGAGATTAAGTTGGTTTAATTTGATCTTCTTATATGTCCAATACTTGATGACGTGTAGATGATTCCCTGGTGGTGCCAAGCGTATCCCGAGTGCTGGGCGATGATGGTGGAGAGGTGGTTCACAGAGGAGTACCTCAAGATGCACAGGGATGCCTGGGACCGTCGTTTGCAGATGCAAGGTCCAGCACACCATCAAGGCAACCGCAGCCTCGCCAGATACAAACAAGTATGGGTACATGAATTCATTTATCTATTGTGACGCTCAGTTCTGCCTGATTTCTAATCATCGTGCTGTCTTTCTCGCAGTCGGCGTCACATAGTGGCCAGGCTTGCTCGGACTTCCAGGCATGGTGTATGGCCCACAAGGCAAGGCGACGTTTGACGTCTCCTTCAACCTGGAGGACCCGCCCGAGGAATACACGAACCCGAGCGTCCACTCCCGCATCAGTGAGTACACTAAGGTGGCGAGGTCGCTCCATGGGCCAGACCACGATCCGAGCACCCAGGACTTCGATGGAGAGGCCGTCATGAGGGCGGGGCAAGGCAAGAAGCATAGGCGGTTCTGGCTTGGCGACGGCGTCATCGACACGACCTCTACTCCCTCTCTCTCCTAGATCCGAGCACGGAGCACGAGCGAGAGCCCGACCATTCGCACACGGCCGACCGTTGCACAGCATCGGGTCGACGCACTCGAGGTTATTCCTATTTTCCTCGTCGTACATTAATCTTTACACATCTTAATTAGCTTTGCATTACTGAAACATTGGAGTGAAATATTGCAGGCCCGGCTGGAACAAGAAATGAGGCAACGTCAGGAGCTGGAGGCCAAGCAGCAGAGGATAGCGGCCCAGCTGGAGGCCGAGCGGGCCGAGCGGCAGGCCCAGGCACAGAGGCTGATGGACATTACGGAGTTCCTACAAGGGCTTGGGTAACGTGTGGGCTTCTCTCTGCCAGCTTGGCTGTTGGTTCCACCTCCGCCTCCGCGTCCTGCAGCTGCAGCTACTCCTGTGAGTATGAAAGTTTTTTTTACTTTCGCTTGTGCTTTGCTTGTATGGCCTCTACCTTCCTAGATTAGCTATCCAAATAATCTTGTCTCATATGCAATCTTTTCTCCTTGGTGCAGCCTCCATCTGATAGTGGTTCGAATAATCCACCTCATGCGCCTCCGAATGATGGAGCTGGGCCTTCACCACAGTCGCAGTGGCCACCTTCGAGATGAGTGCACGTTGTATTTTTTTATTTGTTGTTCACATGGTGATTGACTTGTGATATACTTGTGATGGACTTGTGGACTTTGATGGACTTGTGATGGACTTGTGGATTTATTTGGATAGACTTGAGCACTTATTGTTATATATGTGATATATATTGTGATGGATGTGATATATGTGATGGATGTGTGGATGGATGAGATATATATGTGATTGATGAGATATATATGTGATGGATCAGATATATATGTGATTGATGAGATATATATGTGATATATGTTTGTATGAATTTATTTGTCATGATGGAATGTAAAAAAAATAAAAATTATCGTTTTTGGTCACTTTGGCGAGTGTTGCACTCGGCAACCTTTGCCGAGTGCCATGCCATGGACACAGCACTCGGCGACCATGGCACTCGGCAAAGAATTTCTTAAAAAAACAAACTTTGCCGAGTGCCGGCCACGGGGCACTCGGCAAAGATTTTTTTTAAAAAAAATCAAACTTTGACGAGTGTCGGCCAAAGGGCACTCGACAAAGAAATTTTTGAAAAAAAAGTCTTTGCCGAGTGCCGGCCAATAGGCACTCAGCAAAGAATTTTTTTTAAAAAAAAATTAAAACTTTGCCGAGTGCCGTCTAGCGGCCACTCGGCAGAGATTTTTTTAAAAAAAATTCAAACTTTGCCGAGTGCCGGCTAAGGGGCACTCGGCAAAGAAATTTTTGAAAAAAATAAAACACCTTTGCCGAGTGCCGGTCAGAGGGCACTCGACAAAGAAATTTTTGAAAAAAAAATAAAAAATCTTTGCCGAGTGCCTGCAGGGTTAGCACTCGGCAAAGCGACCGTCAACGGGGCCGGCGCCATGACGGTCGCTTTTCTGGCCGAGTGCCCGATATAAGGCACTCGGCAAAGAGGGCTTTGCCGATCAAATTTTTGCCGTGTGTTCTTTGCCGAGTGCAGTGTCTCCATGAATTTATTCTAGCGAAGGATATTGTTAATTAGCGCCAAATTAAGCCAACTGCTTTCTGTGATTTATGCGCAGTTGAAATGGAGTCCATAAAACACATTCTTGCTGAATGCACAGTCACAAAAGGTGTTCTTGTGGAATGTTAAGTTTCTAACAGGAGCAAATCTACCCAGACTATACCCTCACCTCACACCTAGGCGAGTGATATCATGCTGGCCACTGTACGCTCTGACAAGGATCGTAGTATTTTCATCATTAGTATGTACTCGTTGTCGATGAAAAGGAACAAACGCCGCCACGGGGAGATTTAGCCGCCATTTTTTGAAATAGAACCGTGGGACAAAGCCCCCGGCAACTCAATTAAACAACATAACTTACATCCGAACAGGCACCCCACATCCACTCACAGAAACGCACACAAGGAAATAAGAAGAAACAAGAGAGAAATGGAGAAAAAAGAAAAGCCGAAAGGCCAAAGAAGAAAACAGAAACACCTATGCACTAAAATATTGTTGAGCCAAGTTCTGATAGCAGTATGAAGACCGGGCTTGATTCTGTAGAGGTGAAGACAAACATCATGCCGAAAAGCCACTTTCTAGTCCACAAGACTGGGGGGTTTCCCTTCAAAAATCAGTGCATTTCGCTCCTTCCAAATACATTAAACCGCCACTAGGAAAATTTCCATGAAGAGAGGTATATTGGATGCTATTCTGGCTTCCAAAAGATTCTGAAAGCAATCCAAAGAGTTGGACAACCGTACATAAAATGGAGCCATTATGCTCTTCAGCTACAGCCCTGACCCCGACCCCTCCCGTCGCCCCTACAGCGGGCAAGCCTAGATCTGCTGGCGCGGCCGTGCCCCCTTCACCATCGCCGCCCGCTGGAGCGCGCTCCCCATCCCATGACCACCCACACACCCAACTCTCCTAGCCAGTGGTGCCCCATAGCGGCATATCGAGCCCATCTTCCACTGTGCAAGCCCGGTGACCCGCATGGCGCCGCCCCGACGCCCCGGCCTCAAATCCATCGTCGTGGGGCCGCATTTACTCCTCAGAGCGTCCGCTGCTGCTCCCTGCATGATGGACCAGGCGGATGGTAGGGCTCGTAAGTGAGTGAGTTTCTCCTGCCCCCTCAACGCCCCTCGTGCAAAGAGTTACTACTCCAACAGAAATCCGTCCACAAAGTCTTGCCTCAGATATGCAACAATGTCGCCAACTACCGTTGCACTGGTCACTGGACATTCAGTTCATCCTCGAGCAGCTGGTGCGCCCCATATTGAAGGCGGAGCTCCTTCCCGAGGTGGGTCGCTCAAGGAGACTGCTGGGTTGAGCCTGCACGTCGTTGGGGCGCATTCATTGCTCAAGGAGGCTGTCGGAGCAAGTCTGCATGCCTCTCATGGTAGAAGAAGAAGCTAGTTGGTCCAAGGTTTGCCCGAAGCACTGGTGGCGACTCCCCAAATACAAGGAACCACCAACTTCAAGGCCCTCAACCACCAAGGTCACATCCACACGCTCCTACCCCAACAAAGACTTCCTGAGGCGCATGAGAGGTAAATGCTCCAGATGTCTCTCTCTTGGGCATGCAACTATAGAATGCAGGGACCCTGTGCAGTGCATGAGTTATGTCCGCTAGGGGCATACAAGCAAAAAATGCAGAGACATGGCTTCATCCTCATGGCAGCTGTTGACGGTCGATAACACCCTCTTTTACCGTCAACATTCGACCCAAAATCACATGAAATGACACATGAAATGATAGGTTTATGCTTGAATTTTACCTAGTTCCACTTGTGCTTGGAGTTTTATTTGTATGTAGGAAATAAGTGAAATATGGCCAAAAATGGTACAAACTTGAAGTGTGCAAGCAAGTGGATGTGACAGGAGGCCAACGGCCCATAGGCAGGCGCCGCCCGGCCCCCTGGGTGCCAACTCAGCCCCCTGCCATGTCAGTGATCCATGGGAGAGCCTCCTCGACCAATCACAAGCAATCTCGCGGATCACTTGATCAACGGTCACAATGATGCTTCACATGGATTGAAGGGCCCACTTGTCATGCTCTCCACGCTCCATTCTTGCACGTGCTGATGAAGAGCCGACTTGGGATGGTTACACAACCACCATAGGGAGTGATCAAGCGCCGTTGGATGCCAAGTCAGTGGGATGGAGGGCTAGGTGGCGCCCCTTATGGCCGGCCGGCGCCCCCTGCCTCCACCGACCTTGCCACTCCTACAAGTACCCCCATGCCTCTCTACACTATAAATAGAGGGGGTAGCTCACGTTAGAACTCGCCCCACAACACAAAGCTCATTCTTGTAATAGATTTCAAGCTCTCTAGCTCTCTAGCTCTCTAGCTTAGGCTTAGAGTGAGTAGCTTAGAAGAGGAGTAGAGTGGAGTCAAGGAGCTTCTCTTCGGTGACTAGGAAGAGTCTTCCAAGTCTCTGGTATAGTTTCTTTTGTATTCTTTACTTTCTGCATTTATTATTTAGTATTTACTTTCAGTTATTTACTTTATAGTACTTGCATTGTGTGCTTTACATTCTAGTAGCTTAGTCATTAGTGTTAGGTCATTAGTGGCTTAGGTGCTAGCTTGTGTGTGCATAATTAGTAGCTTAGGTTATCTTTTGGTTAGTAGTAGTGCGTTAGTACCGGTTCCACCGTCTGGTTAGGGTGCTTCGATCTCATTTCACCGAAGCTCGGATCGAAGTAGTATATCGATAGATTAAGCATGGTGCTTAGGCTATAGATTACCTGTGGATACGGCTAGGTGGATGGATAGGTTGGGGTAGTTGGCAAGTGGTGATAGCCTTGTCCATCCTCTGTATTCCCCCACGTTTAGGCTTAGTTATTGAATCATAGGGCTCATGGCAGACCTTGTCTATTAACTCTCCTAGTTGGTATGCGGGCTGTGTTCCGAAGTGCTATCGTATTCCTACTCACTGCTAGTGTAGCTTAGCTGCTTTAGAAAAGATAAAACACTCCTCACTCTCCCCCCTCTAGCTATCTCTTAGAGTAGCTTACCTGTAGTAGTCAGTTTAGGTAGATCAACCCCTTCCTACACTATCATTCGTTCATCCAGGATATAAATCTAGGGAGCCTAGCCTATAGATTGATCCTATATAGATTCAAAGCCTCCCGCCTTCCTGTGGGAAAAATATAAATTCAACACTTGGGACTCATCGAGCGAAGTTCCACGCGATAGTTTTGTGCGCTTGCGGAATTCCTCCAATAGTGATATAAGAAGTATCAACAAGCATTTCTGGCATTGTTGTTGGGGAAGGCAACTGACCACGAATTTATAAGGCTCGATCTATTCCGTAGGTTGTCCTTAGTTATCCTAGTTTTCCTTTTTTCCCTTTTATCCTCTTTTATCCCTTCGCTACCCTACACGATGGCTAAAAAGTCCATTCATGATTTTTGCGCACCCTCGGCTGCTAATGTAGACACCGGACCCAATGTTATACAATGGGACGCTAACTTTGAGCTTAAGCCAGCGTTAATTACTATGGTTCAAGCTAGTCCGTTTTGTGGGAAAGCCCATGAGGATGCGAATGCTCACCTCCAATATTTCTTGGAGATTTGTAGCACATTCATGATTAAAGGGAGTGAGCCAAGAGGATATTCGTCTTTGCCTTTTTCCTTTCTCACTGTTAGTGTAAGTGCATTCGCCCCCGATGTGGGTTTTGGATAATTAATGACAATCAAATTAGGGACTAACATGTTTATCTAAGTGAATACGCAGGTGTTAGTCCAATGAAAGAATTTGAATGGTCACATTTGGTGATGATAGCACCCTCAATTCCAGTGATTGGAAAGCATTCCATCTCAAGTGGCTCAACTAGATTTTATTCTTTTGGCTTGAGTCATAGGAAACGCCGCACTATCAAGAGGGATACAAATGAGGCTATCTAGATAGGGAATTAATGCTCAATATGTGTTTGGTTATGCATTCGAGAGACACCTTTGCACTCACGGACACTTAGTGAGGTGTTTTATGCCTGGGAGCACTGGTAGTACCGGTGAACAACCAGTAGTACCGGTAGGCATAAATCCCACCGGTGGTAGTGCTTTAGTTCTGCGAGCTTTTGTTCTAGCGATAGTACCGGTGGTTGACCGGTAGTATCGATCTTGACCGGTGGTACCGGTGAAAGTCTGGTAGTACCGGTAAGTCTATTTACCGCAAAACTCATCTTTGCAGTAAACTGTTCTAGCGGTAGTACCGGTGGTTGAACCGGTGGTACCGGTCATTGACCGGTGGTACCGGTGAAAGCCCGGTAGTACCGGTAGGCTATTTTCTCGCAAAATCCCCGGTAGGTTGACTGTAACGGTCGGAACCCTAGGGACCGGTAGTACCAGTGGGCCCTCTCAGGTAGTACCGGTACTGCTTCGAAGATAAGTGTATAAATAGCTCTCCCCTTCATTTCTAACCGTTACCCACGCCATTTACTCTCACCTACCTTCAGACAAATAGCTCCCAAGCATTGACTCACCCTCTCTCTCTTCCTCTTTGCTCCGAAATCCAATCCCTTGCAAGATTTGAGTAGAGTGAAGAGATTCGAGAGTGGAAAGCTTCGATTCGCATCTTGAGCACTTGGTTCCCCTCCTAGTTGGCTTGGTTTGTGTTTGTTACTCTTGGGTTCTTGGAACCCTAGCCGGCTAGGCGTTCTTCGTGGTTGCCTGTGTTGTTCTACTTGTGAGGGCACCCCGAAGTGTTTGTATCATCCTTGTATTCTTAATGGAAATCTTAGGCTAACCTTTGTGGTTGCTTGTGGGAGGCAAGGAGGTGGAAGAGACTCCGACCTTAGTGGTCACCTCAACAACGAGGATGTAGGAACTCCTTTGTGGGGTTGTCGAACCTCGAGATAAATCATGTGTCCCGCATGCTTGTTGCTGCTGCTGCTTGTGATTACTTGAGATATTACTTGTTCTTTGTGTTCTTCCTCTATCCTTATCTCTCTCATAGGTTGTGGGTGCCCGATCTACAACTTGGTGAAGGAACAAGCAAAAGGGAGTTCATTAACTTCATCAACATCATTTTTGGCAGTGGCGTAAAACTCAGATCTGAAATTACTACTCGCAAATCTCTAATTTCATAGTTTTAGTAGGGTACCGATAGTACCGGTGGTTTACGTCGGTAGTACCGGTGATCTCTCACCGGTAGTACCGGTAGGTATTTAACTTTCGCATTGAGTTTTTGAGTTTCAGGTTTTTAGATTCGCCTATTCACCCCCTCTAGGCCTATTAGATCCTTTCAATTGGTATCAGAGCGGGATCCTCGTGATTAGCGCTTCACCGCGTGAGGTGAAACCATGGCCACCTTTGATGATGACACCTTAAACAAGCTAGTTGAGTTGCTTGCCGAGAAACTCAGTGATAGGCTTCTAGAGCAACAAAAGGAGCAAATGAACAAGATGCAAGATGAGATGAACAAGTTGAAGGAAGCCGTGAGCAAGAAGGTTGAAGATGTGGCAAGTGGTGGTAATGGAGATGGTGAGCATGAAGCAATCAAGACACCTAAAGGGTTTGCTCGTGTTTCATATGAGTACTCTTCATATAGCAAATCCAATACACACTTGCCAACCATCAATCCCGGCAAACCACCTCAATTTGATGGAGTTAGATACAACGATTGGGCTCATAGAATGAAGATGCATCTCATTGCCGCAAGATGTTGGGAGATTGTAGAAGTGGGTGTTAGAGCTTTGGAAGAAGATGGTGAGTTGACAACCGAAGATTACCTTGACATACAACAAAATGCTACAACTGCCTCCTTGATTCTATCATGCCTCAATCAAGAAGATTACAACAAGGCCAATGGCATGGAAAGTGCAAAGCAAATTTGGGATACTTTGAAGGTATCATTTGAAGGTGACAAAAGTGTGAGAAAGGGAAACATTGAGCTACTCCAAAGAAAAATTGAGAACTTTGTGATGATTGAAGGTGAAACTACCCAAGCTATGTTTGATAGATTCATGACCTTGATCAATAGAATAAGAGCTCTTGGTGACACGTATAGGGATGACAACTCGGCGGCTAGAAAGTTGTGTAGAGTGTATAGACAAAAGAACAACATTCTTGCTTCGGTCATCATGGAAAGACCCAACTATGACACAATGACACCACAAGAAATGCTCACCAAGTTGAAACATCATGAGTGCTTAGAAGATGAAGCAAAGGAAGCATCAAGCCAAAAGAAGAGTATCGCTCTCAAGGCATCTCATGGTAGAAACAAGAAGCAAGATGTACATGATCCATCAAGTGACAAAGAACAAGAAGAAGATTCCGATGAGGAAGAAGCACTCTTGGTTAGAAACTATAGAAAGTACTTGAAAAAGAAGAAGGAAAGGAAGAGAAGTGGAGGCAAGCCATACAAGAAAAGGTTTTGTTATGGTTGTGGAGAAATTGGTCACTTCATTGCTGATTGTCCAAAAGAAAAGAAGAAGCACAAGCACAACAAAGATGATGAGAAGAAGCATAAGAGCAAGAAGAGAGGTGAAGCACATCTTGGTGAAGAATGGGAATCTAACGATGAAAGTGATGATTCAAATGATAAAGACAAGGAGAAGAAGAAGGGTGTAGCAACGATTGCTATTCAAGAGACTTCCTCCTCTCCACCCAAGCTCATCATCGACCATTCCTCATCACCATCACTCTTCGCCAACTTATCTTCATCACCTAGGCTCTTTAGAAATCTCACCGACAACGACTACTACACTCCAACTTGCCTTATGGGAAAGGGGGAGAAGGTACCACACAACTCTCCGACTCATTCTAGTAATGAATGTAGTAGTTGCAATGAGAATGATGATAAACTTGCAAACAACATGATAAAGAAATTTGGCAAATCAGCCAGATCTCAAATAATTAAGCTAATTCATAAGCTAGAGAAGTGGGAAGCATGCATTGAGTCGCAAGGGGAATTGCTCCTAGCGGAAAGGGAGAAGAACCTTGGACTTGAAGCATGTCTTTCCAAGGAACGGGAGGAGGTTGAGACGTTAAACATAGAATTGTTTTTAGCCAAAAATTCATATGAATGTTTGACTAAGGAACATTCTTTGCTTAATGATTCTTTAGCTAGTCTAAAGAATGAAAATAGTTTGGTTCAAGAAAGCCTCACAAGCTTGAAAGACAAATATCATACTCTTGAACTAAACTATGACATTCTTTGGAATAGCACTTCCATCCATCCTAAGAAATCCGGTGATTCCAATGCTTCAACTAGTGAAGGATGTAAAAGATGCTATAATCATGATATAAGTGCTTGTGCTACTAACCTTGTTGAGCTAGAAAAGAAAGATAAGGAGATTGAAAGATTGAACATGGTTATCAAGAATGGTTGCAAGGAGAAGCAATCAACAACCATGTACAAGTCATCAAGGCACCCCCTCATCAAGGATGGACTTAGCTATAATAGGTATGATGGTAAAGCCAATGGAAGAAACATGATCAATGGAGTGCCTTGTGTGAAGTTCAACAAGGGTGTGGCACTAGATGACCTTATCAACAAGGTCAACAAGGTTGCCACCTCTCCAAGCACACTTGTCAAGAACAAGACCAATAACAAGAAGAAGCAAGTGGATGCCCCAAGCAACAAGTGCCCATTTCACGAAGCTATGCTAGTGATTATATGTGTTGTTGGGGCAAGGATGACAAGATTATTGTGAAGTATGTTGGTGCACTCAAGAAGAGGCAAATCATGAGGAGTGTTTGGGTGCCTAAGACTTATGTGACTAACCCCCTAGGGCCCAATTCTATTTGGGTACCTAAAACCAAGGCTTAATTTGTCTTTGTAGGAATACTCCTCCGGTGGAACAAGTTGGGTGCTAGATAGTGGATGCACTAATCATATGACTGGAGAGAAGAAGATGTTCACCTCCTTTCAACCAAATCAAAGTACAAGTGAACGCATTGTGTTTGGTGACAATGGTAAAGGAGATGTCCTTGGTTTGGGTAAAATTGCTATCTTAAATGATAATTCCATTTCAAATGTATTACTTGTGGAAGGGTTAGGATACAATTTGTTGTCCGTTTCACAACTTTGTGAGATGGGCTACAATTGTCTCTTTACCGATGTGGGTGTGGAAGTCTCTAAAAGGAAGGATTCCTCTATTGTCTTCATGGGTCGTTTAAAAGGCAAACTTTATCTAGTTGATTTTATATCTAGTAAAGTGAAGCCCGAGACTTGTTTAGTGGCAAAATCTAGCATGGGTTGGCTATGGCATCGCCGACTAGCCCATGTTGGGATGAGGAATTTGGCTGACCTTCAAAGAGGCGAACACATCCTTGGACTAACAAATGTTTCTTTTGAGAAAGATAGGATTTGCAGTGCATGTCAAGCGAGCAAACAAGTTAGAGCTAAGCATCCCGTAAAAAATGTCGTGTCAACAACGAGACCACTTGAGCTACTTCACATGGACTTATTTGGACCCAATGCTTACATAAGCATTAGAGTTAACAAATATGGTTTTGTTATTGTTGATGATTATTCTCGCTTCACTTGGGTGTTCTTTTTGCAAGATAAAAGTGACACCCAAGTAATCTTCAAGAAGTTTGCAAGAAGAGCTCAAAATGAATTTGAAGTGAAGATCAAGAAAGTGAGAAGTGACAATGGGACAGAGTTTAGGAACACCAACATTGAAGAGTTCCTTAATGAAGAGGGAATCAAGAATGAGTTTTTGGTTCCTTATACTCCTCAACAAAATGGTGTTGTGGAGAGAAAGAAAAGAACCGAACGTTCATAGAAGCCGCAAGAGCAATGTTGGATGAATACAAGACCCTGGACAAGTATTGGGCGGAAGCGATCAATACGGCATGTCATGCAATCAACCGCTTGTACCTTCATAAGATCATGAAAAAGACCGCCTATGAGCTCCTTACCGGTAACAAACCTAAGGTGCATTACTTTTGAGTTTTTGGATGCAAGTGTTTCATACTTAACAAGAAATCTAAAAGCTCAAAGTTTGCACCAAAGGTTGATGAAGGTTTCTTGCTTAGTTATGGTACTAACGAACATGGCTATCGTGTTTTCAACAAGACCACCCGTCAAGTTGAAATAGCGATAGATGTGACCTTTGATGAAACCGACGGCTCTCAAAAAGAGCAAGTCAATGTTGACGTTGTAGGTAAAGAAGAGTCATCTTCTCAAGTGATCAAGAAGCTTGCTACCAGTGAAGTGAAGCCCGTTGAAGATGATGAAGAATATGCACAAGAGCTAATCATTCATGATCCATTTATGCATCATGGTTCTACATCAAGAAGTGGACATGATTCAAGTGTTCAAGTCATTCAAAATTCACCACAAGTCAAAGATAGCAACCAAGTTGATGATCAAAATAGAAGTGAAGACAACTCCATACAAGATCTCAGTCTTGATCCTTCAATCAATCAAGACAAGGATGATGAAGATGAGGGTCCAATCCAAAGAAGAACTCAAGTGTCTCACCCAAGAGTACATCATACCATTCAACGAGACCATCCCGTTGACAACATCTTGGGAAGCATTCAAAGAGGAGTTATCACAAGGTCAAGGCTTGCAAGCTTTTGTGAACACTTCTCATTTGTGTCTCCAAAAGAGCCTAACAAGGTTGAAGAAGCCATTGATGATGAGGATTGGATCATAGCAATGCAAGAAGAGTTGAACAACTTCACTCGCAATGAAGTCTGGATATTGGTAGAAAGACCTAAACAAAATGTGATTGGAACCAAATGGGTTTTCCGCAACAAGCAAGATGAGCATGGTGTGGTCACAAGAAACAAGGCACGGTTGGTAGCTCAAGGATTCACTCAAATTGAAGGCTTGGATTTTGGGGAAACTTATGCACCGGTGACAAGGCTAGAGTCAATTCAGACTTGCCTATGCCGTTCATCATGACTTCAAGCTATATCAAATGGATGTGAAGAGTGCATTCCTCAACGGCTCCCTCTCCGAAGTGGTATATGTAGAGCAACCACCGGGTTTTGAAGATCCAAAGCACCCCGACCATGTCTACAAGCTCAACAAAGCACTCTATGGGCTTAAGCAAGCCCCTAGAGCTTGGTATGATTGTCTTAAGGACTTCCTACTCAAACAAGGATTTGAGATAGGTAAGGCCGATCTAACTTTATTTACTCGCAAAGTCAATAATGATATCTTTATTTGCCAAATATATGTCGATGACATAATATTTGGTAGTACTAATGTGGCTTTTTGTGAGTTTAGTAGAATTATGATGAATAGGTTCGAGATGTCTATGATGGGAGAGTTGAAGTTCTTTCTTGGTTTTCAAATCAAGCAACTCAAGGAAGGAACTTTTATATGTCAAACGAAGTACACTCATGACATGTTGAGGAAGTTTGACATGGAGAAAGCCAAACCCATCAAGACACCAATGCCAACCAATGGGCATCTTGACCTCGACAAAGATGGTAAGGTCGTCGATCAAAAGGTATATCGTTCCATGATTGGATCCTTGCTTTACATTTGTGCATCTAGGCCCGATATTATGCTTAGTGTGTGCATGTGTGCAAGATTTCAAGCTAATCTGAAAGAATGTCACTTAGTGGCTATTAAGAGAATTTTGAGATATTTAGTGCACACTCCTAATCTTGGCTTGTGGTATCCTAAGGGCTCCACTTTTGATTTACTTGGCTATTCTGATTCGGATTATGCCGGTTGCAAGGTAAATCGAAAGAGCACTACCGGGACTTGCCAATTTTTTGGTAGGCCTTTGGTGTTGTGGAGCTCTAAAAAGCAAAATAGTGTTGCCTTGTCTACTGCCGAAGCCGAGTACGTGGCGGCCGGTGCTTGCTGTGCCCAACTACTTTGGATGAAGCAAACTCTTAAAGACTTTGGTTGTGAGCTAACCAAGATTCCCCTCTTGTGTGACAATAAGAGTGCCATTAAATTGGCAAACAATCCCGTAAACCATTCTCGCACAAAGCACATAGACATCCGGCATCATTTCTTGAGAGACCATGAAGCCAAAGGAGATATCGCTTTACATCATGTGAGCACCGAAAAGCAACTAGCCGATATCTTCACAAAGCCCCTAGATGAGTCAAGATTTTATGCTTTGAGGAGTGAACTAAATATCATTGATTCTCGTAACATGGCTTGAAATATTGGACATATTTTGATTGATTCTAGCTAGGAGAAAATTCTTTGAAAATGTTGTGTGAGATTTCAAAATCTATTTTCACTTCTCAAGCATGTTCATAGTTTTGTGATGTTTCTATGAAATCTGGATATGTTTGAGTTGGTTCTAGTTCATCATATTTGTTCACCAACTCTTACTTACCTTTCGCTGTGCTGGGACCACCGGTAGTACCGACCAACCACCGGTACCACCGGTAGTTCATTTCCTCGCGTTGTCTGTCTGCGGCTGTCGACCTCACCGGTAGTACCGGTGCCCTTCCACCGGTAGTACCGGGTAGTGTCAGTTTCACCTGGGTATAAATAGAGGCTATTACCTTTTCACCTCTCATCTTCCTTTTCATGCCTAACCTCTCCAGGCCGACGGTGCCGCCTCTCCTCCCCCCCACTTGATCTCCCTCCTCTCTCCACCACTCTTGCTGATCTTTGAGGAGAAGTTTCCCCTTGTCGTGGGGATCGCATGGAGGTGCTTGGTGATGGCCGGAGCTTCTTCCCTTGCTCGGATTTGGTCATGATTGGTGGTGGCCGTTCCTTCCCTTGCTTGGATTCAGCATCTTCTCTTCGGCTTCAAGCATGCAACGTAGGAACCCCAAGCGGTTTGCTCGCCCAAGTGGAGGTGATGGTGGTGAGCCATCCTGGCCCGTCCGTGGGCGGGCTGCTGCTCATTCTAGCGGCCATGGCGGCGGTGGTGGTGATGGTGGCGGTGATACTAATGAGCCTCAGGGCGTGCCTACTCCTATCTTGAGTATGGGACGTCCCAATCCCCCGCGTCGACATAGTGAGCAAGTTCAGGGCTAGCGTCCTGTAGGTGAGAATCCACAGCTTGCCGCTATGCAGATTGAGGGTCGCTCTATTGACCCTAACATTGTGGCTCAGTCTCCTATCCAAATTGGGCTTGCTACTGCCAACCAGATGCTTCTATTTCATCAGAATGCCAATCCTCGGATGTCCGGTCCTCAAAATCAAGGTGGTTACCAACCCTCTCTTCCTGTTGATTATTCTAAGAGAGTGGGTGATTTGAGGGAGCAGCACAGTAAAAATCCTTATCAGTTTATCAGGAATCCTAGTGTGTATATTCGCTTCTGGAGCTGTATGCACTCAGATTATTATTACAAGGTTCTTTTCAAGAGTGGGCAGCGTGGGTCTACCCCGCCGATCTTCCAGCATAAGTGGGTGAAGCGAGCCTCTCTTGATAATATGAACAATCCTGATATCCACCATTTGGTTGCCGATCTTGATGCTTGGCGTTTGCTTCCTCTTATGACTTTTCAGCATAATTGGAATGATGAAATTATTTGTCAGTTTTATGCAACCTTGTGGATTGACTCTCAGAACCTTGTGCTCCATTGGCTTACCCAAGGCGTTCATTACAGATGTGATTATCAGACTTTTTCACGTCTTCTTGGGTTTACTTCTGAGGACAGGGCTGCCTCAAGTCTCTTTGACATCTTTCCGGATTCTGTTTCTCATGATGACTTAGAGGCCGCTCAGATTTACAAGCCTGGTAAGGCCGTTGACTTCACTACCACTCATTTGAAGCCTTACTTCTATGTCCTCAACAATTTACTTCGCCTCACTTTGGACCCGAAGATTGGAGATTCGATTCATATTATGCTTGATGCTCCCAAGGTCCTTTGCCGCTTTGGTGCTGGTGGTGATCGTTTTTCCATCACTGACTTTATGTGGCGCAAGATTGAGCAGGCTGCCAATGACCCCCACAAGTCTCTGCCTTATGCTCCGTTTCTCATGTATATCATTGAGCAGGTGGTGGGTCGTTCATTCCATCACAATGTTGTGCACAAGTCCTACTCAGTGCGTCATTTGGGGCCTAAGGGCATTGCCGGTAGTTCCGCCCCTTCTCCCACTCGTGGTCCGGCCACTCATACTTCCTCCCGCGGTGCTTACCGTGGTGGTGCCGCCACTGCTCCTACTCGCTCCTCCTCGGAGCGTCATCGGCGTGGTGGAGGTGTCATCAAGTATGCATTTGGGGAAGCTTTGGGAGGCCTTTTGTTACAAGGCCGAGAAGGATGATCGCCGCCTGAGGCGTATTGAGCAGCACTTGCAGATTGATCCACCTGAGAGTCCTCTTTGTGCGTTTCGGGATCCTTTTGTCAAGTACAATGAGTTGTATGGTGCTCCCATGTCTGGACTTAGTGAGGAGGCTGGTCCGTCCGATGACCCTCATGGTAAGAAGACAGCTCCCGCCTCGCCTGGACTCGTTGACTACTCGACCAACGATGATGACGGCAGCGACAGCGATGACGACCGCGACTACTCGGAGCCTTATTAGCTTTCGCTACCTTGCTCGTTTCTGATGCCTACCCTTTTGGCACTTGATGCCAAAGGGGTAGTGTTAGGCTTATCTTTATTATAATAGGTAGTTAATGGTCATGTAATAATTCCAAACCTCATGGTGAACTATGTATGGTGGACTAAGAACTATGTGTGTGATGATGGATGATTGTAGGCTAAACATTTATGCTTATTTGATATATCATGTTGTGTTTGCCTAGATGTAATTTTGTGATGATGATTGTTGGCTTAGATTGGCTATGTTGTTTTAAGTCCTTTTCTTTCTACCTTAGCCTTTCTTGTTTTTGTGTGATAAGTTATGTCTTTTGCATCACGATATCTTTCTTGTCACACACACTTAGGCACCCCACGAATTGCAAAATTTAGGGGGAGCTTCCCTTATGTATGCATATTGATTATGATCAATGTTGAGATTCAAGTTCAATGCATACACTAAGGGAGAGCCTCTCGTAAAGTTTGGAATTAAAAAACCTTCAATTCTTTAAATCTTATGTAAGCCTAAGTTGGTTGTCATCAATTACCAAAAAGGGGGAGTTTGTAAGTGCATTCGCCCCCAATGTGGGTTTTGGATAATTAATGACAATCAAATTAGGGACTAACATGTTTATCTAAGTGAATACGTAGGTGTTAGTCCGATGAAAGAATTTGAATGGTCACATTTGGTGATGATAGCACCCTCAATTCCAGTGATTGGAAAGCATTCCATCTCAAGTGGCTTGACTAGATTTTATTCTTTTGGCTTGAGTCATAGGAAACGCCGCACTATCAAGAGAGATACAAATGAGGCTATCTAGATAGGGAATTAGTGCTCAATATGTGTTTGGTTATGCGTTTCGAGAGACACCTTTGCACTCACGGACACTTAGTGAGGTGTTTTATGCCTGGGAGCACCGGTAGTACCGGTGAACAACTGGTAGTACTGGTAGGCATAAATCCCGCCAGTGGTAGTGCTTTAGTTCTACGAGCTTTTGTTCTAGCGGTAGTACCGGTGGTTGACCGGTAGTATCGATCTTGACCGGTGGTACCGGTGAAAGTCCGGTAGTACCGATAAGTCTATTTCCCACAAAACTCGTCTTTGTAGTAAACTGTTCTAGCGGTAGTACCAGTGGTTGAACCGGTGGTACCGGTCATTGACCGGTGGTACCGGTGAAAGCCTGGTAGTACCGGTAGGCTATTTTCTCACAAAATCCCCGGTAGGTTGACTGTAACGGTCGGAACCCTAGGGACCGGTAGTACCAGTGGGCCCTCTCCGGTAGTACCGGTACCGCTTCGAAGATAAGTGTATAAATAGCTCTCCCCTTCACTTCTAACCATTACCCACGCCATTTACACCCACCTACCTTCAGATAAACAGCTCCCAAGCATTGACTCACCCTGTCTCTCTTCCTCTTTGCTCCGAAATCTAATCCCTTGCAAGATTTGAGTAGAGAGAAGAGATTTGAGAGTGGAAAGCTTCGATTCACATCTTGAGCACTTGGTTCCCCTCCTAGTTGGCTTGTTTTATGTTTGTTACTCTTGGGTTCTTAGAACCCTAGCCGGCTAGGCGTTCTTCGTGGTTGCCCGTGTTGTTCTACTTGTGAGGGCACCCCGAAGTGTTTGCATCACCATTGTATTCTTAGTGGAAATCTCGAGCTAACCTTTGTGGTTGCTTGATGGAGGCAAGGTGGAAGAGACTCCGACCTTAGTGGTCACCTGAACAACGAGGACGTAGGAACTCCTTTGTGGGGTTGCCGAACCTCGGGATAAATCATGTGTCCCGCGTGCTTGTTGTTATTGCTTGTGATTACTTGAGATATTACTTGTTCTTTGTGTTCTTCCTCTATCCTTATCTCTCTCATAGGTTGTGGGTGCCCGATCTACAACTTGGTGAGGGAACAAGCAAAAGGGAGTTCATTAACTTCATCAACATCATCTTCGGCAGTGGGGTAAAACTCAGATCTGAAATCACTACTCGCAAATCTCTGATTTCATAGTTTCAGTAGGGTACCGGTGGTTTGCGTCGGTAGTACCGGTGATCTCTCACCGGTAGTACCGGTCCAACCCAACCGCTAGTACCGGTAGGTATTTAACTTTCGCGTTGAATTTTTGAGTTTCAGGTTTTTAGATTCGCCTATTCACCCCCACCTCTAGGCGTATTAGATCCTTTCAGTTAGGAAAGGCCAAGCAATGGTTTTACTCTAACCGCAACGCTATAGACACCTGGGAAAAGTGTTCCAACGCTTTCCTAGTAAAGTTCTTTCCTATGGGAAAGACCAATGCTCTTCGCAATGAGGCTTGGGAATGCATGCAAGAGTATGTCGCTGCGTGTCCGCACCATGGCATGGAAGACTGGCTTTTGATCTAGAACTTCTACCATTGGTTAGTGCCGTTAGATAGGAGCCATTTAGATGCTGCTGGTGGTGGTGTATTTTTTCTCTAAGTGTTGCAGATGCTAAGATGCTTATCGAGAAGATGGTGTCCAACCAAGGATGGAGCGACGATCGACTCCAATCCCGTAAACGAGGTATGCATTCGGTTAAGAAAATTAACATGCTTACAACTAAGATGGATCTGCTCGCAACACTTATACGAAGGTAAAAGCCCACACACACACATGGTGTACATGGTGTGAAGTGGGGATCTAGATGCTAGTGATGAGCTAGAGAGAGATCTAGTGAGACAGAGGGAGGGAGTTGGTGGAGGTTGGGAGTTGGGGGACCGGCATGCAATGCAAGGAACATTCCATTTCATCATACTAAAAAGCTTCACAAGCAGCTGCAACATATCTCATCTCATACCGCATGCCTGTACTGTATCTACTAGTACTACCACTACACTAATAAACACGCACTGTACGCACGGTCACATTCCATAATAACTCAATAAGGAATCACTGCACTGCACTGCGCGCCACTCCGGCTGGCCGGCCGGCCTCTTCTACTCTGAATTAGTAGTAGCTTGCTCCTCCTGCTGCTCAGTGCTCAGTCCCTCTAGCTAGTGTAGACGTACAGTACGTGCAGTAATCTCTAGAAACTAATTGAGTACACCCTCTAATCAAACACATGCACAGGAAAGAACCAGAAGACGACGACGAGAGTGAGAGAAGCTAGCTAGCTCTAGCTGTAACTAAATTGATTGGGACGGACGAGATCGATCATGTCAGTGTGTGTACAACTGCATGACATGCATCAAATTAAACAACTGATGACGACGACTAGCTAAGTGATTAATAATGGCCATGCATAGGTCCATCAGGCCACGTCGTACTGCTCTTCCTTGAGCCCGCCGGGGAAGAGGTCCAGCGTCTTGAGCGGCCGGCAGAAGGCAGCCGCGGCAGCACCACCTCGAACCCCGGAGGCGTCGTCATGTGGATGGCGGTGGAGGCGGAGCTCACGACGACGTCGTCAAGCGCAACGCCGAAGTTGTCCAGCTTCCCCAGCGACGAGTACTCCGGCCGGCACAAGCCCTCCGCCTCCGCCACCCTGCGTGTCGTTGCATGGACGGATTAGTATATAAAATAGAGTTTGTCTACTGTACAACTGTGTGTTTCAGTCAAAGCTAGCATATGGTTATTGGCCGCCTAAAATACACATGAATTCTAACAGACAAAAAAACCATGTGTTTTAGGAGAAGCTAGCACATGGTTGCTGGCTGTCTAAAAACACACAAATTATAACACAGAAAAAACCATGTGTTTTAGGAGAAGCTAGCACACAAATTCTGCCAGAGAAAAAAGGCCCACGCAGGCCAGATCTATTGTTGTTGTTAGATGTAATCTCTGTGCAATTAAAAAACCCAATAACTAAGATGAAAGAGAGAGGCCTACTAAACATGTAGCAGCCCATAAGCCCAACAAATAGGAATTCCATAGGAATATAACAGGTATACTTGGGAAAGAAGCAAAGAAAACAGAGAAAAGGATCTGCGTGGAGATAAGATCTGCTCTACGTGAGAAAAGGCGCTGCTCTACTCACGCAGAGCAGGAGAAAGCTAGAGAAACCATGCAGAGCAGAGGAAAGGAGCACAGAACAAATCGAAGAGGAAGCACTAACCTCAACAACCAAGGTTAGCAAACCAATCTTATCAATCCAATCTGATTGTATATGTTACATCCATGGGATCTGTGGTCATCAGAGAGCAAAAAGATAGCCTGCAGCTTGTGCTTCATCCAACAATAGGACCTGGCCCTGGTTCTCTGGTTCCTCACTGTGAACAAGAAGGAGATCCAGCATATATTATGCGAGATAAGAGGATCATGTAGCTAGAAGAATCACACACACATACAAAAAAAACACATTTTTCTTGGACAATTACAATAAGTACTTTTGCAGCCACAGCAGGCATATATGTTCTGCATTTTCTATATTCCTCTTCTAAATGAATTACCAAATCTGAAAGATAAAATTGCATATTTCAAATAGTGTAACTAGTATTTCCTATTAATGCAATTATTCTGCTCATGCAAGTATTCATACCACTAGGACTATCAATTCAATTAGCAAGTTTTGGCAAGATTTCACAAATACAACCAACATGCTGCTACATGGCTTTTGCAATCAGACCAAATTTAAACACCTAATGCTAGCTTTTGCACAATATTAGGTTCAATGCATGTAGGAAAGACCGTGCTCTGCTCACGCAGAGCAGGGCAAAGGGGCAGAAATCAGATCAAAGAGCAACCACAAACTCAACAACCAAGGTTAGTACACTGATCATAAGCTGGCTTGAGGTAAAAAAACACAATTCAATGATGCAATGAAAAATAAAGAAGAATCTAATAAAAAGCTATATAAGTACTCAAATGCTTGCTTTTTTTATGAAGCAGAATAATATGTATGTCACAACAAGCAGATGTGATGATTACCCAACATCAATGAACTCACAAGAAGCAATGCAGAAAGTGCAGTCAGCTCCTTATCAAATATTTGGAGGCACAAATTGTTCCAGTGACCTTTTAAATACCTTCACATACAAAAAAGGTGAGCAAAAAAATCATTGCTTAGATTAAAAAATGCCAAGACAAGAAGGTTGTTTTTGGACTAAAATATATTTCAATGCAGGAAGGCTACACTAAACTTATACTGGAACAGATCATGAACTCTCAGGAGGATAATCAGACTGACAGGAATATGTAGGTAAAATTTATAATACAAGTATAGAAAAATTACAATTCAGACAATTGCAATTTACACACATATGTGCAATGTAAATTCAACGTAATAGGACTGTAATTTCAATGCTTCATTATAAACTGTGCAGCAACATGAAGAGATGCAATGATCATTAACAAAGATGATACATGGAAATGACAGGAATGAGGTAAAACTATATTATATATGCTTGTCAAACTGGTTGTGTTATATTATGAATACTAACAATTCTCATTATGAAACAAATGAAACAGAATATGAGCCTTGAAGATCTGGATGGAATCTTTGGACCACAAACTGACTGGTCAATATCAGAGTCAAGAATGTCGTATGAGGTACATACAGACCGCAAAATAATTTCATTACATTTATCAGAGGTAATAATGTTTCATAGGCTCTCCAGTTGAAAGGTCTTAATATGGCTAGAGGGGGGTGAATAGCCTATTAAAAATTCTACAAACTCACTAGAGCAAGAGGTTAGTATAACAAATGGCGAATTGCGATTTTGCTCTAACTTTACAAGGGTTGCAAGCCACCTATCCAACAATTCTAGTAACTATGATCACTATAACAAACAAGGGCTAAGTCACTACGAGCTCTCACAAGCTAGCTACACTAAAGAGCTCAACTAGGTGACAAGCTACACTAGCAAAGAAAATACAAGCTCTCAAAACTAATTACACTAAAGAGCTTGTTACAACTAGTTTGCAGAATGTAAAAGAAATGTAAGTGATCTTTATACCGTCGCGTCGAGGAATGAACCAATCACAACAATATGAAGACCAATTACCCGGAGAAATCCAAGAAATCAATCACAAAGGTGACATACAATTTTTCTCCCGAGGTTCACATGCTTGCCGGCACGCTATGGCCCCGTTGTGTCGACCACCACTTCGTGGTTCGGCGGCTAATTGACAATCCAAAGCCAAGCTCCCAAGAGCACCGCAAGAACCTATCGCAAGTGAGGTAACTCAATGACACAAGCAATTTACTAGAATTGCCTTTGGCGCTCCGCCGGGAAAGGCACAACACCCCTTACAAGTTATCGGGAGGTGGCCAAGAACAAGCACCACTCTTGCCACAACTCCTCCGCTGCCTCCAAGCTGCCTAGGTGGCGGCAACCACCAAGAGTAACAAGAATCCCACAGCCAATGCTCACCCAAGTGCCAACTAGATGCAAACTCACAAACAAATGCACTTGAGATCACTCAAACTCACTTTGATTTGTCAATAAAGTAAGGGAGATAGTGGGAGGGATGTGCTCAGCTCAAGAGGACGTTAGAGAGTCAAAATATCCAAGAGCCCTCCCCCAAGGCTGGCCAACAAGTATTTATAAACGTCCCCAACAGGAAATAGCCGTTAGACACAAGTTGTTGTTGCTGTCGCACTGACCGGATGCGTCGGTCGAACTGACTGGACGCTGTGTCCGCGTTCGGTCACGCCGCGCTGCTCCGTTGGATCGCTGCCACGTGTACAAATATAAAACAGAGCCGCACGATCGCCAACGGTCAAGAAACGAAGTCACACGTGCAGACAAGTGACCGGACGCGCCGATCAGAACTGATCGGACGCGCCCTAGCGTCCAGTCGCCTCAAGCTCGCACTGCTGAGAAGTTGACCGGACGCGCCGCTTGTACTGACCGGACGCCACAGTGCCAACGTCCGGTCGATTCCAGTAAGCACCCAACCGTGACTGGACGCGTCCGGCCGATCGTGACCGGACGCGCCACCGCGTCCGATCGACCCTTTGCGTTTGATGTCCCTCTGGCGCCTGACCGGATGCGCCAGTCCCACGTGTGACTGGACGTGCTGGTGCGCGCGTTCGCAGCACGCAGGAAGAACTGACCGGACGTGTCCGGTCATGCCGAGACCGCGTCCGATTCAGCGTCCGGTCACCCTAGTGACCTCCGTTCGCCTCCGTTTCTATCCACAATGACTTAGAGATAAACTCTGCCTCCGACGTAGTAGAAAATAGACGTTTCATTTCCACAAAAAGCGCCAAACTCATCTCTACCGCTCAAACTCCATCGTCTTCGCAAATGTGCTAACATCACCAAAAGTACATCACCATGTGCATGTGTGTTAGCATTTTCACAATCATTTTTGAGGAGTTAAGTTAGCTCACCACTAGATCTAAATGCATATGCAAATGAATCCTCATCTAGTGGCACTTAAGTGATCAATAGCCCTGAAAATTCCCCTCTTTATAGTACGGCAAACGATCCTAAGTGTGATCACACCCTCTATGGTGTCTTGATCACCAAAAGTAAATCATATCTATACCTTTGCCTTGAGCTCCATAGGATTGCACTCCATCTCCTCTTCTTCTCCAAGCATGGCACCAAGTTATCATGATCAACATGCATCTTGCCATAACTTAGGAGTGTACCAATCACCTTTTGCTATCAACACTCAAGCACATGTGATTAGTACTTAGGTTTCATCAATTAGCTAAAACCAAACTAGGGACTTTCACCGGTGAACATAAAAAGAAAGAAGAGGAAGGAAACATCTAATGGTAGCACCGATCCCAAAGCCACAACACACTGAGGACACGGTGATCAAAGACATGCAGCAAATTCACGATGATCAGCAGATAGAAGCAAAATTTAAGTAGCCAATTAATTTATGTAATTTATGTAATGAGCAGGATGTTACAAGCTCACTGTTTTTTATTACTGCACTTTGTGCCGTGGCATTATCCTTTTGGTTTACTCTAGGTAAACTGCACTTTGTGCCTCAAGACGCTACTAGCACGTTTTGCAGACTAGGTGAACTAGAATTCAGAACTAGATATTATTCATCATCAATACTAGATATTGCACATGTTTGGCACTATAATTGCAGATATTGAAGCATGCAATTTACTACTTATGAATGTGTAATAAAGAAATGGATACTAAACACAGCTTTCTTGTACAGTATATGCAACACACAGTTAAAATATATGAGAGCCACAAATAGGTGAGAGCCACAGTTAAAAGACATAACCTGAACTTTTCCTTGATTTGTGCCTACAAATAGGTGAGTGCCACGCTGCGCCCAACCCACAGAACATAGTTGTTTCTTTGCAGTACCCTACCATTAACTTATTAGAAACTTCTAGCAATTGTAATCCCACGTGCCTTCAGTATGGGCTCTGCATCATAGTTGCTTCTTTGCAATACCTACGCAATTTGACATGAAAAAGAACAGTTTAAGAAAACCTCGCCTACCAATAAAGATGCCCACACACACAATATATATTAAGTTAAAAATAATAAGGCTGTAATATAAGAGGATGAACTGAACCCACACGACAAAAGATATACAAAATAATGAGAGGTAGAAAACTGCCATGGCAAATGACATGGCAAGCAAAGACTACATGAGTACTCCTACTAGTTGGCAATAGTAGCAGGAAGATACTATGGACAAGCTCAGGCAGAGAAAGACAGTCCTACTGCTACTGCTACTGAATACAGAGTGGAAAAAGAAACAGACGATGCTTGTCTCATCCTAATTTTCAACACAAAGCAGAACTGCACCTCGCAAAAAATTATGCCAGGAAGGGCCAATGTCCCTTACTTGTTTTGCTTGTTGCAAAGCTGCAACCTGCAAATGAACAAAAAGACAAAAGAAAATAAGTAGCCACGTGTCCCATAGTAACAAAGCAAGTTTAATAATACCTGGGACATGAGATTCTGATGTTAACACACTAAAATACTGCATAGTGAAATGAATAATTGACAGAAGGACATAAGGCATCCGAAATAACTGAAATAAAGCTGCTTGTTATAACCTTATTATACAACCACTCACTCCAAGAAGGGGCTTTGCATACAGGTGAAACCAACATTAGGCCAAGAACCCTCTCCAGATACTTCGTCAGTGATGGTGTACACATAACATTCTTAGCAAGCACTCAACAGGAAAACAACCCAAAAACTAGTCATCTCATGGTCACACTTACTGCAAAGAGGGTGAGAACATAAGCACCAGCAGTGACACCCAAGCACATGACAGAGCCTAAACTGCAAAGAGAAAACCAAGATTACAACATCAGGGGGGCCACCTATACAAAACCAAAGTAGTAATAGGGAATTCAGCAAATGTTGATTCAGCTGCAAGCACTGAACCACGTTAGAGCAATATTATTCACCACACTAGATATTGCACATGTTCAACACCATAATTGCAGAAATTGAAGTATGCAATTTACTACTTATACATGTGCAATAAAGAAATGGATACAAAACACAGCTTTCTTGTACAGTATATGCAACACACAGTTAAAATATATGAGAGCTCCTACTATTCTACAGTATATGTGTAGAATCAAGACCTAATATATAGCTGAATGGGTCAGTACCAAAAATGTACACGTCTCACTCTAACTCAAAAAGACCTACCCAAGGCTATACATAGCTGAGTGGAGCCTGTCAATCTTCTGGCTTCACCGCAAAGAGCTGAAACATTCACAATTAACATATTAGAATTTATTTATATAGTAAGATAAAGACAAATAACTGAAATGAGTAGCTAGGACACAGGTGAGCTGAAACATCCAATGCCTTTGTCCACATTCTCCTTCCGTGCTCTCCCATCAGTAATCTGCAAGCACAGGATGAGATAAAGATAAACACAGGTTTGGTAAGGAGGAACAGTCAGCCATACGGTGAAACAAACAGCTGTGGGAGTTGTAGATTGGTGGCAGCCCAAAGAGAGCCATGGTGCTGCTCATGCTTGTGTTTCCACTAACTCATCATCCTTCTTCTTGACCAAGCTCCTGGCGAAAAGCAAGTAGATGACCACGAAACCCAGGCCTACAGCTCCCCCAAGCACAATGGCTATAGTCTTTGCTGTCTACTGCCTAGAGAAGCACAACGGGAAGAAGTAAATCGGTTGATCAGACTAGGGGCACCATGGTCTAATCATGGGAACAATCATACATGCATATCTCTGGTAAATTCAGAAAGAAAGGCAAAAAGGCAATGAACACAACTTTTAGGTGCAGTAACACAGAGCAGCAGTCAGAAACTGAGGGACAAAAGGCATTTCAGTTAGCACGTAAATCACAATTTACAAATTTCAAGATGTGTTAGCACACAGAGCAGCAGTCAGAAACTGAGGGACAAAAATGAGATGCTGGTTAGGCATCTTCCTTCTCTCTGTAAGTTGTAAGTTGTAACTTGTTCTCCCTTTGTTTAATTATAAGTTGCTGGGGGGCTTTCTGCCCCACGGTTTTCGTTCAAAAAAAAAGAGATGTGTTGGCACAAATCAGAATTAACAAAGTTCACGAAGTGTTAGCACAAATCACAAGAGATAATTTTTTTTCTATAGAAGGACAAGGACAAAAACTTGACTTGGGGAAGCACAAATCACAAAAAAAATAAATGAAAAGGTGAGTTAGCACAGAATCACAAGAGACAATTTTTTTCTATAAAAGGACAAGGACAAAAACTTGTTGTGGGCAGGCAAAAATCACAATTAACAAAGTTCAAGATGTGTTAGCACAAAATGACAAGAAACAATTTTTATTCTATGAAATGACAAGGACAAAAATGAGGCGCACAAGTAACAAAGATGTGGTGTGTGCTAGCACAAATCACAAAGACAAATATGGTGTCCCACAGACAACAGAGAATATTTGAAGCAACGAGGAGCTTAGATTGTGGGCCTATACTGGCACAAATCACAATAAACAAAGGACAAGGTGTGTTAGCACAAATTACAGCAAACAATTTTTTCTATAAAAGGACAAGGACAAAAATTTGGTGTGGGCTAGCACAAATCAAAATAAACAAAGAAAAAGCAGTGTTAGCACAAATCACAAGAAACAATTTTTTCTATGAAAAGACAAGGACAAAAATGTGGTTTGTGCTGGCACAAATAACAATAAACAAGGGAAAATATGTGTTAGCACAAATCACAAGAAACATTTTTTTCTACGAAAGGACAAGGAAAAAAAGTAAGGTGTGTGCTGGCACAAATCACAATAAACAAAGGACAATGTGTGTTAGCACAAATAACAACAAACAATTTTTTCTATGAAAGGAGTAGGACAAAAATTTGGTTTGTGTTGTCACAAATCACAAACAGCCTTTGCTTATTGCTCACCTAACATAGGCATTTCTAATTGCAACCGCCTTTACTTATTCCTCACCTAACATGCTATGAGATCAAATGAGCCAATATGTCCCCTGTGCAGGTGCATAAGGACAGACTTCAAGAGCAGACAAATGCAGATTTTTAAGGGAAATGGGTATCAAATGTGATGATAGTGGACTGCAAATTACTCAAATTTCAGAGATAACGGCTAACATAGATTGTGAACAGGTTTGAAAGGAAAAATGGGTCCCCTTACTGAATGTTTTTGTTCAAACCTTGTGCCATTAAATTTTGAAATAAACTACTTAGTTCTAAGCTAATCAATTTGTCTTTTTATATGCAAGGTGCTTCTGCAAGAGATTTGGAAATGAATATTGGAAGTTACTGCAAATTTGATTCATGCCAATTACACTCATGAGGTAAAAAAATCAACTTATTGCACATTATGACAACTACAATTGCAGTGCTACATACTTGCAATTTACACTATTCCTGATATTTGTGTTTTATTTGTTTGTTTGTCATGAACAGGAGAGTTCCACAGCACTAGTGAACTGAAACTGCTATGGACAAGAACAACAAACAAAAGAAATGAATGTGACTTCCCAAAATTCTCTGGACAAGTTTGGCTTACTTTGTCTTGCTTGAATCTATCATTCCACTTGTTTGTCTTCCTCTTTATGTCCTTGGAAAAATTAATTATAGGAAAGATCTCTATGCCACAATGAAGGAAGAAGATAGTTACCATAATGAAGTGGCTGCAAGGTTGTATCCTTACACGTAACTAAGAATTCATAGCACCAGGTAATAGATAAAATGGATCTCCTTACAGTGTGTCCAAATTGACTATGTGACCAAGCTCAGAGGGAATCTGGCCTTTGAAATTGTTTGAAGAAAAGTTCCTGTAATTTTTTAAGACATTGAATTACAAGTCAGGGTATTGGTAAAATGAAATAATAATGCATTGTGAAGTGGAACAATTGTATGCAAACAGTTGTTTATACTCACAGGTATGTCAAACTCTCCAACTTTTGGAAACTAGCAGAGATAGAGCCATTCAGTCTATTGCCATACACATTGCTGACAACAAAACACAAATGATAAGCATGACAACAAAATTGAGTACTCTGTATGCGACAAAAAATTTCTATCACATATAAGCACATTGAAAAGGTCAGCCGCAGAGATAAGATCTCTCTGCCACGCCATGCCCATGCAAATGTAAGTCTTTCTTCCAGAATTCAGCAGTACTCTCCACTGATCGCGATCAGAGAGATCAGTGTGGCTGTGGAGTGAGCGTGAGTGTGTAGTGATGAGTGGTACTCCTACTAGCGTATTCACTCACTGTCACTGGCCGTAAACTGACCATCTATCTAACTCCAATTCAAAACAGATTCTCCAGGCCAGCATCACACCTTCTTTTATGGCCTGCATGCGCTCAGCTGATGCGACTGTGAATTGTGATGAACGCGTGCAGTGCAGCTGCTACCTGCTAGTGCTAATAGATCGAGCAGGGACTCAGATTCGGTGACTTGCCTCAAGCAAGTCACAACGTAACTTTCGGCCATCTATCCACCGTCCAAACACCATCCTACGGCTTAAAAAAATTGCATCGATCTCTCATACCAAATCCTCACGCTCGCGTCGCCGCAGCTTGTTAGAATCAATGGATCGTCTAGCAGTGGATACAGTGGGTGGATTCTTTACTTTACTGGATAAAATAGTAGATCGACTGGAACACGTACATCACTTAGAGAACGAGGTAGAGAAAGGTTAGGCGGAGGTATCTGACCATCGGTGGACTTGGTGTAGAAGCTCGAGTCCACCATTGCTTCCGGTGGTGATGTTGACGTGGTCCAGTGGTGGAGTAGAGGCGTCCCGGCGGTGGATCTTCCCGTCGCTAGCAGCGCCTCCCTGGTCGGTAGGGTTTCTTGGTGGGGTGCTGGTGGCTATAGTGAACTTCTTACCGTGAGCCCTGGCCCCCACCTCCTATTTATGGTGCTGTGCGACGGGGGCCCACCAGTCGACTATGGGCTGGGCGTCCTCGATCAGGACGCGAGATCAGGGCTCACACCTGGCCGTTGGGCCAAGTATGGTGGAGATCAAACTAACATTCTCTCTCTTGATCTCTCATCACTTTCTTCGTTCTTTAATTTCTTACTCAAAATTTTGATTCATATTTTTCTTGCTTCTTTCCTATTTCATTACAGATTAGTGCATAGAATTGTCCCATCGTCACATCAATTAGTGCCGCTAGACTAACAGCCACAATACACTTCTCCATTTTGAAATGAAACTTTCTTTAGGCCCTTTATTGTCCAAAAATCATAGGTTATACCATAAACCCATGTCGACTGTGCGTTCTCTGAATACACTGGGTGGTAAGCCTTTATAAGCGAATCTGCAAGTACTTGCTTTTTACTTATACATTCGAAAGCTTTTCAAAAAGATTCCGGACTTTCTTCTTCACAACGTCTAACTTTATGTCAATGTGTTTGGCAGCACGCTTGACCTGTTATCATAGGAGTCAATTACTTTAAATGGTAATTGATGTTGTATACCATTACCAATTTCGGGTATAAGTTAACCATTTTGCCTGTCCTATAAGTCTCATAACAAGTTGTACTATAGGTATGCATCATTGATGACACCACAACTGTTTCTTTGGAGCTTTTCCACAATAAAACTCTAACTACGAGTGTTAGCTACTATGTGGGTTTCACTAAACATCTCGCCGAAATTCAACATTCTTGTACCCACAACCATTTGAGAGTACTTGTTCTTTCTTAGTCATCATGAGGCTTATTAAATCTTTGCACAATTGCAAGACATTCTCAACTCCATTCCAGTGATCTATATCTGGACTAGACTTTCTGCCAAAACATCCCAGATAAATGAACTATGTTAGGGTAATATCATACTTGTGCACTCATTAAACTGTAATATCATAGTTGTGCACTCATTAAGCTTTCAACAGCTGAAGCATATGGATCCATATTCATTTGATCTATCTCATGTCGGTTCTTGTAACACTAAAGTTCCTAAAACTATTACCCTTGACTATATGAACAGGCGTAGGTTCACTTGCATGCATACTTTGTTTCTTTACCATCTTTTCTAAGCATGCCTTTGTGATAATCCTAATACCCCTTTCATCTGTCTCGGTGAATTTCAATTCTTATAACGAGAGTCATTTCATCGAAGAACATTCTTATTGAGCCTCGAGGACAAGAACTTCTTCACATATAGTAGATTGACATCACTACTAGCAAGTAAGGTGTCATCCACATATACAGGATTAGAAAATAAATTTCCCATTCTATAACTTTATACAGATGCAATTGTCCTCTCATTCTCTTTAACCCAAAATTTCTAGTTGACCCTTCAACTTAAAATGCCACTATTTGGAGACTTACTCTAGTTCATAAAAGATTTCTACAGGTGGCATCCCTTTCGTTTTTTCTTTCCACAACAAAACCTTTAGGTTGTGTCATGTAATCATTTTCATACAAATCCCATTAGGGAATGTTGTCTTTACTTTCATCTGATGTAACTCAAATCATAATGTGCCACTAGCACTCATTGCAGTCTATTCATTCTCTTTGTGTAACATCTTTCGATTCAAGTCGTGCTTTATATCTTATATTCCATTTGGAGTCATATTTCGTCTTGTAGATCCTTTACAACATACTATTTTGGCTCCATTAGGAACTATTTATGTTTCTCAAACTTCGTTAGTATTCATCGATTTCATTTTGATTTCCTTAGCTTCTTGCCATTTAGAAGTGTTAACGCCTCTCATGGTTTCTTCAAATGAGGTGGGATCACCCTCTATTTGAATTTCTTCATTAATATAGAATTTATAGTCATCAGAAACATCTGATTCTCTTATTCTTTGAGACCTTCAGGTCTTTAGCTAATGGCACTTTTTCACATGGGGTTGTTGTTGCTCTTTCATCGCCAATCAATTCTATAGGGTCCTGTGTAACTAGATCCTTGTTTTCTTATTCATCTTCTTGAAGGGCTAACAACATGTGTTGTATGAGTCATACAATATCAACATGGTGTTGAGCATTTGTCGATCTTGAGTCATTGGAGTAGGCACTGGTTCCACTTCTCTTCAAGTCATAGATCTTTTCATACCATGCTCCCCCAGATTACTCCATCTTCTGTAAGGATAGTGTATCTTTAATCCTTCTTATTTTGGGTTTGTTCTATTAAAATCTATCTCATTTGGTGCTTTAAGCATGGTCTTAGTATTTCTTAGTCTCATTGCTATCTTCCTGTCGAACTGTAAAAGGTTTAGGAATTTAGCCATTTCTGTACTTAGGGGTATCTTTATTATGACCGTTATACTTCCTCAACAATCACCTTCATCTTTTATAGATCACTTTTCTCTAAATGCAAAGCATACAATGGGGAATATCTTTCAATTATCTTTCTGAGTTTCTTTCATTGTCTTTCTATCTTTCTCAATTCATGTCACAATCCTCCTCCTCGAAATGTGGCACAAACTTTTCTGCCACAATTTCGAAACATTCAGAACTCTTGTGAATGAGGAAATTTTGATTACTTACTTCATCCACATGATTACATCATATAAAATGAAATTATTTCTTAATTCGTATGGGAGTACTTTTTCCTCATTTCACTTCAAGAACTCAACAGAGTCCTTTTCATCAGTACTTCTGCAAGTCATGCTTACATGTCATTCTTATCATGAGGTTCATTTGCAACTTTCTTTTGTACTTAAACTAATACTGGGATAGCATAAGAGCTACCCTAAACTTTTCTCCCTTTACGGGATACACATCGTCATCTCACTCTCCTGCCATGCAGGATTCTCCCGCCATGCGGGTATTTTCTTAAATTTTATGCTGCCATGCGAGACCATTCCCTTGAAGGGACATAAATGTCAGGATTGGCTCATATTCAATCATCAAATTCAGGAATAAATCTCATATTCTTTAACACACATGCTTAATCTGACGTTGGTCAAATTAAATATGCATGTAACTCATTACAATTCATATCATGATGATAAAAACTGAAAATTAATTTTTTTAATAGAGAATACATAAAAGGCATTTCTCAAACTAAACTCTTATTGTTCTATTTCTTTTCTTGGATCAATATCCCTGAAATCTTTGAAAAACATTTCTTTTCAATCCACTCTTAAAGAGGACACAGTCTCTCATGCAATGGCCTCCTTTCATATACACAATTTTTCCTTAGGCTTTTCATCATATGAGTCACAAGTACCCAGTGCTTTTCTTTTCTTTTTCTTTTCTGCCTTTAAGAACGAAAGCATGAAGATCTTTGTCTAAAAAAATATTCAACAATAGTCATCAACATTAAACTCTGATTTCTTTATGTTCTATTCTATATCACCGTTGGGCAGATATAGAACAAAACAACTTTCTTCTACATTAATTCTATATCACCGTTGGGCAGAAATATAATAAATGCATAAAACTCATAGATAAAACTTATAAAATTTTCTATCAATAACTTTTGCTAAAATTAGCAACATCATGAATACAATATTCTTATACATTAATTCCACATCACCGTTGGGCATAAATGGAATTAACATATGGAACAACTCAATTATCATTAACCATATAACCACTCTTCAAAATTAAATTCTCCCATTGGTTCAAATTTAATTAGAAGACAATCATCATCATTGCAGCGGAAACATCTTTCTATTTCATGAGCATTTCTTGATCTTTATCTATTCTCTGAAAATTGGTCACTTTGATGCATAATTTATCAGAGATTTAAATTTCAACCTGAAACTCATAAATAAGGTTGTAATATTGTTATCATCAACGTTAGTTAGAAAATAACATCATAATGTGAATATCTCTCTAATTAAAATTTTCTCGTTGGTTCTAATTTTAATTAGAGGATAAACTTTTCATCATTTTCTGAACAATTGTAACTGCTCTTCAAATTAAATCCTCCCGTTGGTTCGGATTTACAATATTCTTTTTCTTTGTAGTGGAAACTTTGAAAAAATTCATCTTAAAATAACATTATTCAGAAGCATTTTTCATACTCATGTACTCTCTAGACAAATTATCGCGTTGGTTCAAATTTGAGTAGAGATGTAACCTTCAAACTTGTCAAAATTCATTACAATTTGCTTCTGAAATTATGAAACAAAAATTCACAAACTTTACTATTCAATTCTTCCCTAAAGCCCACAACCGCGTTGGGGCCCATTAGCTCGCGCGCGCTGGCCCGCGTTCATTCGAGTGCGGCCCAGTAAAACGCGCAGCCGCAGCCCATTAGCTCTGCAGGCCCAGCTTGCTCGCGCTGACTTACAAGGCGGCCCACTTGGACGCGGCCTAGCGCCACGCTCTGCTCTCTGCTCTCCCCCGCGCCCAGGCCGCAACCTGGGCCTAGGCCAGGATTCTGCCTTCCCGCCTGGGCCAAAAGACAGCCCAGTAAATCTTGACCGTCGGATCGAATCCGACGGCCCTACGCGTGTCTCGACGGAACAAAAAAACCCGCCAGCCGCCCTGACCTCCCAAACCCTAGTTCATTTCGACTCTGCCCCTTTCCTCATCTAGCGCCGCGCGCGGAGACGGAGGCAATACTGCCGACGGCGGCGAGGGGTTGGAGCCCCGAAGAAGGTCCCGCGGTGGCTCCCTTCCTTCTCTTCTTTCCCTTTATCTTCCCCACGTTTCTCGTGCCCATAGCTATCGTCGAAACACAAGAACGGCGGCGACCCGAGCTTGCGACGCAGAGAAGATGGTGGCGCCACTACGGTCCCTCTCGCCGGCACACGCGTGCGGCCGTAGCCGCACGCGGCGCCGTCGAGCGGCACCGCGGTGTTGCCCTTTGGCCCGAGCCCGAGGTGGAGACTGCGCGGCGGCGAGACCTCTTCCCCCGGCGACTCAGGTTGTCTTCCCGCGCAGCAGCGCGGTGGTTTACCCGCCCGCTGGCGGTTATGATGGCGAGGAGAGAGCCCAGGTAGGCGCCTCCCCTGCCCTATTCTTCTCTACCCTTTCCTCTACGGGTTAGGGTTAGGGTTTGGGTGTCTCTTCATCCGATTCGAAATCGGTTCACCTTCTTTGATTTCTTTTCTTTCTACCCCACGATCTAGATCTACAGCTAGTGCTCAGACTGGCTCCGGTACCATTGTTAGAATCAATGGATCGTCTAGCAGTGGATACAGTGGGTGGATTCTTTACTTTACTGGATAAAATAGTAGATCGACTGGAACACGTACATCACTTAGAGAAAGAGGTAGAGAGAGGTTAGGCGAAGGTATCTGACCGTCGGTGGATTTGGTGTAGAAGCTCGAGTCCACCATTGCTTCCGGTGGTGATGTTGACGCGGTCCAGTGGTGGAGTAGAGGCATCCCGGCGGTGGAGCTTCCCGTCGCTGGCAGCACCTCTCTGGTCGGTAGGGTTTCTTGGTGGGGTGCTGGCGGCTATAGTGAACCTCTTACCGTGAGCATTGGCCCCCACCTCCTATTTATGGCGCTATGCGACGGGGGCCCACCAGCCGACTATGGGCTGGGCGTCCCCGATCAGGACGCGAGATCAGGGCCAAATATGGTGGAGATCAAACTAACAAAGCTCTCCCGCGAGCGCCGCCGCCGGCCCTCCCGTGTTGCGCAGCCTGCGCTTCCGTGCCGCAAGCCGCCGCAGCGCTCCATGACGTGCACCGCCGCAGCCCTCCCGCGCCTCCTTGGAGGGGCCGGAAGCCGCGCCGGCCAGGGGAAGATGAAGCCTCTGCCGACGGCCAGGGGAAGATGAAGCCTCCGCCGAGAGTGTCTCCATCAGTGCGCCACCTTGGAGGCTAGGGAGGTCCTTGCTGCCATGGTGGGAGATGGACTGGTGTGGACATGCTGCCACCATGGTTTCTGATGGCGTACCCATGTTCGTGTAGTTAGCTTCTGTATAGAAATCACTTCCTGTATATACGGCAGATTCTTCAGGTTTAAATGGTGAAATCAAAGAGGCCTCGTTTTGAGGTATTGCGTTGACAAAACTTGTGAAGTACTGGAATCTGAAAATGCATGATTTTGTTCCTATTGATGTATGCTTGATTTGTGTTTGGAGATCCCATTTCTTAATCAAGAACAAGACTTTGGAACATCACTAAGTTCAGTTGGAGATGGAACACTCTTTTCACTGATGACAAAAATACATCAGACTTGCACACAAACAAAGCCATTTTGACAAGCGCACAATTGGTAAATAGATCAAGCACACTGGAGATTTGTGTGCTCCACTTTCAAAGCACAAGTCCACAAGTGCCAAACAAATTTAAAATAATTCAAAGCACATCAGATTTATGTCCAGATTACTGAACCAGCAACGTGAACCCCAAGCAGACATCAATGGGAAGAAAACCATGTATTCCAGATTCCAGTACTTCACAAGTTTACAAGCTTTGTCGACGCAATACCTCAAAATGAGGCATCTTGATTTCATTATATAAACATGAAGAATCTGCCATGTTTACAGTATGTGATTTGTATACAAAAGCTAACTACATGAACACGGGTACGCCATCAGAAACCATGGTGGAAGCATGCTGCATGCCTGCCCCAGTCCATCTTCTCCATGGCAGCAAGGATCTCCCTAGCCTCCAGGGCGGCTCACTGCTGGAGCTCCTTCATGGAGCCTCGACGCGGGCTCCATCTTCTCCTAACCGGCGCGGGCTTCACCTTCTCCTGGCCAGCGCGGCTTCCGACCCCTTCGGGAAGGCAAGAGGGCTGCGGCGGCGCGCGGCACGGGAGAGCAGCGCGGGAGGGTCGGCGGCGGTGCTCGCGGGAGAGCGGCTGCGGCGCGAGCGTGAGGATTTGGGATGGGAGATTGATGCAAATCTTTTTAAGCCGTAGGATGGTGTTTGGGCGGTGGATAGATGGCCGAAAGTTACGTGGTGACTTGCTTGAGGCAAGTCACCGAATCTGAGTCCCCTCGATCCATCTCTCTCATGCATGGTCGTGCATGCATGCATCCATCCATTCAATTCATTGTATGTGCTTGCATTCAGGGGCGGATCTACAGGTAGGGTGAGGGAGAAGAAGAGGTGGATGAAAGAAGAAAAATGGAGAGAAAGAGAGAAAGAAGAAGAGACCAGCCCCCCTGAGCCCCATGAAAGTTCGGCCATTGGAGCTTAGGAAGGAAGCGTTGGACACTGGACAGAGGTTGAAGACGAAGGTCGAGCCAGCCGTAAAGTTCAGCCCCCTAGGATTTTATCCTGGATCCGCCACTGCTTGCATTCTAGCTTTGCTTTGGTGCACTTGGATTCATGCTACAATACACAAGTTTATTAATGTATATACATATATATATATCTTTGCATGCCTTGGCAGACGCAGCTGTAGCGCTACGTACGCTCCATTGCCCTGTTTGTGGATGCATCATGCATGGCCGGCGCTAGCTTTCTGTTCGATCCATGTACGTTTAGCTAGATAGGTAGATGCATGCATATATGCACAACGACCTAGCCTTTTGGTTTTGTATTTATATACATGTACTATACATACATATGTATACACGAGAGAGGCACCGGACCCACCGGTTGCCTGTTTCTCAGAAAGAGGTCTGCAGCTACTGGCTGGTACTGGGAGAGTAAAGATGGCAACGGGCAGAAAAAACCTGTGTACCCGCGGGCATCCGACCCGGTGGGCGTGGATACGGGCGTGAACTTGTGCCCGCGGGCACGGGTGCGGGTACAAAGTTGTGCCCAACGGGCAAAGGTTGACGGGTAAAAAAGTAGCATGCCCGCACCCGCTAACGCGCCAAACCGCACTGACATGTGGGGCCACTGCACAAGAGGTATATATTCTTCCGATTCTAGGTTTCCTTCATCCCAGCCCCACTCGGACACTTCCACCACCAGCCGTCGCCGTCACCCACTCGACCCCGCGTCCCCGCCTCCCCAATTCGCGGTCGCGGCCGTGGCCGTCGACTCCGTCCTTCAGTTTCCTCTCCTATACTCTGCAGCTCTGCTCCCCCTTCTTCTCCTTCCCTCCCCTGGTCTAGTGCTCCTCGAATCCCTGCAAGTCTGCAACACCAATGTCTCCCTCTCTCTCGATTCTTCTTGCAGCAGCGATTTCTTGGTGAATCTGTGCACGCAGGCAAGTGATTTCCCTCGATTCCCCATGCTTTTACCTTTATGTTGTTGAAATGAAATCGAATCCCTCACTTTAGCATCTCATTTGTGCAGCCCCCATCTGGATCTGTCTCGTTTCCTTGATTGAAGGTTAGAAAGCATCATTTTTTTAGCGTGGGATGTCGAATGTTTCTTGCTTGTTCACTTATCCCCTAGATCCCCAAGGTTAAAATCTGTTCTTTGGTGTGCAGGACCACATATCCGCTTCCCCTCATTCTTTTTCCCACGATCTGCTCGTTGTCTAGCTTCCAAGTGCTGCTGTTGCTCCTGTTGCCGCATGGGAATTATTTTGTGATGATTATTTACTTTCTTATTTGCTGAGTCTTTGGACATTATGCTATGATGAATTACATTTTCCCTATAAATGAAGTGTGCTTACGCATGTAAAGATGCCAAATTTTAGTTCAAGCATTACCTGTAATTTTAATTTAGCTTCTGATGTAATTAATCGCTCCAAATTGTTGTATATTAAAGGTCTTCAGTTGTTGAACTGATGGTGGTAACTTCATCCACTCGGCCAGTCTAATTGACGTCTTCAGGCTGGCGGGTATGCGGGCATGCCCGCGGGTAAAAAATGCCCGTGGATAACGGGCACGGGCGCATAGTGCTGCCCGTGGCGGGTGGCGGGCGCGGGTGCGGGCACTGTATTATTCTTACGGGTGCGGGTTTGTGATCCAAGTATCCGCGCGGATTTTACCCGTTGCCATCTTTATGGGAGAGAGACTGAGGTCTTGTTTAGTTTCAAAATTTTTTTGCTTTCTACGGTAAAATAGTATGTTTGACATATGTATGGAGTACTAAATGTAGACAAAAAAAAACTAATTGTCCAGTTCTCGGGAAAATCGTGAGACGAATCTTTTAAGCCTAATTAGTCTATAAAAAGTCTTAAGTGCTACAGTAACCCACATGTGCTAATGACAGTTCGTCTCGCAGTTTCCTGACGGGTTCTGTAATTTGTTTTTTTTATTAGTATCCGAAAACCCCTCCCGACATCCTTCCGACACCTCCGATGTGACACCCAAAAATTTTTGTCTCCCAAACTATGCTGTGTTTAGTTCCGCGAAAAGGCGTAAAAAAGCACGGTAGCACGTTTTGGCTTTATTTGGTAAATAGTGTCCAACCGTTGACTAATTAGGTTCAAAACGTTCGTCTCGCAAAGTACAACCAAACTGTACAATTAGTTTTTGATTTCATCTACATTTAGTACTTCATGTATGTATCGCAAGTTTGATGTGACATGAAATCTTTTTTTTGCATAGTGTTTTTTTTTGTGGAACTGAACACAGCCATAAAAGTTTCTGAAAGAAAACAGGAACTGTCGAATACATCTCTCTGCTGGCTACTGACTTGAATGAGATTCCATCTACTCTGCGTGTACACACTGTACTGCTAAAATTTCTTTTCAGTTTCACTTATAACGCCGTTGGTGTCAGTTGTTCCGTCAATTTGCATGCAGTTAAGATGATGAACTGGTGGTGCAGTGGCAACCATGCATCCATGCATGCTTTACCAATCCAAAAGATGATGGCACCCAAATAAGCCCAAATATTGTTGATGGAGTCATTGAGGATATATAATAATTATATATAGCTTGAGATTGGACGACACAGAACAGTTATTGCCAATGCACGCACGCATGCAAACGAGAGAAGCTAGCCCAGACAACACTAGCGACTCCGACAGGCTGACTTAGAGCAGTTGACTTCCTTTACATACAGCTTGTATTTTGTAGCTTTTTAATGGCTGATGTTGCTTTTCTTGTAACCGGCTTATCGTGGTTCTTTCCTTTTCCTTTTTTTTCAATTATTATATACTCCCTCCGTTCATTAATCTCGTTCGTTTAAGACTTGCGCACATAGACCAAGGAGCAGCGATGCCCACGTCCTTTACAATAAATCACTGTGATTCAATTAATGCGCATGCAATCAAGGAGCACTGGTGGCCCACATCCTCCACTAAATCTGGCACTTGATTGGGCGCACCAGCCCCTCCTGCACCGTGCATGCGCGCATGCAAGACAGAGAAGCAAATGGCAAGCCAACCCCGTAGTATCCGAGGAGTCATGCGCGGAAGCAGCAGTTAATACGTACGCAGGACCACCTCAGACGATGGAGATTATTGAAAAAAAATTTGCTTAGATGAAGGAGATTAATGAACAGAGGGAGTAATACAGACACACTGTTGCAGTCTCGCAGACTCACAAATATGCATGCACAATGAACACACATCTATAATAAGCTAAACCCTATATGCCTTTACATATTCAAAATATTGATATAATAAATAAATCTCGAAGTTAATGAAGTCACCACAAATGACTCGCTATTGCGCGCTATCGGAACGCAGTTTTACTTTGCCCTCAAGGGCACACATGGTCTCGTGCTGTGCAGTGTGCACCATGGGATATGCACTGAGATGATGTGCACCGTTGGATGTACATTAAGCTTGGACATACACTAAGATGCGTGTACAGCAGGAGCCAGGAGATGTGATGCTATCGAAAGGACACTATCTATCATTAAAAGAATAATGATTTTAAATTCTACTCCCTCTATTCCAGATTATAAGGCATTCCAAGAATCTTGGAGAGTCAAAGCATCTTAAGTTTGACCAAAATTATAGAGAAAATTTATAAAAATTTATAACATCAAATAGGTATACTATAAAAATATAATTAATAAAGAATCTAATGATACTTATTTAGTGTCATAAATATTATTATCTTATCATATAAATTTGATCAAACTTGAGATCATTTGACTCTCCAAAATTCTTGGAATGCCTAATAATTTGGGATGGAGGGAGTATAAGATGAATCTAGAAAAAGACGAGCAACTAAAGGAGGGCTTGAAATCGAATGGACAGTTGGAAAGTGCCGACTGCCGAGTATAAGGATACTACTCCTAGCTCCTTCCTCGATGGCCTGAAGTACTTCCACGGTACACATAGGGCCGGTTTAGTTCTCAAAAAAATTTGCAAAATATTTTAGATTCTCCGTCACATCAAATCTTTAGACATATATATGGAGCATTAAATATATATATAAAAAATAAAACTAATTATACAGTTTAGACAAAATGGACGAGACAAATCTTTTAAGTCTAATTAGACCATGATTGGACACTAATTATCAAATAACAACGAAACGTGCTACATGATCATTTTGCAAAAAATTTTGCAACTGAACAAGGCCATAGTTAGAAGGGACGATCCTTGTATAAAAAAACACACAATATGTACAGTGGCGGATCCATGTATAATCTGTGGGGCCATCCGGCCCCACAGGTTTTGATAAAACTAGTGAAATTTTACTGTAGCATATATGACTTGGTCCCTCAGTTTCTACTAGCTGGCCCCACAGGTTTTGAGTCCTGAATCCGCCACTGAATATGTACCAGGAGGGAACCGAAGCCTTAAAAGCTGCGCGTACAGCAGTTTTTGGCAGTGTTTTTTTTTATTTTTTGTAACGCTCACGCACGCGGCGGTAACCGGGGCGGATCTACAGGCGGCTGGGGGCTCCAACACCCCTACAGCTGGTGCAACAATGGAGGTATGAGAAGGGTGGAGGAGAAGACGAGGTGGAGGAAAGAAGAAAAATGAAGAGAGAAGAGGAAGAAAAAGAGATGAGCCCCCTTCAATCGTGTTCTGCATTCGCCACCGGCGGCAATGTACGTATACATGCACAGTCATATATACGGTACGGTACAGAGCAGCAGGGATCGGAGCTTTTGCATGCCTGCACTGGCGTGAGTGGTCGGTCGTCACTGGTACGTACAATGCATGCATGTGGGCTTGTGGGGCGCGCGTGTACGGTGTACGTGAATATATGTAGATGTGCGCATGGCGACTTTTTATATGGGCATGCATGTGCCGATGTGCGAGGTTGACCCGGCCGGCCGGCCTCGGCCTGGCCTGGGGCGCAGGCGCCAGCGTGCCTGCGTGCCTGCAGGCCGACGTAGGCGCGCGGGGAGAGGACCCTGCAGCAGCTACTCCTAGCTAGCTGCAGGCAGCAGCATCGATCCATCGAGATTAGGGCCGGACAAAAGGCTCGTTAAGCTGGTTCGGTGGCTCGGTATAAAAGTGCTCTGATTGGACTCATTTATCTTTCAAAATGAAAATGATTTGATTTGGAACGACTTTCAATTTCGGCTCGGCTCGTTAGGCTCGGCTCGTTAGGCTCGTTGTGAAGTTGGGTCTTAAACAATACAGGAAATAATGATGAATAAGATTATACCAATTTCTAAAAAAGCTCGAAAAAAATTACGGTCGGCTCGATATCCGGCCCTAATCGAGATGGATCCGGATCCGATCCTTGTGATGATGTGACCAATCCCGAATCATATCCATCTCATTCTCCTGTCGTCTCTCTTCTCTTGCATGCGTTGCGTCGGTTCTCTTCTTCCTCACGCCAACACCAGCAGCACCGGCCAGAGGCAGAGGCCGGCAGCAGCAGCGCCACAGCCGCGCAGATCTGTCTGTCTGGGTGTGTTTAGTTCCAAAATATTTTGGTTTAATGTAGCATTTTGTTTTATTTGGTAATTACTGTTCACTCATGGACTAATTAGGTTTAAAAGATTCGTCTCGCGATTTCACGGTGAACTATGTAATTAGTTTTTTTGTTTCGTCTACATTTAATGCTCCATGCAGGTGTCGCAAGATTCGATGTAATGTTTTGAGGTGAAATATTTTGGGAACTAAACACACCCTCTGTCTCTCTCCCTGTGTCTGTCCATGCATGGAGGCAGCACGCAGAGGCAGGCCGGCACAAGAGACCGAGAGAGAGAGTCTGGCTGTGCCAAGGCATGCACGCCGAGGAGCATGCAGCGTTCAATGCCAAACCTACTGGCTACTGCATTTTTGTCTTACTCTGTACTATGTATGTGTGTATACTATGTATATATACGCATGTGCATGCACTTCTGCTGCTGCTGCTGCATGCCCTTGCCCTACACCGCGCAGAAGAGAAGAGAAGCCATACGCAAGAGGACCACTCTGTCAGTCTCTCTAGCTATCTGCATATGGACGACGACGACGACACTACTGCAATGCGATCTTGGCTGTGTTTAGTTTCTCTGAAAAGGGCGAAAAATATACCGTAGCACGTTTTAGTTTTATTTGATAAATAGTATCCAATCGTTGACTAATTAGGTTTAAAAAGAGTCCTTTATTTGAGTAGTGAATAGGATCATAATCCAAATAGGAAAGAATATCTCTATTTCTCTTCTCTTCTATTTTTATCTTCTTTCCTGTTTCTTTCCAAAAAACGTTCGGACTTTTCTTTTTTTCTACCTTAGGACTGTCTGTCATGGACGGGAGGACGTGAGGCTTTTCCTGTTTCCATATATTTTGTCGATTTCTTTTTTAGTTCCGGTTAGGGTCTTTTACCTCTTTTGATGTATTTTAAATTTCTATTCTTCCAAGTTGTGTCTTTTTTCAACTCCTTTTAGAGTCCTTTTCTTGTTTTGATGTCTTTTTTTATTTCCGTTTTTTCAGTTCTGGTTAGAGTCCATCGGCCATGAAATTTGTTCCGTTCAGAGTTTATTTCCAAGTTCTGTTAGAGTCCATCGACGATGAACTTTTTTTATCTCTATATACCTATATACCTAATAATAAACAGGTAAAATTTCAAGCCATATTTTTGTCCGCCTCCCCGAACTAACTCCATGAATGTCGAAACTGTTTTTTTTTCCCTCTGTCTAGTATTTTATATATGATTATATGCAGGACTCCTTAAAAGTAACATGGACAGCTAGGAATTCTAATCAAATAGATCTATTAATCCTTAGCCAACTCAATAGGAATTCTAATACAAATCCAAATAAAAAAATTAAAAGAATATAAATTTGTATATGAATTGCGGCAAAATCTTTCGCTCTGACTCGGTTACCGCTTCCTTTTTCCTGTCCATGTCCGGAGTCCTTTTTCTTTCCAGGAATCTTTTTTCTATTTGTTTCTGACTATAGTTTTCCACGTTCTACTTTCCATGGCTCAGTTTCCACGTTTGTTTTTTTTTTCGTCTGATCGTCTGACCTCAGGCTTGTTTTTTCCCGCTTCTGATTTTTCCAGTTCTTTGCCATGCCCGTTTAGGGTTTTTTGTTGTTGTTTATATGCAGAGTAGTTGACAAGTTGACGTGATCTGCAGGAAGTTGGCACGCATGAGGTCCCAAGCCACCAAACGTTTTGGCATCCTCGTATCCTTCTCCGTTTCATGGCTGCCAATCTATTCCATAGACTGACTAGAGGCGAAAACTCTTTTTTTTATACCAAGTGCAAATAAACTCCTAAAAAACTTATTCACTGTGAGAGGAGATGGGATCACTTGCCTTGCGTCTCCACTAAAACTTTGCAGCTGACATCTCCCAAGAAAAAAATGATGAATGTTTGCATATTTGCTTGACCTTAGCTACGTCGTTAGGTGCTCGAGGAAGCTACATAATCATATATGCCATAATCGTCATAAATAAATAATAATAAATTATATTCCCTTCGTCTCAAGATATAAGACGCGATTTGACTTGGTGCGGTCTTTAAGATCACACTTTAACCGTTAATTTATACTCGTACTATTATATATGTAGCTTATGGCAACAACAAAAGTATCATTAATTACAAAGTATTTGTAAAGGCAAATCTAATGTTACCACTATTGTACTATAAATTTTTATATTATTATACTAATTATTGGTCAAAGATAACGAAGTTTGAATTTTGAAATACGTGCATGCCTTATATCCTAGGACGGAGGGAGTAGGTCTTAAATTTCAAAGAAAGAAAAAATGAAATAGATATGTACCCCTCCATTCTAAGTAATGTATCTAAAAACAGAACATCTCATGAGTTACAAAGAAGGAAGTAGCATTTATCATTCTCATTTTCTATGGACGTTTGTTAGTTTTCTTTTCTCCCGTTGCAACGCACGGGCATGTTTGCTAGTAATAATAAAAAGACAAAATTTCTCTCTCCCTTATTTTGGTTTCTCTCCCCTTAATTTTGGTCCGGCCTTTCTTTTCCTAATTCTAACATTGTCGGTACCAACAGTACGGGGGTACCCACAACTATCGCCAAAAAACTAACATAACCAAAACCGTAATAAAAGATAGCCCGCCTCGGCCGCGTATCCTTTCCGTCTCGTACGAGGCCCGCTCGACGGGGCGCCTCGACCGCGCCCCGGCTCCGACTCGTACGAGGCCTGCTCGACGGGACGCCTCGACCGCGCCCGGCTCCGACTCGTACGAGGCCTGCTCGACGGGGCGCCTCGACCGCGCCCCGGCCCCGACTCGTACGAGGCCCGCTCGACGGGGCGCCTCGACCGCGCCCCGGCTTCGACTCGTACGAGGCCCGCTCGATGGGGCGCCTCGACCGCGCACCTCGACGCCTTTTCTTTACCTACCCCAGGACAAAAGCCACAGCATTCAATGCGGTTACCTACTACCACCTACCGGCATGGCTGCTGCCATGATCGACGTGGGAACAATACCCGTGTCAGATCTCACTGTTTTACCGCTCATCCCGTGATGGGAGGTGAAACCCGTCACTATACCCACCTTACCGCGCACTGTTCACCATCAATCACCCTCGAGGGAGGATAAGACAAGGCCCGTTCTCCGCGATATCGGGGATTCGGCCTTATCCATCCGGCCTCGACCCGGCCTCGACCCAGCCCCGACGCTCGACTTAGTTCAAAGGACGGTATGGCATGGCGCTCTGGGTCATTTCGCCATCTTGTCTCCCACAACGTCAGGGTGTCCAGGGATGGCCGGCCATTCCCAAGGCACGTCGCTACAGTCAACTCAACAGGAATCGACAAAGCATCACCTCAAGGCTCCCCGTCGTCTTGGCCTCCCCTCACCCTATAAAAGGGCAGGCCAGGGTTCAACGGAGGAAGACAGAACGAAAAACACAAACAGAAGATCGACATCTCAAGCAACCGCCTTTTTCCTCTTTTCTCTTTGAGACTTGGGCTCGACACCCTCTCTCGCATGTTTGTAACCCCTACACGAGCACCTCGGTGCAAGGAAATACAAACATCTCCCCCCGCTGGACGTAGGGCCTTCTTTTGCCCGAACCAGGATAAACCCCCGTGTGTTCTCCTTGCATCACCATCCAGGAAAGAGACACGCAGCATTTACTCGTTGGTTTAGGACCCCCTCGGGTCCGAACACCGACAAACATGATACAAATCCCTTTCTATAATAACTCGTTCTCATACGAGTTAGAATAGTTCGCGTCTAGACCAATATGAAATAGGTCTAAATAGATTCATCAGATCTTGAGTCCTGTAAATAGAACTTTTATTATAATAATCAAATAGAAACGGATCTTTTATTTTGATCCTGAGCACCCGTATATGTATTCACTCCCTTGCATTATGTGCGTGTGCACGAAGTAGACCCCCTGTTCGGCTGAGCTTATCAGCATGGCTTATCAGCCGTGGAACAGTGTTTTTCTCTCATAGCAAATCAGCCATAGCCGGCTTATAAGCCAAAAAACAGCCTGCCGAACAGGGTCCCCTGTTCGGCAGGCTGTTTTTTTGGCTTATAAGCCGGCTATGGCTGATTTGTTGGGAAAGAAAAACACTGTTCCACGGCTTATATTTCACGCAGCCCAGTACCACCACCGTGCAATCAAGGATGCGTTAATTCCTGCCTGCCATCTCTTGGGCCACCAACCACGTCATCTCCATCACAGTCGTCGTCCCCCTCCTCCTCGATGCTGCCATGCATGGCTTCGCAACGCGTGCAGTAGCTTCACATCTCTCCGGGCGCGTCAGGTGACCGGCATGCATCTGCTGCACATCGACGGCTACTCCGCCGCCGAGCGGATGGTCCAGCAAGGCAAGTTCATCGAGTCCCGCACGTTCAGCACCGGCGGCCACAAAGTGGTGGCTGCGCTTCTTCCCCAACGGCTGCGACAACAAATACGTGGCCGGACCCAACGGCGACATCAAATACGTGGCCGGACGGCCACCGCCGTCGAGCTCGAGCTCATGAAGCGCAGCTACGACGACGACGTCGTGGCCGCATACGGGCTCAGCGTCCTCGGCCGCGATGACAACCCGGCGTTAAGCTACACCGTGGGGCCACAGCGGTTCAACAGAGGTTCCTGCTACAATCACTATGTAGCTGTCCTGGTGACGCCGGAGGAGCGGCAGGCGGCGATGCGCCTCGATGTGAAGGAGAACGACACCCTCGCCGTCCGGTGTGACCTCACCGTGACGAGGTTTGACGAGGAGTCCCGCCTCAAGTGGTATCTTAGGAAATTGCTAGATTAAGTAAATTCCTGTGCATCTACCATGGAGTACTCATGGTCGTCGACAGGAAGGCATTGTCATGTCATACTTGGGTTGTAAGAGAAACTTGCTTGCAAACGTACGTCCAGCTAGATTCATGTTCTCCAAAATTTTGTATATATATAGATTGCAATATGATAACTTTGTGTTTTTTTATCTGGGTAATAATGTTACACTCAATCGCTTTGTCAAATATCGTTCAAAATTAAGTGTTTCATGATAGAAATTTAGTATGGATGGACTATATTTCTTTGATATATGAGGAGGAAAAGTATCTGTACGTATTTGCAGGTTAACAAAAGTATGTACAAACATAAAAGACAAATATAAATACAGAATTATGGGCCTTTGAGCCATGGATCTTTATCTAAGAAACAATGATTTTTATCATCATTTTTTTCGCGAATTACACGGTACAACGCAAACACTCAAAATGCATGCACACTCACCTCCTATGGACGCACTTACGCAAACCCTACCCCTATGAGCATCTTCAAAGACTGAGCGAGCAAATCCTCGAGATTGACGAAGTCATCATCGACGGGAACATCACTATCGACGAGAAAATGTCGTCTACCACTGAAAGCACCATGCCCTTATATTCTAGAAAATTCACTCTCATAGGGAGTCAAACCCAGGACTTGAAGTGCTATTGAGGCGCTTGTAACCACTAGGCTACGGGCCCTTTTGCACCATCAATTTATTGATATAGTTTTGATTATAAACAAAACTTATTCTCATTGAAATTGGCTGATGGTCGAACTAATCAAACAGTTAATTAAAATCTTAAGCAGTTTGTTCACTAATCCCGTCTAAATAAATCTATCTCTACAATTCTCGATGAAGTCTGCTATGTAAAAAATTGAGAGGGGTCACTTGTCATAATCATAGGTGAACAAAGCAATCCATGACACGTCAACAACAAACTTCTTGTCAACTTTAACCGGATATTAGAATTACATATTTTATGAGTTCACAAAGAAAGCCATAACGCTCAATATTTAGCTATAGCAACACTTGAGAGTATGAAAATTAAAGTTGTTCTATATTTAAGTTAAAATACTTTTTGTGGTTTGTGTTAGGAGAAAAGTTGAAAAGGTGGTATTTAAAATTGACACAAGCTTAATAGAACATTATCATAATATTGCCAATATTAACTTATATTATAGATGTCGGTCATTGTAAAATAAATTATAGACTTGGAATTTTATAAAAAGATGATAAAACATAAATAGATTGTACTTCCTCCATTCCAAATTATAAGTCGCTTTGATTTTTTGTTACATCTATTTTGCTATCCATCTAGATAAATAATATGTCTAGATACATAGCAAAATGGATGAACTGAAAAAAGTCAAAACGAATTATAATTTAGAACGGAGGGAGTATTATTTTTCTCATTGGTTTCCATTGATATCTGATAGGTTTTTCTCCCGTTGCAACGCATGGACAAATTTGCTAGTAAGTAATAAAGCACCATATGCAATGACCACTAGGATATGTTTTTAGTTACTGCAAATATATTTATCATAGACAAATTTTTAAGAAAAAAGTAGGCGAACTTTATTACTCAAAGTCTAACAAATCATTAGCGACAATTACACCAATGCTTGCAGGGGCCAAACTAGAGAATTGCTCCTCCCTTGATTAGGGGCTGTTTGGTGGTTTGGTCCATATGACCCAGTTCTCATCGGGTCGAATCAGAATGCACAGTCTCGGCCACCAATCCCTTTTTTCAAACAATTGAACGACACTTTGTTTGCAAACTCACATTGGGCTTAGTTCACAGCTGTTCATCTGTTCCAGAAACCAACTGGCCCAATCCCGGCCGAGTCACAGCGGTCAAAGCACTGGGTCTACTTACGGCCCACATTAACTATAGGCCTGTTTCTCTTTCTGTGGCCCCTTGGCCCGCAAGACACCTAGACGGTAGAAACCAACCAAAAGTTGCTCTCCAGACGTTGAGTGATTTTTTTTCTCTTCTCAGGGCCTTCTACTTTCTAATAACACAGGCATATATGCCTACGAGATTATTCCAATTATTACAACGGAGTGCTGGTGCCCGAACGTCCGATGGATACCCATGCATCGGACGGTGCCGCGGGACACAAGCCCCCGCACATCTACGTGACGTAGGCCCACACTGCTCCCCCGTTTCCCTTATGTGCTCGTTTCCCCCGCACCGCTCGCACCCCCAGCTCACCCTCGTAGCCCGTTCCCACGCCCGCCGCGTCCGCCTTCGCACCGCCCCACATGCGCGACGAGCATGCCCCATCGCCCTCTTGACCACAGCACCCCATCCGCTCGCCCCAACGCTTCTTTCCACTATCCCTCCGGCGAGCCACGCGCCCCCGACCGCCTGGCTCGCCCCCCCGCCGAACAACATAGAAAGCTAGAATAAAACACATATAACAACACGGAAACAACTACTGCAACATTAGGCTAAAGCAGCTGAAACGCCATGAACATATTACTGCAACAACACAGAACAACTGCTGTAACATTAGGCTGAAGCATCTGAAACACCATGAACATATTATTGCAATAACACGGAACAAACTGCTACAACAATAGGTTGAAGGAGCTGAAACATTTGGAACATATTATTGTAACACTGGGTGTGAAGCATATGAAACAACGCTCGAATAAAAACACTTGCAACATGAGGTTGAAGCAACTGAAACATTTCGAAAGTATTATTGCAACATTTGTGCCAAGCATATGAAACATCTAGATAAGGACGATTGCAACATCGTCTAGAAACAAAGTAAAACATTTTGAAACAGTGCTTGCAATAAAACCTTTGAAACAAATGCAACATGGGCAAAACATCCCCAGATCTACTTGTGCAACATCCTTACGATTCAACTGCAACATACCTCTGAAGCGTTTGAAACAACTAAAAGATACAATTGCAACATATGGGGGGAGAGCCTGCACGGGGAGCCCCATGGCCGCCAGATCTGAGGGCGTCAGGAGCTCCCTGTGGGGGAGGACGCTGGTGTCGGGGAGAGGCGCCGCCGGTGTGGGCAAGAGGGAGCCGGGATGGGGAAGGAGGACGTTGGGGTCGAGGAAGGAGTCACCGTGGTGGGCGAGGACGCCGGTGTCGGGGAGGGGCGCCGCCGAGGTGGGGAGGAGGGAGCCAGGGTGGGGGAGGAGGACGCCGGGGTCAGGGAAGGAGACATCGGTGTGGGGGAAAGAGCCACCGTGGTGGGGGAGGAGGACGCCGCCACCACCGGCCAGGGAGGGAGCGAGGTGTGTGGAGGACGTGCGAAAGGAGGGGAGGAGCACAGCCGCTGGCTCACGGCGCTGCGGAGCGTAGTCGGGGGAGCGCGAGGCTCCTAGATCCATGGGGGGAGGAGAGAGAGAGGAGAGGAGCAGCGGCAGCAAACATGTGGACGGGATAAACTGCAGTGCGAGCAGATAAGACCGTGAGAGACGAGTGGAGGAGGACGTGCAACGCTGTGTCAAATTGTTATACGACGCGTGTCTAGAACCGTTGGACGTCAGAGTCGTAGCATTACCGTTATTACAATCAGATGCCATAAAAAATATCACGGAGTGACAGAATTTACTGTTTGTTAGGGCTGCCAATAAGGCTGGATATCGAGTCAACTGTAGTTTTTTTCGAGCTTTTTTAGAAATTGATATAATTTTATTCATCATTATTTCCTGCATTGTTTAAGACCCAACTTCATGACGAGCCTAACGAGCCGAGCCGAAGTTGAAAGTCGTTCCAAATCAAGTCATTTTTATTTTAAAAGAAAAATAAGTCTAATCAGAGTATTTTTGTACCGAGCCACCGAGCCAGCTTAACAAGCTTTTTGTCCAGCCCTGGCTGCCAATGAAGCTGCTTGTTTTTAGTACATCAGGACACCAATTCGGTGTTTACGTGTAATGTGTACTGCATTTATGTAACGCCCATACAATCAGTTGAACGGGACAAAAGAAAATATGCTTACACGAGTTTACATCCTTCATACCCTGAGACCTGAGTAAGCCATTGCTTCCAACAGCTTCAGTTACAGGCTACAGAAGTGTTGAGAATCGATCTGTTCATGGATTGCCAGATCCGTTTTCCGTCTCCAATCCCAAGAAAGGGGCGTATAGAAGTTGTAGATGCAGATCCCGTTTCCCTTCTCAATCCTCAAGAAAAAACACAAGGAATGCAGGAGACAAATATATGTGGGAGGGAGCCATCTCTTATTCCTCATTATAGGTACACATGTAGTCCCTTTATATAGATGTAGCCTTCAGGGCATATACGTAGCCTCCAAAGCCCATATGGTATGAGCTCATCAATCCTCTGATTGAGGAAATTCTTAACACTCCCCCTTGGGCGAATACCATGACAAATACACGCCTCGTTAAAATTCTAAAAAATCCAATGGGTAAAATATGGAGAAAGAGTATATTATTATTGTTTAATGCATTTGCACATTATTGCCTCATTAAAAACCTTATATGAGAAACTTTAAGAAAACTCATCAAGGAAAAAAGAGTACAACATATGTCTTTAGGACAAATTGTGACATTCTGGATCATATCATTTTGAATTCTCTAGAATTTTGATCAAGGTTAATATTCTAGGGAAGTTCTCCCCCTGAACCTTGCAGAACTATACCGCTATGCCAAAAACGCTTTCTACAGGAAGCATACGCACATAGAGACTTAACAAGTATATCAATACATTACAAGGATCATTTCATCGATCTTAACCTAGTCTTACTTCTAAAACTCATTAGAAATGGTGTCACGATAGAGCCTTCAATAGAGGTTAGGAAGTCATAATTAGAATAACACCTTCTAGGTATTGTTTGAGACTTTCAAAGTCTCATGAATGACGATCAATATCTTGTAAATACTCCCCCTGATGACAACATCTGTTGAAGTCATTCATTCCCATGACATTAACCATTATTTGGAAATAAACATAGACATGGACAGTGTAAATGAGATTACAAGATTTCCACAATATTCAGTCTTCATGACATTTGTCTCGCTATTCTTCAAGAACATTGAGATATAGAATAGTGCATAGGAATTTATTATATTCTAGCATGCATACATAAGGATGCATATTTGTGCACTTCAAAGTTGCAATGACACGTATCTTCGAGATATGATCAATAATCATTATAATTTTCTCTATTCATAATAGTGGTGACTCCTTGTAGGATTTTGTCGTGTACCACAATTAGGGGTACCCAAATTAAGGTGGAAAACCGCCCGGCTCCCCCAAAAAAGCAAACTAAAAGCTAATCTACCATGTCTAAGGGAAAAATCAACTAGAGAGGCATACGGGCTAAATTCACCCTTGCTGGGCCTCTAGCAAGACGTGTGAGTGAACCAGCCCATCTCCCCGCCGCATCTGAGGCTTCACGCCGAGGGGGTCTCGGAACACCTCCGTCTCACCCAAGGCCTCAGCTCTGGGGTCTCGGACATAGGCCAACCTACGACAACATCGCTGCCTCGTCCGAGCCCCAGAAGACGGCATTATCCATCTCTGCCTCACCCGAGACCGGCCTGTGACGCCGCTCTCCCATTGGCGCGCTCGAGACCCCCTATGACGTAACCCACATTCTCGCGTCTGCCCAATTGGACAGGCCAGGAATGACTGGGGTTAAATCAACATGCCATCGTCCATAACAGGCATGGGGAAGAGCTGCTGGTCACTGTACCACCCATACAGGCACTATACACATGATTCGTGCCGCGCGCGGTGTACGAAGCGTCACTCTGGGCCACTATTCCCACGATCGGCATAAGATCGCACCATAATTCCCACCTCCGAGGCCTCAGCCCTCTATGCCAAGTCAAACTACAAGGACGAGCACACCAGCCACAGGACCAGGTATGACAGGGCGCATCGCTACAATACCAAAGGACAAAAACCACTCCCTCAACAGTGGCGCACATGCCTGGACATGTAGCAACAGTGCCAGATGTACCAATGCCATGCCTCTACAGTGCAGACCACGTCACCACCGAATAAGGCCCCCCGAGGCCTCTGGGCTCCTTCTCCAACAAAGATCGCACCCCGTACTGACATCTTGTAACCCTGCACCTCCTTAAGGCTATAAAAGGAGCATGCAGGGACCATTCCAAAGGGGGAGAAAAAGAAGAAGAGACTACGAGCAACGAAACAACACAAGACACACGCACAGACAACTCTCCTAGACCTCGCGAGGTCTCCAGCAGAGTCAGACACACTCCACTCACACCTTGAGACCTGGGAGCTCCTCCCTCTCTCACCCGCTTGTAAGCTCTATGACAGGCACTTCGGTGCAAGATAATATAGAATCCTCCTCCCCCACTGGACGTAGGGCATTTCTCGGCCCGAACCAGTATAAATTGCCTATGTTCTTCTTGCACACCATTCGGACCCCCGACGCGCAGACACACATTACTCGTTGGTGCTAGAACCGTCATTTCTTACACCTGACAGTTGGCGCGCTAGGTAGGGGAGCGTTTGCACATCACGGCTAACCAATTCTACAGGGTTCTAGATGGCTACATCGTCTCATACCCACCCGACGAGCATATCCTTGGTGGCCAGAGGCAACGCCAGCCTCACTCCAGGCTCCCACATCTGGTTCGGGAGTCTCGAGTTCATCATCACCAGGGAAGGTGACAATCTCGACCTCGTCTCACTGACCGACACGCCTGCCAGCTTCCTCGAGCCTATGGTCGACCTACGGCGCCGATCCGATGAATTGAAGAACACATGGCCCGATGAGTTTAGCCTGCCTGATCTACCACGAGCTGCTCAGTCCTATCGTGACAGAAAGGTTCACAAGACATCAACTAATGCTTACCATCTCAGCCCCAAGGCAGGTGAGGTCCAGAGGACCTGCCACAATAGCTCAGGCACGCCATCGCCGACACTCTGGCATCAACAGAAATGAGCTCCAACTCTGACTTCTGCGACTCCAACCACACCAACGACTACGGCGACGACTACCAAGGTAGCACCGGCTTCGCCAAGCTTTAGAAGATGCAATGCTTTTTACGTATCAACAACTATCTCCTCAATGATGAGTCATGCAACGATGACTTCATCGATCGCTTTGACGGCTACGAGCTCTAATGGCCGTGAAAGGGACAACCAGGTCCCAACGCAGAATTCGGTTTGCCAAAACCCGCCCCCCGTTATCTCTATTGTTAAATTCCGCCTTTTAATTATTCCTAAAAATCTATATGAACTATTTTTGAACTCCCTTGTAATATCGTAAGTTTAAGTGCATCACGTGTATGCATCATACATGCCTCAAGCATGCCTTATACATATGTCATGCCTCATCATCTGCACACAGTCCGAATCCAGGCCCGGAGATCATAGGCTGGCTCTGCGAAAGGGTTTCGACAGCCGCTCCTGCCCAACAGAGTGAGGGATGGTATACGGGGAGTGGCACGATAGAGGCCAACACCCAGGTGCCTTGAAGCACCATACGGGACTCCCGAACCATGTTCGAGCCTTGAAGGACACTGGTTTTAAGGGTTTTTCATCGGAGAAAGGCAACAAGCCGCCGGGGTCGTACTAGAACGACCCTGGTTACCCTGAATCGATCGTCGAGGGTATGAGGTCAGTCACTAGATACCTACGTCAGATCCTCAGCGAACGGGATCCAGGACCTCATTCGAAATGAAATACCCGCTAGCAACTCAAAGGGACACCACAAAAAATGGCCCTATTCGAGATGGATGACGTGCCGCTGTCCAACCCCTCCTTTGCAAAAAAGATGCGAGAGGGGAATGCATTGGGCCTCCTAACCGGATCAGACCCACGGGTCTTGATTTTTGGAGGTCCAGTTTCATATGCACGGTCTACCGAGGCCCGCCGAGACCTAAAGTATGGGGATGGATCACCCAGAGCCTAGATGGTGCCCAAGGGGTAAAAAATTCTGGCTGATGGACGTCCCATCCGCATGCTAATCTCAGGCGTCGCCGACCCCACCTCAGGCCATGGAGCGGCAGGGGTCATGTCGACGTTAAGACCCTAACCGTGCCTCGGGGCACGTACCTCCCCTAGGGGACTCCGCCATGCACGCCACCGGCGGTGCTCCGGTGGCTTCCCTTACTAACCAAATGGATTTCACAGAAAGAATGACAAAGGAGCTTAAAACCACCATGTTAGCATAGCTCATCATGCGAACAAAATAAAAAGATGCCATGCGTCGCTAGCTGATAAATCTAACAAAATAAAAAATAAAAAGCCCTAAGGGGAAGCATCGTGGGGGAGCTCCACAAGGATCTGCTGGGCGGGGATGAGGGCGGCCACCGCCTCCTTGGCTAGGTCGTAGCACGCCACCAGGTCCTCGTGGAGGCGCAGTGGCTCCTCCGCAGGGAAACCATCAACCTCGGTAAGGTCGGCTCCCACCGACAACTCCGCCATAGCTAGGGAAACCCCGGTGCTACGGCGGATGCCGCTCTCGATAGCGGCGGTGACACGACGGTGCGCGGCCCAGAGCCGGTCCTCCCTAGTACCCGGGGTGACCCCTAGGTAATTCAGGAAGGCGTACACCGCGGTGCAGAGACCCTCTAGCTCCATGGACACCCCTGGCACACGATTCCATTCACGATTAGAGGGGAGATGTAAACAAAGAAGGAAGAAAACAGAAGGGAAGAGAACTCACCAACGCCACGGTGGTCGGCGTGGTCCAGTTGACGGAGGAGGACATCCACCCTCCCTTCAACGTCTGCTGCCGCCGCACGAACAAGCGCCGGCTCCTCCGCCCACTCCACCCTCGGTCCCGACGGGCTGGCCTTAGCCCTAGGGAGGACATGGCGAGGGCAGAGGCTCGCCATTGAGATGTCACCAGTGCATAGCTGGCGGCCGCTCCCTGTGAAAACCCGATCGCCCGTCCGGCGACGCTGCGCCACCGGGGGACCGTCCACCTCCTCGGACCGCTGCGGAGAGTTGTCGCGCGCCATCGAGATCGTGGGATTGTGCTAAGAGATGGTGGAAGTGGAAAGTGGCAATAGGTGTGGGAAGAACAAGTGCCGAGCCAGGTATAAATAGGATCCAAGCAACTGTTCGGCTGCACGGCTACACAGGACCATCAATATGATCGCGGGACTTGAGCCGACATTCCCACTTCCCATGAACCAAAGTGATGGAACTGCCCCCTCCACTCCCCTCGAATAAATCTCGATGTTCCTGCTTACTGCAACGCACTCGTTTAACTCCCAATACCACGGGCTCTCGGGCTGACGATGGGCCAAACAAGAGAAGCATTTTCCAAAATTAGGTTTGGCCCAGAAGGGCCTCCCCCACGCTCGACTACAACTCATGTCAAAAACCATGTGGTAATGACTAGCATGGCCCATCGACTTCTGATCAAAACCAAGAAGCTCAAAAGCGGAAGCCGCAGGACATTAGCAGACAAAGCCATTGCAAAGTAAATGGCCCTGGCGACCAACCCCACCAGGGGGATGGTCGAAGGGACCAACTCTCTGAGACCCCTCAAACTATCGTAGGGCATAGGGCTCGGGGGCTAGTTCTACCATACCCTTGGCACTCTCACTCAACTCTGAGCCCCTCTGCAACCGAAACCCGAACAATAATTCCTGGTGCACCACCCTAAGCTACGTCCAGGACCCCTGGGCGTTGAACAGTGGGATCCCATCGGAGGGAGGCACCGAGCCCTCAGAGCCCATCAAAAAGATCTGAGGCCCACTGAATGACCCTCGGGTGACCCGGAACGAGCCTTAGGATCACTAGCCGACCCTAAGCGAACAGGGTTTGGACCTCCACCCAGACTTAACCATTGGAACACTTCCGAAAATGCTACCGGCGGCCCATCAAGATTAGCATGGCATATTCCTCCCCTCCTCTCGATGAAGGAGATGCACGAAAGACATGAAAAAAAAGATGAGGCGGCCTTGACCGACCTCTCGCCATGGGTAGAGGCTCGGGGGCTACCCTTGCACTGAGGCTGAGGCCTCGGATTTACACTCCACACCAGGTTAAGACCTTGGAAGCATATCATATCCTTCCAAGGCCTCGGGGGCTACACCCGGCGGGCGCGCTCGCGCGCACCCCCTGAAAAAAAGTAGCACAAAGGCAAGCCGTGGCCCCAGCGACGACCTGGCCAAAAGCACGGCAAAGAGCAAACCCGACGGACAGCCTCTGGAGGAGTATCCCAACTCCTCCACAGTCTCAGGGGCTACTGTCGGGTACCACAATTAGGGGTACCCTAATTAAGGTGGAAAACCACCCGGCTCCCCCAAAAAAGCAAACTAAAAGCTAATCTATCCCGTCTGAGGGAAAAAAACAACTAGAGAGACCTACGGGCTAAATTCACCCTTGATCGGCCTCCAGCAAGACGTGTGAGCGAACTAGCCCATCTCCCCACCGCATCCGAGGCTTCATGCCGAGGGGGTCTCGGAACACCTCCGACTCGTCCGAGGCCTCAGCTCTGGGGTCTCGGACACAGGCCAACCTACGACAACATCGCCGCCTCGTCCGAGCCCCAGAAGATGACATTATCCGTCTCTGCCTCGCCTGAGACCGGCCTCTGACGCCGCTCCCCCATTGGCGCGCTCGAGACCCCCCTATGACGTAACCCACGTTCTCGCATCTGCCCAACCGGACAGGCCGGGAATGACTGGGATCAAATCAACACACCATCGCCCAAAACAGGCATGGGGAAGAGCTGCTGGCCACTGTACCACCCATACCGGCACTATACGCACGATTCGTGCCGGCGCGGCGTACGAAGAGTCACTCTGGGCCACTATTCCTACGATCGGGATAAGATTGCATCGTAATTCCCTTCTCCGAGGCCTCGGCCTTTTATGCCAAGTCAAACTACAAGGATGAGCACGCCAGCCATAGGACCATGTATGACAGGGCGCATCGCTACAACACCAAAGGACAGAAACCACTCCCTCAACAGTGGTGCACATGCCTGGACATGTAGCAACAGTGCCAGAAGTACCAACGCCATGCCTCTACAGGGCAGACCACGTCGCCACCAGATAAGGCCCCCATGAGGCCTCTGGGCTCCTTCTCCAACAAAGATCGCACCCCGTACTGACATCTTGTAACCCTGCACCTCCTTAAGGATATAAAAGGAGCATGCAGAGACCGTTCCAAAGTGGGGAGAAAAAGAAAAAGAGACCACGAGCAACAAAACAACACAAGACACACACACAAACATCTCTCCTGGACCTCACGAGGTCTCCAGCAGAGTCACACACACACTCCACTCACACCTTGAGACCTGGGAGCTCCTCCCTCTCTCACCCGCTTATAACCCCTACGACAGGCACTTCGGTGCAAGATAATACAAAATCCTCCTCCCCCACTGGACATAGGGCATTTCTCGGCCCGCACCAGTATTAATCGCCTATGTTCTTCTTGCACACCATCCGGACCTCCGACGCGCAGACACACATTACTCGTTGGTGCTAGAACCGCCGTTTCTTACACCGACAGATTTATTCCAGATTCTTGAAGAATCTTTATTTTTAATACATAGTAAGATATTATAAGTCTGTATTTCTAGCATAACGGGGAAAGTATTGCTAGTAACACCAAATATATTATATCGGTTTTCAGAGGATACTTCCACTCCAAATCTTCAGGTGGACAACGCCTTATATCACAAGTCTATATACTCTCATAGTAAAAGCTCATGAAATGCACATGTGCTTATATGGTATACCTTTGTTCCTTTCAGTTCCTCTTTTCATTCTTATCTCTCGGGTCGTATATGGGTCTTTATCCCTTCCAAGAAATTCACTTATTTTGGTGCATTCAGACTTATAACCATATATTCCTTCAAGAAAAATCCTTCAGGGAGTTATTATATTTATGGGGGGGTCATTTCTCTAAAAGACAGTATTAGTATGAGATTTTGATGTTGCTTTTCATGGATTTTCATAATCCCATAATTGCATATTTTGATTCATGCCATTAGCCAGATTCATTATATAGCGGAACATATTTTAGAAAACTCATGCCAGAACTAGTCTCTATTAGGACCTTTTGAACCATCGGTTTTCACCACCCATTATTCAACGATGACCCATAAGTATCTGAACATCAGGTTCAAGATATTCACTTAGCGATTTTTGGTTCAGCCTCAATTGCATGTTTCATTTAACTCGATATATGAGAGCTTCAAGCACTCTTGCTATGGACTTTGTTCCTGAATCCGGGTTCTCACAAAGAGACACATTTAGCAATTATAGAGGCAAACAAGCGTCGGCATATATTTTCTGACTTTAAACATCTTTGTTATTTCTCAAAATGATGGATCCATTATTGTTCCATATTTCTAGCTTTATAGTACGCGCATTGCTAGGAATTTCATCTTCAGGATGAACCCCATCATGAGGTGACTCACCAGCAGGGTGATTTCTCAAGAGTATGAGAGGAGTTTTGTCACACTAATGTGAATTTGCTTCATGAACATATGCTTTTGACTTAGGCCACTAGATCTTATTTGCAGGCGTCCCCGCAGAATTTGACCAAAATGCCAAGGTCAAGTGGATATGAAATTAATCCTAGGTATATCCACATCTACTTCGGGTAGAAGCATTCGTTTAGATTTTAACCAATTTGGTTGCTCCTCATCAATATAAACAATTATCTGGCATAACTCCATGCTATATAATATAGGAGTGTAACTAAACAACTAGTTTAGTTTGGATTTGTGCGTTTTGATTTATAAATATCAAGGCATTTCATAAAATGGGCATTTATCTCCCCTAATGCTGAGATATTTAATAACATACTAAATTCCCCATCCACCAACTTCTAGTGGTGTATATGTATGCTTCAGTGGTGATTCATTTGGGAAATATTACACACTTTATTAGTGGGTTTATTACTATTTTTGTATGCAGTGAGCTCGGACTTTATTAATGTAGTTGCATGAATATTGCGTGTTTTTCCTACTAAGGAGGAGTATCCTCTACTTCTTATTGAGTCCATAACTTATGATGGATTATAAACTATTCATCTGCATGTTCTTGGTTCAACAAATGTATATGCAGCCTTCTAGGCTTAACACCTATAGTTACGGATGTAACTCATAATTTAGCCATAACAATCCTTCTGGGACTAATGCTCACCAACTGTTGTATAATTGATAATTAACCTATCCATTGCAGATATCAACCTTCTAGGTCATATGCATGAGAAAAGACAATAATGGGCGCATTGTGCTTTTAGACGCGTAGAGCTTGGTGTGCATAAGTATGATAGCAAAAATATGGCATATAGTCATGGCTGCAAAGCAGAAATTTTGGATGTAGAGTAATATCATAGTCCAGCTCTTTCTTTTTTTAATTGCCCAAATTTGACCCAATTACTCATATGATATAGAAAAATTGAGTCATATATTGCAACATATTTCATGTTCTATATAAAGCATGGCTAGGATTAACTCATTGTTCAACATGAAGTGAAGCTGTTAAATAGAACACATAAGACAAGAATTTTCATTTATGTGGGAAATGTTATTTTTAATGCAAAGTCATTTACTTAAGCACAAAAAATAGCTTCTTGGCAAGTGCAACATGACCAATATTCTTTTAGGATAGACTCATAAGTGATAGCACAACTTTCATAGGTAAAAAATACATGTAAGAAATATCATCTCTAGCAACGTAGTTGCGAAGATCCATGTGGCCTTTTAGGGCCTAGGATAACTATTATAATCATTAATTGGTTAAACCAAGTTGGCTCATAGGGATTTAAACTTGTTTACCTGCTTGCCATCTTTTGGTAGTTGCCAGGTAGTTCTTAATAAGTAGGTGGGATGTGACATACATAGCTACTAGCCGATATATTGTCGCATAGAGTAGTCATGCCATATAGTTGCCACTTTCATTATTTTGTCCTTTATGGGTGAACCCATATAATTTGGTTCACTTTTCTTATAAACAATACAGTGGTTCCCGTCTACGATGCCCACTGTCATAATTTCAGCGACCATGGATACCTCTAATTCAATATCTTAATATGCACTTTGGGGCTTCGGTCTAAGAAAGGACATACATTGCTCTTCATCGGGAAGAGAATTATTGTGCTTTCGCACTAAAAAAACCTCAAAATAGTATTCCTTTTGGTATTTTTGTAGCAACTTCATGTTTCCTAGGGGAATGTATTATATATTAGTTTAAAGTCACAAAACGTTGCTTTGAAACAAATCTTAATTAGGATGACACCTTCTGCAGCAGAGAGACAAGGGCAAACATGTTGACTTCAGGTCTTGTGTTAACCCGACTAATGTTGTAAGCCTGCATTATCATGTTTGGCAAATATACGTAGGCAAGGTATTAGTTCCCCTCGAGGGAAGTTACAAATGAATCCAAAATTCAGGTCCTCATGCTATGGTTTTTCTTTAGGTTACTTCAGGTAAATAAACCAAAAGCAAAAGAGAGCGTTAGAGAGAAAAAATGGTCATATATATGCAGCTACAGGCCGCCATAGGATTGCATTATCATGGATACTGATGTGTACGACTGCGGCAACAGACGGGGCGCCACTAGTTAGCGGCACAACAGCGAGCATATACCCACGTCAAGCCATATGTGCTTGTGGGAAGGACGACAGGGCGAGTGCACGTCTCAGTCTTAATTAACAGAAACATCAATTATAGACCATAAAAAAATTAGTCTGTGTCGGACTAATAATTACCCAACTTTAATGGTCAAGACAAATGCATTCTTCAAGATGCGATTTATTCATACCTTGTAGGGGATGCCAATTTGATCTACGCCACATGCCGCGTAGGGTAGTGGTTAGTAGATACATACCGCGTAGGGCGTTTGACACTGTCGTAGATTTGCCCGCTTGATGACGATACATGTCACTGCAGTGCAGATTGACAACTGGTAGAGGTAGTATAGTCGATGCCGAACGTTTGCACGCCTGGTGGTGGGGATGGCCGACAACAGTACGTCCAACATGTGCTTGTTCAAGACAAAACATATCGATCTACTAGCATGTACATATGTGTAATCTGCAGGATTAATCTAGTAGAATGCAGAATCTATTCTATTGTCGACTCTATATATCGAAAGACAAACATGATTAAACTGCTATAGAAAATTCATCTACCAGCAAAATAAATATACAAGATTGATTTATGGTAGAAAATATATAAGAAAATATATTGACGGAATTTATCGGCAAACCGTAACCTGTCAACTTGATGACGAAGCGATGCCGCAGAACGAGTCGAACAACCGCGACTCTGGCCTTTGTTCTTTCATTCATTCGAACATGGAGTATATGCATGTACTAGCACGTATATGCATTTACTAGGTCGGTGGGCGCGCTTCGCCGCGCCCGGATTCTTGAACGTGTATGAGAGTAATGTTGGTTGCTTTGATCAACATCATTTCTATAATGAGATCTGTTTTGGTACTGTAAACATAATTTAGGCTAGATGGTACGGTATTATACTGTGAAAGAAAAAGAACAAATAGTGACTTAGATGGTGAATGTGGTATACAGCACCGAGATTTTTCATGCACTACATCAGAGTGCCTATACTAATTAATAAACAGACGTGCAAATGCTGGGGGAAACCATTAGCCACAGCTGACCATAAAAATAGAGAAGTAAACAATTAGCAGCAGTTGAACTGCTATTTTTTGTAGAGAATGTGGAGTAAAATTCTCAGAATTGTTGTTTACATGAATATGCTCAATCTGATAATACATTATATTAAGGAAAATATACGGTCCTTTGCCATCTGGTAGAATGAGAGGACACGTCAGATAAGATTCATCTATGGAGATGGATAAATGGATGCATGTATAACCGAGATGCGTGGCTCCATCCTGCGATATTAAGTTCAAAGCTGAGAGTGTAATTTTACTGATGATGTGTACCTTGGACAATACAAAAACGTTCGTCATGATCATCAGCGAAACTACAACTTTATCTATGATCACCATAAAAGATGTCCAGTTTCTTGGATCCAGCATTGAAGATAGATATGTAAAAGAGATGAGTGAGCAGGATCATTACTGCCCTTGTATGTAGATTGGTCTGTGGTCTCCCTTTTGAATATGGGAATCACTATGATAGTATGATCTGTTTATTTTGTACAAAAAAAAGTGGCAAGAATGAGGCAGTAGTGAAACAATCTCTCTATTTTAGCGCCTTCTATTCAGGACACCTACTCTTTTCGAGGGAAAGGTCTATGTTCTATTCAGGCCCTGTTCATTCGGCTTATAATCCGTCTTTTTCAGCTTATTTTTTCAGCCGGAACAATATTTTTCTCTCACAACAAATCAGCCAACAGTGTTTTTCAGCCGGCTTATCAGCGCAGCCGAACGGCTCCATATTTATACTTAATGCTCTGCAATTGAGCCAGAAACCATACTAAGAATTTCTCGGGGGTAAATTCATTGAACAGATCCATCCAGTCTTAGGCGAGAATGGCATTTTGACTCTATACCCTTGATTCCACAATTTATTTAGAAAGGACGGCAAAAGCTTTGCCACAATTTTTATTAGAAGAAGAACAAAAAAAATGTGACGGTCCAGTGATCAGACACTATGACTATTGATCAATTGTTTAGAAAGGAATGGCATTTTGACTCTATACCCTTGATTCCACTATGACTATTGATCAATTGTAGAAGAATTCATGCATAGAAATAAGAGCCATAATTTAAATGGGTGGCAGGTGTTTGCATTGGACGCGGAGTTGATAACTGTAGTACCACATACTATGTTCTTATGATATGATAACTGCACCATGATCAGGCACCCAAGCAGCTTAGTATTTTAAATACACCATGACAGCAGCATATGTAGAACATGAGCGTTTCTACCGGTTTTATTTGCAAAAGTAGGAATGCACGTGGCACCTAGCAGAGTTAACCCAACAGGATTGTACTTATCATAGTGAAATGCTCATTATCTGTAGGTTTCAGTGGTAGAGGCTGAGGTCAGGGAAGCAAAATGGAGGAGAAATGACACTGATAGGAGATATACAACCTTGTTAGGGGATTCAATATGGCACTGGAAAAGGTACACAGTTTGTGCTAGCAAGAATCTACCGTAGCTTACATAACCAGAAACAAAAAGATCACTGCAGTTTTTTAAAGCAACAGAGTCCTGCAACTTTTGTGTCGGAACAGAAAAAAATATAGAAGTAACAAAATCAACATATCATTTTTATTTACCCTACCATCTATAGTTTGCCTCATGTCATGAGAAAAAGGAAATAATGGATCATCTGCATGGAAGGTCATCCCTATTTCTTTCTTTTTATCCAACTGGAAGCTTGTAGCAGTGGAAGAACAACAATTCTTGATGAAGTCCTTATCAGCAAACCAAGAGGCTAATTAGGGACCTCATAAGTAGCAACAGTAATGTAACTGTGAAATGAACAATGTGTAGATTATTACCTTATTGTAGCCAACCTTGGAATTGAAATGGAAATGTTCTGTTTTTTCAGCAAGCACACTATGAACATACACCTGATAAATTCTGTGTTTATGAACATTAGCTATCTGTGGTTCATGAAGTAGCATAGTTTCTGGATGGACCTGTAGGCAAAAGAAAAAATAACAATTTGAGTGCCTAAAACTGATGTTGATGAGATTAGTTACACATCAAAGTGACTAATATTGCTTAGGTGCACACTCACCATGTGTTAGAATGCAAAAGCAGAACCATGGATTGATCGATAAAGATTCCGTATTGCAGGAAAAAAAAATCCGGTACCTAATTGAACAATACATTCAGATTCTATCTCAGCCAAACCCAGTCTTAGGTAATCAATGCAAGCAGTCAGAAAAAGGTTGGAAAGTTTCTGAGGCCTTGTTTAGATTGCCTCAAAATTCCAAGTTTTTTCACTCTCTCTCCATCACATCAATTTTTAGACATATGCATAGAGCATTAAATGTAGGTAAAAAAATAACTAATTGCACAGTTTGGTTGTAAATCACGAGACAAATTTTTTGAGCCTAGTTAGTCCATGATTGGACAAAGTTTGTCAAATACAAACGAAACGTGCTACAGTATCCAGATTGCAAAAATTTGCAATCTAAACAAGGCCTGAGTCTACCTTCATGGAGGACAGCTACAACCGGAAGCCGAGATTCCGTTGGTCCTGTTCATCCAGCTTATAATCCGTCTTTTTCAGCCGAAACAGTATTTTTCTCTCACAACAAATCAGCCAACAGTATTTTTCAGCCGGCTTATCAGCACAGCCGAACAGGACCGGAACAGTATTTTTCTATCACAACAAATGAGCCAACCTGGTGGGAAGCACAGGAAAAAAAAGCAGCAAGAACAGATATGCCTGAACACCGGCCGATGCGCTCAGGGCAGACATTTGGATGGAGGCACCTCCTTGAACAGGCCAGCATGATCAGCAGTGACAGGAAAATCATAAATAAAAAACGGCAAGAACAGAACTCGTGTACCTGACGGCTGCCTGAACACTGGCCGATGCGTCTAGGCCAAACATCTGGATGTAGGTATCTCCTTGAACAGGCGAGCTAGATCCACAGGACAAACTTGGATATGCCAAAAAAAAATGCAGATTGACCTGAGCGCCTCCGCGAATAAACGAATGGAGCACTTCGACAACAGCAAGTCACACTATACACCACGTGAGATTAAAAAGACCCTAGGCAAATCGAAGAGACGAAGATAAATGAGGAGCAATCTGTGGATGCGAGAGAGAAAAATACCTATTCGTCAACAGAAGCGGCTACGGCAGCGACCGCAGCAGAACCGCATAGAAGCGGAAGATGCGCCGCCCAGCAGCGAGAACTCCAGGAAACTTCAGGAGAGCCGAGCCCCTCAGGCCTCAACGGACGGACTGCACGAGAACTTCGGAGATGAACAAAAAGGGAGAAGATGGATGCGGCGAGGAAAACAGGCCGGCGTGAGCACCGAGAACACGACGCCTAGAGAGCCGAGCCTCTGACAGCAGCGACGCCGCCCATACAGGAACGCGGAATATGGTGGACAGAACCAAAACAGACCACGAGGATAGATGGGCCCATAAAATCATGAAACACCAAACGCATGGGTACACACGCACGAGCCTTCGCAGCTGAGCACACAGTCGAGGAACTGGACACGTCTATCCAAACCGGAGGCACACGACCGGGAGACCGGGTAGCGGGCAACGCCACATGACACGCGGCAGCAGCAAATTGGAGGGCCGTATATGAACAGGAGGCAGGATGGCTGTGGAGGCGCGGATTCTACCCGCTATATCAAGTTTCATATTTGTTGAAGCGTCAATTACTGAACTTTGATCAAAGCCAAGCCTCTTAGCGGTTGCCTCTCCAAAAAACTAAGAAAGTCTATAGCGGGCTAAGCCATTTAGCGGCTGAGAAAAAAAATCAAACATCATGTAATTTTACACATAATAAAGATATAGAAGATGAAAACATTACAAATACCAATAGGGACAGAGAGTTCAAAGTCTCACTAACACATTACATCAAAGTTCGTAGTTCATACATGATACATGATACATCACATAGGGACATATATGAGTTTAAAGTTTATACAAAGTTGACAGACATTACACTGCATATCAACTAAACAGTGACAGCTAGACAGACAAACAAAAGGCATGGAGCCATAGGCCATAGTCTGGTACATATCCGTACATGACACATGCATTCAGCATCTGAATAGTTTGTTCTACTCACCTAATCATCTTCAGCATCAGTAGATACCATAGCATTTTGATTTTCCACTGATTCAGAAGCAGAGGATGCAGACTGCGGCGTCATCAGAGATGATAGGGTCCTGAATTTCTTCTTAGGGCATGGAGCTCTCTTCCTATTGGCTTTTGCTTGAGATGTTGATGCTCCTTGTGCTTTTGCTGGTGGTTCTGTACATCCCTGATCTTCTTGACTTTGAGTTGCATTTGGTTCTAATCCAGTAATGAACTCATTGTTGTCATCCTCCAGCACATCATTAATTCCCTTCTCTATGGGATCTCTACTCTTGTTCTCTTTTTTTTCTGCCTTAGTTTGGAGTTAAATTTGACAAATACAAGGTCTCTCATCCTTTCATGAAGTAATCTGTTGCGCTTTTTTGTGTGTACCTAGTTTTGTTCATGTGAATAAAATTCAAGGAATGAGCAGCAATGCAAAATAAATTCATGTAGGTGAGCTCTGGAAGTAGAATTATTTTTAATACCTGTTCAAATACTGACCAATTCCTCTCATAGCCAGAGGAGCTACATGTTAAACTTAGAATCTTTATTGCCAACAGCCTCAAATGAGGTGTAGTTGTGCCATGATTCAGCCACCATGTTGCTGCATTAATAAGCAAAGAGTTAAACTCTTGTGATAGCAAAAACGATTATATTGGACAATTCACCAATCACATTAGTTTCACAATTTTCACCTGGGTTGAAGTCCTTATTTCTCCTCCGCCTTGTGGCAATGTCATGTCCAAATGACCCTTGCTGTTCCTTATATTTGTTGAGGTCTTCAATGATATTATCTTGAATTTCTTCATCAGAAATTAGCGTCGTAACACATTCAATTACAGCAGCTCTAAATGATACATCATTCTCAATGTCTGCCTTGTTTGGGTAATAATAATAAGGGTTCAAATAGTATCCAGCCAAGTGTAGTGGACTCTTCAATTTGTTGTCCCACCTTTGTCAATTATTTCCCAAACATGTTTGTATTTTGTCTCATCATTGTCAAATCTCAAAGCAATTTCTCTCTTTGCCTCGATCATATATCCATGCAAAAATCCCATTGCAGGCACATCACTATCCATTCTTCTCAGCACATTAGCCAATGGCTCAAAAAAATTAACAGCACTATCAATATTTTTCCAAAAACCTTCAGAGTTCATCACTTTTTCTGCCTTCTTCCCCTTAGCACTCTTCAGGTAACCCATCTCATTGAGATCATTATCTTTGAAGAGCCTTTTGAGGTCCTTCTTGTTGTCTTGCAAACTCTTCAGATTCAAATAAGGAGTGGCAAATCGAGTAACTCCAGAGCGAACCAAGTCCTTACCAAGATATTTTCTCATCAAATCCAGCACCCTTGTATGAGCATAGAGAAATGTAGTCACTTGTCTTGCATTTGCAATTGTTTCCTGAACTGGTTCAAGCTTCCCAATGTCCTCCAACATGAGATCTAGACAGTGAGCTGCACATCCATTCCAAAATATTTTGGGTCTCTTTGCTGCTAGAAGACTTGTTGCTGCTACATTAACACTAGCATTGTCAGTGACCACTTGGATAACATTTTCCTCACCTATGTCTTCAATGCATCTATCCACAAGGTCAAATATGTATTTACCATTTTTCTTGACAGCAGAGCAGTCCACAAAATCCAAAAAAGGACCCCTTCAGCACTATGCATGACCAAATTCATTACTCCCCTGCCCTTCTTATCTGTCCATGCATCTGTCATAAGTGTACAACCTGAGGTTTTCCATGCTTCCTAATGACTCTTGAATCCATCCAACACCTTCTGTTTTCTTTTCTGCAAGAATGGTCCACTCATCTCATAGGGACTAGGCCCTCTCAAACCTCTACCAAAGGCTCCAATGGCCTCAACCACATTGGCAAAGCTGGGAAGAAGTACTGTATTGTGTGCAATGCTAGCTTCATAAAAGAACTGACATATATACTCACAAGCTCTATCCCTCTTCTCTTCTCTTTTCTGAGTTGTTAACTTTGTTTGAACCTTTTCGCTGACATAAGCTCCTTCTGGTTCTTCTGAACAGCCTCTTCTATAGAAGCCAGCTTGTAGAACGTCTTGATAGATCCACTACCCGATGAAGAAACAACACTACGACTAGGTCCTTTTGCTAACTTTAGCACAATAATCTCATTCCCATGGTCAGAGTCTTCACTACACATTTCACCTTCTGAGTGATCCAGATCAATTTCATCTTTGGCCCTTTTCTTTTCCTTTTGCTTTTGTTCCTTTACACTAGTTTTGTTGTTAATCAAAGCTAGCATCTCTTCCATCACATCAGTCGGAACCTTGTCACACATAGAGACACCTAAGCCACCGATACGAGCAAGATGATACTTCACTCTTGTAATTCCTGTGTTCATCGTCTTCTTGCAGTAGTTGCACACTAGTGAATGCTTCTTCATTGGGTCTAGGCAATAACAATGACTCCATGCAGGGTCATCTGAGTTGATAACAACTTTGGTTGAAGTTGATTGTTCTACTGATTCAGATGCAACACTTGATGGGGCACCTAACCAACCAAATTAATATGAGATACAAAAATGTCAGGCTTACTGCACCAACCTAGAACAGATCTAAAAGTCTAAAACTCTACTTTATTCATGGGAAATAGATGCTCACTACTCACTACCATTCACTTACAGCAGCACAAATGCACAACAGAGGAAAAATGAAAAGAGTTTGAAGAATCTCACCTTCTGGCTGGGATTGGGACATGGCCGTCACAGCAATGGTAGTAGGCACCGTCGCTTGCAATATGTTCTCGCCGCTTGCCGCCGCTGACTTTCGAGTTCCAACTCCCCTTGCCGATCTTGTAGCTTGCACCCTCGCCGGTCACAGCAGCAATAGCATCCGGCGGCGCCGCCGCCAGCACTCACTCGAGCTCGGGAGGAAAAGGTGTCGAATGGCTAAGGTAATGCCTGGGACAGCTTCCCATCGGTATATATCCCAATGATTTGGGCCTGTAAGTGTAATGGGCCGATGGAAATAAAGGCCCAGGCCAAATAGCGGCGCTAAATTAACCATGATTTTAGCGGATTTAGCGTTAAAATCTTCATAGCTTAGCGTTGCTCTTCCAGATCCGCTAAATAGCGCTATAGCGGCCGCTATAGCGCGCTATTTACAACTTTGACTTTGATTGCTCAAATGGAGAAGGTGGAGGAGGCCTATCCTGCCCAGCGTTGAGGGCCGGGGCGCGACGAGGCAGCCCCCACGGCGGCGCATGATGGGCCTAGAGCGGAGCCGTACGGTGGGGCGCTGCGAGGCCAAGACCAGGGCTGAGCTCGCCGGAGCCGGGGCCGGAACCCGTCTCCACGGCGGAGCTCACCGGCGCCGGACGGGAGCAGACACACCGAAACGGCTGCGCGCGAGAGGTTGGGAACGGAGCCAGCCCGCACGATGGAGTTCGCCGGAGCCTGGGGTGTAGCTCGGCCATCTCTCACCTCTACGTTGTCTCCGCATGCGAGCGAGTCGTCCATGGCCGGTAGGCGGTGCTCGATCGGAGCTCAATCCAGAGCCGTGAGCCGAATGCCAGGATCAGTATTCAGTAGATCCGATCCACGGCTGCTCGTGCTGGCACGCCTGGCGGCCGATGGCTCACGTATTTCCCCAATTGCGAGATGACGTTGGGATACATAAAAAATCAATCTATTATTAGCAAAATCCAAATAGTGATTGATTATCGAAAGGCAAACGAGATATATGATTTTCATCATGGTCTGTCTTCCGGGCAAACATGCATCTATGCACGCATGTCCTTGCTGATGATCCTTCTCCAATGCGTAGAGGTTGTGCCGTTTTGGCCGATGGTGTACACATGCCCACGGCCAATCGGCGGCGTGTGCTGAGTCAAGGCGTTGGAAAAACAGAAATCAAACCACAATTAGGATCATATTTCAAGATCCATAAATCATTAACAAATTAAGAACGTCTCACCTAGTTGGAAGAGCCACCGATAACGTGTTGAGAATCGACCTGTTTATAGATTGCCAGATCCGTTTTCTCGTTTTTCCTGTCTCCAGTTCTAAGAAAGAGGCGTATAGAAGTTGTAGATGCAGATCCCGTTTTCCTTCCCAATTCTCAAGAACAACACAAGGAACGCAGGAGACAAATATACGTGGGAGGGAGCCATCTCTTATCTACCCTACTAATACACCGACCTTTTTCTTTTCTACATCCACACAAACAAATGTCCCCCACTGAGAAACTACTCCTACATCCACCTTAAAAGTGTACCCACAAAAACAACATCTTTCAAAATGAAGTGTCCAGATTTAGTCTCAGCAATCTCTCTCCTTAGTCACTCAGGTCCAAGGCCAAGATCCCTTGTGTCAACCTCCTCATCCTCACGTCTCCGCGCCCGACGCGAAGCCGCCGCTAATCACGCACACGCCCGCGCGCAAGGCAAGCCACCCCTAATCATGCTCGACTGCTCTCCCTGCTCACAGTCCGTCCCTGCCGCGTTCCGATCGCCCGTCCTGCCTCCTTCGCCATTGTCGCTGCTTTCAGGTTCTGCAGTAGGCCGGACTTGCAGGAGGAGAACGAGTACCGGAACTTGCCTCATCATTGCTCCAGGCGGCGCTGATGGGGCTGATCCAGTACGTCGGGGTCACGAAGGTGTAGCCGCAGCTCGTCGGAGGGTTGCAGCACCCCGACTGCAGAGGGGTCATCCTTTTCGGGGCCGCCGTGAACAGGTCCTGCGGCCTGTCCATCCCTGCCACGTCGATCTCTGCCGCGGACGCCGCTCCGACGTTCTTAATGCAGGTTTGATGATGGACAACTTGCTACTTTGCTACGTATACTGGACACAAGGGATTCCCACCTTTCTCCTGTGACACAGATGCAATAATCTTTCGACAAAGATGTGTCTGTTCGCAGGATGAATTTTACCTACAGCATTGATAGATGAACCAGAGGTATGACATGCCACCTATGCCTACAGTAATTTTATTCAGTTCATAGTGTCCACTTTACACTGCTAGACTGGGTGAATTGTTGCTTGCTTTACCATGGTCGCCAATGCCTACAGGAATTTTCATGTGTACAGTTTAGTTCTACCACCGTTGCCTGCTCAACCCTTCTCTGATCCTTCTGTTCTGCAGATCCCCTTGAAATCTCCAATAAATGATTCTGTTTATATCGCGAAAATTCAAGTTTTTTTCCCAATTGCAATATCTTTCACAGGAAGATGGACTGAAAAACTGAATGAATGAACAACTGAATCATTGATGGACTGAAAGACTCAATTGGTATGATAATATTTGCCTTGTCCTTGCATTTCGAATCTTTAGTGATGTTTTGTTGCCATTCCTCACTCTATTCTCAGAACAACAAACATATGAATTTTCAGATTATTGCTTTCAAAATGGGGGACGCCAGGAGAGGGACGCACTGCGCTCAGCGATGTAACAAACATACATACTCTTGGTACATGCATACACACATATTGCTATCAGATATATATACAACGCCATAAATAAGAAACCATCATGTCAACAGCTTGCAGCGAAGAACAACGCAAGAGAGAGGAAAGGAATAGGAAACAACGTGAGTACCGCGCTAGAAAAAGGGCTCAAGAAACGAACGAGGAAAGGGAGGAGAGGAATAAGAGGCAGCGTGAGTACCGTGCTCGCCGAAAGGCTGAAACAAGTGCACTTTCAAATGCACCGGATCAACCAGGTGCGCCATCTTCACTAATCTTGCGTGTTATAAGAATACGGTGTTTATTTTGTTCATGGACCTTGCACTATTTACTTCAACAGCGACGCAATATTCAGAGACTATGACCGTCCTGCAGCCATTGGGCGAGGGATGCATTTCCACCCCAAACATGAACTGTGTTGACATGAATATGGCAGGAACCTCAGCCGGAGTAGGACAAGCATCACCAATCCAGACGAGGTATTCCGAAATCTTTACTGGGCCATCCTCAATTCAAGACAAAGAAAATCAAAACCCATGTCATTCTCCAAAATGGTTGCATCGAAACGATAACTATGTCAGAAAGAGGCATCAAGTGTATGGAGATAATGCACTTCAGCAATCTGCTGAAATAGTTCAGGATCCAGGTGTGTGGCATTTAGTGAAATTTTTTCGATAATAACTACTCAATCGATGGATCAATCTTTTTCATTTTATATGCCACCGTAACAACAAATTGCTCATCAGTGTCCAGTTCAATTACCAACAAGCTACTGAGAAGAGAGAGGTACAACAATATGGAAGCCTAAAAAAACAGACATTATTGGAGAAAAAAAGGGACTATGCAAGGGATAAGAGAATGAGTGGACATGAGGCCATGCACCATACTCTAGACAGCAATGCACACCCTGAATTGCTTCATAGTTTTTTCCCTTGTGCCACTTTTTTAAAAACCCACAGAGGCAATAGTGACAGCCCACCTTTTTTCTGCAGATGTATCACCGCCTCTCCAGACATTAAATGGAACCATCGATCGGGTAGATGAATATGACACTAGCTTGTTCCAACCTGCACACCTTGAATTAGAAGAATATGATGAAGAAGAAGGTGGGTTTATTTATAATAATGTCACATACCATTACTTCATATCAATTAGTTCTTTTTACTGATGCAGATGCCATGAACCATGTAACAGATCACCTGGAAGACATGGAAGATCAGAGCGACGACGACAAAGCTAGGCAATTCCGCGGGGAAGGTACCTGGATATAAGTACTGAATCATACTGTTTTCTAAGTTTTACCATGTCTATTTATAGCCCATCCTTAACTTCCATGCAGATGAAGGATTTGAATCATACCGTGTACATGGTCATAATGACCTCGACGACCCTTACGACTATGTCTACCAGAGTTTACCAGATCAGCACCATGTTTTGAAAAAGGTATCTGATTGCAGCCACTGTGGGGCAATACGATTCAAATATGAACCACCAGGATTTTGTTACAGAAAACAAAAGATCCATGTGCATATTCCTGAAGTGTCGGCTGAATTAAAAAGGTTGTTTACCAGTCAAATAGATACTGATGCAAAATATTTTAGAAAACACATACGTTACTTCAACTCTCATTTCTCTTTCACGACCCTTGGGGTTACCTTGGATCGATGAGTTGCAACCGCAGCAGGCATTGGTATCTATACATTCCGGGTGCACGGTTCCTTGTACCATCGTCTCGATCATTTGGTCCCAGGTTCCAAGGGGCCGCGACACATGCAGCTCTACTTTTACAATAAGGCAGATGACACGTTAACACATAGAACACGGAGATCTCTTGACCTTGACATAAACCTCATAAGAAATGTTCTCAGTATATTGGAGGACAACCCTTATGCTCAGACCTTCAAGAGGGTTGGAGCCATTCCAAATCTTGATGACTACGTAATTGAACTAAATACTAATGTCACGCCTGACCAGCGGAGGTACTGTCAGTGTTTGACCACCGATAGCCTGTCACGGGGGTACCTGGGATAGTTGTTCGGGCTTCGGCGTATGCTAGAACTCGACGGTGAACGTAGAGATAGTGAATTTATACTGGTTCGGGCCCTCGATCATAATTGAGTAATAGCCTTTACGTCCAGTCGGTGTTAGCCTTTACGTTGGATTGATTGTGTTGTATTATCTCCTCTTACAGGGGTGCCCACGCCGTCTCTTTATATCGATAGAGAAGGCTGTGGTGCGGTTACAATCCTAGTTAGATCTAAAGAAGGTGTCCTGAACTAAATATATAAGTTACTTTCCATGGGAATCCGGCTATCTGACCTATTCTACTCGGGTTCGGTGTAGCGGACGTTGCACCTCTCCTTGTTGCTCCAGTCCGTGGGCCAGGCCAGGGCCCATGACTCGTAGTCATATCGTTAGGGAACTCTGTAGGTCCCACATCGACAAACCTCCGAGCATTTCATGGTTGAACTCGAAGACCTCCTTGTTTCTCCAGCTTTGCCTGATGAATTAGGCTTGTTCCGGGTTCTTTCGACGTGAAGCCTTGAAGTGGTCCTATCTTGAAGAAGTCTTTTGAGTGATGTGCGCTTTTTTAAAGAAAAAGGGCACTCACTGAGTGTAGCCCCTGAGCCTCTTGCTATTTGGAACAAAAAAGTTGGAGGGTCTTGAATTTTTGATTGTCGAAAAAACTAAAAATTTCTTCTGAGGATATGTACCCTGCAGCCCCTGAGCATCTTTTCGGGTTCTTTTTGATCGTCAAGAACTTGGATAGAGGGTCTTTTATCATTTTCTTAGGTAGCCAACCTTATATCCGAGGTTGGTGGTGGTTAGCGGTTGAATTGAATTCTCTGTAGTCACGAGGTGTACAGTGTTGGTATATTCTTTCGAATATGCTTGTCCTTGAGTACTGTTCCTTCACGCGTGTGTCCTCTCTTATTGATTTCTGTCTTTTCATTGAGACCTTTGTCAGGCTTGTTCTGTTGGTGCTCCCGGTCTATGTGCACCATTCTTTGTCTTATAAATACCCTCCCGGTGTGCTGCTTTGATTCATCAGGTGCCTTGTTGTATAGTCTGAAGTTCCTATAGTCATGAATATGATAGTTTGTGAAGTAGAGCAACCTCCGGGCGTAAGTTGTAATTCTTGTAAATCTTGTAGTAGATGGAAGAAGTCTTTTGATCAAGATTAGAGGTAGACTAATCTCGCAGTGGCATTGTACTAGGTAGTGCGTGCTGGTAGGTGGAAGAAGTCTTATGATGTGGGATGCATTCCCTCATCCAACAGTCCCGGGTTGATCCTTCTACACTATCTTGAGACTGTCCAGTGCAGATCAGCATCTGATCCAGGATCACATCGGGCTTGGATAGACTGATGCTTGCGAGCCTCCCCTGGACTGTGTTGTTCGGATGTGCTGCTGATATCCATCTTGAATGCACTGCGTCCTTCCTTTGAAGAAAACAGTGTATCCGAGTTGGGTGTCTTCTACCGTGTTGTAACTAGGAGCACGTAGTCGTTTCTAGAGCCGTATTCTTTCTGGGCTCCTTGTTGCTATCTTGCTCGTTGTAGTACCGAGTTCGGTGGGTCTTGTAAGATCTATAATCTTGTATCTTTTAAAGTCATTTGTAATGGAAAGAATCTTGTCTTCTGAGTTGTTGTTCTTCTTCTTGCTGTATTGCCCTAGTTGTTTCTGAGACTCCCGAGTTCTTTATGTGAAAACCGAGTTCTTTGTCTTCCTAGTGTGGTAACCTTTATTTGCCTCACTGTTAAATGAGTTCTTTTTTTGAGTAATATAAGAACTCTGCCGTGGTATTGGACGGATAAATCTAAAATCTGTCATTGTACTGTACCGTTGTGAAAAGGCGTGTCGTCCGTCATTTCAGCCGCATTAGTTATGGCGGGGAATAGACCGTTGCGTTCCCATGCCATGTTAATCGGGCCTGGTGGGCCGCATTTTCACCGCTGTAAGTCTATTTAAGAGGCCTTTCTTCTTCTTCTTCCATCTTACCCTGCTTTTGCCTTCAAGCTTTTTTCTTTTGCAAAACCCTAGCACCTAGAGCATCGCCGCTGTTTGTTCTTAGTGCTTTGCTTTTGTATGGGTAAGAATAAGTCATCGAGCAAGTCCAAGACGGTCTTTGTGGACGAGGAGGCATCACTTTCAATGATCGAGAACCAGGAGTTCATGGCCATGAGGGCTGCGCAGAAGATCTAGCCGGCCACGATGGAGGATCAGTTGCGCGAGCTCGTTAGCGATGGCCTAATCCAGGACAAGGAGTTTGATGATTGGAAAACCCCAGGCTAGCACCGGGTTCCAACTCTAGGTCCTGGTGAGATTGTTCTTTTTATCTCCTTCATTCATGTCAGACTATGTCTTCTCATCTTTGCTTTTCTTCATTGTTTCCTTAGTTACTTTGAGATTACCTTGAACCATCTTGCTCCTAATGTTGTCCTCCATCTTTCTGCTTTTGTTCATCTTTGCGAAACTTTCCTTGGAATTCCTCCTTCCCTTTCTCTCTTTCGCTACTTCTTCCGTCTGAAACCCCAACCCCGCAGTGATGACACCCATGTTCTTGATGGCTGCAGGATCCAGTTTCGCCAAGGTCGTAAAAATCAATTCTTTGATTATGACTTGGTTAATTCTGTGAGGGATTAGCGTGCTGACTGGTTCTATGCCACAAATATGATTCCTCCCCTTGCTGTTCATTCTAGCTCTGGTCCCACGGTCAATGACCGCTGGGAAAAGAACCTCTTGACGAGCGACGAGCTCCAGGCGATCAAGCCGTTTCTTGAGAGGATACGTACTCTGAAGTAGCTAGGCTTGACCGACTTCAGGATCGTCGCTAGCTTTCTGCGCCACCTAACTTAACCTCTGAAGGAGCTAGAGCACTATGGCTTCGAGTACTTTGGGGTGGAGGACCCCTCTCATATCACTACAAGAAATGTGTGGTTTTTTGACGTATTTAGTATGACAACAGGCCATAATGTCATTATATCATCCGGTTTATGACATTCTATTTTAGACACTTCGACTTAGTGACAATAAAAAGTTGTGTGTCACAAAAAACGTCATACAGCTAGTCCAATCTCATCCAGTGACGATATTCGCTGCGTCATAGAGGCATTTTCTGTGTCACAAAGGTTAATTTACAAATGCCATCAAATCTATGATAGAGTTTGTGCGTCTCAAAATAAGTTATTGATTTTTTTAAACATTGTTGTCCATGTTGGCATGTTCCAAAGCCACATGGTCAGGTGGGTGCATATACTTTTGAAATTCATTGTTCCAACATATTTCAGCCCGTGCTATCTATATTTCACAACACACATTGTAGATCTCATTTTTCTTTATAACTCCCGTATAAATCTGCATCCAAGTATATATATATATATATATATATATATATATATATATATATATATATATATATATATATATATATATATATATATATATATATATAGCAAAGTTGTGTTTTTTTTTTTAAAAAATGAGGTAGCAGGAAAAATCTACTGGGTTGTTTTTTAAAATAAAAAACTTCCAGGGCGTTTGAAGCCATGAACGCATGACCCTAATCATAAAGTGATATAGGCTAACCACTTAGGTATGAGTGTGTTTGTGTTTGTGTTTGTTGTTGCCCTCATTTTCTTATATATATATATGGACTATTGTTGGACGTGGACCTCCACTGCGAAGCCCAAGAGCACGTGGGCTTGCTTCTCGACCAGCCGGCCCAGCCCGCGACTCCCTCCCTTCTCTCTGCGTTCCATGTGCCGCTACCGTCGGAACCTACCGACGAAAGCCACCGCGCTAGGACCAAGTCCGCACGTGTGCCCGCGCGATTGGGAACTCCCGCCACTCGCGTCATTCCGAAGACCAGGAGCCACGCGCGGAAATCAGAAAATGGAACCACCCGCGCCCTCCGTCCAAACCCTGTGCGAGTCCAAAGCCGCTGCCCGGGGCCCCCACTACTGTTTCACGTGCCCAGACCCGCGGACCCCATCATACAGCCCCACCGCGCGCGGGAGTGGGAAACCCATCGACAGCGCCGCGCCTGGGTCGATCCCGCGCGTGGAATCCAAAAATCCCCGCGCAAACCACGCCCCACCTTTCTGAATAAGAAAAGGTTAGTGGATTTCATTAGCGTGGAGTTTCAATATTTTATTCAGTGTGCCTCTTAACTACCGTTTCAAAAGGCTATTAGAAATTCAATTATTAAATTGTTGAAGGACTCTAATTTCTCTTTTTAATTTTAGCTAAAACTTATAACTAGTCTTTCTCCCTTACACTAACTTTAAATTTGATGATTTTTTTCCAAAAATTTCTAAAATCATGCTTTATCAATTTATTGTGTTTTTACAGCTATTTTTTTGTCATATTTTTATATGACTGTGTTTTATCAATTTAAAATTTGAATTTCACAAAATGACAACTTCAAATGTCATTTTGAAATATTAAATGATTTCAAATGAAAAAGTCACAAACATAAAAGTTGTAGAACTTATCAAGATCTATATAACTTTTATTTTGGTCAGAGAGATATAAAATTTATTAACAATGTTACTATCACTATGTCGGATGAACAAATGACCAAAATAAAAGTTGTAGATCTCGAAAAGTTATAGAACTTTGTAGTCGACAACTTTTTCATTTGAATTAATTTCGTCAAGGAAAACTACGTTTGAATTTCTCAAATTTAGAGTTTAGATTTTTCAAACAACCTCAAATGGAGAAACAAGCAAAACGAAATTTATAGATCCCAAAAAGTTATACAACTTTGTAGTTGATAACTTTTTAATTTGAAATCATCTTGTGAAGCAAAACTGCGTTTGAATTCCAAAAATTTGAAATTTGAATTTTTTAAACGACCTTGGATGGACAAACAGTAAAAACGAAAGTTGTAGACCTCAAAAAGTTATGCAACTTTGTAGTTGACAAGTTTTTATTTGAAATCAATTTGTCAAGGAAAACTACGTTTGAATTTTTTAAATTTGAAATTCAAATTTTGTAAACGACTCAAATGGAGAAACTACCAAAATGAAAGTTGTAGATCTTGAAAAGTTATACAACTTTGTAGTTAACAATCTTTTCATTTGAATTCGTTTATGGCCTCAAACAATAATTTGAACTCAGTTTAGGATAATACGTGGGGAAAGAAAATCAATTATAAACAGAAATGAGTGATGACTGGAGTAGTTAGATGAGGGCCTGTTTACAACGGTGTAATTTATGAATTTCTCATTTGAAAAACATTTACAATCACAAAATACTAATTTTGCTGTATAATCTTCTTATTTTTATAAAGTGATACTATATATTATTAAATGTATTCCAACCATTAAAAAATTAAAAAAGAGCTGCAATTCTCCCAAACCAGGCTGCATTCGACTCATCCGTCCATCTCTCCCACGTTCACACACTTGGGTCTATTTGGCCCATTCGATCTCGTGGCTCCCGTAGCCGTCCGATCACATCAGATGGCTCAGGTTGCTGTCTCGACTAGTAAAAAGCGGTGCCATCCGGCTCCTTTGCAACCCTAATTTCTTTCTTCCCCTCTCCTCACTTTCTCCCATTCCACTCGCGGCGGCGGCGTCCTAGAAGCGCGCCCGCATGCGTAGCGGAGGGCATGCGTAGCGGCGGCGGCGGTATCCGAGACGCCCTCGCGCACACGCATGCTGGCGTGAGGGCCAGATGCAGCGGTGCCGCGGAGGCCCGGTGGCAGTGGCCGACGCCCTCGCGCCGCGCGTCGGAGAAGACCGGCACCGCCAAGATCGACCGAGCGCGCCGGTGTCATGCTACCCCAAATGCGAGCTGGACGCACACGGCGGAACTTCGCCGACTGCACCGTGGTGATTGAGGAGCTGTGGCGGAAGGCGCTGGACTTCGCGTCCCTCATGCACAGCTCTGTCTCCTTCAACGGTGACAAGCCCGAGACTGCGGCGTATCGGTGGGCACGCGCGAGGACGAGGGTGGCCAAGGTACCTCGCGCCGCTTTACAGCAATTCTTTCGTCGAAGTGCTCCTAGAGATGGTTTGAACTGAACCCCATCGAAATCGTAGCTGCTGTCGTGACCTTTGTTTGTTTGGTTGCTTTTGTTAGCTTGGCAAGGGGCTGTCGAAGAACGACAAGGCGCAGAACCTCGCACAGCAGCACTGGCACGAAGCTGTAAGTCACATGCTACATAACCTAGGACATAATATATAAACAAACAATTGTTTTAGCTCCAGTGAGATCAGTAGTTTAATAATGCTGCTGCTGCTTTTGCATCTGTGTGATTGTTGGCAGATTGAACCGAGGCATCGGTATGAGCACAATTTGCACATCTATTTTGATGTCTGGGCCAAGAGCGAGAGTGCAGAGTCCTTTTATTGGTAAGTGAACCTGAATTCACTTGCTGCTACTCTATTTAAATTTGTCAGCTTGGAAATAAGCGAGGCGAATATAAAATATATATATGGAATTTTTCAGCTACTCCATTTATGGAATTTTGAGATCTGAACTGTCACCTTTCAAACGCAGATCTTACATGCATTCCACAATGAAACAAGAGCTGACTCTTCCCTGCATTGTTGTAATCTGTTATGCAGACAACTGATGAGGCACACCTCCATCACTGCATGGATTGGCAGTGGGTCTACTGATTGATGCAGTTGAGTACTTGGGTATTATTGGTGTCGATAGTAGGAGGAAACAAAAATTGTCAGACTTTAGTCTATATTTAAGTTTGCTGAAACGTTATGTTGGTTTGTTTTATTGAATCAAGTTGATTTGAATTTGGCAATGAATGTAATGATATTGATAATTGATGTAAGATCTGTGTATTGGTTATACTATTGTTATGGTTTTGTAATTGGATTTTCTATTTCAGATTTGCCTAAAAAGATATGGCCCAGAATGTGTGGCCTGTGCTAGCCAAAAAAAATATAGTGTGGGCTGGCCCAACAAAAATGTGTCATGGGCTGGCCCAGTAAATATGTGGCGTGGGCTGCAGGAAGAAGTATGGGTTGGGCTGTATTCAATGAATAAATGGGTCAAAAATTGAAAAACAAATAATGGGCTGGGAAGAAAAAAATCAGGCCTGATAATATTTGTGGCCCACTATAAGCCTGCCAACCACATGGGCCTTAATAGGCCGTATTTCAATTTTATGACATTTATTCAGATGCCAACTCAGTGCCACGTCATCTGCCTACATGGCATGGTGCAAGAACTTGTGATAATAAACCAATGTCATAACTTGTGACGTGAAATATACAAATGTCACATACCAAATTTGTGACGGTGGTTTTTTGACGTTTGGATTTTCGTCAACTGAATGTCACAAATCTTAAGTTGTGACATTAATTCTATATATTTTGACGTAAATAGAACGTCAAAAAACCACACAGTTCTTGTAGTGTATGGTCCCTGCCCTTGAGTTGACTGATGAGGACGTGCTCGAGTGCTGTAACACCCCAGGTGTTTGCCACCAGCTAAGCAGTGGGTTTGAGCTCAAACATGATAGATTAAGTGGAGATGGTGATGTCAAGGTCAACCTATGGAGATGAGCCTAACCTAAACTTGGATGTTGCACCATTGCTTTACATATAGGCCATTTTCAAGATATATGCTTGGGTGGTGTTATTGCAATATCTTCATGTGTCTCACCATAGTATCTATCTATATTGGTCACTCAAAAAGTGTCATGACGTTTGGAATCAAAAAGTCACATGAAATGATAAGTTATGTCCTTATTGGAATGACTTTACTAAGTGCTAGAATTGCATTGTTTAAGTGGATGGAAATATAGGTCATCAACCAAACCTTGCAACCTTGCCCAAATGATTCTAGATGGACTCTACAACAAAAGTCGTGAAAGGTTCATGTTGAGCAAATGCCAAGAAAATGCCTTAATTGGCCTAAAACCTTAGTTTAGGCTTTATCGACTTACTACTTTGATAAAAAGTAAAAGTTTGACTTCTGTACTAGTTATGAGGTTTGACCTTAAAGAAAAGTTGTGGTTATTCTTATGTAGAACAAACTTTGTTTAATGGTCAAGAGCTAGTTTGGCCTCTAACCTAGTCAAATAGTGCTCACAAGATTCAATGCAGTGCTGTCTTGGAGCCCAGAAATTTGGCTAAGTCCTGAGTGAGTTTTAGTTTCGGGTACCCTACTTTGGAGCTATGTAGTTTCCTAACCAAGCCGATCTGGTTGATGATTCTTTAATAAGAGTTATAGTTTAGTTTGAGTACAACAAACTTTGTTTTTGGAGCATACCATGATTCAGCTCGGAAGGAAGTGAAACTGAGGCTTGAAGATTGAATCTGCAGCTGTTTTCAGACTTGGAAATAACTAAGGCCGTGATTAGTAACAACTTGATTGGCATGCCGCGTTCTCATGTTTTTGTTATGCAACTTGATTTGACCCAAAAATAGAAGTTGGATATTATCTATTGGAGAAGAACATACAAAAAGTTGGAATTCGTTTGACCAAGTTTGGCCTTCCAAGGCTAGCGAAAACCGAGCAAAGCTTAATCACCATTAAGCCGGTGACAGTGTCAAATTTGGAGTTGATTATCTCCTAATCTAGAGCCCTAATGGCCGAGCACCCTTAACCAAAATTGTAGAGCGTCTTGTGGGCTGCAACTTTGCTTTTGGGACCGTGATCCAATTTGGCCTGTAGCCGGCCCAAAACTGCACCCCACGCCGGCCACTTCGGTGAACGCCACGTGCTCGACATTGTGTCACCGTGGCGACCATGCAGGAGTAGCACGCGCCGCGCCTCTTAGCCATGACGGCCACCTCCCCTGCACCCTTGCGTCGATAAGGAGCACCTGAGCATCCTCGTTCACTCTTTGCTCCCTCTAGCGCTCGCCCACGCTCTTCCCCGCAGCGACGTCGCGCGCGGCCGCGTCCACCATGGCCACCCGCCGCGACCTCGAGAGCGCACGTGGCCGGGCCACTATGACCCGGCTCAGGCCGAGTAGAGCAGCCCCACGGGCGCGCCTTGACGTGTCCAAGCCGCCACGCCCCTTCCCCATCGCCGACGAGCCCCATGCCGGTCGGAAATCGTGACCCCGACGTTCTCCTCGGCTGCCTCCGTGGCCGGCTGACCTCGGACTGCCGCGGAGCAAGACGAGGGCACCAGCGGGTGCGCAAGAGGCCCCTGGTGCTCCACCGCCATTTCCTGGCTGCCGGCGTGGTAATTTTTGTGCCATGCTACTCATATGATGTTTGGTGTGTGGTAAAAATTTCATGAATTTTGGTTGTAGTATGACTGAGTTATTGATTCATCTTGCTCTCACATGAATTCTTGCAATATCAATTTGTCTTTTTTATAGAGGTTGCTATTCACGTGCAAATGGCTTGAAATTTGGACAGTAGACTATTGGGGGTATATGAGAGCCACTGTAATTTTGGTAGAATTTATTGTGCATTTTGATATGTGTTCATAATTCCACCTAATTATCTAGATAAATTAAGAAATGTATTAAAATAATTTATTTAGGAATGGACACTATGTTTTCTGGTGTTCATTAGTCATGTGTGACATGTTGGTAAAGTTGGTCTTGTCCAATTATATGTTTGCAACATAAGTTAATAATTATTTCTTGCAAACGAGGTTTCTGGACAAATCTGGGAACTTAGCAAAGTTCTTCATGATAATCTGCTTTGTTGTAAAACTTGTTTATACAAAAGTTGTAGATAATTTATGTATCTAGCTGCTGTTAAAATGTGGTGGCATTTAGCCAAGTGGTTTAGGAGTTATAGCTGTTTAAAGTTGAGGTACAGAATTGCTTGCTCTCTGTTTGTCTGGAACAGATTCTAGAACTTTGTAATTTTGACTTATTTAACTTATGAATCATGCTGTGATTATATTATATGAAATGTAGATAATTTTATAAGCTTTCCAGAATGTCTTCTTGCAAGTCATTTGGATTTATAAAACTCCAGCTTTGATTGATTTATGAAGGTACTATTTGCTAGTCCAGAAATTGGCATATTCCAGTTATCGTTGTTGCTTCACCTTGAGTTGCTTTGCATGTTGCTAAGTGTGATTCGTGTCCTTGGTGGTGAAGTTAGTACACCTGAGGCTTTGCAAATCTTGTGTCATGTTTGGTATTGCTTCCCTTGCTATCTTAGCATGATAGGTGGCGTAATATTTAATTAAGCAATGTGAAGTGCTTATGTGTATTTAGTGTAACCTTGTACTTACCTTGAATGATTATGTGATGCATCTTGTGTTACCATTTATCATATTCATACACATGCATCTTGCATCTCATTTAGGTTCGCTAGATGCACCACATGAAGGATGAGATGTTGGAGCCAAACCCGAAGACGGTATTTGGTGGACCTATCCCGAAGATGAAAAGGATTAAGCAAGTGTCAGGATGGGAGATGCTCGCCAAGCGAGTGTCATCTGTCACCCACTAACCTAAGTGTTCGATTCCAGGCAAGCCCCGGAGCATTCTAAGACTCCTACTTTATAAAAGCAATTGAATATATATATGTTATATATGTATTATTGCATTAAGTTATAGGAATTGAGTGAAAACACTTGCTGCATATATACCTTTTCCTTGTCCCACAAATATGCCTGCAATCCTATTTTGCTTAAGGATCGAAAGTATAGCTTAGGCATGCTTAGACCGGTAGCTATCGGTGATTTCCGGTCACCTACATTTATAGGTGGTTACTGAAAGAATATAGCTATGAAAAGAATGATATCCTGGAATTAACCAAGTGTTGATGGATAATTAGAGACCGGACGGAAAAGTTGGAGGCAACCAGACAGGGTTCTGGGTTGCTATTAGTTTTCCATTTGTGTCGATTAAGGACCGATCGTTGCTTGTCCCTCTTGTTATGTTGAACACATGCCTCACATTTAGCTGGCCGAACAAAGTACCTTTCGACCGCGAAGCTAGTGACACTATTCGAGCCGGGATAAACTCGGATTAGCAGACTGGTGTTGAATGGGGTATGACGGGGACGCGAAGAGTGAGCCCAATGTGCGTCCTGCTAGTCGGGCGGTCCCTGGGTAGTGCGGTCCATGACTGTTATCCCGCGGCTACTTGGAAAGTGTCATTGGTGATCTAAGCGACCCTGACGGGGAAAGCGTGGTTTGTGTGAGGAATAAATCACCAGCTGGTTAGGAATCGATTCGAATCGCCATCGCTCCTGGATAGTGAGCACTTGACTCGAGCTACAACATCATAGTAATAATGATGGAACACGGATGGTTATGTGAATGATGTTGGAAAAGCTAAACTGGATATGGTAACCTTTTATGTTGATGGTTAATCAAGTGATTGCTTTAGCATAGGTGCTTACCTAGATTGAATAGGTTATAATAAAGATGATGCAAAAGGACTTAACTTAGTTTATTCATGATAACTTATGCTTTTCGCAAATAAGTCAAGCTAGCCCACTGAAAGAAAGCCTTGCATACTCCTTGGTGTCATATTATTTCTGGTTTGTGACAAGTAAGTCTAGCTGAGTACCTTCTCGTACTCAGGGTTTATTCCCACTTGTTGCAGGTTGTGATGTATCATGGCTACTGCAAGAATTGGATGGCTCCTGCTGTAGTGGCGAAGTGTGCTCATGGGCATGACCCTTCTGAGCTATCTTATCTCTCATGCTTTTGTTAGAAATTGACCTTGGTACTGGCATGTATTTGAATTAAGATGATATTAGTTTCAAACTACTTTGCTTCCGCTACTTTTGAACTTGAGTTGTAATAACTCTATGGAACTCCGATCTATGTTAAATTACTTGTAATAATAGATGTAACATGTGACTTGTTATGTTGAACCACTACGATCTTGGCTTGTATGTTGGTTGGTTTTAAATCCCTCGTGATTTCATTGGACTACCGAAGTTATAGGAGCTTAAGTACGGGAATTTAATTGCTCCGGCGATTGTTTTTGTACTTTTGTTCTTATAATTTGGGCGATTCCGTTATAGCTGGTAACAAAGCAAGGTTCAACACTAAACATGTCATATGTGTATTAAAAACAAAGGTTTTGTTTGCAAAAATTAGTTTTTGACAACTTATAGCTACTACATATATATGTTTGTTCAAATCTGAATTTTAAATCTAAGTATGTCAGTGGTCATTTTCTTATGCCCATATAAGGATTATTAGGTGGCTTATGTAAGTATTAACTTGGGGGTTTTTAATTTATGCATCTACGCCCAGGCCAAGGTATGTATGTGTGATGACTCTCCCATACTATGCTACCCGGTGTGTCAGATTGGAGGTAGCCTTCATATATGAGATAGCCATATATGTTGCTAGTTTACTTTTATGCAACATCGCACCTACGATCAGGTAAGTGTGAGTTGTGAGATCATGACCGTCCAACCATCGGTCTAGGGGAGAGTTAGTTTTGGTTACTGGGTTATTTACATGTTACACACATGTATATATGAAGGTACTTAATTGTGGGTGATTGATGATTCAGGTAGTTTTGGTGCTACATGTATATATACGAGGGTATATGTATGTGGGAGTACTTAGAATTTTACTTTCCTGCTTTCATTGTGTGCTATATTTAGGGAATTGTTGGGTTACAATGAAAATTTTCTGCAGGTACACTAACTACGATTGCGTAAGTTAAATGTAGCTGCCGACTAGCTATATATCGAGAGAGTGCGTGTTATGCCACCGACATATAACGTGATTACCACCTTAGGTTGGCAATCTTGTGAGGACGAATAGGGCAACACATGCATCATCCTAATTGTTTCTTTATGCATAGCTCTCCTCCTCTCACCCTTGTTCTATAGTAAGTAACTTGTGATTGATGTGGCACACTATCTTCCTTGTGTGGAGTCCAACAAGAATGCCTTGTTCCATGTTGCTTGAATAGGAAATGCTTGAGAAAAGTGTGTGCTTAGCCTTGCTAGAAATAATTGTGGATTCTCATGAATGAATTAAATTAGTGTTGGTCTAAGGTAACAAAATTTAGAGCCACTAGAATAACATGTTGGTGTGCTCTCTTGTTAAGTATAACAAAGGCAAGCTTTGGTTTGTTGACCTATGTGCATATGGAATCATGTCTTGGAGATAATAGAAAAAGTATAGAACTTTTTCTAAGCTTTCCAAAATGTCCTATACCACTAATGTTGGTTGTCTAAATCTCTAGATATGAGCTTGCAAAATGGAGTGACAGAATCTGTCCAAATCCGGGCAGAGGTGTATTCTTTGTCATGTTTGGCCTTGTTAGCTGTAGAATCATATTAATATGATAATAAAAGAGTTATAGAAAACTTAATAAGCTTTACATCAAGTTAAGGATCAGCCTTGTTGGGTCCCTAGAACTCCAATTACTCATTTATGAAGTTCATGTCAGTTTTCTGTCCATGATTGTACAGATCTGAAACATTAGCATGTTTGGTCATGTTAATCTATGAATTAGCTTTTGGTATGAATAACAAAAGTGTGAAAAACTTCCTAAGATTTCTAGAAAGTCTAGGATCACCTTTTTGGGATGTCTACGACCTTAGTTATGGTTGAAACAAGTAACTACTGTGTTGCTGTCCAGGTTATGTGCCCATGCTAAGTTGGCTACCTTAGCTAGCATTTGTTTTGGGCTCAACTTGTAGTAGTACTTACTTTAGATAAAGCTTGTTATCGGTGAGCCTGGTGCTTAGTAATGGTTGCTTAAGTTAATTTGATTGAATATCTCAAATGGTGGACTGTGATGTTTGTATGTATGCTTGTTATCTAATTAGTGCCATAGTTGTCACCCCGTTTGTCCTCGGTGAGCATACGAGTGTTGAATAGCTTTATCTTAGAGCAACACTCGAGTTACACGCAACGATCTCTTGGTGTAGTCTCCAATTAGGTTCTTTCCCTTTGGAGCCTGAGCCTATGACGTGGTTGTTAGCTTTTGAATGTTTTGCGTTTGTGCATCTGCTTGACCTAAAAAGCCCAAGCTTGTTTCATTATATGTTGCTTATGCCATAGACGCCCGTACCCTTTGGGGAAGACCCTTGTCGACTAACCAACCAAGTTAACTCTCATCAACGCTAGCCTTTGACCATGGTTTGTACATTGCCAGTTGTGGAGACCGTAACCAAATCCATGTTGGACCTCCTGGTTACCTCTTCCAAAGGTTAGCTAGTGTGACGCAACGTCTCTTTGTTGTGGCCTCAAGATTGTTTGCTTGTAAATTTGTGTATCTACCTTATCGACTCAATCTTTGGTTGGCATATCGGTTCTTGCCTTGAAGTTTGCTTAATCCATCCCCAACCTTCCTAAGTCTCGGATAGTTATCAGCCTTGATCCCTTGATCCTACCCAACATGGTCGAGTCTCATGTTAATTGATTGTCTGGTAGTTTCCTTAGTCGGCACAAGGCATGCATGGAATTAAGCAAAAATCTCATGCTCAGTCGTCTTCGGCAATTGAGCTATGTTATCTTGTGATGTGTTTTGATCTACGAATAGCTTCCCTATTGATTCTAAACCTTGTGACTACCTTTGCTTGCTATACCTCCTTTGTTTAGTGCTCATCCTTGTCGCCCAATCGGTGTCACTTGAAATTCCACTTTGTTTGTGTGTTTAATAATGGTGTTACGATTAGCATTCTATGGTGCCGTGACGAAACTGAGAGCCTCCTGTGGGCGCACACACAAGGTTGTGCTGCTCGGCATGCGCTGGTATCAGGGTTGCTAGTCATGAATAACGACAGCCGATGTGTTATTTCTCGTGACCGTTTTCCTTGGTTATCTCCCTATATCTTGTCTGAAGATTCATATCTTAAACCTGATGTAGTAGATATTCCCTTGAAGTTGCTAAGAGGATGACCTTTGAAGAACAGTCACCGACATAAACATTAACAGACTGCAAGAGGTGGTAGACGAGTGACTCTCCCCATGTGTCCTTGTACGACGTTGGTCATCGATTGAGCAATGTATGTCATCCCTGTTGAATCGAATGGGCACCTAACACTAAATGATTGGACAAGTTATCCATTGGAAAAGAACCAATCATCACATGGTGCATATGACCTAACTATCAAAGTCTTGATCCTTGTGTGGATGACGGTCATACAGATGAAATCAACTCTCTCTGGTGTGACTCCTTATCTGCAGAATTCGATGCCGACCACTTACTTGTGCCTCGACTGCAATTATTGTTGTGGTCAAGAGTAAAGGTTGGAACTTTGAGAATTGAGAGACAACTGATTAGTTATCAGCAGGAAGGTTAATCTCCAGTCAAGTAATAATTCTTCAATAGCTAGGAAGGTTATGCCCCGACGAACAATAATAAGCGAAGAAGCCATGAAGCCGGTCAACAATGCAAGTGCTACTTCTTCTCCAAATGTACTATCAAGTCAATTCCATCTTGGACAATCATGTATATAGTGCAAGATGTTGTATTAGCTAAGTGAAGAACTAGGGAAAGCATGTCCATAGTTTTGATCTGCATCATTGTGCCCCTAAATACCACAAACAGTTTTGGTTCAAGGTTCTATTGGATGAAGTGCCAGAAAATATTTAGAAATGGTTCCTTATCTATGTAAGGATGCCCTCCATGTGGAATAATGCTTTGTGCTATGAGAAAATAGCCACAAGTCCAATGCTTATGCATCGCCAAGTTGGTGTCTAGATCAACGACGGAAATTGATCCCTAAGAAACATGTTAGAAAGACTATAGCCTCCATCCTCAGCTAGAGAAAGGCTTCTGCTACTATGAGAAAGATCAGAGAGTGCAAAACACACACCTCAACATGTGAAGCAAAAGAAAAGGAAGAACATGAAATCTGTCTAGAATTTTGTGGCACTACACCGGTTATCTTCAAGCCGACGATTAGTGACCCAAACGAAGTTGGACTAACCCCAAACTTGGAAACCTTATTCCTTGCTTAGGACCCTTCAATGTCTTAAGTTGGTAGGAGTATTGGTTGAGTAAAACATCAGATTGAGAGATGATTTGTCAGCTTGGTTTGCTGCCATTTCAAAACAGAGCTATTTTGGTGGATGGATTGTCTGGATAGTCAAACGGTGTACGTTTAATTTGAATTTTGGGCGAGCAATTAGAAGACCCATGGATCTACATGCCCACCAAAATTTGTGCATGTTGGAGTAGTAGTTTGTGTGATATTAACAGAAAACAAAAGGGTACAAAATCGGTAATTTCTCTATTGACTACGATCATCCTTTGCATTGGAAGGTTATGTTTGTAATGCATGCCAAGAAGTTGCAATTGATAGGTATCTTGCTGTTAGACAACCCTCAATACCCTTGAGAAGACTAATTGCACCCTTATGTGTCTTGTTTTTGCCCCCTTAGATTGGCAATGCGTGAGCAATCAAGGTGTTCTACAAGTCAAATTGTGCCATCACGAGTTGAAAGCATTTGGGAAGGTGTCAAATCACAGATTTTCAGATTATGGTTTTGAGGTATTGATTGGCATTAGAATGGAAGCCTCAATGCTAAATATAGATCAAGAAGGCTAGTTTTGCCATAGTGCAAGTCAACCCAACTTATTACGCCACTGCACCACAAAGGAAAATTGTGCTCAATCTGCTTAGTAGTGAACTATTTCCCTAGTTTGGTGGATACTTGCAACTTTTGTTGTCCTTCAGACCTTGCTACCATCCTTATTTGACAATGGTTCTCCAATGCTAACGTGCCTTGGTTCCTTATATGTGTTTTTACCCCAAGAGGTTGCATCTGATTCAACCCAGATAATTGTTCCTTTGTATAAGAGAATCTTCTTAGGTAACATTTGGCAAAAATCTGGAACCGATAGAGTCAGCTATCACATTCACTGTTCCCTCAACAGACTCAGATAATACAGTGTTGGCATCAGAGAAAGAGAACTGCACACGTGGAACAATATGTAGTTTCCATCAGTTGGCATCTAAGTGAGTGAATAGTCTATGATCGGTATATACATTGTCTATTGGTTAGACGGTTTCTGATAGCCTCAAAGAATGATTACCTCATATATGGATCCAACCCTTATCGAAAGTTGTACATACTATGTCACAGAAAAAGTGGATGCTACGAGTACTTAGTCCATGCTTGTAGTACTCTTTGTACACTGTGAACGAAGTACCGTATGGTCTTGGATTCCTCCCAAAGTAACAATGCTTCATGGAAGTCAGTGAAGGAAATTCTTCAGACAAAAGTTTATGTGTAGAGCGAGTATCAGAAAGTTGTCTTACCCAATTAGCCTCTCTGATGCCTGAAGCTAAGTAGCCCGATGCGCTTGCAGATGTTGGAATTGGATAACATGCTTATCTTCCCTTGGAAAGTTCTTCGCACCGAATCTCAGGACGTGATTCTTTTAAGGGGGGAGGGCTGTAACACCCCAGGTGTTTGCCACCAGTTAAGCAGTGGGTTTGAGCTCAAACATGATAGATTAAGTGGAGATGACGATGTCAAGGTCAACCTATGGAGATGAGCCTAACCTAAACTTGGATGTTGCACCATTGCTTTACATATAGGCCATTTTCAAGATATATGCCTGGGTGGTGTTATTGCAATATCTTCATGTGTCTCACCATAGTACCTATCTATATTGGTCACTCGAAAAGTGTCATGACGTTTGGAATCAAAAAGTCACATGAAATGATAAGTTATGTCCTTGTTGGAATGACTTTACTAAGTGCTGGAATTGTATTATTTAAGTGGATGGAAATATAGGTCATCAACCAAACCTTGCAACCTTACCCAAATGACTCTAGATGGACTCTACAACAAAAGTCGTGAAAGGTTCATGTTGAGCAAATGCCAAGAAAATGCCTTAATTGGCCTAAAACCTTAGTTTAGGCTTTATCGACTTACTACTTTGATAAAAGTAAAAGTTTGCCTTCTGTACTAGTTATGAGGTTTGACCTTAAAGAAAAGTTGTAGTTATTCTTATGTAGAACAAACTTTGTTTAATGGTCAAGAGCTAGTTTGGCCTCTAACCTAGTCAAATAGTGCTCACAAGATTCAATGCAGTGTTGTCTTGGAGCCCAGAAATTTGGCTAAGTCCTGAGTGAGTTTCAGTTTCGGGTACCCTACTTTGGAGCTATGTAGTTTCCTAACCAAGCCGATCTGGTTGATGATTCTTTAATAAGAGTTATAGTTTAGTTTGAGTACAACAAACTTTGTTTTTGGAGCATACCATGAATCAGCTCGGAAGGAAGTGAAACTGAGGCTTGAAGATTGAATCTGCAGCTGTTTTTAGACTTGGAAATAATTAAGGCCGAGATTAGTAACTACTTGATTGGCATGCCACGTTCTCATGTTTTTGTTAAGCAACTTGATTTGAGCCAAAAATAGAAGTTGGATATTATCTATTGGAGAAGAACATACAAAAAGTTGGAATTCGTTTGACCAAGTTTGGCCTTCCAAGGCTAGCGAAAACCGAGCAAAGCTTAATCACCATTAAGCTAGTGACAGTGTCAAATTTGGAGTTGATTATCTCCTAATCTAGAGCCCTAATGGCCGAGCACCCTTAACCAAAATTGTAGAGCGTCTTGTGGGCTGCAACTTTGCTTTTGGGACCGTGATCCAATTTGGCCTGTAGCCGGCCCAAAACTGCACCCCACGCCGGCCACTTCGGTGAACGCCACGTGCTCGACATTGTGTCACCATGGCGACCATGCAGGAGTAGCACGCGCCGCGCCTCTTAGCCATGACGGCCACCTCCCCTGCACCCTTGCGTCGATAAGGAGCACCTGAGCATCCTCGTTCACTCTTTGCTCCCTCTAGCGCTCGCCCACGCTCTTCCCCGCAGCGACATCGCGCGCGGCCGCGTCCACCATGGCCACCCGCCACGACCTCGAGAGCGCACGTGGACGAGCCACTACGACCCGCCTCAGGCAGAGTAGAGCAGCCCCACGGGCGCGCCTTTACGTGTCCAAGCCGCCACGCCCCTTCCCCGCCGCCGACGAGCCCCATGCCGGTCGGAAATCGTGACCCCAACGTTCTCCTCTGCTGCCTCCGTGGCCGGCTGACCTCGGACTGCCGCGGAGCAAGACGAGGGCACCAGCGGGTGCGCAAGAGGCCCCTGGTGCTCCACCGCCATTTCCCGGCTGCCGGCGTGGCCTCCTCCGGCCGGCACCGCAAGATCCGACGACCTCCCTGTTTGTTTTCGCGTCAGGGACCTCGGGCATGAATTCGACTAAAGCCAGGGGGTTATTTGAGCAGCCATAGACTCATGCGAATAGTACTCTAGGGACTGATTTGTAGTATTTTTGCTGATTTTTGAAAATGCATAGTAAATCATAGAAAATTCGAAAAATAGCAAATGAGGACTTTTTGGAATCCTTGTGAAATTTTCTATGCCGTAGATCTATAATATGTCATGTTTTAGTTTAATGTTTTTGCTGTAAAAATAGATTTTTCAGATTAGGTTTTCAATGTTAGTTGTATTTGTCATTTTCATAGCTGCAAATATAGGGCTCTAAATGAAGTGAAATTTTTGTGCCATGCTACTCATATGATGTTTGGTGTGTGGTAAAATTTCAAGAATTTTGGTTGTAATATGAATGAGTTATTGATTCATCTTGCTCTCACATGAATTCTTGCAATATCAATTTGTCTTTTTCATAGAGGTTGCTATGCATGTGAAAATGGCTTGAAATTTGGACAGTAGACTATTGGGGGTATATGAGAGCCACTGTAATTTTGATAGAATTTATTATGCACTTTTGATATGTGTTCATAATTCCACCTAATTATCTAGATAAATTAAGAAATGTATTAAAATAATTTATTTAGGAATGGACACTATGTTTTCTGGTGTTCATTAGTCATGTGTGACATGTTGGTAAAGTTGGTCTTGTCCAATTATATGATTGCAACATAAGTTAATAATTATTTCTTGCAAATGAGGTTTCTGGACAGATCTAGGAACTTAGCAAAGTTCTTCATGATAATCTACTTTGTTGTAAAACTTGTTTATACAAAAGTTGTAGATAATTTATGTATCTAGCTGCTGTTAAAATTTGGTGGCATTTAGCCATGTGGTTTAGGAGTTATAGCTGTTTAAAGTTGGGGTACATAATTGCTTGCTCTCTGTTTGTCTGGAACAGATTCTAGAACTTTATAATTTTGACTTATTTAACTTATGAATCATGCTGTGATTATATTATATGAAATGTAGATAATTTTATAAGCTTTCCAGATTGTCTTCTTGCAAGTCATTTGGATTTATAAAACTCTAGCTTTGATTGATTTATGAAGGTATTGTTTGCTAGTCCAGAAATTGGCATATTCCAGTTATCGTTGTTGCTTCACCTTGAGTTGCTTTGTGTGATTCGTGTCCTTGGTGGTTAAGTTAGTACACCTGAGGCTTTGCAAATCTTGTGTCATGTTTGGTATTGCTTCCCTTGCTATCTTAGCATGATAGGTGGCGTAATGTTTAATTAAGCAATGTGAAATGCTTATGTGTATTTAGTGTAACCTTGTACTTACCTTGAATGATTATGTGATGCATCTTGTGTTACCATTCATCATATTCATACACATGCATCTTGCATCTCATTTAGGTTCGCTAGATGCACCACGTGAAGGATGAGATGTTGGAGCCAAACCCGAAGACGGTGTTTGGTGGACCTATCCCGAAGATGAAAAGGATTAAGCAAGTGTCAGGATGGGAGATGCTCGCCAAGCGAGTGTCATCTGTCACCCACTAACCTAAGTGTTCGATCCCAGGCAAGCCCCGGAGCATTCTAAGACTCCTACTTTATAAAAGCAATTGAATATATATATGTTATTATGTATTGTTGCATTAAGTTATAGGAATTGAGTGAAAACACTTGATGCATATATACCTTTTCCTTGTCCAACAAATATGCTTATAATCCTATTTTGGTTAAGGATCGAAAGTATTGCTTAGCCATGCTTAGACCGGTAGCGATCGGTGATTTCCGGTCACCTACATTTATAGGTGGTTACTGAAAGAATATAGCTATGAAAAGAATGATATCCTGGAATTAACCAAGTGTTGATGGATAATTGGAGACCGGACGGAAAAGTTGGAGGCAACTAGACAGGATTCTGGGTTGCTGTTAGTTTTCCATCTGTGTCGATTAAGGACCGATCGTTGCTTGTCCCTCTTGTCATGTTGAACGCATGCCTCACATTTAGCTGGTCGAATAAAGTACCTTTCGACCGCGAAGCTAGTGACACTATTCGAGCCGGGATAAACTCGGATTGGCAGACTGGTGCTGAATGGGGTATGACAGGGACGCGAAGAGTGAGCCCAAGGTGCGTCCTAGCAGTCAGGCGGTCCCTGGGTAGTGCGGTCCATGACTGTTATCCCGCGGCTACTTGGAAAGTGTCATTGGTGATCTAAGCGACCCTGACGGGGGAAGCGTGGTTTGTGTGAGGAATAAATCACCAGCTGGTTAGGAATCGATTCGAATCGCCATTGCTCCTGGATAGTGAGCACTTGACTCGAGCTACATCATCGTAGTAATAATGATGGAACACGGATGGTTATGTGAATGATGCTAGAAAAGCTAAACTGGATATGGTAACCTTTGATGTTGATGGTTAATCAAGTGATTGCTTTAGCATAGGTGCTTACCTAGATTGAATAGGTTATAATAAAGATGATGCAAAAGGACTTGACTTAGTTTATTCATGATAACTTATGCTTTTCGCAAATGAGTCAAGCTAGCCCACTGAAAGAAAGCCTTGCATACTCCTTGGTGTCATATTATTTCTGGTTTATGACGGGTAAGTCTAGCTGAGTACCTTCTCGTACTCAGGGTTTATTCCCACTTGTTGCAGGTTGTGATGTATCATAGCTACTGCAAGAATTGGATGGCTCCTGCTGTAGTGGCGGAGTGTGGTCATGGGCATGACCCTTCTGAGCTATCTTATCTCTCATGCTTTTGTTGGAAATTGACCTTGGTACTGGCATGTATTTGAATTAAGATGATATTAGTTTCAAACTACTTTGCTTCTGCTACTTTTGAACTTGAGTTGTAATAACTCTATGGAACTCTGATCTATGTTAAATTACTTGTAATAATAGATGTAACATGTGACTTGTTATGTTGAACCACTACGATCTTGGCTTGTATGTTGGTTGGTTTTAAATCCCTCGTAATTTCATTGGACTACCGGAGTTATAGGAGCTTAAGTACGGGAATTTAATTGCTCTGGTGATTGTTTTTATACTTTTGTTCTTATAATTTGGGCGGTTCCGTTACAAGTGCCTTCATAAGATCTTGAAGGGGGTAAGCGTCATCCTGCACACGGTCCCTAAGTACCGTGCCAACAACCCGCCTCCTGATGTGAGTTGTTTTTCTTCTATGAGTACTTTTTTATATTTCTTTCATTATTGGTACTTTCTATATCCACTTTCTTGCTTAATCTTTCTCCTTTGGTCATTCTGCTTATTCATAGGAATTGGGGCGCAATTTTGTTGACCCGATCCCCACTGATGACAACCCTGCTAGGGTGGAAGTTGGGGAGAATCTTGCTGGAGCATCTTCAGCCAGCAAGTTTCAAATCACCATAATCCTTCCTAGTGTTTTCCCTGCAGCACTCGACCCGTACGTTGAGTATGTTTCTCGTCCAGTTCCTCGAGCTCCTCGTAGTGTTAGCAAGAGGGCGTGAGCGGATGATGCTTCTACCGACGTTTCTGCTACCAAGAAGCCTCGTCAGTCGAGTACTCGTCCAGGTACTCAAGTTGTAGGTAGCGTGCTCCTAGGTGAGCATATCAATATGTTTTGCCTTGTTTGTTGTTTGTTTGCACCCTTAACCGAGTACTTTTTCCTTTTTTAGATGGTACTGTGGTTGAGTTGCTTGAGGGTGAGGAAGATGAGGATGATGATGCGGCCCACGACACACGTCGATGAGTTGTTGTTGTATTTTTGTTTTCTTGCTTTTATTCTTGAGCACTTCTTTTGACTTGTCCTTTTTGCAGTAAGCGGTTGTCGAGCTTGAGTTCTTCTAGGGCTCAGTTGCCAATCATGCCATCCTTGGTGTGGGGTGGTGGTGATATTTTTGCTGTCGCCATGCCTTCGCCGAAGCCTTCAGTTCAGCTTGGGGTTTTAGTATGAAGAGGAAGATGACCAAGTGAGTGACTCCTGATTATGTTGTTTGATTATGTTTTTCCTTTTTCTTGTTCATCTTTTCATTGTTGAGTTTCTTCGTCATCTTGCAGGTCCTCACCCTCACCTTCCGCCAACCCCAATCGGCTTCTTCTCAGTCCACTGGTGCGCCCCTGCGTACTGAGTCTAAGGACTTGGGACGTATGATCGGCGAGGTGGCTGTGAGGGAGACAGGGGCCCCTGATGATCATGCTACCGTGGAGTCACCAACTCTGGAGGTGACGGTGACCGTGGCGGTGGATCCATCTAAGGAGGTAGCCAGGGCTTCTGCTGCCTAGGATATGGCCTTGGTCTTGTCATCTTTGCATCGGTCAGTTTCTCCCTCTGTTGCTCTTGCTACTAGTAGTCAGCGCCTAGATGACGACGTGATGCGGGAATTCGACGCCACCCATCGCTTGTCGGAGCTGACTGTAGCCTGGGGAGTTCTGGCAGCTGGTGCTACTTCTTTTGGGGAAAAACTCCAGGTAAGTTTTCCTTAAGCTTTTTCTTTGGTTGCTCGGCTTCTTATGTTCTTACGTCCTGTCTCTCTCTTTTTTTCTTGTTTGATCAGTCTTTCTCTAGGACCATATTGACTTCTTTTTCTCGTCTGAAACCGAGAAAAAGTTGTCCTCCAAAATTAGTGTTCTGAAGACGGAGCTGGACCTCTGTTGAGCCGAGATGGAGACCGAGCGTCAGACGCACCAGAGGGAGGAAAAGGCTCTCTGTGCCTAGGTGATTGAGGCGGAAGAGCGGAGGGATGCTGTTGTCCAGGAGGCCTTGAAGAAGGTGGAGGCCATGAAGAAGGAGTGCGATGGTATTTCGAGTTCTTTTATGCTTTGTTTCCTCTTTATTTCTTATTTCTTTGTCCTTCATTTGTCTGATTTTCTCTAATAGACTTGATCAGCCCTTCATAGAGATAAGCAGTCGCTCCTAAATAATGTTGAGGATATGAAGATATCAGTTTGCTCTAACCACAATAGGGCCGAGGAGGTAAAAGCTCGTGCTGAAGAACTCGCCCGTTGCCAGCTGATTAGACTTGGTGCTTACCAGGATCTTGTGTAGGGAATGAAAACTATTGAAGATTTATCCAAGAAGCTGGCGGTATCTGACCAACAGTTTGCCACTTTGTAGAAATCTTTCAAGACCATTGTGAGGCTTCTTTGGACTTCTGAAGATGATGGAAGGACCTGGGGCGACTTCATCCCACTGATTCATGTGTGCCTCCGAGCTTCGTCAAGAATGGGGTCCAGACGTGTGTCAAGAACATTTTGGCTCATATCTGTGTTCTTGCTCCATCGGTCCCTCTAGAAAAACTTAGGGAGGAAGCCGATGATGACGATTATCTAGAGTCCATCGAGAAGGCTGAACCTAAAGTTGAAGATTTGGCCAACTTCGTCGCTGAGAAGCTTGATATTCAGCTATCTTGCTCTGATGATGAAGCTGATAGTTAGACTTTGTAGCGCCCGGGTGCCTCCCGCTTGTAAATATATACTTTATATGTAATCTTGTAAAGAGATTTTGTATATTTTGGATACATCTTTGCCTGAATTATTCGAGTGAATCTGTTCGAGTTGTTTTCCCAGATCTTGGAATTTTCTTTAAAGTCACTCTGGATATATAAACCTTAATCGTTGTAGACGTATCCAGGTGCTTTTGAGTTATGTCCCTCCAACTAGTCGTGCTCTTGTTTTTTGTGAGTCTTGTCGAGCGTAGGCGCTAGATTAGTCGGGTTCTCATCTAATCCTAAAAAGACTTGGGATAGGGCGAGCTCAAACATCTTTTTAGCTCTTTTGTTCTCATCCGGGTTGAACAACTTAGGGATAGGGTGAGCGCTATCTGGCTCTTATCTAGGCCATGAAAACAACCTAGGATAGGTTCGAGTGTCGGCTTGTCAGCCTTACTCTCATCTAAAACTGAAAAGACTTAGGATAGCGTGCTCAAGCATCTTTTCATTTCTTTTGCTCTCATCCGGTTGTGAGAACAACTCGGGATAGGGCGAGCTCCCTCTAGCTCTCATCTAGGCCATGAAAACAACTCAGGATAGGTTCGAGTATCAGCTACTTAGCCTTACTCTCATCTAAGCCTGAAAAGACTTCGGTTAGCGAGCTTAAGAATCTTTTCAGCTCTTTTGCTCTTATCCGGTTGTGAGAACAACTCGGGATAGGGCAAGCTCCCTCTGGCTCTCATCCAGGTCGTGAAAACAACCTAGCATAGGTTTGAGTGTTAGCTACTTAGCCTTACTCTCATCTAAGCCTAAAAAGACTTAGGATAGCGAGCTCAAGCATCTTTTTAGCTCTTTTGCTCTCATCCTGTTATGAGAACAACTCGGGATAGGGCGAGCTCCCTCTGGCTCTCATCCAGGCCATGAAAACAACCCAGGATAGGTTCGAGTGTCAGCTACTTAGCCTTACTCTCATATAAGCCTAAAAAGACTTAGGTTAGCGAGCTCAAGGATCTTTTCAGCTCTTTTGCTCTCATCCAGTTGTGAGAACAACTCAGGATAGGGTGAGCTCCCTCTGGCTCTCATCCAGGCCGTGAAAACAACCCAGGATAGGTTCGAGTGCCAGCTACTTAGCCTTACTCTCATCTAAGCCTGAAAAGACTTAGGATAGCGAGCTCAAGCATTTTTTCAGCTCTTTTGCTCTTATCGATTGTGAAAACAACTCGGGATAGGTTATAATAAGACAAACATTGATGAGGAATATCATCTTTATTTTATTGATCATGAATCCTGATTACATGTTGCTCTCTTGCTATATAATTTTTGTTTTGAATTCTTCAAGCGTAGAATTTTCTTAGCTGGCTGATATGCCACGTATTCCTTACTTGTATTCCATCTTCAGTCATCAACTCGTATGTGCCTGGTCCGGTGACTTTTGCGACAATAAAAGGACCTTCCCATGGACTGAGTAGTTTATGGTGTCCGTTAGTTTTTTGTATTCTTCGTAGTACTAGGTCTCTGACTTGAACTGAGCATTGCTGAGTACTTTTGTTGTAGTGGCGCCTTAAACCTTGGAGGTATCGAGCTGACTGAAGGGTAGCGTTTATTCTGACTTATTCTGTACTGTCGAATTCTAATCTTCGAGTGTGTTATGCTTCTACCTCCTCGTATTGTTTGATTTTTGGGGATGTCCAGATCAAGTCTGCTGGTAGCACGGCTTTTGATCCATATACTAGGAAAAAAGGTGAGTATCCAGTCGCTCTACTTACTTGAGTGCGTAGCCCCAGACTACTTTGGATAATTCTTCAATCCACTTAGAGCCATAATCTTCCAGTTTTTCATACAATCTTGGTTTCAACCCAGTTAGTATGAGTCCATTGGCTCTTTCTACTTGTCTGTTGGCTTCAGGTTGTGCAACCGACACATAATCTATATCGATGCCACAGTCCTGTGTCCAATTTTTGAACTCGATGGCTGTAAAAGGGGAACCTAAATCTATGATGATGCAGTTGGGTATTCCAAAGCGGTGCATGATGTCTTGGATGAACTCGACTGCTTTTACTGCACTGTACTTCACGAGCGGCTTGTATTTGATCCACTTGGTGAATTTGTCGATTACAACGAAGATGTACTCAAATCCGCCTTTGACCTTTTTGAGTGGTCCTACTTGATCCAGCCCCCAGCATGCGAACGGCCAGGCAGGAGGGATGCAAATTAGGTCGTGTGCTGGAACGTGAGCTTGCCTTGTGAACATTTGGTGCTGGAACTAGTTCTTCTGTATCTTTCAAGGCTGTTGGCCAATAGAACCCGGTACATAAAGTTTTTCCACTAGTGTTCTTGAGGCTGCATGGTTGCCACAACAACCTGAGTGAATTTCGTCTAGGATTTCTTTTCCTTTTTCTCTTGAGACATATTTAAGAAGTACTCCTGATGACGCGGCTCTTCTATATAGGCTATCGCCTACAAGGACGTAGTTCTTGCTTCTTCTGATTATCCTGGTGGCTTCTTCCTTATTAGATGGTAACATGTTTTCTCTGATGTAGTCAATGAAGTCTTGAGTCCATTATCCAGTAACTACCATGATCTAGGTTGTTGGTGCTAGTGGTTCAGATGTTATCTCACTAGGTTGTTTTATGGAGGGTGACGACAACTCCTCTATAAACACACCTGGTGGGACCTTCACCCTGTCTGATCCTAGCTTGGCGAGAACATCTGTCGCTACATTTGAGTCTCATAGAACATGCAAGATTTCTAGTCCTTAGAATTTTTTTTCTAGTTTTCGTACTTTAGCACAGTAGGTGTCCATGTTGTCCTTGGTACAGTCCTAATCTTTGTTGACTTGATTGATGACTACAGCTGAATCGCCATAGACAAGTAGTCGTTTGATTCCAAGAGAAATCGCAATCCGTAGTCCATGGATGAGTGCTTCATACTCTGCTTCATTGTTTGTGGCTTGCCACAGTATCTAGAGTACATATTGGAGTTATTTTTCTTCTAGGGATATGAAAAGAATACCTGCGCTAGCCCAGCCAAACTTGAGTGATCCATCGAAGTACATCTTCCAATGGCCAAGGATGGCATCTGGCGCGGGTTGTTGGATTTTCTGCCCATTCAGCCATGAAGTCTGCGAGTGCTTGTGATTTTATTGCTTTTCATGGAGAGAAATCGATGTTTAGAGCTCTAAGTTCTACTCCCCACTTTGATATGTGTCATGTCGCATCTCTATTGCATAGGATGTCTCCCAAAGGGAAATTTGTTATCACCGTAATCTTGTGGCCTTCGAAGTAGTGTCATAGCTTGCGGGAAGTAATCAAGAGGGCACAGAGTAGTTTTTGTACATGCGGATATCATATTTTTGAATCTATCAGAACTTCGCTGACGTAGTATACTGGCCACTGTACTTTGTATACATGTGTTGACATCGTTTTTTAGCACGTGTCAAGATGGTCAAGAAAGGCTAATCAGCAGGGGAAAGATTATTGTGTAGATTGATAGCTGATGAAAAATGTGTTTGCTTATGAGTGGTAACGGCGTATGGGTCCAAGTTGAAATGTTGTCGATAGGGTTAAGAGTATTATTGTCGATGCCGATGAAAGATGGTTTGAAGGCTGCTGCCGATGGAACAGGGATTTTGCCGATAAAAAGGAAGTCAATGAGAATACCATCGTGACTGAGGCGGACTATGGAATAAGATAGGAATTAAATTCCTTATATATGTTTAATAGAGTCTGAGTTGTGTCAAAGTCGTGTGTTTCCATAGATGTGGATTTAGTATCCTAGTCGTATTTGGTTATGTTTCTGTAGATCAGGGTATAAATATAGGGTGAAGGGCAATGTAAGAGACATCAATCAATATATCAAAAACAACTTTTACTCTTATTTACATCTACTTTCGACGACTTTGTCAATTTACATATTTTTTTCTTTTTTATTACGAGTTCTCATCGATTCGGCGAGTTGCATTGCTCTAGTGCAATCTTCGGCAATCCTTGAGTTCCGCGTGAGTACCTCTTGGCCGTGACTTCCGGGCGTATCGCTGTTGTCAGGACCAAAGTGCTCGTATCTTCATCCTTGTCGATTAACAGGTCAAATCGACTGGCACGCTTTGGATATCGAATTCGGGTATTAGCCCTTTGTGTTTGCAGATCTACTTTTGCATCAACACATCTTTTGGCATGCCCGGTGGGACAGATCTAGTCAAGATGCTTAATCCTGAGATCGATGCGGGGAACATCATCACGGTAACAGAAGAAGATCTTAAGGATGATCAGAAGCAGGCTATGGAAAGAGCTATACAAGAATACAGACAGCTCTGCTTGAAGTCATTCAGTTTGAACAAAAGTGGACAAGTCATCCAGAAGCAAGACTTGCCGTTGCCTCGGCAAGTTACCTTTGATTCTGATCCGGGTAAACTTCAAGAGATGGTTAATTCTGCAGTGAATCATGTTTTAATTAATCATTCCAATGTGCTGTCCAATACTGTTCATAATGCTGTGATTCGAACTTTCAAAGAAGGGCAAGCGTCACCTCGTTACGTTGGACCTGCTTATCATCAACCAGAATCAGCATCTACTATTGCTCCATCGGCTCCCCCGGCCGTTGCGGGTATAGAGATTTCTTCTCTTCCGGTATCAGCAGGTTTATCTAATGTACAATCTACACCGATGCGTCCGGATTCAGCATTATCAGGACGAGTTCAGCTTAATACAGATCTATCAGCATCGGCTTTATCAGGCCCTGTACCATAGAATAATCAGACTCCTGCTAATTGGTGGAGATATGGTATGCCTCCAGAGCCATCTGCTTTTAACCACAGATCACCTCAAGTGTTTGATGCAACGGAAAAAGCTCCTATGCTATCGGTCGGTTCACCGATAGCTCAAGTACCCCAATATACTACAGCAACTACTGTACAACCAACTCTAGGGGGTTTCCAGGTGTCTTTAGGACAAATATCTAGTTCAAGTCCATCGGCAAATTTGTTACCGATGCAACAGAAGGCTCCAATCATAAGTCAACCTGGAGTCCAGGTTTTACCTCAAGTTAATTGTAATTATCCGGCAATGCAAACAAGTTACCAACCATCGGCAAATTTTGTACCGATGAATGCTAATAATTGGCCAGGGCAGTTTCCCACTCAACATTCAGTTCAGCCAAATCAGCAAACCACAGGTGTTCATCAAGGTCACATGCATGCTGTTTTTCAGAATCAAACATCGGCAGCTCAACCGATGAACCATTTTCAGCAGGTTAATGGACCACAGATAGTAACAAATATGCCAATTGCTGGAGATCGTGAACCACAAAGGTATGCAGAAGGGTATCATCAAGTACCTCCAGTGGAGATTCAACCATATCGTCAACAAGATGTTGATGCTTTTTGGGCTGATAAAATAGAAGAGATCATGAAGGATCAGTTTGGGATCAAGCCCAAAGTTAATACTTATTCTTATCGGACTTCGTATCCTCCGGCATATGATTTAATTCCTCTCCCAAATCGTTACAAGGTGCCAGATTTCACCAAGTTTTCTGGGCAGGATGATACATCAACCATGGAGCATGTTAATCGTTTTATTATTCAATGTGGAGAGGCAGCTTGTAGAGATGAATTAAGAGTTCGTTTGTTTTCATCATCTCTATCTGGATCAGTATTGACATGGTTTATCTCACTACCGCCAAATTCTATTATTACTTGGGCTGATCTGGAAAAACAATTTCATAAGTATTTCTTTGCTGGGGTTCATGAAAAGAAGCTTACCGATTTGGTAAAGATGAAACAACGCAATGATGAATCGGTAGAAGGCTTTGTGCAAAGGCTATGAGATGTAAAGAACAAATGTTATAGCCTGGTGTTGGATGATCGGCAGCTTGCCAATTTGGCCTTTCAGGGATTATTGCCACATCTTAAGGATAAATATGCTTCTCAGGAGTTCGAAAGCCTAAGTCATCTAGTGCAAAGAATTTCTGATCAAGATACTAGGGTTTTTGAACCTAAAAGGAATTGGAATAAGAAAGTTTCATTTGTCGAAGAAGTAGAAAATTCTGATTCGGATGAAGAACCAGTTATCGGTTTGGCTGAGTGGGTTAAGAATAAAAAGTCGATGTCTTGTCCTTTTGGTCACAAAGAGCCAGAAAAGTTTACTTTCGACGTCACCAAAGCCGATAAGATATTTGATCTTTTGCTTCAGGAGGGCCAGATTAAGTTGTCACCTAATCATGTGATCTCATCGGCAGAAGAATTGAAACATATGCTGTATTGCAAATGGCATAATGCAACTTCACACAGTACAAATGAGTGCAAAGTATTTGGACAACAATTACAGTTAGATATTAAGTCTGGGAGAATAAAATTTGGCAATTCCAAAATTCAGAAGCTGATGAAAATTGATCAACATCCTTTTCCAGCAAATATGTTGAATACTGAAGGTAAAATTAAGGTGTTGACATCGGAAGCGGCTAAAAAGAATACATCAGTAGATCCCCAACATCGGATAACTACCGATGATGCAAAAGGCAAGGGGCTATTGACAGAAGGTGGCAGTTCTAGAAAGTCTCCTCGATCTGGCATCATGATTATTCAAAGACAACAGGAAGGCTGGTGTCAGCGAAGGGATCGATATCGACAACAGCAAGAGGAAAGACATCAAGAAGAGTGGAATCGGCATAAGGATCATTGGAATTGTCCGTTTTTTATTCATTGTTGGGAGAAAGGTATTAAGTTACCTACTGTTGAAGATTGCCCAGAATGCAATGATTATTATGGAATTAATCATCCTATAAGGAGATTTCGATCTGGTAATCAAGGTTTGTCCATTAATGAGCCGATCAGAAGGAGAGCATCAGCATATGATCGACTGGGGGGCAGGCTTAGTGTACATGAAAGGCTTGGTAAACACAGTGCATATTTTCTGAGAAACCAAGAGGAACTTGAAGAGATGGCAAATGCAAGAGTTCCTAATGAAGAAATATTTTACAGGGATCCTAATATACGTCGTGTAGAGACAACCAGGACCTATCAGCCAGTGTGGAAAACTAAACTTCCTCAATGGTGTCTAGAGGGTTTGACAAAGACACAGAAGAGGAAATTGCAGCGAGAGCGTCAAAAAGACTTTCACCAAGAAGGAAGTCCCTCCAATAAGAAATCTAGTAATCAGCAGTGGCAGATAAGGCACAAAAATAAAAGCCCATCGGTAGATATCAATATGGTGTTTATGTTGCCGATGGAATTTTTGGCTCTATCTGATAGCGAAGAAGAAATTGTTTTCTCTGACCAAATAGCTCAATTAACATTAGATCCAATGATGGCTATTTTTGAGAAGCCTGCCGATGATGAGAGACAACACCTCAAGGCTTTGTTTGTAAAAGGCAGAGTTGATGGGCAGCCTATATCTAAGATACTTATTGATGGAGGGGCTGCAATTAATATTATGTCTTATATGATATATCGGAAGCTTGGTAAGGGAGATCAAGACTTAACTAAGACTGATATGATGCTAAAGGATTTTGAAGGCAATGTATCACCAGCTAAAGGGGCAGTGTGTGTTGAATTGACCATTGGCAGTAAAACCTTACCGACAACTTTCTTTGTTATTAATGGCAAGGGTGCATATAATCTGCTTTTAGGAAGGGATTGGATTCATGCTAATTGTTGTGTTCCTTCTACAATGCATCAGTGTCTTATACAATGGGTTGGAGACAAATTGAAGTTGTTCCTGGTGATTCTTCTTATATTATCGCATCGGCAGAATCAGACACTTATGAGCGGACTAGATGCATATCAGGAGAAACTTGGGAAAAAGAATTCCTCAAGGTTGCCGATTACGAAATTCTACCGATCCAAGCAGTCGGTTCTGAAGAAGAGTTTTAATGGATAGATTTGCCGATGATGGAAAATTAGGTCAAGGATTTACATCAGCAGATGATTTAATAGAAGTAGATATTGGTGAAGGCGATGGGCCAAAGCCCACTTTTATTAGCGCTAAGTTAAATTCCAAGTGTAAACAGCAACTAGTTGATTTGTTAAAAGAATATAAAGATTGTTTTGCTTGGGATTATACTGAAATGCCTGGGTTAGACCGATCTATAGTTGAACATCGGTTGCCTATTAAATCTGGATTTCAGCCACATCAGCAGCCAGCACGCCGTTGCAATCCTAATATACTTCCTGATATTAAGGCCAAAATAACTAAATTAATTGAGGCAAAGTTTATTCGGCAGTGCCGATATGCAGAGTGGATTTCTAATGTAGTTCCTGTATACAAGAAAAATGGGAAACTTCGTGTTTGTATTGATTTTAGGAATCTCAATAAGGCTACACCGATGGATGGTTACCCAATGCCGATTGCTGACTTGTTGATTGATGCTGCAGCAGGGCATCAGATTATCAGTTTCATGGATGGTAATGCAGGTTATAATCAAATATTCATGGCTGAAGAAGATATTTCTAAGACTGCTTTTAGATGTCTAGGACATGTGGGATTATTTGAGTGGATAGTTATGACATTTGGTTTGAAAAATGCCGGTGCTACTTATCAAAGAGCTATGAACTTTATTTTCCATGAATATATCGGCACATTGGTGGAAATCTACATTAATGACATAGTAATTAAGTCTGGAGACATCACAAAGCATCTAACCGATCTACAGAAGATATTAGAGTGCACAAGAAAACATGGATTAAAGATGAATCCTAATAAATGTGCATTTGGTGTATCGGCAGGACAATTCTTGGGTTTTATGGTGCATCAGCGGGGTATTGAAATTAGTAGAAAATCTATTGAGGCAATCAACAAGATTGTTGCTCCTACCGATAAAACTGAATTACAATCCTTGATCGGTAAGATTAATTTCATCAGAAGATTCATATCTAATTTGTCAGGTAAGATCAAGGCTTTTAGTCCATTATTGAAATTGAAAGCCGGTCAGGAATTTAAATGGGGGGATGAACAGCAATTAGCCTTAGATGAAATTAAGAGTTATTTAACAAATCCTCCAGTGTTAGTTCCACCCCAACATGGAAAACCTTTCAGATTGTATTTATCAACTGAAGATACTGTTATCGGTTCAGCTCTTATTCAAGAGTTTGAAGGAAAGGAGCGTGTTATCTATTATTTGAGCAGACGGTTAATAGATGCTGAAATCAGGTATTCGGCCATTGAGAAATTATGTCTATGTTTATACTTTTCTTGTATTAAGCTGAGACATTATTTACTATCGGCTGAATGTACTGTCATATGCAAAGATGACGTGGTCAAATATATGCTGTCAATGTCGATATTGAATGGTAGGATTGGTAAATAGATTTTAGCATTATCAGAATTTGACCTACGTTATGAATCGGCTAAGGCAGTTAAAGGACAGGTTATGGCCGATTTCGTTACTCAACATTGCAACACGGTGGATTCCCTGGAAATTGCTTCGTGGACACTTTTCTTTGATGGGTCTACTTGTGGTGAAGGGGTAGGCATTGGTATCGTATTAATTTCCCCTCAGGGGAAGAAGTATGAGTTCTCATTGCCGATTGTTTCTACATCGACAAACAATCAAGCTGAGTACCAAGCCCTAATAAAAGGGTTAGAATTGCTCAAGGAAGTACGTGCTGATGCTGTTGAGATCTTCGGTGATTCTATGTTAGTTATAAATCAGTTGACTGGGGTTTATGAATGCCGAAATGAAATTCTAATTTCATATCATGAAAAGTGTTTGAAATTATTAAAAGGGTTCAGGAGTTTTCATCTGGAACATATTTCTCGGATGCATAATGAAGAGGCTAACCGATTGGCTCAGCATGCTTCAGGATATCAACCTGTTCAAGAAATATTAATATCGGCAGCTGATACCGATGACTGGAGGAAGGAAATTATTGATTACTTAAAGAATCCATCTAAAAAGGTTGAAAGACGTATAAGATTCCAAGCTACCAAGTATGTACTCCTCAATGATGAATTGTATTACCATACCATAGATGGAGTTTTACTCAGGTGTGTTAGTGTAGAGGAATCAAAAGGCCTGATGGGTGAAATTCATGAAGGAGTATGTGGGGCTCATCAGTCAGCCTTCAAGATGAAATGGATGATCAGAAGAAATGGATATTATTGGCCGACTATTCTTGAAGATTGTTTTAAATATTTTAAAGGATGTCAGGAATGTCAGAAATTTGGTAATATTCAAAGAGCACCCGCATCGGCTATGAACCCTATAATTAAGCCTTGGCCGTTCTGGGGTTGGGCTATTGATCTCATCGGTCAGATTTATCCACCATCGAGTAAAGGGCATAAGTTTATTCTGGTTGCTACCGATTATTTCACAAAGTGGGTTGAAGCAATTCCTTTAAAAAAGGTGACATCGGCTAATATGATTGATTTTGTGAAGGAGCATATTGTTTACCAATTTGGCATTCCTCAAACCATCACTACCGATCAGGGCACTATGTTTACATCGGGTGAATTTGATGAATTTGCTATAGGAATGGGGATTAAAGTTTTGAATTCTTCACCGTATTATGCTCAGGATAATGGTTAGGCTGAAGCATCTAATAAAGGAATTATCAAGCTCATTAAGCGCAAGATTAAAGAGTATCCTAAGAAGTGGCATACAGTATTAAATGAAGCTTTGTGGTCATATCGGATGGCGTGTCATGGTGCAACCAAGGTAACACCTTATCAGTTGGTGTATGGACACGATGCAGTCTTACCTTGGGAAATTAAAATTGGTTCTAGGCGAATACGCTCTCAAGATCAATTGACAGCCGATGATTATGATATCCTTATGAAGGATGAGTTGGAAGATGTAGCAGGTCATCGGTTAAAAGCTTTAGTTAGCATCGAGGAGAATAAGAAAAGAGTAGCTAGATGGTATGACAAGAAGGTGAAGGTAAAGAAATTTGTCGATGGAGAATTGGTTTGGAAATTGATTTTACCGATTGGGACTAAAAGTTCTAAGTTTGGCAAATGGTCACCTAATTGGGAAGGTCCATATCGGATAAATCAATATGTTCCTAGTAATGCATATATTCTTGAAACTCTTGAAGGAATTGTATTTCCCAGAGCATTAAATGGAAAATATTTAAAGAAATATTATCCTAGTATCTGGATGGATGCATAAAAGAGTAATTGCCGATAACAATCCTATCGGCTAGAGTCAAAACAAAGTATCAATCATTGTCGATGCGTTAATTTAACAAAGCATGGATAGCTGATATCGCACGCAGGCGAATTTCATCGGTTTCTTTTAATTCCTTGGCATCTTCATCGGCACTTCCTTCCACAGGCTTGAGTTTCTTCTTGAGAACCAGGGTCTTGCGAGCTTGGACGTCTCGTTCTTGTTGAAGGGTCTTGATAGCGTCAGGAAGATGGTCTTTTTCTTGCTTGACCTGAGTCAGGGCTATTTCAACCTTTTCCAGTTCAGCTAGCAGAGCTACCCTTTTTGCCGATAGGTCTAAAATTTTCTGTTCAAGATCAGCTTCGGAGGCTTGCAAGTTGCTGATGCTTTTATGTTTCTCATCGGCAGTTTGTTTCAGCTGTAGCATTTCTTCCTTAAGTTGAGCCTGAGCTGCTTTATCGGCAATACGATGAACAACCTTTTGATATTGAAGTTGTCTGCTCTCCAGATGGACTGCTGGGAAGATGATTTCTTCAACATCGGCAGGGACTTGGCCACGGAGTGTTTTAAAGATGGTCCTTGTAGGATCTGAATCAATCACCAGTTGAGCAGTATCTTGTTGCAGCAGATTTAGGAGAACTTCTAGTTTGTCATAGGTATCTGCCGATATTGCTCCCAATGCCAGGGAAGAGCTCGCTTCTTCTCCATCATCATCGGAGATGTCGATAGCAAAAGAAAACAAGCTATCGAGAGAATCTTGTTCCTGTGAAATAAAGGGAGTTAGGAATCCTATTTGTGATGTCTGGGGATATTATAAACCAAACAGTTAATCGGTTTACCAACTTCAGGGCAATTTCTTGAACTTGGCTTGAAGGAGCGGTTTGAAAAAGATCATGCGAAGGATCAACAGGGGATGCCGATGGAATGTCTTCTACAACTTCATCAGTAGTCGGCCCTTGAAGTGTTAGAACGGATGAAGGAGCTGGTGTAGATTTCTGTCGCTTTTGTTGAGCTTCAGCATCGGTTAAAGTTTTGCGTTTCGTTTGGACCTTAGTGACAATTGGCTGGGGGGCATTGACATGTGTTGATTAGGGAGCTTGCATACTTAGTGTGCTTGCCGATGTGCCCGTTTGTTGCTGCAAAAACGAGTATAAGATTGGATATTTAACAGAAAGAATGTAAAAATGAGAGAATACCTCCAAAGAAGGAGTAGAGGTCGTGGTGCTTGATATTGGAAGAGTTACTGATGACGATCCAGCTACACCTCTCACATCCTGATAGTTATATGTTAATATAGTATGCATCGACAGAAAAACAAAGTAAGCAAGGTTATTACCTTAAAAGCCTTGATTAGACTTGAAGCAGCAGCCATTGGAGTGGCCTTGGATGTTGCTAGTCTTGGTCTGGAGGTGATAGTTTTGGCACGAGTCCTCTGGAAGGTTAGGGCCTCTAAGGTAGGGGCGTTGTGGCCAATTGTTGAGGCTGGAGAAATAGGGTGGAGGTTGAAGGGTCTTTCACTTTTGCTTATTGATGAAACTGGATTATCGGCCTGTTTCAGGGAAGATTAGTTACCAATATACATATAAAAGGAAGGAGAGAGACGAAAGTTAAAAGGAACTCACTGCATCGTCAGGAACAGCATAGTCGGGATCGATCATGTGCCGATATGTATGAACGGATGTTGAAAACAACTGTTCTTTCCACTCTTGCCACCATTGCTTATATGACTCTGAGATGAAAGATGCTGGTGACCAGGCGGAGAGATCAACATTTGAAATATCAGCATCAGGAGCAAGTCTTACTACTCTACTCCATTCAGTCCCAGTTGTAATAATTTCTCTGGGCTTAATTACATCGGCAAAGCATAGTTTGATCGGCAGTTGCCCAAAGGCTAATTGGCGAGACACTGCCGATGAATTGTAGAATTCATAAGTGATATGGAAATTCTTCCTGCTGCCAAATGTGTTTACTGGGATTGCTCTGGGGGTAATAATAGCCATCATAAGATCATTATCTTGGTTAAGATCACTATCGGCAAAATTGAAAAGAAGAGGGAACTTGTTATCCACATCGATATAGGGTACCCAAGCTCTGAGATCTCGAGGGAGACCATGGTAGAAATTCTGAAAAAACCTGCCAATTTGATCTTCATTGGACTCTGTTCCAAGAAGGACGATTATGGCTTCGCCGAAGTTGAGAGGAGGGCGTGTTGCCGATTCATCGTCTCCAAGGATGTAATCTTCGGCGATCTCTCGTGGGAATTCTTGGGCAAAGAAATCCCATTGTAGAAGTTTATGCATGTGAGTGTTTAACCACATATTGATGAACCACCACGGGCCTCCCAGATTGTCGATGGGTTCACCAAGTAGAAGCTTCTGGGACACTTGGTGGAGAAGGTGGTAAGATGAGCTCAGGAGGTATCGGCCAAGTGGGAATCTGACACCGTTGGCTAAGAGTTCCGCTGCTGGAAGGAAGGCGTTAGTTGGTCCTACCGATCGACCACAGAAGATAAACTTCTCCAACCACATATTCAGGAATATGGTGTGTTCCCTTTGGTTGACAGTACCAGTTTTTTGGTACTCTTGGATGTATCCTGTCCAGCCTCCAATGTTGCATGTATTTACTCTATACTTAGTTTTTCTACCAAAAATGTGGCCTTCATCGACAGTTGAGATATCTAAGCCGGTGAGCATATATACATCGGCAAGAGTAGGGGCACATGGGCCATGACCGAACATGAAGGTATTTGTGGTATCTGACCAAAAATAAGCGGCAGCTATCATCATGGATTCATTCCTTTGCATATCGGCAATGGATAGCCTGATACATTGATCTATCTTTCGTTCTGTCCAGAACACTTGCATTGATCTGTTGACTCTCAAGTACCAGTTTTTCCACCCTCTGGTAGGTTTGGGCCAAGATCGAAATGTATCTTTCCATAGATTCAAAGAGAAATTTTGAGCTTTGAAGGGAATACGATTAGCTTCTGCGTTGATCAGGTCAGTTGGATCTGGATCACCCATTGGACCTAGGCAATGGAGGGGAGGTTGATTGGTTGGAATAACCAGTGTGTTGCGGAGTTCCTGAGTTTGGAGGATCAAGAAAATGGAAGAAGTAAAAAAAATACCAACTGTAAGAATTCGCAAGGGGCTAAAAGGGTTGAAGTAAAAGTAATAAAAATGAACCGCAGGGACGTTGAAGTTGACTGCCATTGTTTCAAGAAGGATGAGGGCACGAGCTGGTGATTGGAAAATGACGATGGAGTGAGCTCTGGTGGGTTGAGGATGCGCAGTTAGGGTTGCCGCCGGAGAGAGAATGCCAAAGGTTGCAGTTTGAAGGTAGAAGATGAGCAGTTCGGAGAAATCTATTTATAGGCCATTTGGGGTAGGGGTATTCTTGACTTATCTCTATGCCGTACGCGGATGGATCAAGGTGGTTCAGATAGATATGGTAACTGTTCGCACGACAATCAAGGGATTGTGCAGAAGATTTGATGGCATGGCAAGTAATCATGATTTGAAGGATATTTTGTACAAGATCTTTTAGTTTTAAAATGGTGATATTGCTATCATAAGATCTTGCCGATGGATTGTTATTTTGGAAAAATGTGCGATATTTACTGAGATACATGGATTAGATTTAGATTTGATTAAATTTGGTAACAGATCATGTTATGCTTGGAGAATGGGTTGAAAAATAGGTAATGGAAGGCATTATCTGGAGTAAATTTTGGAGCATCAATATCTTATACTCCGAAATTGGGGGGCATGTGTTGACATCGTTTTTTAGCACGTGTCAAGATGGTCAAGAAAGGCTAATCAGCAGGGGAAAGATTATTGTGTAGATTGATAGCTGATGAAAAATGGGTTTGCTTATGAGTGGTAACGGCGTATGGGTCCAAGTTGAAATGTTGCCGATAGGGTTAAGAGTATTATTGCCGATGCCGATGAAAGATGGTTTGAAGGCTGCTGCCGATGGAACAGGGATTTTGCCGATAAAAAGGAAGTCGATGAGAATACCATCGTGACTGAGGCGGACTATGGAATAAGATAGGAATTAAATTCCTTATATATGTTTAATAGAGTCTGAGTTGTGTCAAAGTCGTGTGTTTCCATAGATGTGGATTTAGTATCCTAGTTGTATTTGGTTATGTTTCTGTAGATCAGGGTATAAATATAGGGTGAAGGGCAATGTAAGAGACATCAATCAATATATCAAAAACAACTTTTACTCTTATTTACATCTACTTTCGACGACTTCGTCAATTTATGTATTTTTTCTTTTTTATTATGAGTTCTCATTGATTCGGCGAGTTGCATTGCTCCAGTGCAATCTTTGGCAATCCTCGAGTTCCGCGTGAGTACCTCTTGGCCGTGACTTCCGGGCGTATCGCTGTTGTCAGGACCAAAGTGCTCGTATCTTCATCCTTGTCGATTAACAGGTCAAATCTACTGGCACGCTTTGGATATCAAATTCGGGTATTAGCCCTTTGTGTTTGCAGATCTACTTTTGCATCAACAACATGCCCTTCTTCTCTTTCTACAATGATTGTTGCACTGACCACCATAGACGTTGCCGCTATGTATAACATCTTGTCTTTGTGCTTCTTAGGCGGTGTGAGTATGGGTGATGGGGTGAGGTACACTTTAAGGCTTTTCAAAAGCCTCCTTGGCTTCCTCTGTCCACTCAAATTTTCTTGTCTTTTTTAACAGCTTGAAGAAAGGGAGTCCTGTTTCGCCAAGTCGTGAGATGAAGCGATTGAGGGCTGCTATGCTTCCTGTCAATTTTTGCACATCTTTTAAACAGCGCGGGGGTCTCATTTCTATTATGGCTTGAATCTGCTTAGTACTTGCTTCTATCCCTCGATTACTGACCAGGAATCCGAGTAGTTGTCCTGATGGTACCCCAAAAACGCACTTGTTCGGGTTCAATTTCCACTTCCACTTATTTAGGTTTTCAAAAGTCTATTTCAAGTCTTCAATTAGCATGTCTAGGTTCTTTGTCTTTATTACTACGTCATCAACATAAGCTTCTGTGTTGTCACCAATTTGTTCACCGAGGCATGTTTGAATAGCTCTTTGATAGGTAGCACTGGTGTTCTTGAGTCCGAAAGACATGGTTTTATAGCAATAGGCGCCAAACAGAGTGGTGAAAGATGTCTTGCTCTAGTCTTCTTCTTTTAGTGCAATCTGATGATATCCCGAATAACAATCAAGAAGAGATAGCAGGGTAGATCCTGCCGTTGAATCGACAATCTGATCAATTCGCAATAATCCAAACGGGTCCTTTGGGCAATGCTTGTTGAGATCCGTGTAGTCGACGCACATATACCATTCTGTCGTGTTCTTTTTCTATACTAGAATGGGATTTGCTAGCCAACCTGGATGAAGAATGTCTCTTATAAATCTTGCTGCCACTAATTTTGTAATCTCCTTTTGTATTGCTACCTTTTATCTGGTGAAAATTTTCTTAACCGTTGTTTGACTGGTTTGGAGCCTTTATTGACATCAATTCTATGCTCAACCAGCTCTCTTGGGACACCTGGCATGTCCACCGACTTCCAAGCGAAGATATCTTTGTTATCCCAAAGAAAGTTAGTGAGCGCAAGTTCCTATTTAGCCGAGAGATGAGCACTGATGGTTGCCATCTTCTTAAGATCACCAGTTCCTAGGTCAATTTTCTTCACTTTGGCTTCTTTTGGTAGTGTGAGGATGCAAGGCTTCTTAGCAGGGATATCTAGTTCTTCTAGGTTTATCTGTGCAGCAACGGTGACAATTTCTTCTCTACCGTCAGCTGCCTGTGTTTTCGCTGCGATCTGGATTGCTTGAATGTCACAATCGAAAGCGGGGTTCAAGTTGCCCCGGAGGGAGAGTATTCCATGAGGCCCTGGCATCTTGAGCAGGACGTATGGGTAGTGAGGTATAGCCTGAACTTGGCAAGTGATGGTCTTCCAAGGATTGCATGATATGATGTCTCAAAGTCTGCAACTTCAAATTGGATGAATTCGGTTCAGTAATTGGTTGTTGTTCCAAATGTAACAGGTAGAGTAAATCGTCCGAGCAGCATAACAGCCTTGTCGGGTACTATTCCATAGAATGGCACTCCTATTGGGGTAATCAACCCGGCAGCCCTATCTTCCTTAGCGTTTCTAAAAATATGATGTTGAGTCCAGCTCCTCCATCGATCAGGACCTTGGTGACTGTCATCCCTACTATAGTTGGATCTAAGACTAGTGGATATAGGCCAGCATTCCCAACGCTAGTCCATTAATCTTCTCTTGAAAACTAGAATGGGTACTATGACCAATTCAGGTACCTTGGGACGGCTGGTTGAGTTGCCATGATGCTGTGGAGAGCCAGCTTGTCTTGGTGCTTACTTCTAGAACCTAGAACTCTAGAGAAGATTATTGCAACTGTTCCCTTCGGCTGTTGGAAACCTTTGTCTTCTGGTTTGTCTTTGTCTTTCTTCTTGTTATCTTCTTCTTTATCCTTGTTTTTTTCCTTTTCTGCATATCGATCAATGAAAATTCGGCAATCTCCTGTTGTGTGGTTTCCTTGCGGGTGCTATATACAATGCATATTCTCAATGTCTTCAAATCTCCTGAATTTTGAAATTTTTTGTTTTGTCAGCCATCGCGACGGTGTTGTCTGGTCCACGCTTCCTGTCTAGATGTCTGATGTTTGAAAAATTTCTCCTATCCGAGTTGTCTCTATTGTTTTCTCGGTTATTTCTGTACGGAAATCTTTCCTTCGTCTTTTCTTCTACCATGATCATCTTTTCTACTGCGTGTCTGAATTCTTCATTGTTCCTTGAGTTCTCTTTGCAAAAATCTTGAAATTGCCATTTAGCCATGATCCTGTGAGAAAAGGCATTGATCACTTCTCATTCGATGATGTCATGTACTTGGGCACGTAATTCTTCAAAATGTCGATAATAATCCCTGAGGCTTTCGTCTCCCTTCTGCTTGAGTCCTTTTAGCTCCGCATGTGTGATGGGATGTGTAATGATGCCTATGAAATTTTCGCAGAAAGCTCTTTACAAATCCTCCCAGCCTCTAATTGATCCTAGGTTCAATTTGTTGAACCATTGGAGGGGCATGCTTTCTAGGGCCATGGGAAAGAACAATGTCTTGTAATTGTCGTCTCCGCCAGCTAGTTCAATTGATTGCAAGTAGATTCTGAGGCACTGCCTTGGTTTCGGTCTTCCCATCATATTTGGAGTGGTTTGATGGCTTGAACTTGTGAGGCAGTCGTACTAAAGCAAGTCACCTTGAAAAATAGGGAAACCTATCATGCATTCTGGCTTCTCTGTGTTCTGACTCAGCCCCCTTCTTATCAGCTATCATTTAGCCTAGGAAGAAATCGTGGGGATGAGTGGTAAGATGCTTTGCTCCTTTCTTCTCTCGGATGCTCGACTTGATTACTTTGGGCATGGCCTCTTCTTTTCTTTCAATTCTGGCTCCCGTTTGGTCCTAGCCTTTCGAAGGTAGACCTCCTTTGGCTTTGTGATTCTTGGATAGTTGTTCTAGCAAGAAGCTTGGAACGAGTTCTTCCGTCATGTGCCTTCAGGGCCGTTGTCTGGAGAACTTCTCGGAGTTGTACTTGTTCCACGTCAGGATGCAAGATCGCTTCGAGTTCTTCTAGCGCCTCTCGTATCTTGTCATAAGGAGCTCTGTGTGCTCTAGCCATGTGCCTCTCTTTGTCTTATCTCTCTGATTTCATCTTGTTGTATTCGTCCAGCTCTGCTTTGTATGTGTCCCAAGCTTTTTTTCGTTGCCTGGCACGGCGTCTGCGACCTTCTTTTAGTTTGTTCCTTCTTTCTCTAGCTCGTTTTTGGTCCTCAGACTTGCCATCGTACTCAGGAGCATTAAGTGATATGTTTGATTCTGATTCGTCCAAAGACCTAACGTCAGGTGCAGTTGGTGGCATCGATGGTGGCCGTCGAATCATGAGGACTTCTTGGGCTAGCTCTACCCCTACCCTGCTAGAGTTGCTGACAACTTCAGTTAGAGCATCGGCATCACGGAACGCTCTGCCTTCTTGGTAAGGTAGAGTGATAGCTTCATCAACTAGTCGAGTATTACTGCTCTGGGAAAGAGTACCTGGCCAATGGAGTAGGCAATCTTGAGATGTTATGGTAATATAAGGTCTTCCTGTGCTCTGGTAAGATGTAGCCTCTGTACTGGACCGGCTGCTTTTCAGAGTAAGTCTTGATAAGCCCTTGCCACGTTGTTGAGTCTGGTTGGGAGGCGACCTAACTTCCTAGAAGAACCTTGAAATAGGTTTGAATTGATCTCTTGAAGAGTTGATGCTGTGTTTCAGAGTCCAATTGGAAAAGAACTTGGCTTGTCTCTAAAAGAACTCGGATTGGACCCCGAAAAGGAATCTGACCCGGACGCTAAGTTGAGTCTGATTGTCATCGGAGCCTGAGTCGATTCGGACAATGTAAGGCCTAAGAATCTTTTGGCGAGATCCCCGGCTGACCCCGTCGGAAGAGTGAGTTCCTCGCGGGCCTCCTGAGCTTTGATGAGACGTCCTTGGAGGTTGCCCTCATCGCCCGCCTCGCAACCCCATGATCCGAAGATGAAGATTGATCCCGTTGGGAATGTCATGTTGTTGAAATCCATAGAACTCTTGATCGCGATTGCGCCGAAAGCCCCTACCTGGCGTGCCAGCTATTGGTGTTTGACCACCGATAGCCCATCACGGGGGTACTCGGGACAGTTGTTCGGGCTTCGGCATATGCTAGAACTCGATGGTGAACGCAGAGACAGTCGATTTATACTGGTTCGGGCCCTCGATCGTAATCGAGTAATAGCCTTTACGTCCAGTCGGCGTTAACCTTTACATTGGATTAATTGTGTTGTATTGTCTCCTCTTACAGGGGTGCCCACGCCCTCTCTTTATATCGATAGAGAAGGTTGTGGTGCGGTTATAATCCTAGTCGGATCCAAAGAAGGTGTCCTGAACTAAATACAGAAGTTACTTTCTATAGGATCCTGCTAGTCTGACCTATTCTACTTGGGTTCGGTGTAGCGAACGCTGCACCTCTCCTTGCTCCAGTCCGTGGGCTAAGCCAGGGCCCACAACTCGTAGTCATATCGTTGGAGAACCCTGTGGGTCCCGCATCGACAGGTACCTTGTCTACCACACTATATTTGTTTAATTTTAATTACTACCTTAATTAGTATCTAATTAGTTCTTGTTTGGCTTATCATTGTGCCTATAAAAGGTACAATGCACCGACATCCTCATAGGTTGGTACTATATGGACCAAAGGAAATGACCCCCAGAGATGTTTTGATAGGAGTGTGCTAGTGTATGCAAGAGGAGACTGCCCACTATATATCAAAGCATATCATGGTTGTTATGATCCATTGTCATATCCTTTATTTAATCCCAGGGGAGAAACTGGTTAGAATAAATTTATGCCATATAGTGGATCATCTACTGTTCAAGCTACTACTACTCATGTTGAGCCTACAGGTTTAATATCCTTATATTAGTAGGGTAGATATAAATTCAAACCTATCTAACTTTGTACTCATTTTTCTAATAATTTTTCATTATACACAGATGAGGCTAAAAATGACGCTGACATACAGCAAGGTGAATACTTAAGTAGCCTTGTGGAGGAAAATCAATCTAGAAAATTTGTGACAGCACAGGAATACTATTGTTTCTTAATGCAAGTTAGAAAGGGTCTTTTTAACATCATGTTATTCGGAGGACAACTTTTCCAGCAGTGGGCTGTTGACATGTATATCAAGATTGAGTCTATGAGGCTTGATTGGTATTCTAACCCGGCGAACCAAAAACTCATACGGGTGAACTATATCAGGTGAGGCAAATGTGTTCTTTGCAAAATTATATTAGTATATAATTATATTATATATGTCATTATTAAATAATCACTGAAAATGGGTTTATTGTGCTGGTTGATGTAGTTTCTAACGGAGAGACCAGAGCTTCTGAAGTTGGCAAGAGAATTGTTTTTCCATGGTCTTTCCCGGGGGTGATCGTGACATGATGCGATGGTACCTTAATGCAATGGCCATTGTGCAGCGTTTTGGCAAACCAGATTATTTCATCACGATGACATGCAATCCGCACTGGCAAGAGATAACAAAAAAATCTAGAGCCTGGCCAGCAACCACAAGACAGACCAGACCTGGTTTCAAGAGTATACAGGGCCAATTTACGATCATTGATGGATTTATTGGTCAAGAAAAAGTACTTTGGAGATGTTGCAGCCTATGTGCACGTCACGGGATTTCAAAAAAGGGCTTGCCGCATGAACACATCCTATTGATTATGCACTCAAGAAGTAAGTTGACAAACTCTAATGCATATGACAAGCATATTTGTGCAGAGATACCAGACAAGGACAAGTACCATGTGTTGCATGAACTTGTGATTAAGCATATGCTACATGGACCATGTGGCGTCTTAAATAGAAAGTGTCCCGGTATGGTTGATGGAGCCTATCAGTTTCAGTATCCTCGACAATTTTGTGAGGCAACACAATAGGGCAAAGATTCATATCCTTTGTACAGGAGGAGAGATGATGGACGGTGAGTGAAAATAAGAGGTGCTGAGTTAGACAATAGGTGGGTACTTCCATACAATCCTGGACTCCTTATGAGGTATAATTGCCACATGAACGTGGAGGCATGCTCAAGCATTAAAGCCTGTAAGTACTTGTTTAAATATGTATACAAAGGCCATGATCATGCTAAATTCTCAGTTGAAACTCCTAGAGTTATTAATGAGATTCGTCGGTACCGGGATGCTAGATATATATCACCGCCTGAAGTCGTGCACAGGATTTTTGGCTTTCATCTTTTTGGTGTATATCCCTCTGTTTTGCAACTCTAGTTACATCTACCAAACATGCAGTCTGTCATTATTGATGAGTCTCAAAATCTACAAGATGTTATCAATAAGAAATCTTCAACTATGACTACACTCACAGAATACTTCAATATGAATCGTACTGATAGTTTTGCAAGGACATTATTATATAGGGAGTTCCCAGAACATTACCGGTGGATCAGTGGTCGCAAGGTGTGGCAGAGAAGAAAGAATAAGGCAGGACAGATTGGTAGGATTGTGTATGCGCACCCAGCAAAAGGGGAGAGATATTTCTTAAGAGTGCTTCTAAACCATGTAAGAGGTTCAACCTCATATAAGGATTTAAGAACAGTGGATGGCATCACATACTCTACATTCAGAGAAACATGTGAAAAGAGAGGGCTTGTTCAGACAGATAAATCCCTTGATGACGCCTTGGTTGATGCTGAAACTTTTCAGATGCCAGCCGTACTACGGAGATTATTTGTAACTATTCTTGTATTTTGTGAGGCCACCAATGTATGTGAGCTATGGGAGAAACACAAGGATTCATTGTCTGAGGCTTATAAAAGAGATAATTCTAACTCAAGTGTTGTCGAGCAAATGGTGCTGAGAGACATTAGAGATATACTTCAGCCCATGGGGAAGGATATCAAAAATTATGATCTTCCTGAGCTCAATGATGCAGGTAGGTTTCATGCAAATGAATTTTTATTTTTTAATAATTATTCGATATTTTTCTAGCAAGATTAACATTTTTGCATTCATGAAAATTGACAGTTCAATTTTCCAATGACATGATGAGAGAGGTCAGAGAGGAGCTTTCCATACAAGTAGACCAAGAACATTTGGATATATATAAATCTCTTAATAATGAACAACGAGTAGGATTTGATGAAATCATGCATCATGTATTGAATAACAAGAGTCGGGTGTTCTTCGTTGATGGTCCAGGAGGAACAGGCAAGACATTCCTATACAAGGAAATTCTTGCTAGAGTGCGCTCGAAGGGATTAATATGAATTGCTATTGCAACTTCTAGCATAGCAGCATCAATATTGTCTGGAGGACACACGACACACTCAAGATTCAAAGTCCCGATTACACTTGCTGAGAATAGCACATGCAACTTTGGAAAGCAAAGCGGCACCGCAGAGTTACTTCGTAGGGCATCCTTGATTACATGGGATGAGGCTGCTATGACCTGTCGTCAAGCGGTTGAGTGTCTTGATAGGTCTCTGCAAGATATTATGAACTGTTCATTGCCGTTCGGGGGTAAAGTTATGGTGTTTGGAGGAGATTTTAGACAAGTGCTTCTTGTGGTTCCACGTGGAACTAGAGCACAAGTAACTGATGCGTCATTGCAGAGATCTTATTTATGGGAAAATATAAGGAAGATAAGATTGACACGTAACATGAGGGCTCAAACTAACCCATGGTTTTCAAGTTACCTCCTTAGAATTGGGAATGGAAATGAAGAAACCATCGAAAATGATTATGTTCGCTTGCCAGAAGATATTGTGATTGGTTATACAGATGACAATGAAGATTTCATAAACACACTCATTCAACATGGTTTCCCATCACTTGAGGAGAATGCGAGATCTGCGGAGTATATGAGCACACGTGCCATCCTTTCCACAAAAAATGAGCAGGTTGATCAACTAAACACAAAGATGATTGTCATGTTCCAGGTGAGGAGAAGGTTTATCATAGCTTTGACTCTGTTGATGATGATTCAAGAAACAACTACCCAATTGAGTTTCTGAATTCCATCACTCCAAATGGTCTCCCTCCACATGTGCTAATAGTAAAAATCAACTGCCCTGTCATCCTACTCTGTAATCTTGATCCTAATAATGGCTTGTGCAATGGAACAAGACTAATGGTTAGAGCATTCCAAGACAATGCAATTGACGCAGAAATCATTGGTGGCCAACATCAAGGAAAGAGGGTGCTCATAACTAGGATCCCTATGTCTCCATCAGATGATATTTTGCTCCCTTTCAAGTTAAAGAGGAAACAATTCTCAATTCGGTTGAGTTTTGCAATGACCATCAATAAAGTGCAAGGGCAAAACTATCCCAAATGTTGGGATCTATCTTCTAGAACATGTGTTCTCACATGGACAACTCTACATTGCATTGTCGAGGGGTGTGTCAAGATCAACAACAAGAGTTTTAGCTAAACCAAATCGGGAATTGGATTCCACAGGAAACACCACCAAGAATATTGTTTATAAAGACGTCCTAAATTGTTGATTAACGTTGGGTATACTTACTCAAAATTTTTATTTTTTGTCCTTCATCTTTTTCTTTTATTTAATTTAATTTCATTTCATTTGTACTGTTGACAGGTGTGAAGCCTTCTTAGCATTCCCTCAGACATACGAGCAGATACATGGAAAGATGGCATCTTCAGTTTATATATCACAAAAAGAATGTCCTCTCATTGTTCTCATGTGTTGTAATGCAAAGCCAAATCGTATCTTCTTTTAATATGTGCGGTGAAATTCCAATTACTTTGGCATGGCTTAATGCCCTGAGTTCTGAAAGCTCCATCACAATTAAGTTTAGCAAAGCTTTCTGATGGTTGACTCCGTTTTGGTCTTGTCGGACGAAGAACAGGATCTGATCTGAATTTTTCAAACACTAAACATTCTTCACGTTCTGATCATTTGTGCTACCTGTGTGCTACTTCTCGGCCTCTTCCCTTCACACACGGCACATCGCTCGCTCCACCGGAGATACATCAGAATGACTACCAGGCGTTGAGTTGCATCTTTAAGTTTGATCACCTCCTCTACTGCTTGAGGTGAAGTTGTCGCAGCTAGGAGGATCCTGACCTGCTCAAGCTGGAGCTCATTCCATATCTGACGCAATGAACACACAAATATCTAATCTCATTCCCCGTCGTCTCAAATACACCCGCAGAGCCAAGCTATTATGTCCGAGTTAAATACACAAGGCGACGTTGTCACGTATCTACAGAAGAAGAACAAGATGCGTGAACTCCATTCAGGTGATGTCATGATGACATCACCATGACATATTTTCCTATATCAAAATAAATGATAAAATACATACCGTATACGTTTTCATGTCTAAAAATAAATGGGAAAATACATAACAAATATATGTGGGCGCAATGGTAGCGCCTGTGCTAACGCAACGGCTTCGTTTCAACAAATATATTTTGTAGGCTATATAGCAAATTAATAAGTTAACTTATTATCTGTCATTCACAGAGGTCACATTCACTGGGGACGGAATTCATAGTGGATATTTTGAAGAGCAATGCAAATGAATGTACAAATAATATCCCTGGAGAAGTCCAAAATCTACTCCAACAAATAAATTAGCGGTAATATACGAGACATGACTTTATTATGCCTTGTTATGCATTAGCATTTTCCAGATATACACGGTTATATACAATTGAGTGTGACTTAAACTATCGAAAAATATCATTGTTTCGTTCTTTTTAAGTGCACCCCTGAAATGAAGCCGTGGCATGCCACGGGCATTATACTAGTTCCTCATTAAAGGTACACATGTAGTCTCTTTATATACATGTAGTCTTCAGGGCATATACGGTAGCCTCCAAGGCTCATATGGTACGAGCCCATCAATCCTCTAACTGAGGAAATTCTTAACAAGAAGTTCCTTGTGAATTGTGATCACAAAACATCAATAAAAATGTTTTGGGAGATCATATAACCTATATCTCAAGACTCAAGTAGTCAACCAACCAGAAAAGATATTTCATATATACATACATGGGTCCATACGTATATCTATACCTAATAATAAAGAGGCAAAATTTCAGGTATTTTTTTCGTCCATCCATTTTTCTTAGTCTATCCCCTCTAACTATCGAACAATGTAGAGTTTCTTCCGTCTAGATTTATATATATAACCCGTGCTCATACGAGTTAGAAATAGCTCGCATCTAGACTCATATGGAGTCCAATTATAAGACCGACACCAGAATAGCTACAACTCCTAATCCAAATAGGTCCTTTAAAAAACGGACACAACACAGAAAAGAACTCTCCATCCCGTGGGGGGAAAACCCAGATGCCTGGTCTTCGGCAAGAAATAGGATTCCTACACATATACGTATATGTAACTTGCTCATGCATTATCTGTTTTGGTTACAACTATCTCTATTTACTTGGCCAGGCTAAAGCGTACAGGATTCCTAATCCCTATTTACTTGGCCATGCTAAAGCGTACATGATTTTCCTAAGTCAAGTACGAATACAACTTCCTCTTTCCATGACTGGCCGAATAATTAATCTTCTTTCCTATCTCAAATATTTCCCAAATCTGACTCAAGCACGGACTCTTACCATAATTTTAGCCAAACCTAGAATAAAGGTACACATGTAGTCTCTTTATATAGATGTAGCCTTCAGGGCATATACGGTAGCCTCCAAGGCTCATATGGTATGAGCCCATCAATCCTCTAATAGAGGAAATTCTTAACAAGAAGTTCCTTGTGAATTGTGATCACAAAACATCAATAAAAATGTTTTGGGAGATCATATAACCTATATCTCAAGACTCAAGTAGTCAACCAACCAGAAAAGATATTTCATATATACATACATGGGTCCATACATATATCTATACCTAATAATAATAATAATAATAATAATAATAATAATAATAATAATAATAATAATAATAATAATAATAATAATAATAATAATAATAATAATAATAATAATAATAATAATAATAATAATAATAATAATAATAATAATAATTTATACCTAACAATAAAGAGGCAAAATTTCTCACCCCTTTTTTTGGTCCGTCTTCCTCTAACTAACTCCGTAAATGTGAAAACTATTTTTGTTGGTCTCTCTAAAAACTCTTCTTTATATTAAATGTGTCTATTTTTTTGGTTCGTCCTCAGTCATTCATTCACTTAGTTTGAAGCTGCATGCAGAAACCAAGTTGATATCCCATTGCACCACTCTAACAGAGTCCGTTCAAGTTTGTTTGTAGCGTTAAGTCAATCTTTTCTCTTTCTTAAATCGACAGCAAGTACACACGATAGTCTACTATTTAAGTTAAGTTAAATCTTTTGTAAGTTCTCCATATGGGACTAATCCTTTGTTGCACTATCTTTATTATGGGCCTCACAATTTATTAATGTAAGGTTGAACAAGCCCAATTAAATCGTCCTACTCGCATCTAGGTTCCAATTTATATTATTCTCCCATTCCAATTCTATTTACCGATTCCGCCACTCGACTCCATTGTCCGTTTTTTTGGTGTTTCAGTTCAAGTTGCTACTACATTCCGTTTGTTTTTTCTGCAGTTTTTTTTGTTTTCTTTTTTTTGGTTTTCAAGTACCCGTTCATTTTTATATAAATAAATAACAAAACAAATCATAAATGCTAAATTTTGGCAAAGAAATAAAGTTTCATACTACTAAGTTGTTGATGGAGTTTTCATAGGAACTAACTTATTATCCAATCCAATCTATAACTAATACCAAAGGGACAAAAATATCCCTACCTAAAATTTTGCCACGTCTCTTGCATTCGGCTTTTCGGATCAGTGATCTCGGCTTTTGTTTTTTACCTAGACTCAGCTCATCTGTTTTTTTGCGACAACTCATCTGTTTGTTGTCTAGACTCCGAACTCCACTCAATGGCTTCACAAGGGTTTTGTTCGATGTTTTTTTTGTTTTCCGTCTTGACGCCGCTCTGGAGTTCTTTTGTTTTCTCTCAAAAACAAAAAATAAATTATCATAAATACAACATTATAGGTCTTTGAACCATTTTAACCCTTCCTAGAAAAATCCATATTTCCACCACCAAGTTGTTGATGCAGTTATGATTACAAGTAGAACTTATTCTTACTAAAATATGTATTAGTTGATGGTTCAACTAATGAAACCATGAACTGAAATCTTCAACAATTTGTAGTTTGATCCAGTCTAAATAAATGTATCTCTATAATTCCTGACAAGGGTTGCCTCGTAAAAAATCAAGAGAAGTTTCTCATCATAATCATCAGCAGACGGATTTATCCTTGACGGGGACGTGATTGCAGCGTAGTGGTTGTGTCGGTCATTGTGCAGCCTGCCTGCCCGGTTTCGATTCCTATCTGGGACGAACTAGGGTCTCACATGGGGTTTTTTCGCTAGAGGAGACTGTTGACATTAATTAACGCAATCACTAAATAGCAACGGCGCTAAAAAATGCATGGTAATAAATTAACATGTCTCTAAATACTAGTCACATTTTATATTTACCTATACTTCTTAGCATGGAACTAGGTTGTCATCCCTAATGAATAAAGCTTAGAAGTATATAAGTGGCACTATAATTTTATATAACTAGGCAGAAATATAAATGATATAAAGATATGATCAATTAAGATTAAGAACAATTAAGAACATCTGCAAGCGGACAAATAATTATACTATTATAGCATTTTACCTAGAGTATTACCAAGTTGTTATTTATAATTTTACCACTGAGAAGGTCTAGCTAAACTTCTATCTAAAGTATTGATAAACTTTATATTCATGATAAAGAGAGTAAACCAATGTTATGCACTCTTACTCAATAACAAGGATAAGTCACAAGATAAAATATATATATATATATATATATATATATATATATATATATATATATATATATATATATATATATATATATATATATATATATATATATATATGATCACTCATCAAAAATAAATAAGTAGATACGCTCCGAGCTCCCTAACTATTACTAATAACGTAATCCAATCAGAATATTAGAGGAATAATTTCTAAGTATTCAAGTTACATGTCAAGCTACTACAACTAATAATCATCGTCAAGTAATACTACCATATGTCCCAACCACAAAGGAGTCATGAACAGGAGAAGTTGAGTTCAGAAACTTCTGATATACGAATATATCCTTAACCAGAGAATGCTGCTCTACCAATAATCCACTGCATAGGGGAAGGACTACAGAGGACTCAATGGGCCTATAAAAGTCACACCCATGATCTACCACACGACCCTGAACAACTGGAGGCATCCGCAGATATGCAAAGCATCTAAGCACCACGCTTACATAATGCATACCACTCATCTTATGACCAAATAGACGAGCGCTATACGAACATGTGATCGAACTAAATAGCAACCTAACTATACTAGAATTGAAGTAGACAATTAATGATACATTCAAGAATGTAATAAAGATAAAGAATAATGTTGACATTGCAATAATTGTGCAAAGACAAAATTACAATAAGAGCGGAGAACTAGAACATTACCAAAACTCCACGCTCACCAACGATCGGGAATCCAAGCAAGGTTGACTCAGCTTGATTTCCTCTAGACCAGATCTAATATGCTAAAGCTATGAACTAGAGGAACTCTGATGATCTAGGGTTTCTAGCTCCGGATGAACTGATCTTCAAATGACTTGATGCCTTCAGGGGGGTCTGCCCCTGTATTTATACGCAGGTGGGACGCACGCGAGCTATTGAATCAAACCGACTTCATGTAGGGCTAGAAATGATCCTCAAGGTCGGTAGAAGAATACTCTAGAAGCTCGTGGAAGGGGGAGAAGGGGGTGTAGTCGGCCCCACCTGGCAGGCACTCAGCCTCCACTTCATTCCGGTATCTTCTGAGGTCTTCTATAATATACTTGTATTTATCTCGTGGCGAAATTCCAAAAATTCTTTTAATAATTAGGTATCTCTTTCCACTTTTCTGCATAACTCCCTACAAACATTAAAATTCAACAAAGCTCATGAAATTCGTCAGATAACACCCTAGTCTTCTATGTTTTCATGTATTTTGACCATTCTCTCATGTTTATTTCACTATATATTGTTGACGTTAACGATCGTCAACAAGAATCCCCCAAACTTACCTTTTGCTAGTCCCTTAGCAAAACCTAATTAGATAAACTTGGATCAGGAGTAGCTACAATGCTTTCACGCCTTAAAAGTACACATGCTTTCAAACAAAAATTCTCCTCCGGATTAAACAAAACTGCTCTAACTTTCAAACTCACCCATATTACCTTCAACTATGGAGCTTCTTAGCCTTCACTTGGGTCTTAAGCAATTGAAAGATAGAACAAATAAGTTAAGCACTATGTCTCAAGCTCTTTGCTCAACCGATATTCCAAAGTTTTTGTAAGTTTTTAAAATAAAACTCAGAGCTTTCATTGTATGACACTCTCAAATCTCTCAATATATGTGGTATTTGTGGATCTTTACCAAGGCATTAACAATGTTATGTCTTTCTCTCCCTACAACTAAGAATTATAATGGAGCTCATAGGAGTGGCAAAACAAGGAAAAACATACTTGTAATTCATATATTGTAAAGTCAAACAATGAATCCAAAGAGAGTTAAGTCATACAATCAAATCAAGATGTGCATGTGTATGAAATATGCTGGATAGGTGTATATAGGGTGTCTAATTCTAATTCTACTTTTGCTCTATTGAAGACATTTCTCTCATTTGGATTTGAAAATAATTGCGGGAAAACATGGGCTATCTTTATTTTTCTTTCTTCTTTTTTTCAGGTGGGCTTTTGCCCCCTAATTCTACTTTGGACACTTATCCATTTTTTTCTTTTTTTTAATAGCCACATGCTTTTTCTTTCTACATACAAAATATTTGAGAGAGATTGCAACAAGAAATTAGAGCATTTATTTTGGAGTTGTCCTATAGATTAAATTTTTGGATGTTCTCTCCATATGTAGGAGAAAAACATTTTAAGGTGGATCTAAGTGGAAAATGGAGAATGATTGCGCCTACTCCCAGTGTAGGAATAGTGCATATATGGGTAGTGTGTACGTGATCTTGATTTTAAAAGCATGACAAACCTCTCATAAGGTATACAACAAAGCTCGACTAAACTCAATGCAAAACAAGCAGCATATATGTGCAAAGATTTTCCTTATCTAAAATGTATATTATATCTAGATTTGGTAGGAATTTAAGCTTTGTCATACAAGAGCTCATCAAGATTTTAAATTTTTAAAAGATAAATCTCCAGAACTTAGTATTGCTAGGAACAAGATAAATAGCAGCTCAGACTTTCTCATATCATATCCCTCAATCACCTAGACTTAGATCAAGCATATGCTACCCATAAGTTTCAGGTTCAAAGTGAATTCTTATATCAAAACAGTAATATCCAAAACTCGGGAGAATTCAAGGTTAAAAACTAGGCACTTGAAAGGAATTACGGCAGAGCAACTATTCATCATCTCCAATGCAAAATTTTAATCTTCATCTTTTTATTTGACTCCTAACTAGATAGAAATATAAACTTTAATTCTCTATGATCACACCTTAATATAATTAAGACTTACTAAGATAGGCACTTTTATTTGGTTTTAGTTGTTATATATCTTTTTATTTTTTTAACTAATAGACTTGAAAAATAATAATAAGACTGTAGATACTTAGCTAGATAAGCGGGGAATGTTCCTCTCTCAAGCTAGATGTTGCTGTGGTCGGTTATTGAATGAACTTCAGAGCGAGTTCGTCAGCAGCAACTGGTTGCCACTGAGTAGACTCTTTCTTAGTCATAGTATTGTCCTGCAAAATTTATATTCCAACAAGAACACCAAAAACTCGAAGCTTGGATTATACAAGAGGTTAGCGGTCAGCTAAACGAGCAATTGATTATTCTTATGAGTTTATTTAACTTGATATACTTTAGCAAAAATTATTCTATCTTCTTTCTCTCTTTTTTTAGGATTTTTATTCATGATGCAATTAAGTAATAGCAAATGACATGCATGCATATTTATTTTTATGCCACCACAATAAATATTCCTATAGAAAATTACCACAAGTTTATTCACATGGGGCTTTAGTATTTTTAATAATGCATAAGTAAGAGCAATAAGGATTTTTTTCTATGCGCAATAAAGTAAATATATTTTTGTTTTCTTAATGTGCAACAATAGTGTATATGATAAAGTATATATATATATATATATATATATATTAATACGATGATGGCAAGTATGCAATAAAGTCTTTTTATTTTCTTTTTAATAATGCAAGATGTATGAAATGAATTTAACAAATAAATGTATTTAGATAACTACCATTATTACCGCATGGCAAGGGTGCAGCATTTAAAGTCTACTGACAAGACTAGGAAGGAGAGAGTACTTACTTATCGGTTGCATCATCTAATCCTGATGATGGTTCAGATGTCTGCTCTTCTTACGGTGTTACGAACGTTACCTTCTTCTCCTTCCACATCTTGACTAGGTTCTTCATAAGTTCGGCTTCTTCTTTTAGAGCTAGCTCTTGTCTCTCAGCTTCTTTCTCCCACTCGTTCTAGCGAGGTTCTTTGACTGGCTTATCTTTAATCATTTCGGCTTTTATTTTTGTTTCGAGGACTACGTCATTGGATCTCGTAACTCCAGAAAATCCAGCCCATCCATCCTTGAAAGAACGGTGATGGGATTGGCGCCTCCTCCTTGATCGGGACTTCTTTGGCTGTTCATGGTTAGTATAACTATTAAATTGACAGCATACCTTTGGAAGTCGAAAATAGATTTATCCAGATCTAATATAGATGATTGCGTCGGTGGTGTTGAAGAAAGGTCTCCCCAAGATGATCGGTGTGCCTTCATCTCTCGACATGCCAAGGACCAGGAAGTCGGCAGGAACGCAGTAATCTTGAATTTTTACCAGGACGTCCTTTGCTATGCCATCAGGCCATCTCAACAACTGGTCCGCCATCTACAGCTATATATAGGTTGGGTACAATGGTTCGTTACCAAATAAATATTCATATGTTACCTTTGACATTATATTAGCACCCGATCCAATGTCACAGAAGGTGTTGCGGAAAATCTTATGGTTGATTTTGCATTCAATTGTTGGTACTCTGGGATCATCCTTCTTGACTAGAAATGGTGGTGCGAGCAAATGGTTGCTTTCTGCATTGACTGCATTGATCATCTTGATAGTTTCTTCTGGCACTTGGCTGAGCTTGTTCCTCCTTCAGTTTCTATTGTTCTTTTTCTTGGGTGATGGTGTTGTTGGCTCTTCAGGTAGGTACGACATTTGTGGGTGTGCAGGGGAGTGCAAGATGCGTTCCTTGAATGAGAACTTCTCTTTCTTGTCTTTTATAAAAAAAGATAATCTTGGCATGCTCTGCATAAATGATAGCTTTGGTTGTACATAGGAACGGTCGTCCTAAAATGATTGGTGCTCTTTCATCTCTTCATGTCTCCACTACCACAAAATCCACTAGGACATATGATTGCCCCACACGAACAATAACTTCTTCTAGTACTCCCTCAGGGTAGCAGATGGACTGATCTGCAAGCTGCAAATGCATATTTGTGTACAACAAAGGATTACCTAATATCTTTTCATAAATTACCTTGGGCATGATGTTGACACTTGCGCCGAAGTCGCAGATAGCCTCTGGAAAGACATGGCATCCTATAGAGATAGGAATGACAGGTCTCCCTGGATCCCCTTTCTTATCGGAAAGTAAATAGTCAATCCACTTCATTTCTGCCAGTTGAGTGTAGTAGTTGGGTTGATAGTTTGGCCTTTGTTGTTGATTCCATTGATTCTGCTGAGGACGATAGTTATTGTTGTTATTGATGTAGTTTGCATCCTCTTGAAATTCTAGGCAGTTGACTCCTGAGTGCCCAACATCTCCACATTCTTCACAAGTCATGCGAGAATCACTGATGTGCATGAGTTCCTTCTTCATCGTGTCTCTAGCTTCAAGCTTCTTCATGATGAGGTCTAGCTTCGCAGACACCATGTCGGCTTCCTTGAGCTGATGCATACATCCTCCTCTCTTGTGAGGTTGAACATGTTCTTCATTTCAGCTCTGATTTGAAGCCATCTTCTCAATGAGCGATGTAGTATCTGTGAGGTTTAGTGACAAGAATGCACCTCCAGTTGTAGCATCGACTGATTCACGGGTACTAGTTAATAGCCCATGGTAGAAGGTCTGCATAAGCAACCACTTCTCCATCCCATGATGAGGATATTCTGATATGTAATCTTGGAAACGCTCTCATGCCTCAGCGACAGATTCATCACGTTGTTGCTGAAAGCTTGCAATTTTCCTACGCAGAGCATTGGTCTTGTCTGTAGGAAAGAACTTGACTAGGAAAGCAGTCGAGCAACGGTCCCACGTAGTGTGACTCCCTTTGTTGGCGTAAAACCACTGCTTGGCTTTCTCTAATAGTGAGAATGGGAAAAGGCGGAGTCGAATAGCATCTCTAGTTACTCCCTTGATCGTGAAGGTGCTACAGATCTCGAGAAAGTGTTGTAAATGTGCACTTGCATCTTCATGAGCCTTTCCATAAAACTGACTTGCTTGCACCATGGTAATGAGCGCAGGCTTAAGATCAAATCCATCTTCTCCAACGTTGACTTGAGGTCCAGTATGGATGTTTTCTGTTGTCGGAGCAGAGAACTCACAGAGAGTCTTGTTGGCCATAACTTCAAATTCCGGTGCTAAATTTCTCTTGGCTTGGCTGACTTCTGAATTTTCTATAGAAACCTTCTTGAGCTTGGCTCTGGTCTTCTTTAAGATTGCTTCTGGGTTGTCTGTGTAATTCTCTAGAAGTCAAAACCCATATATTACCCTGCATAAGATAAAAAAAAATAGACAAGAACAAGGGTATGCCTGTTTGAGTTATAGGTCAATTGGTTACTTTGATCTTTTCATAAATATAAGTTATCAATACTTCCTAAGTTTAATACCTTCCCCGGCAACGGCGCCAAAAATGCTTGTTGACATTAATTAACACAATCACTAAATAGCAACGGCGTAAAAAATGCATGGTAATAAATTAACATGTCTCTAAATACTAGTCACCTTTTATATTTACCTATACTTCTTAGCATGGAACTAGATTGTCATCCCTACTGAATAAAGCTTAGAAGTATATAAGTGACACTATGATTTTATATGACTAGGAAGAAATATAAATGATATAAAGATATGATCAATTAAGATTAAGAATAATTAAGAACATCTGCAAGTGGACAGATAATTATACTATTGTAGCATTTTACCTAGAGTATTACCAAGTTGTCATTTATAATTTTACCACTAGGAAGGTCTAGCTAAACTTCTATCTAGAGTATTGATAAACTTTATATTCATGATAAAGAGAGTAAACCAATGTTATGCACTCTTACTCAATAACATGGATAAGTCACATGATATATATATATATATATATATATATATATATATATATATATATATATATATATATATATATATATATATATATATATATATATATATATATATATATATATATATATATATATATATATATATATATATATATATATATATATATATATGATAAGTAATGATCAGTCATCATAAATAAATAAGTAGATACACTCCAAGCTCCCTAACTATTACTAATAAAGTAATCCAATCAGAATATTAGAGGAATAATTCCTAAGTATTCAAGTTACATGTCAAGCTACTACAACTAATAATCATCGTCAAGTAATACTACCATATGTCCCAACCACAATGGAGCCATGAACAGGAGAAGTTGAGTTCAGAAACCTCTGATATACGAATATATCTTTAACCAGACAATGCTGCTCTACCAATAATCCACTGCATAGGGGGAGGACTACAGAGGACTCAATGGGCCTATAAAAGTCACACCCACGATCTACCACACGACCCTGAACAACTAGAGGCATCCACAGATATGCAAAGCATCTAAGCACCACGCTTACATAATGCATACCACTCATCTTATGGCCAAATAGACGAGCGCTATACGAACATGTGATCGAACTAAATAGCAACCTAACTATACTAGAATTGAAGTAGACAATTAACGATACATGCAAGAACGTAATAAAGATGAAGAATAATGTTGACATTGCAATAATTGTGCAAAGACAAAATTACAATAAGAGCGGAGAACTAGAACATTACCAAAACTCCACGCTCACCAACGATCGGGAATCCAAGCAAGGTTGACTCAGCTTAACTTCCTCTAGACCTGATCTAATATGCTAAAGCTATGAACTAGAGGAACTCTGATGATCTAGGGTTTCTAGCTCTGGATGAACTGATCTTCAAATGACTTGATGCCTTCAGGGGGGTCTGCCCCTGTATTTATACCCCGATGGGACGCACGCGAGCCATTGGATCAAACCGACTTCACATAGGGCTAGGATTGATCCTCAAGGTCGGTAGAAGAATACTCTAGAAGCTCGTGGAAGGGGGGAGAAGGGGGCCACCCCCCTTGCTGGTTGGCCCCACCTGGGAGGCACTCGGCCTCCGCTTCATTCCGGTGTCTTCTGGGGTCTTCTATAATATACTAGTATTTATCTTGCGGCGAAATTCCAAAAATTCTTTTAATAATTAGGTATCTCTCTCCACTTTTCTGCATAACTCCCTACAAACATTAAAATTCAACAAAGCTCATGGAATTCGTCAGATAACACTCTAGTCTTCTATGTTTTCATGTATTTTGATCATTCTCTCATGTTTATTTCACTATATATTGTTGACGTTAACGACCGTCAACAGAGACCAAACATGTGTAGATAGGTGTGTGAGTTGTGCTTGGTAGGTCTGTTCTGAGTCTGTCTGGGTGGTCTCATCCGTGTTTGAGCGTGTGATCAACATGGTTGTCCACTTGAGTTCTTACATGATATGCCACTGCTCCTGGCGGTATTCAGAAAAAAGAGATTAATCCTTGACACGTTGTTAACTAACGCTTTGCTGACTTTAATTGGAGATTATAGTGATCGTTTACATACTCATTTGATAGTTTTTCTTTCCCGTTGCAACGCACAGGCATATTTGCTTGTAATAATAAAGAGGCAAAATTTCAGGCTCTTTTTTTTTGTCCATTCATTTTTTTTGTCTGTCTTCCTCTAACTACCGAACAATGGAGAGTTTCTTTTGTCCGGACTTATATATATAACCCGTGCTCATACAAGTTAGAATAGCTCGTGTCTAGACCAATATGGCGCAATACGGAGCCCGATTCCAAAATATATAGGGTCCGTGCTCATATGTGTTAGAACAACTCGTGTATGCCGGTGATAAGGAGTCTATCTTACTTTCTAATATTAAACCACACAAAAGTTTGGACGATTCTTAAAGGATTTGAATTTCCATCCAGAGCACTGCAAAGAGTCCAAGTGTTATACAATTGTTTGGTCACGTGAGAAGAAAAGGCAAGATAGATGATTCCGACTTGCAATAAGATGTGACGTGATTACATACAAGGGAGATAAAATTTGGAAGTTATTACATGCATGTAGATTTGTGAAAGGCACATGGCATGTACATGAAATCACAGTGTACGTATTTTGTTAGGACTTTTAACCAAGCCAGATCGGGTTAAGTATGATTGACTATTTTTTTTCGACCATCGTTTACTCCTCAGACATGGAATTGGTGTTGATAATGACAGGATCGTTTAAGAGTCTGTGGTCTAAACTAGGACTCACATAGTTATGGAAGGCATTAACGAGTTGGAGTCAGGATAGACGGGGCACTCGACTCGTAGTCGTAGGCGGTCTGCGATAGGAACCTGAGGGTAAGCGTTGCCCAGGTTACCAGGTATATTTAAGTCATAGCTGCCACTAGCCACTCCTCCTAATCTGGTCTGCTCGAGGTCACACCGCAGCCATGGATACCAGCATGTAAGTGCAGACGACGGATATTGTGGTTCTCGACCGATTGATTCCACCCTAAGCTTCCTCGATGCCTGGTCGAAGGCTCGCACACGGAATCACCGGTCAGAAAGTCCAAGTCGCGCGGCCTTGCAGTGAAGCAGCATGGGAGGGGCCACCCAGGAGATACCTGCCTAGCGGTTAGTTGCCTGGGTCCCTTTGGTTGGGCCGTGGCTTTTGAAAAAGCTGCTGTGAGCTGTGGGCTGTGAAAAAAGCAGAAGGTCGTTTGGTTAGAGCTGCTGTCAAACTGTAGGCTGTGTAAGAAATACATGTTATGCCCCTAGAGGCCTGGGGACATGTTTATATGGAAATTGCTTGTAACAAAATAATTTGTTCACTAATTCTCATTAAAAGGACTACTTAAGCAAGATTAAAATAATTTTCGTAGTTTTTCATCCATCGAAGTGATTGGTCCATATAATAAATAGAACAATATCAATGAAAGGGCTTACAACGATGCCATCTCAACGTAACTAGCCTCCTCTCGCACTAACCAAAGCATCCGCTATCCTAGTACGAATGGTATTCATGGTATCCTCGTTCTCCACATGCTCAATACCATCCCCTTTTGTTTCTGTCGTGTCACTTGTCTCTTGTACCAAGTAATCCTCATCGGCATCACATCTCTCAAACTCCTTATCACGCAATTGGCTGTCACCACTACACCACAACCCTAGAATAGCGTCACACGTGTGTCGCTATAACTATACTAATACCGGTGAACCGTCGGTCGGTATAGCTAGCCACGGATCAAGTGTCGGTATATGTAGCTTTTGCGTTGGATTGTCGGTCGGTATAGATACTTGGCTGTATAGTCAGACCATCGGTCGGGATAGATCAACGAAGAGGATGAACGGTCGGTCACTATAGGCCATGACCTCGACGCGCCCTTATGTTCTGTCCCCGGGAACCAAAATAAGCCCAGCGCGGAAAGATGAAAATGAAAAAGGCCCTTGGCGGTTGGCGCTAAAACTTGGGCCCTGGGAACCTAGCACTTATCCCCGCCTCTTCCTCTTTGCGCCCGCCCAACCCCGCCTTATCCTCACATTCACCCCCGCACCCCTCCTCCACCCATCCGCCGCCGGCTCTCTTCTCGTCGCCCCAGCTCCGCTGCTTCCCCTCTTGACGCCCGAACGCAGCCCCTTGTCGCGCAGCCGACGCGCGGGTGTGGCCCTCCTGGTGCGCCGTCCCTCTCCCAAGCGTGGTCCTCTCAGCGCGTGGCCCCTCCCAGGCATGGCTCTCTGGGAGCCACCCCTCCCGAGCACAGCCCTAAAGGTGCACGGGCCCTCCAGAGCATGGTGGATCTGATGCCCCTTCTCAGCCCGACGTCCAGATCTGCAGCTCCAAGCGCAACCACGTCAGGGCAGTTGCAGCTCCGAGTGCAGCCTCCTTCCAGTGGCCGAGGTGAGCCCTTTGCCGATGACAAGCACCCACAACAAGCTAGGTATGCATGTTCCTTCTCTTCCCTTCTGTGCAAATTTGAGCATGAACCCAAATTTAAGCTATTTGGTTGTGTATTCGGAACAGATCTGATATAATCCGATGTGTATGATGTAGGGTGTTGATTGAATTTTGTTAATATAACCAGTACTGATTTTTTTACCAGAGCAATACATGTTGAAAAATCTGTACTATCCTATTTTCAGTATTTGACTAATACATATTTTTTTACCAAATACCAACATTTTAAAGCATGTTTTTATCGGCCAGGAATTATAATCCAAGTTGATTTGGTTAACTGAATTGCAAAACTATGTTTTATGATAACTTTCAAAGCTAGGCCGTATTTCAGTCATGCTTCTGTAATAGCCACCTAGCTTCCCTAGGATTTTTTTTTTCACCTGCAAAGCTAGGCCATTGTTCAGTAATCATGCTTCTGCACCCAATACACAGGATACTATATTGGAACTGGATTGCCAACAGCCAAATGGAAGGTAATGTGCTTAGGTCCTCTACTCCTGAAAGTGTAAAAGATAATGTATTATGCCTATAATTTTGTCACTGCTTAAGCAACTTGCTTAAGCATGTCACTGTTGTTCTGTGGTTCTGTGTGAAATAATTTCTGTAACTTAGGAAATGATGAACTCATTGGTCAGAGGATAATCCTTGTTGTTTCTCAGTAGATGGCATTCTGTGTAAATCAAACTGGCTCATGACTTGAGAGTTAATATCTGTTCTTTGATTGAATGAACTTAGTCTTAGTTTGGTCATTGTCATAATAATTCTTTCCTTATTACTGCTCTGTCTAGTTACTTTAACCTGATTATAGTGCAATATCTATCTGATTTAATTGATGTTATTGATTTAATACATTCATGGGTTCACAATCTTTTTGGCAGGTAGCATGAAGGTTAAAGCAGTTTGTGATGCATAATCCCATATGCAATCATGCTTGCAGCACATGATATTGCCAGAGATGAAAGGTACTAAGCTGTCTCCACTGTGCTAAAGCACAGTTGTTTCTAAGTTTATTGATGGATTAAATTTACTTTGACATTGCTAAAGTTGCTGGTTGTGGACTGAATTTTGTTAAATCACTAGTCTTGATTTTTTGACCAGAGCAATACATGTTGAAAATCTATACTATATATCTTTTTTTAGTAGTTGACTAGTACACAACTTTTTGAAGCTAGGCTGTAGTTCAGTCATGCTTATGCACCCAATACACAGTGATGCACATTGTTTGAAGAATGATGTTGCTGAAGTACAGTCTGTATCTTGTTTGCATAAATGTCCATCTCTAGTTGTACAGAGCAAATGATTCTCTATTATTATTACTTTAGATGAGCAAATACAATAGCATTTAGATTGCACAAGATTTTAAAACTGTGGATAGTTTTTTTTTTTCCATAATTTTAGTCTAGGATTTGAATAATCAGGAACCTTTTTTTGTGCTTGTAGACTTTATGCTATGGAGCCATGCATGCTGAGATATCAAAAGACATGCAGGTGTTGCATTTTGACTTCAATAGGTGAGATGTCTTAGAATAATTAGCCATTCCTGTTTAATGCCAAGTCTGGCACTTGCATCTGCATATTTTTTTATGAATGAAACATCTAATGCTTGATAATGATAGTGCCTATACTTGCATCTAGCCATTTCTGTGAGTTTTTGCACACACAAAAGTATTCGAGTTTCTAGTAGTGAATGATAATGATAGTGCCTATACTTTGCCCATTACTGTGAAATTGTAGTTCCAGGTATATATCTTTTTCTATGACTAAACGTGAAGCCTAGCAAGTGATGACAGGTTCTCTGGAAACTACTAACTGAAGTCTCCAGGTAGGATGCTAGATCAGTTGGTCTAGCACTCCGGCGGGCACCCCTCAGGTCCGGGGTTCGACTCCCAGTGGGAGCGAATTTCAGCTGAGGGTAAAAAAACCTCCCCTCGCTGGTCCCGTGTGCCAAAGCACTAGTGTGACGGCCCGTTTCCGGCCTGCGGCGACGGTCTGCGGACCAGCCCAGGTGACGGGGCCCACGGTCTCCCGTCCTAGTGTCAGGGCGGGGCCAGGGTTCGGGGGGGTTTCTCGGTCCGGGCTACTGAGAAGCTTCTTCTTAAGTGGAATGCCGTGGGGGAGGTCTTTCCCCTACCGGGCCGAGTTTTTTTAGAACAACCTACAAGCTCGAATCTAAATTATGTAGGGGGTATTATACCAACAAGATTAGAATTACAATTTTTACCCATATACGAATTTGCAATACAAACTAATATTTAGTCATAGAAAAATATATGTATATCCTTGTTGCTAGCATAGGCAACTAGGCAACATGATGGATGCTTGGTTTTGTGCTTAGCCAATCCTGTCACCTAAGACGACACCCTCCCTGGTATCCACTCCTACTGCTTCTTGATGCCAATACGAATGACCACTTATGTTGTGTGCTTGCAATAGAAACTAATGTAAAGAACCTTTGATCTCTGATTCGTGAACTGATGATTTGTGTGCATATTTTAGATCCATCTGTCAATTTAACATTAAACATTGTGTTGTTAAGATCAAATTACCTCTGTTATTCTAATTCGTTTATTTATTTTCCTAATGTTCATTTACTGCTGTAGTTCACCAGATCGGGAAAAGAAGCCCAATCCATGGAAATGAAAACCATAATTTTGTGAATTCATGATTTTGATTTGCTACTAGGTGTTGACTAATTTTTTTTACTTCTTTTAGTTTAGTTATATATGCAGTATAATAACTTCACTAGTGTATTCAGGCATCTTTTGCTGCCATCAGACACCTACTGAAGCTGTAAGAATACGCTATCTTGTTCCTCTCTTTTCTCCTTATGATATATACATAGATAGTTCAGTTGACCATGTAGGATTTCTTTATTATGTGTTTATTTGTAGGCGGAAATTAAATTGTATAGACCTTGATCTGAAATGTGGGGCAGAATTTTATATTAGTTCATAATGTGGTTGCATTTTTACTTTCGTCAAACAGCTATTTTATATCAGTTCATAATGTGGGCCCTTACACAACTATTTTTACTTACATTTTTTTTTTTCAAATTCAATAACTATATTTGAAATTTCTATGTGATTTGACTATGTCCTAGAAATTTTAGATTCTCAACATTGAAAGAATAAGGGCACATGAGCTCTCTCTTGCTTGCTGTCCAAACACTCAAATTCAATGCATTTAATGTATATGTTAGAGATAAGCTTGTCCTTGCACTCTGCTGGATTTTTGGAGGTCAAATAATGTGTAATAATACGGGTAGCATTTCTCCAAGTTCGCTAAAAGTAGTTAATTGGATTCATATTGCATTTCAGGTCATTCTGTGAAGTGGTGTGATGGTGCTGACAAGTTCAAAGTGCTCGTGGAAGCTATGTTTTGTTTTGAACTTGTTAGAGATATGACTATGAGATTGCTATTAGTCAAATTTGAGCAGTGAGCTAGGGATGTTGATGGCTTGCTCATGCACAAACTTCATGTCTGCAAGCTTCTAATGTACTTTGTACTTGTATGATGTTAGACCTGACCAGTCGTACATTGGGCTAGCTCATATATGAATGAATCAATATCAATGTATTATGCTCATATTAATCTGTGTCCTTGTATGGTTAATGTATATATTGTATTGAATGTTTGTGCATCGACAATAGATAATTTGGAATTCATTACGTGCTGCTGATTAGCAGTGTCTATTTTGTCTTGTGAATGCTTCGCGTTGGATTGTTGGTTGCTAAAAGTCTTTATAGCCTCAAACTATGTGTCGGTATATATAGCCCCTAAGGCGTCAGACAGTCGGTCGCTAAACACATGTCGGTCGGCATAGGCTATAGCGACGCCACTTTCAGCGGCAGCAAGTAAGTGTCGGCATAGATCTATACCGACCGACAAAGCATCGCTATATCGACCTATACTGACCGACAGGCCGTCGCTATACTAGGGCTGTGGTGTAGTGCACGGATAAAATTATGCAAAGCAAGACAAGCCGTAATGATATGCTTCTGACTACGAGGATGGAAACTTGGCATGCCCTTCAAAATACACCACTTTTGCTTCAAGACTCCAAAAGACCTTTCAATGACATTACGAAGGGATGAATGTAAGTAATTGAACACCTCATACTTTCCTTGAGGAGGCCCTGAACGATTCCAAAATTCTGGTATATGGTAGGTGCTTCCTTTGAAAGGTGCAAGATACCCGGTTCGATTTGGATAACCCGAATCCACAAGATAATATTTTCCTACAAAACAAAGTTAGTAAGGTACATAATAATACAATTATCGCTAACATAATACAGGAAACCATTATTACCTTTAGGAGGCACAGGAAATGAAGGAAAATTTGCCGATGCATGATTGAGGATGCGCGTGTCATGTGCAGAACCCGGCCAACCGGTAACCACAAATGTAAACCTCATGTCAAAGCCACAGATAGCTAGCACATTCTGAGATGTATATCCACGACGGTTTGTGTGGTTAACCACTTCGTCCACTGGCACTATCACTGGAACATGCGAACCATCTATTGCTCCAATTGCTCCTTTGAAGTATGGCAAAAAACGGTCCTCTCTCACCCTTTCATGCTCCATAGAAAAAGTTGGATCTCTCGGCTTGATATTGTCCTTAGCTAACTTGCACAAACACTTCAACACTTCATGAAACTTGGTGTGAACTGTCCAAAGTGATCATGTGAAATGGTTTTCAGCTCGTGAAAATGATTGCAGGCCTCCGACAATCCACAAGAACATAGCCAAAGACTCAGTAGATGAAACCTTGTTACTTGACGTCAATCCATAGGTAGATACTAGCAAGTCATGAAGTACCTCGAAAACCTCATGGCTCATCTGAAACATCTTATAAAAATACCTCGGCCATGACATACACCTCATGACCCATTGAATGCCAGTTTCTAGTGTTTCCCTATATCCACTCTTGCGCAAATACCTTTCAGTATACGAGTTGGCCATTTCTCCAATAACAGCAGCATGTTGTGCAAGTTCAGCAAGCAACAGTTGTCCCTTGTGGCCTTCTTTGGCTATAGCTTCCAATTTATGATCCATCTACATAACACAATAATGGATAAATAATATTTTACTAGCAACTGATAACACCCAAATAATAGATAAATAGATGACAAGCACACAGATCACAATAATAAATAAATAATAATATTCAAGCACACAGATAGCAAGTCATGACAGGTACAACTTATTTTGGTTTAACGATGGAAAACGTTCTCACAAATGACAAACAAACATGGAAACAAATTACTAGCTATCTCTGAATCAATTTGAGCCTTCCTTCTTGTTCTTTTCCATCTCATGCTCCCTCTGAATCAAATCGAGCCTTCCTTTATTCATTTCTAGAGAGCCAAAGAACTCTCTAAATTCAGGATTAGCAAGTGTGGACCAAGCCGTGTACATTAGAGCAATTCCTTCTTCCACACCACATTCTTTCACCATCTTCACAGCCTCTGCAATGGTAGGAATTTTGTTGATTGTAGGAGCAGATGATGCTTCAACACTTGTGGAGATCCTCTCGGCTGCACTTTCTATCTTCAAACAAGTGTTCTTGTACATAGAAAGAATGGGCTCTTCTTTTCCTTCTCTTCAACAGCCTTGCGTTTTCTTTTGCCTTGGTTCACTGTCTTTTCCTTCTATGTTGTAGGTTTTGGTACCTCAGCCACATCCTCATCACTTGTATCATCGGAGGATATATCTCCAGGACAGGCTGCAGTAGACCCATCAACATGTGCCTTGCCAAAAATGATATGCATATCTTCAAGAAACTTTGGTCCATGCTTTCGAAACTTCATATGACTGCATTTGATTCTTTTCTCAGGATTCTTACATCTCTGAAAGTAAAATATCAGGATTAGCAAGGCACAGCAAAACAAACAATTGAAAAAACTAACTTTTACAATGGCAGTACAGTACTTACAGCAAGGTGTTCATCCCACCATTCCTTCGGGCAGTCAACAGTTTTTTTCTCCACATCCCATCCAAGCCTAGTGGCACAATTCTTGAACTCCATAAACACTGTATAATCCTTCTTCAAGATATATATCTTGTTCTTCAATTGTTTTTTTGTTCGCCTATCACCGGATTTATCTGCAAACTTGGAAACAACGTTCTTCCAACCGGTAGCAGTGAAAATTCCCATCGGCCTATTGCCAGCTTCTATTTCTTCTTTGCAGGCATCAAACAAATTCGTCAAAAAACCATCACTCCAATCTGCCTTGTCACCCATACTTGAACCAAACAAAAAAAAATTCAATCAATTTACAGGGAACGCAGCAACTTTACCATACATCACACAACCACTACTAATCATACATCTATTTTGCAGATTACTCATGTATCCATCACATTCCAACAAAGGCAGAGGGGATCAGACATACCTTGCAGGTTCGTCGCCGGCAGGGGACGAGTCCGTGGAGGAGCAGGGCGACCTGGGGCGCCCTTGGCTGGGGCTGGCGGCCACGCTGGGGGCCGGTGCTGGCTGCGGCGGGCGGTCGGTGCTACAGCTCGTTGGGGCGGACGTCCAGGCGCCGTGCAGAGCAGGCGACCAAACAGGGAAGGCGCCGGCGTCGGGCGGAGATGCGGCCAGCATCAGGCAGGTCCGGTGGGGCGACGGCCGGGCGGAGGATGCCTCGGGCGGGGGTGGCGGCGAAGGAACCCTAGCTGGCGGTCGCGGCCATACGCGCGGACTCGCGGTCACGGAGGCATCAGGTGGATGGGGAAGGGAGGAATAGAAGCAAGCAAACCATTTTTTTTCCTTTTCATAACCAGTGGCAGTGGGTAATTTTCTCAAAGTTGTCCATCCAAAAGCCAGTGAAAGCAGGGGGGAGGTGCTTTTGAAATTGTACTACAGTGAAAGCTGCTTTTGGTCAAAAGCACATGTGGCTTTTGGGCTCTTTGGTTGGTTTTTGGCTTTTGCAAAAGCGAAAGCAGGTTGGAAAGCCCAACCAAAGGGACCCTAAGTTGTCGGCTCGCCTGCAAGGTCCATAGACACCGCTGCATGCAGTTCCTATGATTTATTTTTTCACTGATATGTTTCTGTATTCAACGGTGCTTTCAATACGTCAGCCTGTTGTTAATTCTCTACCGGTTTTTATAGATCTTCAATCAAACCACGTGAGATGTAATAGTGTTATGGTGTTCGTTGTAGCTATGGAAATTCAATGATTCCAGTGAAACAAAAAAAATGGACTAGAGAATCTGATGCTGACAAATACAGCTACTCAGAACATTGCACATTTTTTTTTCTGTTAGCCATGTTATGTCCTAAGTAAGGATGGTTTATTATATCTGGATATTTTGACAAAAATATATGGTTTATATATCTAGATATTTTTGTAACATAGCAACAGTTCAGCTTGCAATTGCAGTGCTGTTTTTTTCAAATCTTTTTAGCTTCTACCTTTCAATTGGATGGGAATGTATAACCAGCATGTAAACCTGTTGTACCTGTTCTTTTTCACCTCTACTTAATGCAAAGGCAGAACACCTGCCGTTTCAAGCTAAAAAAATATCAAGATATTTTGACAAAAATATGTGCCTTTTGTTTTCTTGACTAAATTAATTGCAAACATAATATTTAATAGTCATTTTCATTCTGGATCCACCACTGCCGCGATGTCAAATAGGCTCCCGCCAAGGTGCGCGGCGGGGGTCAACCTAGAGCCATTGCAGTGCCCCGATCACGCTAGAGCTGATGACGGACCCGGTAACGGAGCAAGGATTATGTCCACAAATGACTTATATTATGAGTTTTGCTTCTTATATGAGTTTTACTTCTTATATCTAAGTTGACTATTATGTCTCGAGCTTATATTATGAATGTCATGGTTATCACGTAGATTTGAAATTTTGTAAGAAGAATAAAGCATACATAGATATGTACTGTTTACATTGTTGTTTCATATGAACGTGTAGTTTTTTCTCCCGCTGCAACGCATGGACATGTTTGCTAATACTACCAAAACTTTAAACCAAGAACTGTTGTTTCCATTTGATTTTGGGCATGTTTAGTTCCCAAAAAATTTTGCCTTCTACAGTAAAGGACATGTTTGGATATATGCATGGAGTACTAAACGTAGAAAAAAAAACTAATTGCACAGTTCTCGGGGAAATCACGAAATGAATTTTTTAAGCCTAATTAGTCCATGAAAAGTCTTAAGTGCTACAGTGACCAACATGTGCTAATGACGGATTAATTAGTATCATTAGATTCGTCTCGCAGTTTTCTGACGGGTTCTGTAATTTGTTTTTTTATTAGTATCCGAAAACCTCTCCCGACGTCCTTCCGATACATCTGATGTGACACCCAAAAATTTTCACCCGGTAAACTAAACACAGCCTTTGTCTTGCTTGTAGCCTTCCTTACACCAAGAGTCCGAGATGCAAGCAGAACAGCTCGGCTGTGCCATGCACGAGGTGGAAGAAGGCACAAGCAGCGGGAGCCACCTGCTAGGAACTAGGAAGAGTTGGGTGGCAGGTGGCTGCAGCCTGCAGCCGGTGGTTCCACGACGAGGGAGAGAGCAGGCCGCCGCTTCGTCCGTCGTGACGAGGGTAGGGACTGTTCCACCATTTTATTTTGGCGAAAACGAAAAGTGATGCAAATCTGAACCATAATCGACTGTTCCACCTTTTTTTGTTTCAGCAAAAGAAGGTGCAAGGCAACCAGAAATCTGAACCCTAATAAATCACATTGCTTTTTGTTATGTTCCTATAAATCCTTACACACTGCTACTAAAAGAGGCCGACTGCCTAAATCATATTGCTTTTTGTTATGTTGCAGAAACCTGTAATAAATCCTTAACTCTGGAGCAATTATCTACGACACTGCTACTAAAAGACGCCGACTGAGTGCAAGCTACATGAATGATTGCTGCTATATCTATATGCAATAACAAATAAATACATTGACCCTGTTCGGCAGGCTGTTTTTTTTGGCTTATAAGCCGGCTGTGGCTGATTTGCTGTGAGAAAAAAATACTGTTCTACGGCTGATAAGCCGTGCTGATAAGCTCAGCCGAACAGGGGATTGCTTCTATATGCAACAACAAATAAATACAAAGATATAGATAAGGCACTGCAATTTGGTTGAAATCTTTATCTTCAGAAATCATTGAAAGTTCTCCATTACACACAAAAGCTGATCCCCACACAATCATGACTCGCTGGATCAACGATGGCGTGGAAACACGGTGCCCCACGATTTCTGAGCACATCGGTGGTAGGGAGAAAAAAAAACTCTAACCAGTTAGCACATGTGGGTGAATCTGGATGAAGTATTATAACTCCTTCTTATACAGAAGCATAGTTTGCATATGCATAACTTACACAGAAGCATGATTTCTTACATAGATGCATGCCTTGCAAAAGCACTACTACATATGCATTATTGGGCAAAAGGATAGCAGAGGGACAACTACTTGGTAAAGGTGCACACAAGGATAGCCACCGTACACCTAAATAGGTATTCAGGGGAGGTATGGGATCCAGCGGCGCATGATGAACTCATCATTTGGGACTAACAGCTCACGCCCCTCAGGTAGATCTGCAACAAACAATCTGCCAGAAACAACTTCATACTCAGTAGAGATTTCCTTCTTATCTGCGATGCGTGTCCCCTTCTCCAAAGGAAAGTACACAAAGAGTTTTCCGTTAACCACATCAAAATCAGCAAAGACTTCCTTCAGAAATTTGCCATCACCTTTCCCAAGAAGACATGAATTTGGAAACTTCTCTGCAAGCAGACAATCATGCGGATCACGATTGGCACGCATCTCCGCTAGCTTTCCATCAGAGAACTTGGTTAGTCCCACCTTGCATGACTGATTAGCCTTGTTCATACTGTGAATATGCAGCACCCTGTTCTTGAACTTGTTGAACCGGCGAGCCATCTCATCAGGCTCACGCTTCTGGTTAAAAGCCTTACACCAGCGCTCATACAGGTCCCGCAGGGCTTCATCTGACTCAACGTCCTCCTCCTTTGGCACAAACTCCACCCTATCTCCTGGCTTGGACAAATCTATATAAACAAAAAAAAGGAAAAAAAGGTGAGGGGGGAGTATTGTGTCGAATGCAATTTAATTCGCAGGTAGAACACCCAAAACAGTCCTAATATGTTTTTTTAAAGAACAGGACTACGGGAGGAATATATATATTAAAAGCAACAGAGAGCACAGGAAGCATACAAGAGAGCAAGTTCAAGAGACAAAAAAAGGAAACAGTCCTAATATGTTGTCCTCCCTAGCTTGCAGAGATTCAGTCAGCTCTTGGGCCTGTCGAATCCCAAGAAGAAACGCTTCCCTAGCTTTTGAATTGGAGGAATTCCTTTATCATGTAATTGTTCCTATCTTCTCAACAGCTGTAAACAATTTGTTTTGGATTTGGGGCTTGCCCCCTTCCACCAACCGGTTCACCGGCATCTGTGGAATGAAATGCAGGTGAGGATCGCTTTGATCCTCCCCGAAGTTACCTAAAAAAAATGTTGTCCTCCGAATTTATCATGAATGAACAAAGGTGTTTAATAAAATGAATCAGTGTATTCTCACATGTAGAAAATGTTAGATCGTCTGGAATTGCTGAACGACGATAAAAATACTAAAAAAAAACTATAGTCAGTTTCTTCGGTTCGGGAGAGATGGGCAATTCGCCACCAGAAGAGAGATGCCAAATTCCGTACGCTGATATAGACGCCATCTGAAGAGGGAGAGATATCGGATTTACCTTTTGATGATGGAGCGGCGGAGGCAACCCAGCTGCCGGTTCGGGGGCTAGGTGCGTCCATGGCGCGGGGAGGTGCAGCCGTGCCGTGGGTAGGTCCGGCGGCGGCGGAACGACCTCCACTTAAGCGAGGACCATCAGATGCGGCCGCCACCGCCGCCGCCACCGCCTCCGGACCCGGAGAGAGCGCCCTCCGCTCAGCCAAGCTGGCGGCGCGATACGTGGCCGCCGCAGCTGAGCGGGCGGCTCGGGCGAACAGCAGGAGGGCTTTCGATGCCATGGCCAACGATGAGAGGATAGATCTGGATGGATGGTTGCCAACAGTGTCGGCGGCGGCGTCCTCTCCTTCGATACAAAAATAGTCTGATTTGGGTTTCCGGAGTTCGACGAGTAAAGACGGAGCTTTTTAACCGTGTGTCATTATAAAAGTTTGAAATGACCATTGTACCACTGAAAGAGAAAAAAGTTCTTCAATACCATTCTCTGAAATTTCTTTTTCCTACATACCACTACCGTCCACTTCCGTCCAATCTTAACAGTGACGGCAGCAAAGCTAGACGCGAATTGACCATATTGCCCATAATTTTTTTCACTGGCTGTGTCACGGGCGCTGGGCGGCGGTCTGTGAGCGAGCGGCGCGGGCAGCATCTGGCACACAAACGGGCGGGACGCGCTTGTTTTTTTTACAGTATTTATTTATTTATTTATTTATTAAAATGCGTGTTGTATTTATTGGTGGTATATAAAACGAACCTTTCCAGGTTGAAAAGACTGAAAGAGAGGTGGATCTGTCTCAATTCAACTACTGTTCCTAACTTATGCAGAGTCCCCATCCGGAAAAAAAAAACATTCTTCTTTTACCTATAAAATGGCGGGATATGTTTCAGTCTTATGCTTTGCTTTCTTTGCTGCTACTGAAGGAAAACTTTACCAATACAGGTTCCAGCAACCAAGAAGCCAATTTGAAATCATTGACATTTTCTGATCTTCTTCGGGAGATATATATTAGGAGGGGAAAAACATGAACCACATCTTCTCGAATCAGTGCAAAATTTACCATTCCTTCTTTCTTCAAAAATATAACACAACAAAAGTAGGCGAAATTTATTATTTTGAACCACATATACACAGTTAAAATGTGGATGATAAATGTGGACCTTTTTTATGTCTGAATGTATTTAATTTAGACACTTACTTTGGTTGTCACAATTATCGAACTTTCTTTGATGCAACATATACTGTTACAATGGCACTAGAGGAAAGAATGAAAATTCTTAATGCATTCTATAGCTGAGGGCAAAAGTGTCATTTCCGTTCACCGTTGGCTGTTGTTACCAGCAAACTAGGTGGCAGTGGCATACAGGGAAAAGAAATTTCAATCAAGGGTATTGAAGAACTTTTTTCTCTTTCAGTGGTACACAGGTCATTTCGAACTTTTATAATGGCACACAGGTAAAAAGCTCGTAAAGAAGCGTCTGGATAGAAGAGGGCCGCGGCAGGAGTAACGGGCCCATTTCTTGGAAAGAGGCCGTAACGATTAGGCCCAGCAACGGCCCGCTTTCCTGTTCTCTACTCCTCCCGAAATTCCGGAAAATCTACGTCTCCGTTGTTTCTGTTAAGATTATGGAAATTCGGAAAATCTCCCTCTTCGAGTCGTCGTCGGTGCCTCACGCGCAGGCCGCTCCGCCTCCGTGCTGTGCGCTTGTACGCGTCCATAGTATTTCTGTATGCATATACATGTCTAACAGTGGGCCATGTATGTCAGAGGCATAGAAAATGGCAGGAACATTAGAGGAACGAATTATAAATGGTAGTTCTTAAAATAGATGAATTGTAATGGTATATCTCCAAATTTAAAAAATTGCGATGGCGTGAATCAAAAACCCTGAAGATTAATTAATTTGGTGAACAATTCTGACAAGGCAACTGCCCCTTGGCCTTGGGCATGTATAAATACTTTATTTACACTAGCTGAATTAATTAATTTGGTGAACAATTCTGACAAGGCAACTGCCCCTTGGCCTTGGGCATGTATAAATACTTTATTTACACTAGCTGAATGCCCATGCGTTGCAACGGGAACGACAGAGAATTACATAAAAAAATTTTGTAGCCAAGCCGAAATCAAAATCATCATGATACTTCGATTTTGCGCGTGAGACAGTAGTTTGAACATATGGGTTGAGGCAAACTATGTTTCTACAACAACCAGTACATGCTCACATCCTAGTCCTATAGATTTATCATTGTACTACCAGCTTGTCAGATTTATTGAATAAAAAGAATGACTAACTTCATGTGTCTACATGCAGACATTATATCATCTTACGTTGTAGTCATGTTTTCTTATAGAAAACATATATTACAATATCAATTGCCTCTTTGTAAAACTGAAAGTCCTTGCTCCCTGCAGCTGTGTCAACAATGAAAGGCTAATCAGCTCTGAGGTTTCTGCAGGCTGATCTTGTTGTTCTCCGGGACATCCTCATAGCTGTTTATAATAGTGACCACTCTATAGCCGATTCAAATTACATCCATATAGAGCGCATCACAAAAACATTGATTTGTGCTTCAATCTTATACATCCGCATTTTTCAGGACATCAGTGACTGCAAGCTGCTGCCCTTTCTCTTCTCTTTTTGCAAGGGTTTTGAGCTCTTTCCCGTTTAGTGTTCTTATCTTTAACCTTCAGCAATTTGCTATCAGGCACCTACAAGATGCCGGTTCTTGGTCGTCGTTCAACACTCAGATCGAAAACCTAGTGAACATGACCCAGTCTGTTCCTTATCTCTGATCGAAACAATTTATAAAGGATGAAACTCAAAGCTGCAATCAGCACCTACAAAGAAGTCAGACCGCAGAAACTTGTTCAGACAACGGGAAAGAAAAATCTACATGGCCAAAAAAATTCAACACAAACCTAAACACAAACATAGCTTTTGCTGGACAGGAGGCGCTTTAGCCTTTGCATGTCAAAATCTAACATCCACAACCTGTGGCATTACCTGATGGGGTACATGGCTCTTCCGGCTTGCCTGATGATGAAACTGATGGCCCCAGTTGCATGGTGACCGGACAATAAGTAGTAGAGATTAACATTCCTGGATCAAAGATGGCCGCATTGGTTCGTGGCTGATGAAATATAGGCTTCGATCTTCAGGAACGTCAAAAGCATGATCTGCCTCCCGCTTCCAGCGATCACTTTATGCATCTAGAAATTGTAGTTCCAACTTCCAAAGCATAGAAGCAAACTGAATAACTGATAGGCCATGGACACACATCAAGGGCAGGAGTGCTGCAGTAATGGATGTTCGTCAAGGGCAGTATTGCCAATACAACAAAGCTAATGCGCAAGAGCTCTGTAAACAGCTCATCTGTATTTTAAATTAAATGACAATGATACACGATTGATTAATCATGAAGACAATGGTGAGAGTTCAAAGCTGTCACTCTAATCCAAATCCAAATGAAATGAAACAGTGAAATCCACATCAAATTCAAGAAAAAAAATCCACGAGAAATCTAAACTTGTACCATGTATTACCTTGAGAGCATTACAGTGAACATATGGTGGGCATCATCCATGCCAACCTTGATGCCAGCACCAGGAGCAATGGCGGCTCTCCAATGCGGGAACATGTGAAGGAGGAGGCCACCATGACATGAATGATGTGATCTTCGAGTTTGACGCTGCCACCGGTCCCATCGTCACCGTTCCCCTTGAACGGATGCAACAAAAGTTTATTTCCATTCTCCAAATTTCCAAAAAGAAAAACCCCACTAAATAGCCTCAAAGAAAACGGTAGCACAAATATTGAATGCTAGCATCCTCCTGCGCCAGGGCTTGAGTCTGCCATACTACCCTGCCTCACGAGAGGATACTGGACAAAACAATCAGGCAAACATATAAGCACGCGCATCGATACATACCAGGAAAAACAGAGAGGCACAAGGATTTTGCAAGGAGATCACCGGACGGGTCGGAGTCACAGCGGAAGCAGGAGAGGATGCGGGCATGGAGCATCTGGATCCGATCTCACGGTACTACCGTCTCATTGCGAGGAAGGTGGAGGACCACACCAAGTTCCCATGCGTGATGTGCTCATCTTCTGCAGGGTCGTGGTCCGCAACTGCCGTGTCGCAAGGAAGACGAAGGTGGAGGTGGCGAGGTTTGCTATAGCCCTAGGGTTCGGGGAGGTCAATGAGGGGAGGGATCTCGTCATCTGGATGATGCCGGAGGCGCAGGGAAAACATCGGGTGGATGGTCGGTGAAATAAAATTGTTTCTAGGCGCACAAATCGACGCGGGGTGGGGCAAGGGTGGATCGACGGCGTACCGGGATGGGCGGCAGCTTGACGGGGTGCGGCTGCGGCGTCGGCGGTGGCGGGGCGGAGCCAGAGGACGCCTGCCGGGGGAGGCCGGGAGCGTGGATGGAGGCAGCGCCGGATCTAGAGGGGATTGGAGCTGGAGGGAGGCAGGGAGTGGGGGCAGCTCCGCGTGTGTGGGGCGAGGGTGTTTATCGGAGGGGGTGGGAATCGCACGCTGGGTGATGAGCTTTTTACATATGTGTCATTATAAAAGTTCGAAATGACGTGTATACCACTGAAAGAGAAAAAAGTTCTTCAACACCCTTGATTGAAATTTCTTTTCACTGCATGCCACTGCCACCTATTTTGCTCGTAACAACAGTCAACGGTGAACGGAAATGACACTTTTGCCCTCAGCTATAGAATGCATTAAGAATTTTCATTCTTTCCTCTAGTGCCATTGTAACAGTATATGTTGCATCAAAGAAAGTTCGATAATTGTGACAACCAAAGTAAGTGTCTAAATTAAATACATTCAGACATAAAAAAGGTCCACATTTATCATCCACATTTTAACTGTGTATATGTGGTTCAAAATAATAAATTTCGCCTACTTTTGTTGTGTTCTATTTTTGAAGAAAGAAGGAATGGTAAATTTTGCACTGATTTGAGAAGATGTGGTTCATGTTTTTCCCCTCCTAATATATATCTCTCGAAGAAGATCAGAAAATGTCAATGATTTCAAATTGGCTTCTTGGTTGCTGGAACCTGTATTGGTAAAGTTTTCCTTCAGTAGCAACAAAGAAAGCATAAGACCGAAACATATCCCGCCATTTTTATAGGTAAAAGAAGAATGTTTTTTTTTTCTGATGAGGACTCTGCATAAGTTAGGAACAGTAGTTGAATTGAGACAGATCCACCTCTCTTTCAGTCTTTTCAACCTGGAAAGGTTCGTTTTATATACCACCAATAAATATAACATGCATTTCAATAAATAAATAAATAAATAAATACTATAAAAAAAGCAAGCGGAGAAACTTGCAGCCTGGCGCGTCCCGCCCGTTTGCGCGCCAGATGCTGCCCGCGCCGCTCGCTCGCCGACCGCCACCCAGCGCCCGTGACACAGCCAGTGAAAAAAATCATGGGCAATATGGTCAGTTCGCGTCTAGCTTTGCTGCCATCACCGTTAAGATTGGACGGAAGTGGACGGTAGTGGTATGTAGGAAAAAGAAATTTCAGAGAATGGTATAGAAGAATTTTTTTCTCTTTTAGTGGTACACAGGTCATTTCGAACTTTTATAATGGCACACAGGTAAAAAGCTCCTGGGTGATTGTGAAAAGGAGTGCGCGGTTTTTGCACGCTAGGTGAACGATTGACATCGGCAATTTTTAGTTGTAGATATATGATTGGATGCCTATTGTGCGTTACCTACAGAACCAAACTTTCAGTGTGCCAATGTGAAATTAGCCATTACATATTTTCCCTGCTTTCCTCATTACTTTGCTTCGTATGTCTTTCATATTTCAGGTTACATCTTCGCCACGAAATCAAAGAGTTACTCCCACAAAGAAATGACCTGCACATCTTCCACAGCAAGGAAGAAACATAGTATGACATTGTGATTCTAATTTATCTAATGAAAAAGACTCTTGGGGCCTTGGTTCAAATAGTGCACGGTTCAAAGTTGTAAGATCTATTACTGTTGCAGTTTACATTGTTTGACCAGCCATAATAGGCTCAGTTAGCCTAATGTGCTTGCACTTCATTATGTTACAGTAGCCTGTTTTCACTTCCAGTAAGAAGGACAAAGCAATTAAGAGCTTCAAAGGGATGGTACGTCTGAGCCCCTTCCAATCCATGCCGTTTATTTCCTGAAACAATTGTTAAAATATTGCACATGTTACCTTGATTTATAGATGACTAATTTTCAAGTACCTTACCATGTTTTCGATGACCCAAAAGAAGCAACTGGGAAACATTAACCTTGACATAGTTAAAATCAGGAAATACTTTCCCCTTTCCTTTTCTTTTTTTTCATAGGAAAAATGGAAACAAAATGAGTTAAGAGTAATGCCCCCACATAGTTGCTGTGTTAATTTAAAAAGGTATCTTGCTTACAACTAAATTTGCAGTTAACTTCACAGTGAGATGACTGGATATCGTACCTGAATTAAGATAAATAACATTGTACTGCTTAAATGCAAGAGGTGTTACTTCAGCTTATTCGTAGCATTTTCAGATATCGCCATGCCCTTCATAAGGGCTGCATCAGCAAAGTGAGCGCTGCAGTATCCTATTTCTCGGTGTCCATGATTGGAACGTCTCTTGGGCTGATCAGTGTGGCATGTGTCCCTGAACTATGTTCCTTAGTGGATGTTATTTGCCTTAACGTTGCAGGTGAGCAACCATTCCAATTTACAGTTCAGTTTAGTGTTCAGTGTACCAACGGTCTAACCTTTCGGATTGAGTAAGCTATGAACCACAAATTAACGCTTTTACGTCGATTATATGGTTGAGTTCAAATTTGGGTCATGCAAGCGAGGCCGAAAAATATGTCTTCTGCTTCAACTCAATGCTGCCTTCATCTGATATATATATATATATATATATATATATATATATATATATATATATATATATATATATATATATATATATATATATATATATATATATATATATATATATATATCATTGTTTCCCCTGTAACTGTCCTTGCAATGATGCAGGTCTGTTTGTCTACACAGGAACACAGTTCACACATTACAGGTGCGCCGATAGAGACTTCCTGTTTTTTGGGGTTATAAGTTTCTGGTGCAAATTACTCTCTAACATTTTCGAAAACAGATAGGTTAGGCAACAATCTTATAGCTGCCAACCGCACCAATCTTGATGTATCTTTATCTTTCTCCTTTTCTCTCTCTTGTGCCAATACGAAGTCACCTCGGCCGCTGCCGCCGCTCCCTAGCCCGGCACCGCCCCCACCCGTCACTTGCAGGTCCGGCCGGCGGCCGCATCGCCTCGCACCCCGGCACCTCCTGCTCCAGCCGTCGCCGCCGCCAACCTCGTCACCTGCAGCTCCGGCCGGCGGCACCCCCACACCAGCCTCGGGCCCAGCCCTCGACGACAGCGTGCGGCCGCGGTCCCCAGTGCGCACGACAGCGGCCTCCTCGCTCGTATCCCAGCACGTGCGGCGGCTGCGGCCTCCCCGCCCGGCCCCGACGGCAGCGTGTCGGCCGCGGCCCGCAGGCCCCAGCGCGCGGCGCCGGCTGCCGAAAGCACGATCGCTGACCACCCCCGTGCACGAACGGCCCAGATAAGCCGTGTGGCCACACAGGGATACGATGAATCCACTCTCGTCCGGGTCCACTTGCGGGCCGGGGAGGGAGCCATCGCACGGCGGGAAAGCATGCGAGCGGGGGCGAGAGATCGCAGCTGTGAACGATTCTCTTGTAAATTTTTTAGTAGTAGAGATTGTTCATGAATCGAGAACATCGGTCATTTTCCATCCATTGCTTTCGCTTTCCAACAGGGCCTGCTATGCCGAGCCGGGCTGCCCCATGCGCCTGCTGGGCCGAATTTGCCTCTGTTTCCTGAAGAAAATAGTTATCTTTGTTATTTTCGTTTTTAGCAATAGTACAATTAATTAGCCTCTATTTAAGAACTACACATAAACTTCTAGCCATTAATGTAATAGGGGAGCTAAACTTCGTTTTGCTCTTAAGCTAGTCGGATTTGGCCAGAGCCGATGGAGCTGTTATCGGCCTCTACGGTGATCGGCAAGACGCATTATAGTGAAGGCATACCAGGGTAACTAGTAGCAAGACTAGTGCACTAGTGATTTGTACGCGCCCATGCGCGCGAGGAATGGTTGAGAATAACTTTGTAAAATAGGCGATACCCGATAAGAGTCAGAACATATATATAAGACACTGTAGACCTACGCACTATCCAAACACCACATCAATGAACTCCAGGGTGCGATCATAGGGATCCAGAGCACACACAATCATAGTCATGATAATTATACACAAAAGAGTCTTGGGGTAGATTGCCAAGAAGGCATGGCTCCCATCATCCTCGGCATATAGCGCATGGATCATCGGGGACATAACAGGACCCTCTACCATCGACTTTAGCATCTCAAAATTAATAACGACGATGCGGACACATAATTCGATAGACACCAACCAAGTTGCACAGTATACTTTAGGAGAGGATCATAGTATGCACATACATCCTACAGAGTATTAATCCTAGGCCCATGGTTGGACGGCAACCAGATGTAGTTGTTTGGATGATACACCACACGCAAAATCAGTCTTAGCAACAACCAGACACATCTGTTTGGACGGCACAGCACAGTTCAGTCAAAATCACCGAACACATACATCCTACAGAGTATTAATCCTAGGCCCATGGTTGGACGGCAACCAGATGTAGTTGTTTGGATGATACACCACACGCAAAATCAGTCTTAGCAACAACCAGACACATCTGTTTGGACGGCACAGCACAGTTCAGTCAAAATCACCGAAGTAACAGCTACATTTTCTAAGTAAAGCAGCAGTCATTGCTGAACCTGAGTGACACATGGAGCACGACTCTAGGAAGGTACAACAACCAGAATCTTAGACTTCTCCTAGTGAGGTGGGCTTTCTCCTAGTGTTTTAGTATTCAATTTTTAGTATAAACTTTCCCTACTAAATGTCTCCTAGTGAGGATTCTCATGTGCATGACTAGTAATAGTGTTTTATTACTATACTACTTAAAAATACTAGAAGAATCCCACCATTTTGGTATTGAGGAGGAACCTGTTTATACCATCAGAACAGCGTGTGTGTAAGGCAGCATGATAAAGGTACACGATATCTTATATAAGAGAATTTGCTGAAATGATGTGGATAGGAAGATTTACCAGGACCTGTCCAGATGCAATAGAGGACTCGAGAAGCTCTTTTTCTAACTGTAACAGTAGCAACAGCTGGTCAGCTAATTTAGCAGGAAAAAAGCGCACACAAATGCTTAAAGTACGAAGGGAATAATATTATAGCCTTGTCATGGGCCAGTAATTAGGAGAGACACCCATCGAAACCAGAATGAGAGCGATAATGAAGATAGTCTAGAAGCAAAAGTGCACACACTAATATGAGGATCGTGATCAATGTACCCAAAAGAAAATTGGAGAGAAAATACAGGGACACAACATAGCTACCAGCACATCATAAGCCTAAGTGTAATGGAAAGTGCATAGAAATAACTACTGTGATATGGGATAGAAAAGAGAACGAACCTGTTCACCAAGGGCACTACAGACGATTTTGCATACCTTGTCTCCAATCTGATAGAATTGTACATTTCCTGGTAGGGCAGGTGCACATGGTATTAGCCCGTTATCTACACATGCGCGTCTGGATAAAGGATAAACTGGTCTCTTACATACCTCAGCATGTTTGAAAACTGCAAACGCCTGATCAACAACCTTCCAATGTGCCTGCATGCATGTAAGCAGCTCAGTAACTGAACCAAGTAGGCCCTCTGTATTTTCACCAGGGGCCTGCAATGTAAGCATTTTGCGTGCATCCCCGATCCTTCCAGGTGCATTCTGCACCATCCCTACGGCTTTGTCAACACAAGTGCGCAGCTCAGCCATCTGCTCATTGTATTTATTGAGCTCAGATACCAGCTTAGCAAGAATGGGGTAGTTTTGATCAACCACACTATAACCAAGCACACGCTATGCTGATCTGACGTATCGGCAGATGGCAATTGCCTCCGCCTCGAACAGGTTCTTGGTAGCGATATACTCGCGGGAGGTATCGCCTCCTCTGATACATGTTCGGAAGCCTCCATCTGCTGTCGGCCTAGTGACAATAGACGCCGCTGTTCTATAGAATTTTCGAACAACCACACTGAGGATAGCCCGAAGATGGACAGTAGGATACCCTGGTCCATCCGCCTGGTTTTGAAATGATAGGCAACAAAAGTTAACTACTCAGGCCCCTTTTTTTATGCTGAGAGAAACACGTGGCGCTATGAACGGTACAATGCACATCTCTTTACGATGAATCCTGTCTCCAAAAGAGAGCCGGAGAGAGTGGCCACGTCGTCCGTTTTTTTTGCGTCCGTCCGATCGGGCGCGCAGACGGCCCGGACGAGCTATGGTTATTTTGGAAAAAAGCTCTTCTGTTTTTCGGAAATCAACCCGCGCTCCACAGGCCCTCTCAGTATATTTTTCAAAAACCACCTCAGATTATTGTGAAATCAACCCGCAGTCCAGATCGGATGGGCTCCGGGTTTTTTGCAAAAAAAAAACTTCTCTTTATCGAAAATCAACCCGCACTCTAGAGACACTCTCAGTATTTTTTTGCAAAAACCTCCTCAGATTTTCCTCAAATCAACCCGCAGTCCACCTTTGATTATATATACATCTTTTTCCAAATAAATTAGCTGAAACTTTAAAATTGCATAATAAATCATGGAAAAATCGTAAATTAGGAAAACAAGTTGATCTGCAAACCTCACGAATAGATCTATGCAGTGCATCCATAATATGGCATGTTTTAGTAAGAATTTTTTCCTACAAATTTTTACCAATGCTTTTTAGGGGTAAAATCATATCGACTGAAACTTTAAAAATACGTAGTAAATCACAGAAAAATCATAAAATAGAAAAAAAACAAGTTAACCTGAAGTCCACACGAGTAGATCTATGCAGCCCATCCATTATATGATATGTCACTACAAGAAAACTTCTAATCTGTGACGAATTTTTTATGAGGGTTTCAGAGAATATCACTGAGTATTCATTGTCCCTAGACCCTGGCAATACCTATCCAGCAGCAGTGGACATCCGGCCCAGAGCCCAATTCCTGTTCTCATATATATATTAGCCCCAAAACCCTAGCAACCCCGCTCCCCCCGGCTGCCTCCGTCTATCCCTTCTAAATGCTGATATTTGTGAGTTTTTTTTATATAAAACTAAGCATATAGATGGTTGGATTTAGGAACTTGGTATAGGATTCAATTTTCGTGTGTATGTGGTTCTATTCATGAAAATCTTGGAATATTTGAACCGATCTAAATATTAAATGCTACATAGGAATAGTCACAGTTGCAAGCTGGCATATACTGAGAAAGTAAAATGCAGTAGGATGATACAGCATGGGGTGCCAATTGGGCAATTTTAGTTACCATACAAAGAATGGATTGAAGTGATTTAGGTACAGGACAGTATATTATAGGTTTGGATGGAGCTTCACATGCTTGCCCATGGTTGGTACTGACCTTAGCAGCTTGAACAGCAACAACAAACAATTATTTAGTTGGGAATGCCAAATACTAGCGCATTCTGAACCATCAATCAGATAGACACAATTTTCAATTGAGAATGCAAAATATATTATTAACCTTGATTGCTATGTACTTGTCCACAGGTTTTACATGCTTGACTGCCATTTGTTATGCAATGATAATAACACATCTTGTGGGTTTATTTATCATAACAGTTCCTTACTGATTTTTTAATAAATGTACAGAGGTGTCGTTAACTGAATATGAACATGCGGTCTCGAGAGATAATGAGGAACAATCAAGTGCGTGCATCAGTTGGGATTGGCCGATTAAAAGGTGAGGCATCTGAACAAGAGATAGCGAGCAAGGCACATCCACTGTCATGCATAATATTTAATTTACGCATACATTGAAACAAGTATCTAAAACATTATGTGCTGAACTGTAGTGCCCAGCTGATCTAATAGTGATGTCACTGCCACATTGTGCCACTAGTGATATAAATTTTGCAAACTAGCAGTGCTGAACTACAGTGCACGTAGTGCTGAACTGATATAATTTTTGCAAGCTAGCAGTGCTAAACCGCAGTGCATGTAGTGTTGAACTTTCTTCAATTCTTGCAAATGCTCTAGGCACACTTGCAAATGCACAATAAACACCACATGATGACCATAACGCTGCGATTTGTAAATTAATATTTGTTTACTTATTTCTTTAGTGTCTAAATTTTAGTGCTATACTCCTGTGTTCTAGTTCACTTTCCTGTATCACTTTGCTTGCAGCATGGTCACTCCTATGCATTCTAGTTGCATAGTTAGCTGCAGCTGTTGCTACTTTTTCAGATGAACAGTAGATGCAGGTGTGCTGGATGCAGTAGCAGCACACCTACAGCTACTGTTTGGGATACTGCTGCAGCAAATTAGAACCTGGCACTATTATTATGGATAAAATAGTGGTAGGGCGCAGCAAGTGCACCATATTTTCTAGTTAACTGAATGGCGGATTTGTGCAGATTACATTTCATTGGACTCTAACAAAAAGGGGCTACTTGACTCTGATACTGTTTTGTTTATGGTGGAATTCATATACCTGTATTGTATCTGTCAGATTTAAAATTGTTGTGTGAAAGTTTTGTTTTAGGAAATAGTACGAAGGTTACATCCTTATGATCTAGTCATTCGTGCATGTAGTATCTTCATTGTGCTTGTTACCCAGCTGTTTGCTGTAGTTTAATTGGATTGTCCCTTACTATTTTGTTGTAACTCGTGGACAGATTCCAAACCAATTGGAAATAATAGCTACAAGGTTGGAGTAACTGTTGCTTGGATGGAGGGGACATAACAGCTAGATAGATGGGACAAATGTATTGATGTTGGTTGTATGAATTTAGTATATCATCATTGTGTAGACCGGCATACATCTTTGTATATATAAATTCATTTGACCAAACGGTGTGGAAATATGTATTTGATTTATTTGGGAATGCCAAAAGAAAATGTTAGCATCTCGGGTTCGGCCAGGAGGGCCAATGGGCCCCATTCAATCCCGGTTAGCAAACCCAGGACTAAAGGGTGGGCCTTTAGTCCCGGATTGACAATCCTAATTAGGAAACCGGAACTAGAGCATATTGGCCATTTAATAAATGGGCCACTTTTGAATGGTGATGTAAGCATCCACATCATCATCCACATGTCATCTTTCACATCATCATCGTCCATGTAAGCATCTATGATAACGTGGCAATTCATTTGTGACAATTATTTTTGTCACAAGAAATGGGTTTGGGTTGGGCTATATAGGCCTTAGGCTCTAGGGTGACGCCGTTTATCTGTGATGGTTTTCGCAAATTGTCACGGAGGTTAATCCATGACGATATCTGAAATCATCACGGATGCTGCGTTGTCACGGTTTTTTGATGACCCGTGACGAAAATTTTTCATCATAGATTAAGAGGATTCTTGTAGTGTGTCTTAGTACGAATTTATTCATAAAATTTTTTACCTATGCTTTTAAGTGTTAAAAATCATATCGACAGTTATTATAGTAATGCGTCATTTTAATTACTAAAACTACTTTCATAAAGAAAGTACCAACACAACCTAACATCATATTTTGCTAAAAAAACATTGTTCTCCTACATCTTTTCGTACTAGCTCTACACCACTACTTCATTAAATAAAATACCATCAAGGCTATATATTACCAAATTTCATAATTCGAGGTCAAATTCTCCTCATTTCACAATTACAAAAAAGTGTTCAACACAAAAAAATTGTTCACAATTTCAAAATCTACAATTCTATTATAGAGAAAAATTCTAAATTCAAAGCGCTTTTACAATTCACCCGCATAAATGTTTACATAGGATCCATTGTACCTACGGTTCGGACACCGGAAACGTCTTTATGCCAAAAAGTTTTGAATACAAAAAATTGCTCAAAAATTCAAAACCTAAAGTTTTGCTATACAACAAAAAAAAACACTCCACCTATTATCCTCCGCAATGGCAACGATCAACATCAACTCCACTGATCTGTGTAATTATATTGTACTATTGCTATTTACTCTCCACAGAACCTAAGAATTATCGATGCGGGACCCACGGGGTACTCCGCAAGGAAGGGAAAAGATCTAGTTTGACTAGGATTCCTCCTATGTAATTCTAATAGTATTGCTACCATGTAATCCTACTAGGACTTCTTTATTGTAACCGACTAGGACTCTTGCCTCCTGAATTATATAAAGGAGGGCAGAGCTCCCTAGATCAAGACATGAGACAATAGGAATAGACCTCACGGTCTAAACCCTGTAAGAGAGACAATACAACACAATCAATCCAACGCAAAGGCTAACGCCGACCGGACGTAAAAGCTATTACTCGATTACGATCGAGGGTCCGAAACAGTATAAATCGACTATCTCTGCGTTTACCGTCGAGCTATAGCATACGTCGAAGCCCGAACAACTGTCCCGGGAACCCCCGTGACAGGCTATCGGTGGTCAAACATCGACAATAATACTAATTGCAATATAATTATTTGCTTCATGATGCAAGCACCACATGGTACCGCGCGGCAAGGCCGCGCTGCTTTCTAGTGTACTAGAACATTAGGTGCCCGAATCCTGACTATTTCGACAATTTATTAGTACTAAAATATTTAGCAGAAATTATAACAATAATTTTCTTGTTTCAGAAAAGATTTTTGCACAATAAAAAATACATCAAAGCACAAACGTCATAAGACATCTTTGAAGAAATGCATCAGACATCACTTTAAAGGGCCATTGTACAAGTCTCATGTTTGTTTTGGGGTGACATTTGGGGAAAAAAACATATATAAAAGAAGTTACTGAACTTGGTCCAATATAGAAAAAGACTCGTCGAATCTGTGATTGAAGTGCACTTAACATCTTATGTTCCTAAACCTCTCAAGGACAGCTGGGCTGGAGATGTTGGTGGCGATGACGATAGTGGGACCGATGAGCAGGGATCCACATTTACCATGAACTGCATCTTTTGCGCACCTGTTGAAAGAGTTGCACCAAATCAGTAGCAATCTTAATCTACTATGAAGGAAAGCATCTGCAGCAAGCACATGAGTCTTGGATAGGATCACAAATTCACAAATCAAGAGCAGGACTGGCGAAGAAAAAATTAATTTTGTAGCCAACCGTGAAAAGAAACATCTTATAGCAGTCTAATAAATGAGCATGTCTGCAAGCTAGTCCAAAATCAACACGCCTCCTACACCCTGAACACAACCCCAAGATCGACTCCATTGGACAGAAATGTGAGCCCATGGTCCCATTCAGTCAGGCGGTACAGTATAGTAAGCGTGTTCAATTAATTTACATGTAAACCCGTGATGTAAAATTTATTTAAAGATGAAAAAGAAAACTCAAGAACCTTGTCATTTTACGTGTAACTAGCAGGAGAGCCTGACCTTTTTTTCTTTTTCTTTTTGTCTGTTTTGTCCATATTTGTTAACGGGTTGGTACTGTTTTTTAGCGAGTTTGATATTGTTTAGTAACGGGAGTATACTGTTTGCTTAACGGTGTTACTATTTCACAACGGGTTTACTGTTTCTTAGCGTGTTTACTGTTTCTTAACGGTTTGTATTGTTCATATGATTCGGTACTGTAGTAATGTGTTTACTGTTCAAAGGCACTGTTGTGGGGAATGTGTCTGTGACGGACCCGGCTGGCAGCCTCGACTTTTATAGGTATGGTTAGATTCCATCAGGGGCTTCCAAATTATCTGTGCCGCTTGCCATGACTCTTATCCACATGAACTATTTTTCACCATTTAGATCTAATAAATGGCGGGGCCTTCCCAGATGGGGAGCCCCGCCACGTCACCCCGAAATCTCTCAACCATCCGATCTTGGATCCAACAGCTCAGATCGGTTCGAACTGATTCTCCACCCTTCCACTCTCTCTCTCTCTCTTCGCTCGATCTCTCCCTCCTGATGCGGACGAGGCGACGGCGCGGCGACCCTCGGCCGCGGCGGCCCAGCGCGGGCACTCCCTGGCGCCCCCCCTCCCCCAGCGCCGCGACACCTGGCCGCGGCAGCCCCGGCGCGGTGGCCCTTGGCGGCGGACGCGGACGAGGCGACGACGGCTGGCGTGAGCGGGCCGTGGCCGGTGCGGCCGCCCTCCTCCTCCTCCTCCCACGCTCCCAGCGCCGCCACCGCTCGGCCCGTCCTCGCCGCTACGCCACGCCATCCTCCCCGTCGCCTGCGTGCTCCCGATCTGCACAGCCATGCAGACTCCGCCATGGATGCCCGCCTCCCGCGCTGCCCCGCCTCAAAGGAACGCCACACCGGCGCGGGCGACCCCCGGCGTGGTGCGATGACGCGGCCACCCCTGCCGTGCCAGCCTGGGCGCGCACCCTACCCCAGCCAACAATAACCTCCGACGGCAGATCCTGTGCACGATGCCACGTCCGATGGAATAGCTGAGGTAATGGATTTCCTTTTTTTTTTCCATCCGAAATTGAAGAAGCGTTACATCATTCGACGATATTTCTTCTCTTACGGTCAACAACTTGCACGGACGAAGGGGATTTTCTTTCACTAGCACGGGGACCCGCTCTCCGCACAGACGCCACCTCCCCGTGCGGTGCTGCTGTAGAGCCAGCGTCGACTCGGCCAGCCAACTGCACGGAGACGGCACCGCACATGCTGATCCAGGTCGGCATCCACATACGCCTGTGTTCTGCTTATCTTGCCTCTATCGCTCATGTTTTCTCTCTTTGATTATTGCAGTCCATTGACATGCAGAGCTTGAGAGTGCAGAGGATTTATGGATTCTCAGGAAAAGATCGATTGTTACCGGTACCTGTGAGTTGGAATTTGTTGATGCGATTTGTGCTATGGGTAGTACAATCAAAGGTTGTGAGCTTGGATTTGTTCATTTACATTTCTTCAGATGTTTAGTTAGCCTGACATATCTGATGATGCATGTCATACTCAGTTACTGTGCTGCTTTGCAGGCTGCATTCATAGTTGTACGACATGCCCATAATTATTTTCCTTCAAACTTTGTTCTCTCAGCACACACCATTACATGACCTGATTATTTTCGGAAATCCGATTCCATAGTGTATTGCCGTTGTTTAGCATGTATATCAACTGAAATCTACACACATTGTTACTGTTCTGCACCAGCTTAGGAACATGACATTGGGGCCTAATAATGCATCTCTGGAACCATACGATGTCTCAGCTCTTAAATTATCATGGGATATTAAAACAAAGGTTTGTTTCTTCTCGATTCTCAATTTCCCAACGGTATACACAATTGTTAACGAAGGCCTACATGTTTTATCAGCTCACTTTTTTTTTCCTATCAGCCCCATGCTCTGCAAAATTGTATTGATTCTGCCATTTTACATTGCCTTAATGGCATGCTCAATGCTCAGTGGCCAGCCAATGCCACTTTCATACTCAACAAGCTGTGCGAAAGATGGCTTAAACTACCGCCCTATTGGTTGCAGGAAAGGATGCCTCAATTTAAACTGCTGCCAATTTAGTTTCTTCCTTATAAGATGATCTTTTTCCTGTTTGCGCTCCCTATAGTACCTTCCGTTCAGGAACACTCTGATTACCAGTAAATAGTTCAGTTCACTTTCTTATGTCAATCCTGAAAATTGGTTTTTTCCCTCTAACCCGAGTTACTTATCTTTGTAGGTCGCAACTGTATGACATTGCCAGTTGTTTCTGTGAATGATCTCCCTACTTCTATACTCAATGGTAAGCCTCAAGCTGTGAACTTACCTATGGTCTCTTTTCCAGATGATGAATAGAGGACTAGCCTTTGCATATATAGGTTCATAATACACACACTGGTCAACAAGTAAAACAAATGTTCCTGGAGTACTAATACTATTATACCGACTGTTCTTAGTATATGGAGCCAGTTAAATTAACTTTCCCTCTCTCTTTGTGCTTTTAACTGCTGCTAAGTGTGGATATGTTCCAAAAAAATAACCTCCTCATGCAACTCATACGAGCATATTGTAACAATATTATATCCTAGATCTGAGAGCCCTAATCAGTATCATCAGATCACTTTAGGTAGCTATACTGGTATGCCAATGACAATACCGATGAGACATAGGTGCATAGTGTCTCCATAAAAATAAATTATGAACATGAAACTGACATTGTGTACCTAAGAAATGATCGAAGCATTTTTTAACCAGGTAGCAGCCAAATCGGGTATCTGCAATTGAGGACAATTATGACCTCACTGCAGAAATGTTGCTGATCTCACGGCGACAGTATAAGGGGCAGGGACTCACCACAAACGGCATTCATTTAGATTATGTATGGGATAAATGACCATGATCCTGTCACAGTGTCTCCGTACTTTTATGCAGCATGTGTAGATGTCTTCAGATTGTAGCCTCATTGGAGAAACATTAATGCATAGATGGTATGACAAAGAAGCAAAGTATGTGGAGGGCCTTTCCAAAAAACGAAATAAGCTGTTTGTTCTGATGCTCCTTTTAGACAATAATGATGAGTAAATATGTCGATTCTTCCCACATTACCAGTAATTTGAGCCTAGCACCCGCGGCATTTGCCGCGGGGTTCTGACTAGTAACAGACATGTGTATGTAAGCTAGCCTTCCCATGATTTTTACTAAATAAATTAATTCAGTTTTTCACCTCAACATACATGGGCATGTAGAGCCCCCAAAGCAAACGGTGGCACCAAAGTCTAAAAACAGGCAAAGGACTGATATAGATCTAGCCAATCCTATTTCATACCAACATCTAAAAATAGGCATAGCAAACTATTTAGATAGATCCTGCACATGTCAGTACAATGCAACCTTGGCCATCGCAGCCCATAGGGTCCTATGTAGTCATATTCAAATATTACATGTTATAATCAGAATTTTGTTAATACCAAACGTTTTAGTCAAGCTTGGAGTATTAATCCAAACGAGCATTAGAAGTGCTACAACAGGTTCATGAATCTAAAAAGGAAAGAAGCAGCAATGTACACATTTTGCAGCTATGAAGTTACAACAAACATTTACCTCATTAAGCATAGTAGAGTCACGATGCTAAACGTCAAATGCTGAGCAGCAGCTGATCTGAGCACACAGACAATATAATGGTACATACAGACGCAGGGAGTCATGATGCTACGTTGTCATGCTCTCTTGTGTCTTTGTTGAATCAGCAGACATTTCTGTATCAACGCCATCACACCATAGGATCATGTTGGACCATGCATCTAGAAAAACAGTAAATAATAAACAGGTATAAAAATAAGAAATCAAAGTTATGCTTTGAAAACCGTGTCGCTGTCCAAAACGACTTCTTTTAGCAACCTGGAGGGAAAAACTATGGGCATTGGTGCTGCAGCCAAGGCATTCGCAATAATTACAATGCTTGATATGGAAAATAAGAATGGCTGGTAGATGGAAAAGTAGAACACAATTTTTTTTTCAGAGCAACAGTGAAGAAGAAAATAAATTGGATGCCAGAGGATAAGATAAGTATAACACTATGCAAGCACACTTCTAGTCCTGCTCTTTCCGTTGAAGCTCAGTACAATGAACTCAAGCTTAGCCTGAACCATTTTCACATGCACATTATTATGAGTTTTTTTTATGCCATATAATATGATGATTCTTTGTGCCATATAATATGGTGATTCTCAAGCAGACAGAACACATTGATTCAACAGGCATCAAAAGAGACCTTGTTCTGAGACACAAAGTAATACCTGTAGAAGTGTAAAGAGGAAGAAACTTTAGTTGGCGAATCTTGTCGACTTGCATCTTGGACTCCATGACTGCCTCTCTGTGTCTGTGATGGGACGTTCTGAACCCTGATGATGATTAGAGGGAAATTAACAGCCACCAATTGGCACCCAAGAGAGGAGAACGAAGCAGGCAACGGGAGCGGATCTAAGTAGCAGAAATGGGGAAGGGAAGCTTACCGGCACCACTCGCAAAGACCATGCCGTCTTGAGAAGAGGTGGGCAACCATAGTGTGTTGGCAGGGTCCAAGCGGGAACCTCGTCCATGGATGCATTGAGGAAGGTGGACATGCCTCCTCCATGGATCGACCAACAAGGGCAGAGTCGGGGCCGTCACCTCACCGAGGATGCCTTTAAGCAAGGGGGCATGGGCAGAAGCAGATTATCAGCCTAGGACAGCAGATCCAGAGCTCGCGGGGAGGGGGAGGGGGAGGGACTCTTGCATACAGCGGTGCTGGTAGACATCCCGATCTGCTCCCGTCATGACAGGATCTACGATTTTCGAGGCCGGATCTTAGACAAAATGCTCGTGGGAGGAGGTGGCTGCTCCATTTGGGACGCGACCGGAGATCTGGATGAGGCCGAATATCCTGGATGCCGGTTGGGGGTGGACGGAGGGGAACCTTGGGGAAGGAGTGGCAGATGGAGGATCTCCCTCTTGCCCCTCTGCCGGAGGCCAAGAACGTCGGCGGCAGGAGATCCAAGCGGTGATGACAGCGTCGGTGGTCGAGGGTATGCCGGCATGGAGGCGGCGCGTGGAGGAGGGGCCGGAGAGTTCTTCCCAGGGTCTTGTTCGCCCTCGTGCCACAGAGGCCATGCGGCTTCCATGCCTAAGCGATGGCTGTGTGAACGCTGCGCAGCGACGGGTGGAGGTGCGGCGACGGCAGGGAGAGGAGAGAGGGATTGAGACATCGGGTTAGGGTTGCGGGGTGGGAGCGGAAAGGTTTGGACTGCGGGTTGATTCTGAAAACTTGAAGGGCTTTTTTGCAAAATAGTCGGAGACAGGTGTCGGCACGCGAAGAAGCCACCAATGCTCCGATTGCTCCTAGGCAAGTGGGTTTTAATCAACCCTGATAAGGAAAAAAATGATTACCCGATAGATAGATGGTTCATCCTTGAATTTGGTGAGCCTGATGGGCGATCTGATCCTAGCGAAGACCTGGGCTATGATGTCACTGATCTCAGACAGTTCTCTGGCCGCATCGGATGTCGAGCCTGATCCGTTCACCAAAAGCACTAATGTGTGCCGGCGTTTGGACGCCTGATGTGTCTTGGCAGAGCCTAGCCCGTTTGTAGGTGGACTGCATCATGGATCTGGATGTACGCCGTGGTGCACTTCATAAACGCAGCATGCTTTCGCTGGTAGAAGTCTCGAAGCTCCAATAGCAGCATATAGCTGAGATCTAAAACTGTTTTTTCTCGAACGTATTATTATATTAGGTAGAAGAGTTTAGACAAACATACAACGCGCTTCTGAGAGCACCGAAGGAGGTCAATGTAACACAACCGTAGCTGGACCATCATAACTGAAGATCACTAGGTAGATATTACATAAAAAAGAACAACCAATACTTATGCGACGGCGTGACCTAGGAGGTGGCCTTGCGTCTTCTCAGCCGAATAGCCGGAAAAGAGCTCGTCCAGCGCTTCGGCATTGTCCGCCATCAGCTCGCCGCCGAAGAGCTTGTCATACGCCGCCAGCCCCGACGTGGATGGCGCTGATTGAGACCCTTGATGAAGCTCATACGCTGCATGATCAGCACTTCCCCACGCTTGGAAGCGGGTACTCGAGAGAGGGGCTGAGCCGCCAACCGCCTGCTCCGCCACGATCTAAAACTGTTGCTGGTCCCTGGGTGGCCACAGCTTCTACGTAGATCTTGCCCGCGTCCAGTTCAGCAGGTGGTACTGCACCGGTTGTTTCAGTGATTTAGCTAGCTCAGGTATAGTAAACACGGATACATGAGAAATCATTAGAAGCGAAGGCAAGCTCACCTTGTCTGAAGTTTTCGTCTCACTCCGTTAAGAACTCCCAATGCATACTTTCGGAGCGGCGCCGGCTGGGTTGCAAGATTGTCGAGGTAAGGCTTTGCCGCCGGCGCCACAATTGCTGTGTTGGAATCCATAGTGTCAGCCCGTGAACTCATTAAGCAATTTGCCGCAGATATTTACAAACTGAACCCAAACAATTTAATAGTCACATTGTCATTGATAATAAAGAATGTTTAGCACGTATAGCATTAGTTAGCAGACATTTTGTTTTCGTTTCTAAATCGATGGGAAAAACCAAAATGTATGGTAGCTTAACTGAGAATCTATGGAAAATTAACAGACAATAACACTTATATAGATTGTGCCTAGGTTCGAGAGATGTGGGCTGGGCTGCTCAGTAAATTCGGCGAATATATAATAATACTTATATAATTTTTTACCCTGCGTGACAAATGGGGACCCACTGATTGAAGGACATTCGTTTATTTTTTACTTGATAGATTCCATAGCTAATCAGACGGGTGAACCATTGTAGTAGAAATTTTGACTTCTAGGACGAATTGTTTTCGTCACTGAAGGGACCAAATTCGTTATAATTTCAGTTCTACGACGAATTTATGACGAAAACTGGGTTGTCACAGAAGCCGTGTCACAGTTTCAATTCTATGACGATTTGGTGATGTTCTACGACGAGAATAGCTCGTCATAGAGCTGCTTTTGGCCAGCGTGGCAGGGGACGGCCACGCTGGTGGTTTCTTTCCGTTGGAGATGCTTTCCACGTGTACCTGCTATAGCCGGTTCCATTAGAGATGGTTCGGGTACGTGTCACCTTGTTATTAGATAATGTGGTCATCTCTGGTTCTTGCACGTTTCAGGTTCTTACTGAACCACGTGTCGGGTTCCTGTTCTTGCACATGTCAGTTTTCTATTGCGGTTGGGTCACGTGTCGCTTCTTAATTGATCACGTGTCGTATTTTTATTGGTCCACGTGACTGTTTCTTATTCGACCACGTGTCACGGTACTATCCGTCCACGTTTCATTTTTTAATTCGGCCACGTGGCTTGACGTCTTCGTTTCACGTGTCGGAGTTTTATTAGGCCACGTGTCGAGCCATGGCTATTTCACGTGTCACGCAGCGGTTCGTTCACGCGTCGCATTTTTAGTTAATCACGTGGCCTGCCCAGGTTCTACCACGTGTAGTCCAATCAATTCGTCATAGAAGTAATCTAAGATCGTCACCGGCTCACTGCATCGCACATTGACTATATAATTATTTGACGATTTCTACGTAATTATTCACCATGACAATCAAATACAACAAATTACTATTTACACATCAGTAGCAACCCGCTAACAGTTTCACCACAACAAATTACTATTTACACATCAGCAGCAACCCGCTTACAATTTTACCACATCAAACCAGCACACAAGTACACACATCAAACTACAAATGTTCACTGCATCAAGACAACAGATCGATTTGACAACTAAGAGTTACCAGAAGAAGAGCTGAAGCACATGATATTCTCCTGTAGCTTACTGTACTCCTCCTGTTGCTGTATCTTGAACTCCTCAAACTCCCTTTCAGTCTTGGCTATCTTTCTCTTCAGTTCATCCACTTGTTCGACGAGGTTAGTGGAAGTTTTCTGTTTAGTAACAAGCTATTCCCGAAGCATTCTCTCCGCCGATGTTTCAGTTCTTGTCAGGATACCAGCATTCTTCAAAAAAATAAGTGTTGCCGCTGACTTAGGAGTGGACCTGGCCATGGGAGAGGCAAAGGACCTTGGGAACAGCATCAACACTTGTCATTGGTTCGTGCCCATCAGCAACAGGTTCTACTCGCATAGTTTTCATAGCTTCCTATGAAATTCAAGCAGTAAATATTAGGTTACAGATAATGGAAGAGGACTTTAACGGAAAACCCAAGAGATTAGTTCATAACAAGTAACGCAGGTTTCATATTGATATGGATTACATAAGCACAACACACAGATACTGATATGGATTACATACTATGAAATTCAAGCAGTAAACAATATGTTACAGATATGGATTACATAAGCACAATGCACAGGTATTGCAACTTCAAAATTAAACGATGATACCAAATTTAGGGCCCCTTTGGCTCATAGGATTTCCAAAGAAAAAAATGTAGGAATCAGTAATCCTGTGAAATCAACATCGTAGAGGCCTTGTGTTCAATGGAAGAAATAGGGGAAGGAAAACCATAGGAAAGTTTCCTATCCTTTAACTTTTATAGGAAAAATAAAGGGAAAAACATCCTGTTAAACCTCATTGTATTGGTTTCCTATGCTTTTTCTGTACAAAACCAAACACCCATTCTAACAAAATTTCTCTATTTTTCACATGCATTCCAATCATATTCCTATATTTTTTTCTTCTATTCCTATGTTTTTTCGACCCTGCGTTCCAAAGGGGGACTTAGGCTGCTGCCACTATTGCTTCTATTTACACTGTACAGGAGTTTCTGTTTATACATAGGCTAGAGTAACAATAAAACACAACCATCACTTACAAATGATTGCGCTGTACAGCATAGGAGTGAGATCCTGTAGCCTGGTGGCGCTTAACGTTTGCACGGTTTTGCTTGTTCTTCTCAGATCCATGAGTCAACTCTCCAGGTCGTGTAGACTTCACTCTCTTGGACTGCCTTCCTCTAGGACTGATATTAGTGCTGCCTTTTGTCCTGCTGGCGGAGCCTCCTCTACGGCTTCTTTAAACCGTACGCTGAAATTAGAGAAAAAATATTTAAGCAGGAAGCATGTACAAATTGCATTGCTATCTAGACAGCAAAGCGTTGCATTGCTATCTCCCCCCTCCCACCACCCACCCACCCGCGGAACTCAATACAAGGTAGAACAAGCACCTCAACTACAAGAGCCACCGGCTCATCTTGTAAATCTTAATATGTTTCATCAGTATCACCAAATCCCTCAACAACTACCCCTGGTTCTTCCATCTTCCTATGATTCTTTGTGACTTGTGGCTGTCGCTCTCGTTCAAAAGCAGTTAGTGGCAGTCCATCTAGATTACAAAGGTATTTATTAACTAAAGCTTCTAGCGAATGTCAACATAACAGAAAGCAAGAGTATGCAAATAAGCGCCTAACTGGTAACTAGAGCTTATACAGAAGTCATTAATCCAATAAAGCACATGTCAGCTACACTCAACTATAGAAAATATGCAACCCCATCGCTATCTACATATCCCAGGTTGAACCACTACAATACAACACATAATAAAAGAAATTTGTGTACCTCTTCCTCTGCGTACCTTGGCTATGCTTCATCATTGGCACAACCGTCTTGTCATCGTGGTCGTGGAACTGGTGTGGCCGACATCGACGAAGGGGTACCAGAACCAGACCTGACAGCTCGTGAGCGGAGCTGAAGTAGGGGAACCGGATCTGGCCTATACCGTCGTCGAGGCGGTCTTTCAGCCGTCAGCTAACCTGCTGTTGATGAATCGAAGGGGATCTGGCTCTGGCTAGGGTTTGGATTCGGCAGCTCGTGACCGGAGCCGAAGTAGGGGAACCGGATCTGGCCTATACCATCGTCGAGGGGTCCTTCCGCCGTCAGCTGACATGCTGTCGATGAATCGAAGGGGATTTGGCTCTGGCTAGGTTCGAAAAGCTATGAGAGAGGTTTGAGGCTCGAGAGTGCAGATTGATGAGTCGAGCTCTGTGCTGATGGCGCCTAGGGTCCGGAGAGGGATGGCATAGGCGGCGGCTGGTGAGTGGACAGGAAGGCCATGGGGCTAGGATTTGGAGTGGGAGGAGAGACTGTGGCGGCTAGAGGATGGAGATGGAGGCGGAGTACGGCGACTCCTTGCGCTTTTATGTGGCCATCACAGTACTACAAATGCCCTTGTCTAAAATCAATGGCATGGTAAACCTAATTTCCGCACGGAGGGCAAAAGTGAGACATCTAATTTTTGGAGCGGGTTGGCAGCACTGCTGGCACAGTGTGAAAATTTCGCCGAAAATCAAATTTTCACGCGGGCCCACCAACACTGCAATATGGAATCCCGACAAATGGACAAAAGAAACTCAAAAACTAGCTCCTTTGGAACGGAGGAGAAATAGGAATTTTGAAGCATCCAAATCCTATATAGGAAAAAAACCTATGAAGCACGTTGGATCGGCAGATCCGGCGGGAACCCTGGCTCCACCGTACGCATGTCCGCCTCTGAACAGAGGTGGGCGGCGGCTAGGGCTAACGCAGCGCCATGGCGAACGCCCTGTGTCACTACCTCCCGGATCCATGACGGTAGAGCATGGACGCGCTCAAGGAAGTTCGGCCCACCGGCAGCACGGACGCGGCGTTCAGCTGCTCCATGACGGCTGAAACAGTAAGAACCAAGCAAACCCTACAAATTAAGTAAGATGCGGTGCCACACAAAATAAGAAGATATGGTAAAGACAATGCCTTACCAGCGAGCTGCGCCTGCGCTAACCTGCTGCGTCTTCAGCTGTGTCCGTCTCCCTATCGGTTGCGGCGGGTGACATCTCCACAGCGGAGAGGCACGACCGTAGCCGCTCCGCCTCTAGGTTCTCCGCGTAGAGAGCCTGCCTGGTCACGTTCAAGTACTGCAACATCATCTCCTCCCTTGGACGCTTCTCTGCCGCCATGGTTCAAGCTTGAAGAACAAGGTGCTAGGGAGGAGGCGGCGAGCAGGAAAGGTGAGTTCGCAAGGTTAAAAGGCAACTGATGTACTGACTCCCCTGTTTTTCCTCTGTTTTTATAGCAGGGGACGCGCATGGCTAATGGATCCAGCATATGCCGGTGAGCATCTCCAAGAGATTTTGTAAAATCACGCGGGATGGGGCTCATGCATGCGCGGGGAATCCAGTGCGTGGGGTAGGAAGGTCAAGCATGAAAGCATCTAGGCCCCGAGAGTTGGTTTCGGCAATTGATGACAACGCATTATTACCATGACTAACGTGTGTTTTGTAGAAACTTTGGTAAGTTAGGTCATAGGGTTGATAACTGCTTTGGGCACTATGGTATTCATGCCCCTTAATGGAAATCATTTCGGTTTTCAAAGGATTGACAACAAGATTAAAGACGGTTAGTTCCGGATGTCAAGGTGTTGAGTTACATTCGGAATAGTTGTTAGGATCTTCACTTTTTCCTTTGGCCATACTATAAAGGGGGGCATGAGCGAGTAGCTTGACCTAGGTGAGTCTTTTGTTTAGGTGTGGTGCACACTTGTCAAACTTAGCACTAGGTAGCTCAAGAATAGCTCAAAGTTCAGTTAGAAGCAACTTGGTTCAAGTTGCGTCACGTTTCAGAGTCGTTAGAGATGTTTTTCCTTGACCGGACGCGGTGTCTGTCATGACCGAACACGTCCGGTCAGTACTAACAGATACTGTGTTTCAGCGCTGTTAACCGGACGTGGTCCTTGCGAGGATCGGACGCGGTGTTGTTGATGCAAAAGTGGATCTGCAAACACAAAGGGCTAATACCCAAAATCGATATCCAAAGCGTGCCAGTCGATTTGACCTGTTAATCGACAAGGATGAAGATACGAGCACTTTGGTCCTGACAACAGCGATACGCCCGGAAGTTACGGCCAAGAGGTACTCACACGGAACTCGAGGATCATCGAAGATTGCACTGGAGCAATGCAACTCGCCGAATCGATGAGAACTCGTAAAAAGGAAAAAGTATATAAATTGACGAAGTTGCCGAAAAGTAAATAGATGTAAATAAGAGTAAAAGCTGGTTTTTTTATATTGATTGATTGGTTATTACATTGCCCTTCACTCTATATTTATATCCTGATCTACAGAAACGTAACCAAATACGACTAGGACACTAAATCTAAACCTAAGGAAACACATGACTCTGATACAACTCAGACTCTAATAAACATAGAAAAGGAAATTAATTCCTATCTTACTCCCTAGTCCGCCTCAACTACGATGGTATTCTCATCGACCTTCCCATCGGCACACTCCCTGTTTCATCGGCAGTAGCCTTCAAGTCTTTTTCATTGGCACACTCCCTGTTTCATCGGCAGCAGCCTTTAAGTCTTCTTTCATCGGCATCGGCAATAATACCCTTAACCTTATCGGCAACACTTCAATTTGAATCAACTTCTCCATACACCGCCACCACTCATAGGCAGCCTTCTTTACAAGCTCATTTTCATCGGCTATCAACCTACACAGTAATTTTTCCTCTGCTGATTAGCCCCTTCTGACCATCTTGACACGTGCCAAAAAACGATGTCAACACATGCCCCCAATTTTGGAGTATAAGATACTGATGCTCCAAAATTTACTCCAGATAATGCTTGCTGTTACCTATTTTTCTCAACCCATTCTCCAAGCATAACATAATCTGTTACCGAATTTAATCAAATCTAGCTCTGATTCATGCATCTCAGTAAATATCGCATAATTTCCAACTATTCTTGCCCCAATTATGTTTGAGATACCAAAATAACAACCCATCGGTAAGATCTTATCATAACAACACCACCATTTTAGAACTGAAATATCCTGTACCAAGATCTCTTCCAAGTCATGATTACTTGCCATCAAATCTTCTATACAATCCCTTGATTGTCGTGCGAACAGTTACCATATCCATCTGAACCACCTCGATCCACACGCGCGCGGCAAAGAGATAAGTCAAGAATACCCCTACTCCAAGCGGCCTATAAATAGATTTCTCTGGATCGCTCGTCTTCTACCCTCAAACTTTGACCTTTGGCATTCTCTCTCCGGCGGCAACCCTAACGAACAACCGCGCGTCCTCAACCCACCAGAGCTCCTTCCAGCGTCAACTTCAAGTCCCCAGCTTGTGCCCTCATCCTTCTCAGAGCAATGGCGATCAACTTCAACGTTCCCGCGGTTCGTTCTTCTTCTATTACTTTTACCTTGATCCCTTTGGTCTTTGCGAGTTCTTACAGTTGGTAATTTTTTCTTCTTTTTCCATTCTTTTGATCTCCCAAACTCAGGAACTACACAACAAATTGGTTATTCTAACCAACCAACCACCCCTCCAATGCCTAGGTCCAATGGGCGACCCAGATCCAACTGACTTGATCAATGCAGAAGCTAATAGAATTCCCTTCAAAGCTCAAAATTTTTCTTTGAATCTATGGAAAGATACATTCTGATCTTGGCCCAAACCCACCAAAGGGTGGAAAGACTAGTACTTGAGGGTTAACAGGTCGATGCAGGTGTACTGGGCAGAGCGGAAGATAGACCAGTGTATTAGGCTATCTATTGCCGATATGCAAAAGAATGAATCCATGATGATAGCCGTCGCTCACTTCTGGTCAGACACCACAAATACTTTTATGTTTGGCCATGGTCCATCCGCCCCTACTCTTGCCGATGTATACATGCTCACTGGCTTAGACATCTCGACTGTTGATGAAGCTTCCATCTATGGTAGGAAAGCTAAATATAGAGTGAACACACGCAACATCGGCGGTTGGACAGGATACATCCAGGAATACCAAAGGACTGGTACTGTCAACCAGAGGGAACACGCCATATTCTTGAATATGTGGCTGGAGAAATTTATCTTCTGTGGCCGATCGGTAGGACCAACCAACGCCTTCCTTCCTACAGCCGAACTCTTGGCCAACGGTGTTAGGTTCCCGCTCGGCCGATACCTTATGAGCTCCACCTACCACCTCCTCCACCAAGTATCCCAGAAGCTTTTACTTGGTGAACCCATCGGCAATTTAGGAGGCCCATGGTGGTTCATCAATATGTGGCTAAATGCCCATATGTATAAACGTCTGCAGTGGGATTTCTTCGCCCAAGAATTCCCACGAGAAATCGCCGAAGATTATGTTCTTGGAGATGAGGAATTGGCAACACGCCCCCTCTCAACTTTGGTGAAGCTATAATTGTCCTCCCTGGAACAGAGGCTAATGAAGATCAAATCGGCAGATTTTTCTAGAACTTCTACAATGGTCTTTGTAACGGAACCGTCCAAATTATAAGAGCACAAGTACAAAAACAATCACCGAAGTGATCAAATTCTCGCACTTGAGCCCATATAACTCCGGTAGCCCAATGAAATCGCGAGAGATTTCAAACCAACCAACATACAAGCCAAGATCGTAGTGATTCAACATAACAAGTCACATGTTACAACCATTTTCTAAGTAGTTTAATATACATCGGAGTTCAACATAGTTGTTACAACTTAAGTTCAAAAGTAGCGGAAGCAAAGTAATTTGAAACTAACAACACTCTTATTTCAAATACATGCCAGTATGAAGGTCGATCTCCAACAAAAGCATTAGAGAGAAGATAACTCAGAAAGATCATGCCCGTGATCACACTCCGCCTCTACGGCAGGAGCCAACCAACTCTTGCAGTCGCCATGATACATCATGACCTACAACAAGTGGGGATAAAACCCTGAGTACAAGAAGGTACTCAGCTAGACTTACCCGTCAGAAACCAGAAATAAAGTGACACCAAGGATCATGCAAGGCTGATATAAAGTGGGCTAGCTTGACATCATTTTGCATAAAAGCTTATTATGGATAAGTAATCATTAATGCTTAAGCATCAAGTTAATTATCATTAACCTGTCCTCTATATTAGAACCTGTACTAGAGCACTCACTTTATTAGAAGCAAACAATATTAACCATAGCAGGTATAAATTGAGGCAACCTTTCCATCGTTATCCAATTAACCATCCGTTCAATTTAATGGAATCTACGTTGCCGCTGCTCAAGTCAAGTGCTCACTAACCGGGAGCGACGGCGATTCGAATCGAATTCCTATCCAGCTGGAGGGGTATTTCTAACACTCACCGTGCAGACCCCTGCCAGGGTCGCACAGGCCACCTTTTCATATGATTCAGGAATCGCGGGTCCGAATGATGTCGCGACCCCAAGGGCGACACTCTGCCAAGTGATAGGGACTCTAACCCCCCCTTGGTCTCACGCCAATGTCCCCAAGCACATCCTTTCTCTCCTCCAAGAAGTAACCTACCATTCGATTCCTGGCCTGAACCACATTACTCGGCTTCGCGGTCGGAACGACTTATCCGGCCAACTAAGTGTTAGACTACGTTCAACATGACTCAAGGACGTACAGCGAATCGGTCCTTAAATGACTTAGACGGGGATAGATCCACACCCAAGACCTCCATGCCTTGTTGCTTCACTATCGTCATCCCGCCCGGTCTCATTTCATTTTATTAACACATGGTTCCATTCCACGATAGCAATATAGCCAACCGTGCCATATATGAATATCCCTACATCTCGCAGGTGACAGGAAATCACCTGACTTCTACCGCTTAAAGCAGGGCTAAGCATCTACTCGATCCTAGTCTATGTAGGATTCAGGGATTCATATATCTAGACAAGGAATGATATAATGCAGCAAGGGTTTCCAACCAACTCCTATCACTTAACGCAACAATACTTATAACATATATATAATTAATTGCTTTGAAGATAGGAGGCTTATAATGCTCCGGGGCTTGCCTGGGATCTGACTCAAGTTAGAGTATGTAAGAAGAAACTCGCTTGGCGAGCATTCCCTCCATCTAACACTTGTTCGGTCTTTCTAGCTTCGGGATAGATCCACCAATTCCATCTTCGGTTTGACTCCACATCAGGTCCTTCACGTGCTTTAGCTAGCATACCTAAATGAGGTGCAATAATGCATGTGTAAGAATGCATAGAAGTGAAATAAACAAAGTAATCCAACAAGCATACCATAGTTCACATAAACATCTAGAGCTACTTAACTCAATCCTTATTAGGGCATAACATAGAAGATTGCAAGTACATCACTAAAGACACAAGTCTTATAAGATCTTAGGGTACCACCCAGGTATCATCAAACCCAAGCATGACAAAGTTAATCAAAGTACTAGACTAAAAATTGCTACCTTCTGGACATCAGACCAACAGCTAAGTAATTTAATCATAACTGGAGATCTACAACTCCAAATGACTTGCAAGAAGACATTATGGAAAGCTTATGAAATTTTCCACATTTCATTTATAAACATCTAAACCTGATTCTAACATTTACAAGGTCGAAATACAGAAGGTACAGAATATGTCCTGGAAGGACAGAGAGCAACATACATCTGAACCCAACTTAGAACAGCTGTAGTTTCTAAACCATATGGCCAAATGCCACCAAAATTTAACAGCAGCTAGATCATGAAATTCACAACAACTTTGTTATAGCACACAAGACATGAAAACATCATTTGCATAGGGTAATTAACAATATTCTCAAATCTGTTCAGAAACCTCATTTGCAAGAAATAATTATTAACTTATGTTGTAAACATATAATTGAATAAAACCAACTTTACCAACATTTCATACATGACTAATGAACACCAGAAAATATAGTGTCAAATGCTAAATAAATTCTTTTAATACAGTTTCTTAATTTATTTAGATAATTAGGTGGAATTATGACCAAATCATAAGGATGCTCCATAAATTCTACCAAAATTACAGGGGTCTACAAATGCTCTCAAAAGTCTACTGTACAAATTTCAAGCCATTTAGATAAGTACATCAACCTCTATGAAAAAGACAATCAGCTATTGAAATAAATCATGTGAGAACAGGTAAAACCTAAAACTCAATATTTTCTATGAATACATGGCCATAGAATGAACCAAAATCATAGAGCAACATCATAATAAGGTGATGGGACAACATTTTCTATTTTATCATTTATATATTATTTATAAGCTATTTATCAAGCCCTAAACAAGTTAAATCAATAACTAGATCATCCAATAAGTAGTGACCAATAATTTTATACCACAGTACATACATATCATGACGAGACTACCATAAAAATTTCACATCAATTGGAGCAACACAACTCAAGATATAAAATAACAAGTAATGTCATGTAGTTTTCCTTATTTATCAAGGTCAAATCACAATCTTAAGAAAACAGTAAACATCTAGGGTGTTTAATATTTTTCCTAGCAAGAGCAAGTCATCACAAAATTAACAAAACAAGAATCACTACTTTTGGAGTTCTAAAACTCTAGATATGGCTCTGCTCAAGTTGGTAAGCATTTTTGGAGCATTTTTAAGGATTAAATAAAGACATCAGAAAATATCTACAAACATGTAACATATTATGACTCCACTGCATAGATCTTTTCCCCAAGGTTTCCAAAAAGTCCACTTTTGCTATTTTTGGAATTACCTAGCAAGAGATATGCATTTTAGAAGATTTATATAATTTCTGAAATTCAAAAACGCAATTAACTACCTAACCCTAGATATGCTAGGTGCACCCGAAAACACACCCAAGCGACCACCTTCTTAAACCGACAAGTGGGACCCCTGGTTGAGCCGGGCCCGCCTGTCATATGAGAGAGGGTCACAGGGGGGAAACATGCGCCGGTCGTCTTCTTCCTCCGGCGCCAAGCAGGGAGGCGGTCGTTCCACGCGGCTCCGGCGAGGGGGGTCGCCGACGGCGGCGGATGAGGGCGACATGAGCACTAGCGCGCCTCGCCGCACCCGAGGAGGGCCGAATCCCGGCCGGAGATGCACTGTGACCTCCCGGCCGCGTGCACAGCATCACGACAGGTCCCGGCTCCGGTGACCACGCGATACGGCGGCGAGGAGAGACCAAGAAGAAGTGCTTCGAGTTCAGCGTCATAGGGTGGAGCTGTTGGTGGTGCTCGTGGAGATTGAGGAGGCGCGGAACAGCAGAGCGCAGTGGTGGCTGGAGCTCGGCCATGGCGGCCATGGCGGTCCGGCTCAGGCAGCGGCACTCCGGTTGCGAGCAAGGCTTCCGAGGCGCGCGCACGAGAGGGAGGAGGGGTTGGCGAAGACGTTGGCGCACGCAGCTGCGGCCATGGTGGCTCGACGCGCCAGGAACGGCAGTGGCTGCTCAGAGCTTCGCTCGGTGGCTCCTATGGCGGTGCTCGCCGTGCCCGTGTGCACACGAGGAATGGATGCCCGAGAGTGGGAAGGAATGGGGAACGCTGAGGCCATCACGGGCGCTAAAACCAGCATAGGGAGGAGATCAGGGCGCGTGGAGGCAAGGCAGGAGCTCCGCCCGTGCATGGCCTCCACGTCCTGGCCACGCGTCGTTCACTAGAGCCCGACGTCGAGCACGTGGTGTGCGTGAAACCGTCTGACTTGGAGGCAATGGTTGGGCTGGCTATGGGCCAAACTGGGCTATGGACCAATTATCAAAGTTGTTCTCCTTAGTATACTCTACAATTTTTATTTAAGCACCAAAGTCATAAGACCTACAGATTAGGAGATAATCAGTCCCCAAATCACCAGTGTCAACACGTTAAACTAGGGCTCGGTTTCGGGATTTTGCAATGCCAAACTTGGTCAAATTGATTCCAAATTTTTACATGTTGTCCTCCATTGAATTGTTTCCAACTTTTGTTAAGGGGTCAAACCAAGTTACTGAACAAAATCTCGAGAACGCGGAATGTCAATGTCGAAGACACTGAAAACGGGGTTTTAAAATTGTTAAGTGTTGGAAACAGTCCCAATTCTGACTTGTGGGCCCTGTTTAAGCATGTTACACACATTTTCATGACTTGACTCTTAAACAAAGTTTGTTCCTTATAAAAATCTCTACGACTTTGTCAAAGGGTGCACAGTAATGCAAAGCTTCTAGGTCGCACTTTTGAAACGGTCAAACAAAAGTGTTCCCGGGTCCATACATGGTCAACCATCACTTAGAAGCACATTTAGGCAAAATGATCAACATGAACATTGTTCCATTAAGTGCCCTAAGTGTAGTTAAGGTGTTGTAGAGGCCAAACATACCCACCATGCATAGGTTGCACAAAAGTGTAGGCCTCACATGCCTTGAAACATAGAACTCAAGTGAAATGCTATAGTCATTTCATGTGGTTGTTTCAAGATACATGCTACACATGTTCCACTAGGTTGTTCCACATGTGTCCAAGATGTGTTGCACATGTTGCATTGTATGTTGCACAAACACTAGTTCCCATGGGATGTAAGGCAGGTTTTAGTTATAATCCAAACAAGCCTATAACTTATCATTTCATGTGACTTTTTGATTCCAAACTTCATGAAACTTTTCCAGGGATCAATATAGATAGGTACCAAGGTGAGACACATGAAGATATGGCAATAACACCATCCAAACATATATCTTTGAAAATGGCCTATATGTAAAGCAATGGTGCAGCATCCAACTTTAAGTTAGGCTCATCTCCATAGGTTGACATTGACATTGTCATTTCCACTTAATCTATCATGTTTGAGCTCAAACCCACTGCCTAATTGGTGATAAACACCTGAGGTGTTACAGCCCTCCCCCCTTAAAAGAATCGCGTCCCGATATTCGGAATGAAAGACCTTTTAAGGAAGAGAGACATGTTATCTAGTTCCCAATATCTGCTATAGCATTCAGCTAAAAGCTTCAACATCGGTGAACAATTTGACCAAAGGCACTTTCTGATACTTACTCTTCATGGTAAAATTTGTCTGAAGAATTTCCTTCATTGACTTCCATGAAGCATTGTTACCTTGGGAGGAATCCAAGATAGCACAGTACTGCATTCTCAGTGTACGGAGATCATTTGGTCCATGAGCGAACCACTCACAAGTATCTGATTCTTTAATGAATCACAGCATAGGCCATATGAACTTGACACTAGACCGAAATCCTCAGAAATATACTCGTTGAAATGGCTCTTTGTTCAAACGGTTTGAAAAGCAGTTCTCTACCAAAGTGGCTTGAGCATAACCTTCCAAATGGTAAGATCCTAGATGACAAACAACCCTCAGAGGTTACATGATACTGAGTAACCAATAGACAAGGGCTATGTTGGTCATAAATGTTCAAACATTCATATATCAGCTAATGGAAAGCTACTTACTATTCCATGCGTGCAGTTCTATTTCTCTGATGACAACACTGTATTATCTGAGTCTATTGATGGTCGGTGAATGTGATAGCTGACTCTGTCGGCTTCCTATTTCTGCCAACAGTTATCTAATAAGATTCTTTTATCCAAAGACAACCGTTATCTGAGTTGAATCAGATGCAACCTCTTGGGTAAAAACATGTATAAGGTACCAAAGTATGTCATCATTGGAAAATAATTCCCAAAGAAAGATGTAGCGAGGCCTTAAGGACAACAAAAGTTGTACATATTTACTAAACCGCGGGGAGTAGTCTACCACTGAGCGATTGAGTAATTTTTTTTTGGTGACTTAGTTGTACTGTAAGTTGAGTTGACTTGCAGCATAACAACTTTGTCAGGCCAACATTCACCTGAGGCTTCCTCTTTGGGATCAACAACAACTCTAAGATAGGAAATCTTGTTGTTTGACACTTCTCTAATTGCTTTTGAATATTCCTCAACACTTCGTCCAATAAAGTTATGAACAAACCGTTTGTGGCACCTATGGGCACATGGATGCTAATTGAAAATAGGGCATGCATTTCTCTAATTCTTCACTTTAGTTGATAGAACACTTTGCACTATCTGTGTGATTGTCCAAGATAGAATTGACTTGGTCACAATGGCTCTAGAAAATATAATATCTCTCAAGTTGTTGGCTAGTTGATTAACTTATTGTTGGTTATTGCTCTGTAAGACATAGCCTTCGTAGCTACCAAGGGGTCGTTACCTAGTCAGAGGTTAACGTTCCTATTGGTAACTAATCAGTTGTCTCTCAACACTAAAAAGTTCCAAATCTTCACTCTTGACCACAACAACTGTGGTTGATGCAGAACAGATGGTTGCCATTGAAGTTAGCAAATACGAAGTTATTCTAGAGATGGTTGATTTCGATTGTATGGTCATTATGCACCCAAGATTGCGACTTGGATAGCTCCGGTCATATGCATAATGCGACAATCAATTCTCATCCCACAGATAACTTGTCCAACATTAAGGGTTGTGTGTCCTTTTTATCCAATAGATATGAGATACTTGCTTACTAGATGACGTTCGTTAATACTGGGATAACTACGTAGAGTCACTTGTCTACCACCTATTGCAGTCTGTTAATATTTATGTCGGTGACCTATTCTTCACAGATTTTCCTTTATATAACTTCAAATGGAAGTTCTACTACTTTCGGTCTGAGATATGGGTCTTACGATAAGATATGGGGAGATAACCAAGGAAGAGTTCACCTGAGAATAACACGTTGATATTGTTCTGCAATGGATCATGACTAGAAACTACGATACCAGCGCATGCCGAGCAGCACAACCTTGTGTCGACCGCCCACAGGAGGCTCTCGGTTTCGTCGCGGCACCGTTAGTTGCTACTCATAACACCATTACCGATCACATCACCAATGTGAAATTTCAAGTGACTCATTTTGGGTGGTAAAAACAAGCATTATACAAGGAAAGAATAGCAAGCAAAGGTAGTCATAAGATTTAGAATCAATAGGGAAGCTATTCGCAGATCAAAACGCCTCACAAGAGAACATAGCTCCATTGCCGAAGGCGACTGAGCTGGTGATTTGTGCGTAATTCCTACGCACGACTTGCGTCCATCGAGGGGAGTACCAGATAAAAGATTAACATGAGATTCGATCATGTTGAGCAACAACATGAGATCAAGACTGATAATCATCTCGAGACTTGGGAAGGTTGGGGACAGATTAGGCAAATTTCAAGGTGAAAACCGATATGTAGTTATAGATTGAGTTGATAAGGTAGATGCATGAATTTGCAAACACACGATTTAGAGGCCATAGCAGAGAGAAATTGCATCACACTAGCTAACCTTTGGGAGAGGTAATCGGAACATCCAACATGGATTTGGGTACAGTCTCCACAACTGGCAACGTACAAACCATGGTCAAAAGCTAGCGTTGATGAAAGTTAACTTGGTTGGTCAGTCAACAAGGGTCTTCACAAAAAGGGTTGCAAAACATCCACGGCTTATGCAAACAGATAGGAGAACTAAACCTTTGGATTTTTGGTCAAGCAAGGGCATGGATACAAACATTCAAAGGCTAACCACTAAGTCTACAGGCTCAGGCTCCTAAGATAGAGAACCTAATGAAAGACAACAACCATACACTTGCGTACGTGAACTTTGTTCTAGGATAAAGCTATGTGACCCTCATATGCTCACCGAGGACAAACGAGGTGACAACTAGGGCACTACCTAGATAACAAACACACATACAACATCACAATCAAGCAATCATTTGAGAAAATTCAAATGAATGGGTTTAAGCAACCAATACAAGGCACAAGGCTCACCCAAAACAAGCATTTATCTCTAGCATGAACTAACTACCAGTTTAGCTCAAAACAACGCTAGCTAAGGAAGCCAACTTAGCATGTGCCCAGAATCTGGACGGCAACGCGGTAATTACTTGTTTCAACCATAACTGAGGTTATAGACATCCCACAAAGGTGATCCTAGACTTTTTGGAAAGCTTAGGAAGTTTTCCACACGTTTGGTATTCATACCAAAAGCTAAATCACAGGTTAACATGGCCAAACATGCTGATGTTTTAGATTTGTACCAATATGGACAAAAAACTGACAAGAACTTCAAAGATGCATAACTGGAGTTCTAGGGACACAACAAGGCTGAGCCTTAACTTTATGTAAAGCTTATTAAGTTGTCTATAACTTTCTTATTATCATATTAAGATGATTCTTTAGCTAACAAGGCCAAACAAGATAAAGAAGACATCTCTGCCCGGATTTGGATAGATTCTGTCATTCCACTTTGCATACTCATAATTAGAGATTTAGACCACCACAATTAGTGCTATAGGACATTTTGGAAATCTTAGAAAAAGTACTACACTTCTTCTATTATCTCTAAGACATGATTCCTTATGCACATAGGTCAAACAAACCAAACATTCAGTATTGGGGAAGATCAATGCACATGAGATGTACATGCACATCACTCCGGAAGAGGGCTCATCATCCTCTAAGAAGAAGGACTTGGCCTTCAAAGCTAGCCATGACAAGAAGAAGAAGGGCCAAGCCATGATGGTGCAAGAAAGCTCAAGTGAAAGTGATATTGATGATGCATCACTTGCACTCATGGTGAAGAAGACCACCAAGATGCTAAAGAAGCTCAACAAGAGTGGCATCAAGTTCGATGGCAAGAAGAAGAAATTCTTCACAAGTAGCAAAAGGAAGCCCATTTCGGAGATGGATTGCTACAATTGTGGTGAACTTGGTCACTTAGTTCATCAATGCCCTAGACCTCCAAAAGACAAGTACAAAAACAAGAACAAGGGCAAGAAAATGATTCAAGTGATGAAGAAGATGAGAAGAAGAAAAACAAGCCATACAAGAAGAAGGATGGCAAGAGAAAAGAGTTTCACAAGAAGAAGAAGGGAGGCAAAGCCTACATTGTTGGTGATTGGCTCACCGACATTGAATCATCATGTGAGTCCTCCGGTGATGAGAGCGATGATGAGAAGGAGAAGGTTGCCGCATTTGTGATTAGGCCATCATCATCTTCACCGACATCTTCATCACCACCTTCTCCGCCACCTTCACCATCATCGTCCACTACTCACCTATGCCTTATGGCCAAGGGTGAACGGAAGGTACAAAACAATGATAGTGATGATGATGATAGTGATAGTGATGATGAATATGATGCACCTTCTTATGATGAACTTGTAAAATTGTTGAACAAATACTCTAAAGTCATAAGAAGAACTAGAAATGAAAATGATGAGCTCCAAAATGAAAATAACTCACTCTCATCTAAGCTTGAGAATGCATAAAAGACTAGTGATGAGCTCAAAGATCAAAATAAAATTATGTCTTCTACTCTCAAGGAGCTCAAAACTTCTAACAAAGAGCTTAGAGATCAACATGATAAACTTGAGAAGAAGCATGATGAGCTTAACACTAGGCACAACTCTCTAAAAGACAAATACACTACATTGAAAATCAATTATGATAGTCTTGTTGTTGCTAATGAGCTTTCTCTTGAAACACATGATGCTACTAACCAAATTGTTAAGATTGATATAGCTACATCATATGATGACTTGATCATTGAAAGCATTAAGCAAGGCTCTAGTGGCAAAGGCAAGAGTGTGGTTGAGTCCAACAACTATGATGATTATGCCAAGCTCAAGAGTGAGAATGAGATGCTTACAAATGAGAACAAGAAGCTAAAAGGGTTGGTGGCTCTTGAAAAGCAAACATCAAATGAGTCACTTATTGAAGAGAATAAAAAGCTCAAGCAAGAGAAAGAGCATCTCAAGACCGGCCTAAGCAAGTTCACAAGAGGCCAATATTTGCAAAGTGAGCTACTCATGAACACCATCATGAAGATGGATAGGAGTGGCATTGGTTACTTGGCAAATCAAGAGAAGAAGACTAAAGCTCAACAACAACAAAACAAGTCAAAGCCCAAGCCAAAGAGATGTGTTGAGTGTGGACAAGAGGGCCATTTTGCTCATGAGTGCAAAACTCCACCACCACAACCCTTGCCCAAGCATGCTAGACCCTTTGCCTTCAATGCTCATTACATGCTTAGAAAAGATTCAAGTGGAAAGATGAAAGTTATGTTCTTGGGTCCCCCAAACAAGAATAGGCCTAAGAAAATATGGGTTGCCAAGTCACTAGTTGAGAAAGTCAAGGGTCCCTCTCTAGTTTGGGTCCCTAAAAAAAGCTTGATCTCTTATGTGTAGGTGAACTACAAGACCGGTGGATCTCATTGGGTTATTGATAGTGGTTGCACTCAACATATGACCGGTGATCCTCGTATGTTCACCTCACTTGAAGAGAATGGAGTATGTCAAGAGAAGATCACATTTGGGGATAATTCAAAGAGCAAAGTCAAGGGTATAGGCAAGATTGCAATATCAAATGATCACTCTCTCTCAAATGTGATCTATGTTGCTTCATTGAGTTTCAACTTGTTATCCATTGGGTAACTTTGTGACCTTGGCTACCAATGTTTGTTCACACCAAATGAAGTGGTAGTTTCCAAGATAGATGACAAGCAAATGATATTCAAAGGCTTTAGATACAACAATCTTTATCTTGTTGACTTCACCTCTGAAGATGCAAACTTGATGACATGCTTGTTCACCAATACTTCACTTGGGTGGCTTTGGCATAGGAGGCTTGCTCATGTTGGTATGAACACTCTCAATAAGCTATTGAAGAAAGAATTAGTGAGAGGTTTGAAGGATATAAAGTTTGAAAAGGACAAACCTTGTAGTGCATGTCAAGCCGGCAAGCAAGTTGCAAACACTCATCCAACCAAAGCTTACATGTCAACTTCAAGAGTGCTAGAACTTCTACACATGGATTTGTTTGGTCCTACAACTTACAAGAGCTTGGGTGGAAATCTCTATTGTCTTATGATATTGGATGACTACTCAAGATACACTTGGACTTTCTTCCTTCATGACAAATCCGAAGTGGCAAATTACTTCAAGAAGTTTGCTAAGAGAGCTCAAAAATGAATTTGAAGTCAAGATAAAGAAGATTAGAAGTGACAATGGCAAAGAGTTTGACAACACAAACATTGAAGCTTATTATGATGAGATTGGAATCAAGCATGAAGTTTCATCAACCTACACTCCTCAACAAAATGGTGTAGTTGAGAGAAAGAACTAGACTTTGATCACCCTTGCAAGAACAATGCTAGATGAGTACAATACACTAGAGAAATTGTGGGCCGAGGCAATCAACACCGCATGCTATGCTTCAAATCACCTCTTCCTACAAAAGTTTCTTGGCAAGACCCCCTATGAATTGCTAAATAGGAAAAAGTCAGACGTCTCATTCTTTCAGGTGTTTGGGTGCAAATGCTACATCTACAAGAAGCGTCAACACCTAGGGAAGTTTCAAAGACGTTGTGATATTGGTTTTCTTGTTGGTTACTCATCAAAGTCCAAAGCATATAGAGTATTTAACCATGCCACCGGTTTGGTTGAAGAAACATATGATGTGGAATTTGATGAATCTAACGGCTCCCAAGGAGCAATTGAGAATTGTGATGATGTAGGTGATGAACCATTGAGGGAGGCAATGAAGAATATGCCGGTGGGAGACATCAAGCCAAAAGATGATGAAGACGATGTACAAATTGTCGATCCACCATCTTCATCACATGTGCCTCAAGATGATGATAAGATTGAGAGAGTTGAAAATGAAGATACTCATGTCTCTCATGAACAAGCCGAGGCACAAGCTCAAGATGTTGATGCTCCCCAACCCTCTCCTCAAGTGGTTGATAGAAGAAACTTGCCTCTACTTCAAGCACATCCACAAGATCTTATCATAGGGAGTCCTACAAAGGGTGTAATGACTTGATCTCAAAAGCTTACTTCTTTTGTTGAACATCACCCTTTTGTCTCTTGTGTTGAACCTAAGAATGTAGAAGAATCTCTTCAAGATCCGAATTGGGTGAATGCTATGCATGAAGAATTGAACAACTTCACCCGCAACCAAGTTTGGACACTTGAAGAGCATCCAAAAGGTGCAAGAGTCATTGGAACCAAGTGGGTGTTCCACAACAAGAAAGATGACCAAGGCATAGTAGTGAGGAACAAGGCAAGACTAGTTGCAAAGGGGTTCTCTCAAGTTGAAGGTCTTGATTTTGGAGAGACCTTTGCACCCGTCGCAAGACTTAAAGCCATTTGTATCCTTCTTGCATATGCATCACATAATGATATGAAACTATATCAAATGGATGTGAAAAGTGCATTCTTAAATGGCTTCATAAATGAACTAGTCTATGTTGATCAACCTCCCGGGTTTGAAGACCCTAGATACCCTAATCATGTTTATAGGTTGTCCAAGGCGCTATATGGGCTCAAGCAAGCCCCTAGAGCGTGGTATGAGCGCCTCCGGGACTTCCTCATTGAGAAGGGCTTCACTATTGGGAAGGTCGACACCACACTATTCACCAAGAAGCTTAATGGGGAGATCTTCATTTGTCAAGTCTATGTTGATGATATCATCTTCGGATCAACAAATGAAGATTATTGTAAGGAATTTGGTGAATTGATGTCGAAGGAGTTCGAGATGTCTATGATTGGTGAGCTCACATTCTTCCTTGGTTTTCAAGACAAGCAAATGAGAGAAGGGATTTTCATCTCTCAAGAAAAGTATACCAAGGATCTTCTCAAGAGATTCAAGATGGAAGAGTGTAAGCCAATCAAGACCCCAATGCCATCTAATGGACATCTCGACCTAGATGAGGGAGGTAAATCGGTTGATCAAACTCTCTACCGTTCTATGATTGGTAGCTTGTTGTACCTTACCGCATCTAGGCCCGATATCATGTTTAGTGTGTGCATGTGTGCTCACTTTCAAGCGTGCCCTAAAGAACCTCACTTAAGTGATGTAAAAAGAATTTTAAGATATCTTAAGCACACCCCATGCATTGGTCTTTGGTATCCCAAAGGAGCTAGATTCCAACTAGTTGGCTATTCCGATTCGGACTATGCCGGTTGCAAAATTGATAGAAAAAGCACATCCGGAGGGTGCCATTTGCTTGGAAGGTCTTTAGTATCTTGGTCATCTAAGAAGCAAAATAGTGTGGCTTTGTCCACCGCCGAGGCGGAATACATTGCCACGGGGGCTTGTTGTGCACAAATCTTATACATGAAACAAACCCTCCTAGACTATGGAGTTGTTCTTGAAAAGGTGCCACTTTTGTGTGACAATGAAAGTGTCATTAAAATTGCTAATAATCCGGTACAACACTCACACACCAAGCACATTGATATCCGCCACCACTTTCTAAGAGATCATGTTGCTAAAAATGATATATCACTAGAAGGTGTAAGAAGTGAAAATCAATTAGCGGATATCTTCACTAAACCTTTGGATGAGGCTACCTTTTGTAGGTTGAGAAGTGAACTTAATGTTCTTGACTCTAGTAACTTTAAAAAATGAGCTTGTGTTGTCCCTTGCATTGTATTGTATTATATGTCATGTTTAATTCTCCGCAATGCATCTAGGACTTGTCTAACACGGTTACGATAACCCTCCTTTGGAGGAGTGAAGAAGCCTAACCGTGGATCAAACTTGACAAGCAACCTAGTCTTTCTTACTTGTTTTGCATTGCATATGCATGGTTGTTGCTTTGTCGTTTCTTTTCGGTTTGGTTTTGAGCAACCTCTGTGTTCGTCTATGAATAGAAAGAGCATTTAACGCTCCCAAGGGTTCATAAACTCTATTGCATGGCCATACGTTGCTCCTCGGGTGTTTATTGCTTATTTTTCCTAAAAACAATACTAGCCTAAGGCAAATTATTTTGAAAAACTTGAGGGTTTGAGTGAGGTCACTCATATCAGGTTCCAATTGGTGTTTATTTGAGTCTCTTTGAATTGGAATTTGATTGGGAGAAGTTGTGTCGAAGATCGGATTGAAGAAAGGTGTTAAACAGTGACCGGACACTGGACCGAACGCTGAACCAGACGCGGTGCTGCTTCACCACTGCGTCTAGTCCCGGTGACCACCAGCGCATTCGATCATCCCGAAGACTTTCTCTTGGACCAGTGACCGGACGCTCGACCGTACACGTCGTTGTTGACCACCGCGTCCAGTCCCAGACCCCACCACCGCGTCCGGTCATGCGCGATGAGTTTCCCGGATGACCTCCGACCGGACTCTATCCGTGTCCGGTCAGCCCTAACCGGACATGTCTGGTCATTCCAGGAGCTTACTGGACTCTGACTGGACGCTGCCCCACCACATCTGGTCAGGCGACCACCGCGTCCGGTCAGTACGTTGCGAGTGGATCTGAACCCTCATATAACCTTTTCGTTCTTGATCCGGTTTTCAACCTATCCGCCGAACGTCGTAGCTTCTCCGTGCCCTAACTCGTCGTGCCGCCGTGCCCTAGCTGCGCCTCCTCCTCCGCCATGCCACGCCTCGCTCATGCCATCACCACCGTGCCTCACTGCTACGCCTCACCCGCGCCCTCACTGCCGTGACTCACCTCACGCCTCGCTCACCCCTACGCCGCTGCAACTGAGCCGTGCGCCACCGCCGCCGCACCGGGCCACCGCCGTGTCCTAGCTCTGCAGTAGCCTTTGGCCGGTCAAGCCCTCGCACAGCTGTGCCTTCTTCCTCGCTGCAACCCCACCATCGGCCACCGAGTTCTCGCGAGCCCCTTGTTTGCCCTAACCCTCACCTTCGGCCATTCTCCGTCCGCGAAGGTGACTTCATCTTCTTGTTTCTAGGGTTTGCCATGATGTTTTGTTCAATTTCTTATCACCTTTACTTGTCTCGGCAATTTCAGCGCTCATCTGGCACTTTCGGGGAACTCTCGCGAGTCAAGGTCTTCTCATCCCGTCACCGGTTTCTCGCCGATCGGAGGTAGTTATCGTTGTTCTATTCATATCTTACCTCATATGCTTGCTACCTTTAGGATCTCTTATCTATTAGATAATATTTATTTCTTATAGTAGATCCATCTATTCTACCTTTACAGTGAGTCCTGTCGATGTGTTGGGTGGCAGTTGATCAGATTTTAATCCGAGGCCAAGCCTATGGATACGGATTGAGGCCAAGCCTCTCGAGTGTCAGTTCACCATCTCTCAGGGTTTTCTCGACAGTTGGTCAGTATGGTTCACTACAAGAATGCTGGGGGAGCACCTAGTGACGGGGACAAGAGTCCTCCTAGACTGACAGAGGTTGCGCGTGGCAAGCGCAAGAAGACCATCGCCAAGAAGAGGAAGAGAACACTTACAGAGGCTGAGATAGCTCAGGCAGTTGCAGATGCATCAGATCTGGCAGAGAGGGGTGGCAGGAGTAGTGGGATTCACATTGGCGAGCATCGCTTTCATCTTGAAGGTCGACAGCTCGGTACTGAGGCCACCGAGGGGACAGAGGATATACCTGTTGAGCAGCCCACAAAGGACCTAGAGGAGACAGAGGAGCAGACAGTTCACTCTCCACCACGTCGTCGCTTAGGACGTACGCGTGTTCAGGTGACTCCTAGGCTAGAGGGCCAGCGTCGTGGAGGACGTCCACCTCCTAGGGCTCGAGGTCACCCCCAGTCGAGCACTTTGACTTGAGGGAAGCTATAGCACGTCAGGTGCAGGCCCTGAGGTTTGTTGAGGTTGGTCGGTGGTTCCCACCTCAGCGGGACCCCCGAGCGTCAGAGGGCTTCTACACACCTCTGCATGAGGATTTCTACAGAGCTTACGTTGACAGCGGGATAGCTTTCAGACCTCAGAGAGTCTGTCGACTTGAGTCTTTAGTTGAGGTGGTTGGTGAGCAGCTTCGTCCGCACCTGTCCTTTCTTCTTGGCTTGTCAGATTTTCTGGGACGGACGGGAGCCTACTGCGGCACATGGGTCAGGGAATTCTACTCTTCTCTTTGGATTGACCCGGCACATGAGTTCATCCACTTTGCATTCTGAGGCTGTGACCGCAGACTCTACAACACTAGGGTACGAGAGATTCTTAGACTCCCTGCTTCAGATATGAAGATACACCAGCTGTGCTTTGGTCAGACTGCTCCACTGAGACGCCCTCATGGTGGTACAGTGCCTCCTACAGATATGATCCGACCCTACTTTCGTGAGCCTTTTGGCGAGGGGTCCAGACGTACACCTGCTAGCCTGACACCCCTCGCTAGAGTCTTGGATGCTATTGTCACATGCACACTTCTTCCGAGGCTGGGGTACAGAGAGGGACTCACTCGTATGCAGCTATGGGTGATGCATCATCTCATCTCACAGACACCGTTCGACATTTGGGATCTTATGCTATGTGAGATGGAGGATACCTTGGTAGAGGGATTCAAGGGTCACCGTCAGCTTCCCTATGCACATTGGATATGCTTCATTATCAGATCTGCATGTGAGCTGCCTCCAGAGATTCGAGCTGAGATATCAGATACCACTACTGCTTTTCCAGAGTATGACATTCGTCAGTTGTGGGCTTCTCTTACCAGAGAGCAGGCACCCAGGCCAGGACAGCAGGAGAGACCAGAGGTTCCCGAGACAGTAGCTGAGCAGGACGAGACCATTTAGGGTCTCGCTGAGGCTGAGCTTGCAGATTTAGATGCTTAGCCTGCTGATCTAGTTGAGGATGATGCTACTGACAGCACTGACGAGGACTACCAGCCTATCCCCCGGTACCTCTCTCCTCGGTCTCACGACCATGAGGCCGGTGGTTCAGGCTCATCCTCCCACTCAGAACTAGCCATGGTGGCTATTCTTGAGAGGCTGACCCAGGCACAGGAGAGACAGGACCTTCAGATGCAGCGACAGGCTCAGGACACAGCAGCTACATTTGCTCAGATTCAGGCTCGTCAGGACGAGTTTCAGAGGCAGCAGCTTGAGCTCCAGCGACAGCAGTTCGAGATGCAGCGACAGTAGGCAGCAAACCAGCAGCAGCACCTTGAGCTCCTGCGTCACCTAGTTACTGTTGGAGTTCCTCCTCCAATGTCTGTCCTTGCTCCAGCACTACAGTCTAGTGGACTTCAAAGTCAGGGACAGCCGAGCTTCCAGTTCACCTCTCCCCAGCACCAGGTTCCCCAGACTTTCTAGTCCCTGAGCTACACTCCTATTTAGACGGGGTTCACTCCATCAGATCAGCCTCGCCCTCACCTTCTGACAGACACTCCCTTCACTGACTTGAGTGCCTCCTATAGCGAGTTGACTGGTCAGCCGACGCCCTCGCACACCACTCTTGTGACTTCTTCAGGGTTGTCCGCTTCAGCGACAGTGGCTCTTCCAGTGACAGGGACTGGCACTATAGAGACAGTACCGTCGTCCGTTGCCTCGATAGATCCTCCGGCAGTTGGCACGCTTTAGGCTCATGTGACAGAGACTGCTCCACTCGTTGCTACATCTTCATCAGTACCTGCTCCTATTCTTCTGACCCAGACCGCTTCACAGCCACGTACTTCTTCAGAGGGTCAGCCTGACAGCTCAGAGTCTGAGGAGGATACTTCACAGTTCGTGATCACTCTGCTCTCCTCGGCACCCGACACGACTGCTTCTGTTCCCCCGTCGGATCCTTAGTTTAGTTTTTTTGGCGCTTGATGCCAAAGGGGGAGAGAGAGTAGTTTCAGGGGGAGAGTTTTGATAGAAGGTTTTCGTTTTTCTTTGTGTGCTACATTCATGCATCATGTTTAGATTCCCGTACTTGCATTTTGTGACATGTGTGCTTGTGAGATACTTTGAGTCATATGTGGTCTATCTTGTCATTTTTTTATATCATGTCACTTAATTGGTTCTAGCTCATAAGGTTGTGCTTCCGTGCCTTACTTCGATTTCATATGAGCTATGTTTTATGTGTACTAACGCTTCATGTTTTATCTTATGAGTACACCCTGTTGGCTTGGGGCACATAAGCAATTCCTAACCCTTTGTGCTTATTGCTTGATGCTTATGTGAACCAAGCATGTTCGAAAACTTCAACTCTTATCTTCTAAATCTAAGTGTTGTCATCAATCACCAAAAAGGGGGAGATTGAAAGCATCTAGGCCTCGAGAGTTGGTTTCAGCAATTGATGACAACGCGTTATTACCATGACTAACGTGTGTTTTGCAGAAACTTTGGTAAGTTAGGTCATGGGGTTGATAACTGCTTTGGGCACTATGGTATTCATGCCCCTTAATGAAAATTATTTCGGTTTTCAAAGGATTGACGACAAGATTAAGGACGGTTAGTTTTGGATGTCAAGGTGTTGAGTTACATTCGGAATAGTCGTTAGGATCTTCGCTTTTTCCTTTGGCCATACTATAAAGGGGGGCATGAGCGAGTAGCTTGACCTAGGTGAGTCTCTTGTTTAGGTGTGGTGCACACTTGTCAAACTTAGCACTAGGTAGCTCAAGAATAGCTCAAAGTTCAGTTGGAAGCAACTTGGTTCAAGTTGTGTCGCGTTTCAGAGTCGTTAGAGACATTTTTCCTTGACCGAACACGGTGTCTGTCACGACCGGACGCGTCCGGTCAGTACTAACAGATACTGTGTTTCAGCACTGTTAATCGGACGCGGTCCTTGCGAGGACCGGACATGGTGTTCAAGTTAACACGTGTCATAGAAGGGAAAACAACTAATCAGACACGACTGAGAAGTGATCGGCGTGTCCGGTCATGTTCCAGTAAGGTACTCTAACGATCAGACGCGTCCGGTCATCACTGATCGGACACGGTCGCACGTTAGGTCAAAGTACAGTAAGCTCCCTACACGATCGGATGCGTTCGGTCACCTCTGATCGGTGCGTCCGGTCACTCAGCAAAGTGTTTCAGACTTTCGACCATTACGATCGACCGACGCGTCCGGTCACGTCGACCGACGCATCCGGTCAACACGTATTTTGCTGAGTTGGTAGGTAACGGTTGGTTTTGACTATGGGGTGTATAAATACATCCCCTCCACCTCTTTTAGAGGTTTCTTGCTCATTTGTTCAGCTGAGAAACACCTTTGAAGTGCAAGGGAGTGCAAGAGCTCTAGTGAGGGTAGTGATTTGAGAATCAAGTTTGAGAATCCCTCTCTAGTGTCTAGAGAGTAGCAAGTGTGCATCCATCTTCTCATTAGGCTCATTGTGGTCACATGAGAGTTCTAGCTTGTTACTCTTGGTGATCGCCATCACCTAGATGGCTTGGTGGTGATTGAGAGTTTGGTGATCATCCAGCGGAGCTTGTGGATGACCAACTCATCTTGTGAGCGGTTTTGGGTGATTCACCGCGAGGGAGTGTCGAAGAATCAGCCCATAGAGAGCACTTGATCCTTGCGCAGATCAAGGGGGAGCTACACCCTTACGCAGGTGCTCCAACGAGGACTAGTGGGGAGTGGCGACTCTCTGATACCTCAGGAAAACATCGCCGTGTTCCTTGCCCTTACTTTCAAGCATTTACTTTCTCGTATTACTTTCATTGCTTGGTTTACTTTCCTAGAATTGCCATGCTAGACTAGGATTGGAACTTAGGGTGCAAAACTTTTTATCGGTAGAATCACAAGAAACACAAGTAGGCACTAGGGGTGAACTTTGGCTTATAGGATTTAATTCTTACAATTAATTTTAGAGAAGCCTAATTCACCCCCCTCTTGGGCATCTTGATCCTTTCAAAGCAGAGCACTGGATTCGACGTGGCCCCTTCTCGCTTTCTTTGACGATTAAGAAAAATAGAATAGACTACTCGGTATTTTTTGGACTGCTTCGCTCCACATTTTTTAGCCAAATAGTTTTAGCTCAACGCACTCATTTGGTTCATATTTTACTGCACTCACGAGAAAGTCCGGATGCGGCACATTTGATCTTGTCAAACACTATACAGTATAGAGCTGTGAGTAATACTATTGCTTATGGAGTGCACTCGGTCACAACATTTGTATTGTATCAGTAGTTGTAGTAGTCATGAGTTGCTTTGATCTGTGTTGAACCCAACTCATCTTATTCCGTGTATTTGATAAGATTTGTTGAACTTGCAAGGACCATGCATGAAAGATAATTTTATTCAGAATTTAGTTTTTATAATCTGATGCGTGCCTCTACAAACCAAGAGAAATTGAGGCAAGTCCTCAGTCTGCCCCTCGACTGTCATGACTTATCGGATTAGACCGCACTATCTATATACTCCTACTTCACAGGATTACACAAGGTCCGGTCGTCTAAAATCTTGACTACCCCGATAGTGTAATTGATGAACGATGTGCTCCTGCATTCCCACGTAGGCACGTGCGCGTGGGTGGCATCAGCTGCCTATTGCAGCAGGGGACGTCGCCTCCCGGCCCGTCGCATTGACCATACGGGGCGAAGCCCCGCTGTCCACCCACGCAAACATCTCGGTTGTGGGGTGGTCGATGGCCCCCAAACAACAACAGCAGAGACAAGGGTCAAGAGGGAAGGTTATACCTGCTGCCTTCTCTCTCTAGAGCTCCTGATTCCATCCCAAAGCTTTTGCCTTCCACCCTACCGCGCTGCCGACGCCTCCTGCTAGGACCATGGTGCAGTGGATGAGGTCATCTGTCGATCGGGCTGAGTTCTACCAGCTGTGTGAGAAGGGGGTGATCCCGAAGGCCGCCGAGGAGCTCTAGTGGAGAGTCTCGGTGATAAGCGATGTGAAGCCGAGGCCAAAGGAAAATGAGGTCGTCTCTTTCATCCCTTTCCACCTTCTTGGGTTTGGGCTATCGGCGCACCCCTTACTGCGGCGGTTGCTCTACTACTACGGGCTTCGTCTCCACGACTTAACCCCAGAGGGGATCCTCCACCTCTCGGCCTTCATCGTTCTGTGCGAGGGCTTCCTAGGAATACTTGCCCATTATGATCTGTGGTGGATTCTTGTCTGTGTGGTTCCGTCAGCGTGCTCTTGGCATGATCATTGTCTGATGGGGGGCCTCGATCGAAGTTCATCCTAGATTGGAGGAGCGCTACCTAAACCTTGACCGTGACTATGTCACAGACCTAGATTGGGAGCAAAGGTGGTTCTATGTCCCCAACAATGAGCGGCTGCCGCTACCAACTTTTTCTCACAACCGGCTGCATCCTGACACACCGGAATCGTGGTCATGGACGCCATCCCTATCAGAACCGGAGCATTTATGCTTATTGCTGGATGCGATCAATGATCTCAAAAACCGGGGACTGACGGCGCCAAGGGTGATCCGTACCTTCTTCAGCTATCGGGTCCTCCCCTTGCAGATGAGGGGCCACTCCCAGTGGGAGTTCCAGGGCACAATGGACCCTATCCGCGTGGAGGAGGTAGACACTCTGATGATGACAGCTATTGGATGGTCCACGCAGGATCCTGGCGATGGGGAGGACCCGGATGCCTTCCACGCCAGCAATCCTCCTCCGACAGACAGACAGACCTCTCATTGGTGTGGTCTTTGACCCACCTCCAGTTCCCTCTTCGAAGGTGGATCATCACCGTACCGCTGTTCATGTTGTTTATATTCATTTAACTAGAATATGCGAGCAATGCTCACACTAGCTAGATAGTATGTGTTCATGCGGTTTAATTTAACTAGTATTTGGAATGTGCATATTTTCTCAACAGGTGAACATGGGCATGATGGCGTCTCGAGCCTCGCTGGCCCTGGAGCCCGATTCTTCGCCCGGTCGCTCGCAGAAAGTGTCCCTGCGAGTCATCCACCGATGAGGCCTCCCAGGCGCGAGCCGATTGGACGATCATCAAGGAGCAGGACAATAACATGATGAACCTTCTTGTGGAACTAAGCACACTGGTCCAACCCTGCAGCTGATGTGGCCCCCCTATGGGAACAACGGACAATGCGGTCGACGCAGAGGAGCGCGTCTGAGCTCTACCGATCTGCCTTTGAGCCGTGGTGACCCAAGACGTTGGTCAGGGAGCTGCCAAGACACTGGCTATTGTCCAGGTTTAGATTGGCGCAGCACTGAACATCCGGGTGGCAGAGCAGGGTTTTCCACCGGGATCGAAGGGCGATGAATGGCCGATCTGGTCGAGAGTTCGATCCAGCCGCCAAAGCCATCTTAGCGAAGGTGGACGTGGAGATGATCCTCCATGCCAGCCTTGACCCTATCTATGGGGCATATTAGTAGTATTAGTAGTTATGAATAGGTTTGATCTGTGGGACACCCTTGCAAATATGTGAACTCTTATTTGCATGTTGGTGTTAACTTTTGTTCAACTTTGTATTAGGTGGGTTAAACTCGATCTGTTGAGCGTTGAAAGCATCTAGGACCCGAGGTTTGGTTTCGGCAATTGATGACAACGCTTTATTACCATGACTAACGTGTGTTTTGCAGAAACTTTGGTAAGTTAGGTCATAGAGGTTTTAACTGCTTTGGGCACCATGGTATTCATGCCCCTTTGATGGAAATCATTTCGGTTTTCAAAAGAGTGACGTCAAGATTAAGGACGGTTAGTTCCAGATGTCGAGGTGTTGAGAGACATTTGGAATAGTCGTTAGGATCTTCGTTTTTCTCTTTTGGCCGTACTATAAAGGGGGGCATGAGCGGGTAGCTTGACCTAGGCGAGTCCTATGTTTAGGTGTGGTGCACACTTGTTAAACTTGGCGCTAGGCAGCTCTAGAATAGCTCAAAGTTCAGTTGGAAGCAACTTGGTTCAAGTTGTGACGCGTTTCGGAGTGTTTCGGGTTGTTTTCCCATGACCGGACGCGGTCCTCGGTATGACCGGACGCGTCCGGTCAGTTCAGTTCCGCGGCTAGGGTTTCAGCTCTGAACACCGGACGTGGTCCTCGCGAGGACCGGACGCGGTGGTCAGAAGTCAACACGTGTCACTTGAGGGAAACACCCGATCGGACGCGACCTGGGTGTGATCGGCGCGTCCGGTCATAGTCCAGTAAGGTCCAGAGACGACCGGACGCGTCCGGTCATCACCGATCGGACGCGGTCGCGCGTCCGGTGCGAGTACAGTATGCTCCCTGCACGATCGGGCGCGTCCGGTCACCCCTGACCGGTGCGTCCGGTCACTCAGTGGTTTTTCGGTTTTCGACCGTTACGAGCGACCGGCGCGTCATGTCAGTACGACCGGCGCGTCCGGTCATCTCGAGTTTTGCTGAGTCAGCAGGTAACGGTTCGTTTTGTCTGTGGGGTGTATAAATACATCCCCACCACCTCTTTTAGAGGTCTCTTGCTCATTTGATCAGCTGATAAACACCTTTGGAGTGCAAGGTAGTGCAAGAGCACTAGTGAGGATAGTGATTTGAGAATCAAAGCTTGAGAGTTCCTCACTAGCGATTAGAGAGTAGCAAGTGTGCATCCACTTTCTCATTTGGGCTTGTAGTGGTCAAGTGAGAGTTCTAGCTTGTTACTCTTGGTGATCGCCATCACCTAGACGGCTTGGTGGTGATTGGGAGTTTGGTGATCATCCGGCGGAGCTTGTGGATGACCCAACTCATCTTGTGAGCGGTTGTGGGTGATTCACCGTGATGGAGTGTCAAAGAATCAACCCGTAGAGAGCACTTGATCCTTGCGCGGATCAAGGGGGAGCTACACCCTTGCGCGGGTGCTCCAACGAGGACTAGTGGGGAGTGGCGACTCTCCGATACCTCGAAAAAACATCGCCGTGTTCCTTGCCCCTTTACATTCAAGCATTTACATTCTCGTATTTACTTTCATTGCTTGTTTACATTCCTAGACTTGCCATGCTAGACTAGGATTGGAAACTAGGGTGCAAAACTTTGTATCGGTAGACTCTCTAGGAACACAAGTAGACACTAGGGGTGAATTCCGGCTTGTAGGATTTATTTCTTGCATTTAATTTTTAGAAAAGCCCAATTCACCCCCCCTCTTGGGCATCTTGATCCTTTCAATTGGTATCAGAGCCGTGTTGCTCTATTTTTAGGCTTTACCGCCTAGAGCAAGATGTCTAATGGGGAAGGACCACCTCCCACTTTTGAGAGAGACGATTTTCCATATTAGAAAATTCATATGGAGGCGTACCTCGAAGCCATAGATGTTGGGTGCCTTAGAGCCGCAACCGAAGGGCTTCCCCCTATAAGGGATCCCGCTAACCCAAGTGGTGACGAGGAGAAGTACGACCGGTGGAATGCAAAGGCCAAAAATGCACTCTACCGGGGCTTAGGCAAAGATATCTTCAATCGCGTGCGTAACGCAAAGAACGCTCATGAATTGTGGGAAAATCTTTGTGCTCTCCATGAGGGAACTAAGAGTGAGTGTGAGGAACGCTATCACATAGCCTTAAAGAAAATTAATTCTTTTGAGATGCTTCCCAAAGAAAGTGCTAATGACATGTATACTCGCTTGAATGTTCTTGTAGAGGACCTCAATGCTCTTGGGCTCACCAAAATGAGCCAATCGGATGTTGCAAGGAAGATCTTGAGTGTGCTTCCCGTTGAGAAGTATGGACACATTGTCACCGTGCTTCACCAAAGTGATCTTTCCACCGCAACACTGACTCAAGTTTTAGGGAAAATCAATGCTCATGAGATGTACATGCATATCACTCCGGAAGAGGGCTCATCATCTTCCAAGAAGAAAGACTTGGCCTTCAAAGCTAGTCATGACAAGAAGAAGAAGAAGGGCCAAGCCATGATGGTGCAAGAAAGCTCAAGTGAAAGTGATGTTGATGATGAATCACTTGCACTCATGGTGAGAAAGACCACCAAGATGCTAAAGAAGCTTAACAAGAGTGGCATCAAGTTCGATGGCAAGAAGAAGAAATTCTTCACAAGTAGCAAGAGAAAGCCAATCTCGGAAATGGATTGCTACAATTGTGGTGAACTTGGCCACCTAGCTCATCAATGCCCTAGACCACCAAAAGACAAGTACAAGAACAAGAACAAGGGCAAGAAAAATGATTCAAGTGATGAAGAAGAAGAGAAGAAGAGGAACAAGCCATACAAGAAGAAGGATGGCAAGAAGAAGGAGTTCCACAAGAAGAAGAAGGGAGGAAAGGCATACATTGTTGGTGATTGGCTCACCGACATTGAATCATCATGTGAGTCCTCCGAAGATGAGAGCGATGATGAGAAAGAGAAGGTTGCCGCATTTGTGATGGGGCCATCATCTTCACCAACATCTTCATCACCACCTTCACCGCCTCCTTCACCATCATCGTCCACTACTCACCTATGCCTTATGGCCAAGGGTGAACGAAAGGTACAAAACCATGATAGTGATGATGATGATGATAGTGATAGTGATGATGAATATGACTCACCTTCTTATGATGAACTTGTAAAATTGCTAAACAAATACACTAAAATCATAAGAAGAACTAGAAGTGAAAATGATGATCTTCAAAATGAAAATGAATCACTCTCATCGAAGCTTGAAAATATTCAAAAGACTAGTGGTGAGCTTAGAGTTCAAAATGAAGTGATGTCTTCCACTCTCAAGGAGCTCAAAACCTCTTATAAAGAGCTTAAAGATCAACATGATAAACTTGAGAAGAAGCATGATGAGCTCATCACTAGACATAATTCTCTAAAGGACAAATACACCACATTAAAAATTGACTATGATAGTCTTGTGGTTGCTAATGAACTTGCTCTTGAGACACATGATGCTACTAACCATGTTGTTAAGTGTGATATAGCTACATCATGTGATGACTTGATCATTGAAAGCATTGAGCGAGGTTCTAGTAGCAAAGGCAAGAGTGTGGTTGAGTCAAGCAACCATGATGATTATGCCAAGATTAAGAGTGAGAATGAGAGCTTGCAAATGAGAACAAGAAACTAAAAGGTTTGATGGCTCTTGAGAAGCAACCAACAAATGAGTCACTCATTGAAGAAAACAAAAAGCTCAAACAAGAAAAAGAGCATCTCAAGACCGGCCTAAGCAAGTTCACAAGAGGCCAACATTTGCAAAGTGAGCTCCTCATGAACACCGTAATGAAGATGGATAGAAGTGGTATTGGGTACTTGGCAAATCAAGAGAAGAAAGCAAAAGCTCAACAACAACAAAGCAAGTCAAAGCCCAAGCCAAAGAGATGTGTTGAGTGTGGTCAAGAAGGTCACTTTGCTCATGAATGCAAAACTCCACCACCACAACCCTTGCCCAAGCATGCTAGACCTTTCGCCTTCAATGCTCATTATATGCTAAGAAAAGATTCAAATGGAAAGATGAAAGTCATGTTTTTGGGTCCCCCAAACAAGAATAGGCCAAAGAAAATATGGGTTGCCAAGTCACTAGTTGAGAAAGTCAAGGACCCCTCTCAAGTTTGGGTCCCTAAACAAAAAGCTTGATCTTTTGTGTGTAGGTGAACTACAAGACCGGTGGATCTCATTGGGTTATTGATAGTGGTTGCACTCAACATATGACCGGTGATCCTCGTATGTTCACCACCATTGAAGAAAATGGAATATGTCAAGAGAAGATCACATTTGGGGATAATTCAAAGAGCAAAGTCAAGGGTATAGGCAAGATTGCAATATCACATGATCACTCACTCTCAAATGTGCTCTATGTTGCTTCATTGAGTTTCAACTTGTTATCCGTTGGGCAACTTTGTGACCTTGGCTTCCAATGCTTGTTCACACCAAATGAAGTGGAAGTTTCAAAGATAGATGACAAGCAAGTGATATTCAAAGGCTTTAGATACAACAATCTTTATCTTGTTGACTTCACCTCCGAAGATGCAAATTTGATGACATGTTTGTTCACCAAGACCTCACTTGGTTGGCTTTGGCATAGGAGGCTTGCTCATGTTGGAATGAACACTCTCAACAAGCTATTGAAGAAAGAACTAGTGAGAGGATTGAAGGATGTGAAGTTTGAAAAGGACAAACCTTGTAGTGCATGTCAAGCGGGCAAACAAGTTGCAAACACTCATCCAACCAAAGCTTTCATGTCAACTTCAAGAGTGCTAGAACTTCTACACATGGATTTGTTTGGGCCTACAACATACAAGAGCTTGGGTGGTAATCTCTATTGTCTTGTGATAGTGGATGACTACTCAAGGTATACATGGACTTTCTTCCTTCATGACAAATCCAAAGTGGCAAATTGCTTCAAGAAGTTTGCAAAGAGAGCTCAAAATGAATTTGAAGTCAAGATAAAGAAGATTAGAAGTGACAATGGGAAAGAGTTTGACAACACCAACATTGAAGCTTATTGTGATGAAATTGGAATCAAGCATGAGGTCTCTTCAACCTACACTCCTCAACAAAATGATGTAGTTGAGAGAAAGAACCGAACATTGATCACCCTTGCAAGAACAATGCTAGATGAGTACAACACTTCGGAGAAGTTGTGGGCCGAGGCAATCAACACCGCATGCTATGCTTCAAATCACCTCTTCCTACAAAAGTTTCTTGGCAAGACCCCCTATGAGTTGCTTAATGGGAAGAAGCCGAACGTCTCTTTCTTCCGGGTGTTTGGTTGCAAATGTTACATCTACAAGAAGCGTCAACACCTAGGGAAGTTTCAAAGACGTTGTGATATTAGTTTTCTTGTTGGTTACTCATCAAAGTCCAAAGCATATAGAGTATTTAACCATGCCACCGGTTTGGTTGAAGAAACATATGATGTGGAATTTGATGAATCTAACGGCTCCCAAGGAGCAATTGAGAATTGTGATGATGTAGGTGATGAACCCTTGAGAGAGGCCATGAAGAACATGCCGGTGGGAGACATCAAGCCAAAAGATGATGATGATGATGTACAAATTGTTGATCCACCATCTTCATCACGTGTGCCTCAAGATGATGACAAGAATGAGAGAGTTGAAAATGAAGACACTTATGTCTCTCATGAACAAGCCGAGGCACAAGTTCAAGATGTTGATGCTCCCCATCTACCTCCTCAAGTGGTTGATAGAAGAAATTCACCACTACTTCAAGCACATCCACAAGATCTCATCATAGGGAGTCCTACAAAGGGAGTAATGACTCGATCCCAAAAGCTAGCTTCTTTTGTTGAACATCACTCTTTTGTCTCTTGCGTTGAACCTAAGAATGTAGAAGAAGCTCTTCAAGATCCGGATTGGGTGATTGCAATGCATAAAGAATTGAACAACTTCACCCGCAATCAAGTATGGACACTTGAAGAGCATCCCAAAGGTGCAAGAGTCATTGGAACCAAGTGGGTGTTCCGAAACAAGCAAGACGACCAAGGCATAGTGGTGAGGAACAAGGCAAGACTAGTTGCAAAGGGGTTCTCTCAAGTTGAAGGTCTTGATTTTGGAGAGACCTTTGCACCCGTTGCAAGACTTGAAGCCATTCGTATCCTCCTTGCATATGCATCACATCATGATATGAAACTATATCAAATGGATGTGAAAAGTGCATTCTTAAATGGCTTTATAAATGAACTAGTCTATGTCAATCAACCTCCCGGGTTTGAAGACCCTAGATATCCTAATCATGTTTATAGGTTGTCCAAGGCGTTATATGGGCTCAAGCAAGCTCCTAGAGCGTGGTATGAGCGCCTCCGGGACTTCCTCATTGAGAAGGGCTTCACCATTGGGAAGGTCGACACCACACTATTCACCAAGAAGTTTAATGGGGAGATCTTTATTTGTCAAGTATATGTTGATGATATCATCTTCGGATCAACAAATGAAGATTATTGCAAGGAATTTGGTGAATTGATGTCGAAGGAATTCGAGATGTCAATGATTGGTGAGCTCACATTCTTCCTTGGTTTTCAAGTAAAGCAAATGAGAGAAGGGATTTTCATCTCTCAAGAAAAGTATACCAAGGACCTTCTCAAAAGATTTAAGATGGAAGAATGCAAACCAATCAAGACCCCAATGCCATCAAATGGACATCTCGACCTAGATGAGGGAGGTAAACCGGTTGATCAAACTCTCTACCGTTCTATGATTGGTAGCTTGTTATACCTTACCGCATCTAGGCCCGATATCATGTTTAGTGTGTGCATGTGTGCTCGCTTTCAAGCGTGCCCTAAAGAACCTCACCTAAGTGCCGTAAAAAGAATCCTAAGATATCTTAAGCTCACCCCAAGCATTGGTCTTTGGTATCCCAAAGGAGCTAGATTCCAACTAGTTGGCTATTCCGATTCGGACTATGCCGGTTGCAAAATTGATAGAAAAAGCACATCCGGAGGGTGCCATTTGCTTGGAAGATCTCTAGTATCTTGGTCATCTAAAAAGCAAAATAGTGTGGCTTTGTCCACCGCCGAGGCGGAATACATTGCCGCGGGGGCTTGTTGTGCACAAATATTATATATGAAACAAACCCTCCTAGACTATGGAATTGTTCTTGAAAAGGTGCCACTTTTATGTGATAATGAAAGTGCCGTTAAAATTGCTAACAATCCGGTACAACACTCTCGCACCAAGCACATTGATATCCGCCATCACTTTCTAAGAGATCACGTTGCTAAAAATGACATATCACTAGAAGGTGTAAGAAGTGAAAATCAATTAGCGGATATCTTCACTAAACCTTTGGATGAGGCTACCTTTTGTAGGTTAAGAAGTGAACTCAATGTGCTTGATTCTAGTAACTTTAAAAAATGAGCGTGTGTTGTCCCTTGCATTGCATTGTATAATATGCCATGTTTATTTTTATCGCAATGTTTTTAGGGCTTGGCTAACACGGTTACGATAACCCTTCCTTGGAGGAGTGAAAAAGCCTAACCGTGGATCAAACTTGACAAGCATTCTAGTTTTATCTTCTTGTATTGCATTGCATATGCATGGTTGTTGTTCTTGTCGTTTCTTTTCGGTTAAGCTTTGAGCAACCTCTATGTTCGTCCATGGATAGAGAGAGCATTTTGACGCTCCTAAAGGTTCAAAAACTCTATTGCATGGCCATACGTTGCTCCTTGGGTGTTTATTGCCTATTTTCTTAAAAAAATAATACTAGCCTAAGGCAATCTATATTAAAAAATTTTGAGGGTTTGAGTGAGGTCACTCATATCGTGTTCCAATTGGTGTTTATTTGTGTCTTTTTGAATTGGAACCTGATTGGGAGAAGTCGCGTCGTTGTTCAGAACGAAGAAGGGCGAAGATCAGTGACCGGACGCTGGACCGGACGCTGCACCGGACGCAGTGATGCTTCACCACCGCGTCCGGTCCCGGCGTCCACCAGCGCGTCCGGTCATCCAGAAGACCATCTCCAGATCTACTGATCGGACGCTGCACCGGACGCGCCTCTGTTTGACCACCGCGTCCGGTCCCGGTTACCACCACCGCGTCCGGTCATTCGCGATAATTTCCCGAACTCCCCTCGACCGGACTCTGACCGCGTCCGGTCAGTCCTCACCGGACGCGTCTGGTCACTCCAGGAACTTACTGGAGTGTGACCGGACGCTACACCACCGCGTCCGGTCATAACGACCACCGCGTCCGGTCATCACGCGTCGAGCGGATCTGACCCTTCATATACCGCTTCGTCCTCGGCCGTTTTATTCTCTCCGCCCGAGCCTCCTTGCGCCGCCGCCGGTTTTCTTGCGCCACCACCGCGCCGCCTGCCGCCGGTGAGCCTCCATCGCCGTCTTCCTCGCCTCCGGCAAGGCCAGCCTTGCTCGCGCGCACGCCAACCGCCCTTTGCGCGCCTCCTGCCCGTACCGGTCTTCGTTCGCAGCCGCGCCGCCACCATCGCGCCACCACCGCGCCGCCGTCGCCCGACCACGCCATCACCACCGGTGAGCCGCGCTCCTGCAAGCCAGCTTCATCTTTGACTTGGTACGACTCGTGCTTGCCTCCGATTGTTTTTCGTCGATCTACCCTAACCCTAACCCTAACCCTAGGGTTCGTCGGTCAATCGTTCGTCAACGAGTTTCGTCGCGACTCATCTTCTTCGCGAGAGCTCGTCCGGTGGATTCGGGGAATCTCGCGATCTAGGTCACCTCATCTTGTCACCGTCGTCTCGTCGATCTGAGGTAGCTTCACGTCTCGATTCTCATCGTATCACATATGCTTGCTATCTCTAGGGTTTCGTACCTTTTAGTTGTATATGTGCTTATAGTAGATCTCTCTATTCCGTCGTTGCAGCGAGTCTGTCCGTGTGTCGGGTGAGATCAGTTTGCTAAATCCGAGGCCAAGCCTGTGGATACGGATTGAGGCCAAGCCTCTCGAGTGACAGTTCACCATCTTTCAGAGGTTTTCAGTCAGTTTGTCAGCATGGTGCGTTGCAAGAACGCCGGTGGTGCTCCTGGTGACGGGGACGACAGTCCTCCTCGTCGGTCTGAGATTGCACGTGGGAAGCGTGTCAAGATCTTGGCTAGAAAGAAGAAGAAGACACTCATAGAAGCAGAGATTGCTCAGGCCGTGGCAGATGCAGCAGAGCAGGCAGAGAGAGGTGGCAGGAGCAGTGGCATATGCATAGGCGAGCGTCGCTTTCATCTTGAAGGTCGACAGCTCGGCACAGAGGCCACTGAGGGTACTGAGGATACTGGAGCTACAGAGAGTATGTCAGTTGATCCACCTTCAGAGGCTCCAGAGGCTCCAGAGGCTACAGAGGACAGAGAGGAGCAGCCAGCTCAGTCTCCACCACGTCGCCGCTCCACACGCGCTCGTACTCAGGTGTCTCCTAGGCCAGAGGGCCAGCGTCGTGGAGCACGTCCTCCTCCCAGAGCTAGAGGTTCACCCCCGGTCGAGCACTTTGACTTGAGGGGTGCTACAGCACGTTAGGTGCAGGGGTTGAGGTTCGTGGAGGTCAGTCGGTGGTTTCCGCCTGTGAGGGATCCCAGAGCTTCAGAAGGATTCTATACCCCTCTTCAGGAGGATTTCTACAGAGCTCTAGTTGACAGCGGTATTGCTTTCCGACCACAGAGGGTCTGTCGACTTGAGTCACTAGTTGAGGTTGTGGGAGAGCAGCTACGTCCGCACTTGTCCTTTCTGCCAGGCTTGTCAGATCTTCTTGGACGGACAGGTGCATACTGCGGCACATGGGTCAGAGAGTTTTATGCTTCACTATGGATTGATCCTGCCCATGATTTCATTCACTTTGCATTCCGCGGCCGTGATCACCGCCTATACAGCACTAGAGTGCGGGAGATTCTCAGACTCCCAGCCTCCAACACGAAGATACATCAGCTGTGCTTTGGTCAGACTCCTCCACCGAGACGCCCTCATGGCGGTGCAGTGCCACCTACAGACTTGGTTCGACCCTGCTTCCGTGAGCCTTTTGGCGAAGGGTCTCGACGCATGCCTGCCAGTTTGACACCACTTGCTAGAGTTTTGGATGCTATAGTCAGACGCACTCTACTTCCCAGACTTGGCTACAGAGAGGGACTAACTCGGATGCAGCTATGGGTTGTTTACCACCTCCTCTCACAGACTCAGTTTGACATTTGGGATCTCATACTTAGTGAGATGGAGGACACCATAGCTGAGGGCTTCAAGGGAAATCGTCAGCTGCCCTATGCACACTGGATCTGCTTCATTATTAGGTCATCCATCCAGTTACCAGCAGAGATCCGAGCTGAGATATCAGATACTACCACTGCTTTTCCTGAGTATGATATCCGTCAGCTTTGGGCGTCAGTCACCAGAGATCAGGCCCCAGTGCCAGGACAGCGTGTGCGACCTGAGGTTCCTGAGACAGCAGCTGAGCAGGACGCCACAGTTGATGAGCTTGCAGAGGCAGAGCTTGCAGATCTTGACGCTCAGCCTGCTGATCTTCCTGAGGATGGGACATCTGACAGCACTGATGAGGACTACTAGCCCATCCCCAGGTACCGGTCTCCTCGGTCTCACGACCACGAGGCCGGTGGCTCTGGTTCAGCCTCCCGCACAGACCCAGCCATGGTGGCAATACTTGAGAGGTTGACCCAGGCACAGGAGCAACAGCAACAGCAAATACAGCGATAGGCTCAGGACACAGCTGCAGCACTTGCACAGATTCAGGCTCGTCAGGACGAGTTTCAGCGTCAGCAGCTTGAGATCCAGAGGCAACAGGTCAAAATGCAGCGACAGCAGTACGAAATTCAGCGACAGACTGCAGCTAGTCAGCAGCAGTACTTGGACCTTCTGCGCCACCTAGTCACTGTTGGGGTTCCTCCGCCTGCTTCAGTCCTGACTTCTGCTTTACCATCTACTGATCCATCGAGTCAGGGACAGCCGGGTTTCCAGTTCACATCTCCACAGCAGCAGGTTCCCCAGTCTTTCCAGTCCTCGAGCTTCACGCCTATTCACACGGGGTTTACACCATCAGACCAGCCTCGCCCTCACCTCCTGACAGGCACACCCTTCGGTGATTTCAGTGCTACCTACAGCGAGTTGACTGGTCAGCCGACGCCCTCGCACACTACTTTTGCTACTTCTTCAGGGTTGTTAGCTCCAGAGGCAGCTATTCCTCCAGTGACAGGGACTGGTACTACAGAGACTCTACCTTCGTCAGTTGCCTCGATAGATCCTCCTGCTATTGGCTCGCTACAGGCTCAGGTCACTCAGATGGATCCCATTATTGCTACTGTGACAGTACCTGTTCCTGCCGTTCAGACCCAGACAGTTACACAGCCACATGCTTCTTCAGAGGGTCAGCCAGATAGCTCAGATTCCGAGGGCGATTCTCTACACTTCATGATTACTCCGCGCACCTCGGCACCCGACATGACTCCGTCTGTCCCCCCATCAGATCCTTAGCTTGGGGGAGTTTTGAGAGAGGTTTTTCGTTTTTCTCCTGTGTGCTACATTCATGCATCATGTTTACTTTTCAGTCATTGCATTCGTGTGACATGTCGTTGTGAGAAAAACCTTGAGTCTTAATGTTTTATCCTGTCACATTGTTATCTCTTGTCACCGTTGTTAATTATAGCTCTAAGGTTGTGCTTCCGTGCCTTACTCCGATTACTTATGAGCTATATCTGTTTGTGTACTAACGCTTTTTGTCTTATCTTATGAGTACACTCTTTTGGCTTGGGACACATAAGCAATTCCTGACCCTTCTGTGCTTATTGCTTTTTGCTTATGTGAACCATGCATGCTCAAAAACCTCAACTCCAATCTTTCATATCTTAGTGTTGTCATCAATCACCAAAAAGGGGGAGATTGAAAGCATCTAGGACCCGAGGTTTGGTTTCGGCAATTGATGACAACGCTTTATTACCATGACTAACGTGTGTTTTGCAGAAACTTTGGTAAGTTAGGTCATGGAGGTTTTAACTGCTTTGGGCACCATGGTATTCATGCCCCTTTGATGGAAATCGTTTCGGTTTTCAAAAGAGTGACGTCAAGATTAAGGACGGTTAGTTTCGGATGTCGAGGTGTTGAGAGACATTTGGAATAGTCGTTAGGATCTTTGTTTTTCTCTTTTGGCCGCACTATAAAGGGGGGCATGAGCGGGTAGCTTGACCTAGGCGAGTCCTATGTTTAGGTGTGGTGCACACTTGTTAAACTTGGCGCTAGGCAGCTCTAGAATAGCTCAAAGTTTAGTTGGAAGCAACTTGGTTCAAGTTGTGACGCGTTTCGGAGTGTTTCGGGTTGTTTTCCCATGACCGGACGCGGTCCTCGGCATGACCGGACGCGTCCGGTCAGTTCAGTTCCGCGGCTAGGGTTTCAGCTCTGAACACCGGACGCGGTCCTCGCGAGGACCGGACGCGGTGGTCAGAAGTCAACACGTGTCACTTGAGGGAAACACCCGATCGGACGCGACCTGGGTGTGATCGGCGCGTCCGGTCATAGTCCAGTAAGGTCCAGAGACGACCGGACGCGTCCGGTCGTCACCGATCGGACGCGGTCGCGCGTCCGGTGCGAGTACAGTATGCTCCCTGCACGATCGGGCGCGTCCGGTCACCCCTGACCGGTGCGTCCGGTCACTCAGTGGTTTTTCGGTTTTCGACCGTTACGAGCGACCGGCGCGTCCGGTCATCTCGAGTTTTGCTGAGTCAGCAGGTAACGGTTCGTTTTGTCTGTGGGGTGTATAAATACATCCCCACCACCTCTTTTAGAGGTCTCTTGCACATTTGATCAGCTGATAAACACCTTTGGAGTGCAAGGTAGTGCAAGAGCACTAGTGAGGATAGTGATTTGAGAATCAAAGCTTGAGAGTTCCTCACTAGCGATTAGAGAGTAGCAAGTGTGCATCCACTTTCTCATTTGGGCTCGTAGTGGTCAAGTGAGAGTTCTAGCTTGTTACTCTTGGTGATCGCCATCACCTAGACGGCTTGGTGGTGATTGGGAGTTTGGTGATCATCCGGCGGAGCTTGTGGATGACCCAACTCATCTTGTGAGCGGTTGTGGGTGATTCACCGTGACGGAGTGTCAAAGAATCAACCCGTAGAGAGCACTTGATCCTTGTGCGGATCAAGGGGGAGCTACACCCTTGCGCGGGTGCTCCAACGAGGACTAGTGGGGAGTGGCGACTCTCCGATACCTCGAAAAAACATCGCCGTGTTCCTTGCCCCTTTACATTCAAGCATTTACATTCTTGTATTTACTTTCATTGCTTGTTTACATTCCTAGACTTGCCATGCTAGACTAGGATTGGAAACTAGGGTGCAAAACTTTGTATCGGTAGACTCTCTAGGAACACAAGTAGACACTAGGGGTGAATTCCGGCTTGTAGGATTTATTTCTTGCATTTAATTTTTAGAAAAGCCCAATTCACCCCCCCTCTTGGGCATCTTGATCCTTTCAAGCGTGGTGTAGCTCAGGTCATTTGGTCATTTTGCTGGTTTCTAGCCCCTATTGGTTGCTTTTCGCTGTTGATTTCTGACTGGTTTTCTTTGATCTAACCTATATACTAAACATTCATGAGTGCCTTTGATCTCGGTTGAAGCCAACTCGTGTATTCGATAAAATTTGTTGAACTTGAAAGAACCATACAGCGAGGAGTTCATCAGAACAAGTCTTGCGCTCGATGTAATGCAGAACAAAGGGGCCATAGTTGTTGACTTTTACCATGAACGCAAGAAAGTTCGCCCGCTGAGTATTTGATCTCGTAGGATAGTATAAAGTGTCATAGCAATCAGTCTACCCCTCGACTGCTATGACCGCTTGGATTGGACTGAAATAAGTACAGAAAAGACCTATCACAACCACGCCAGGAATTCAAGTGTCAAGCATTTCATGGTAGTCAAAAGCTCCTTTTCTCGATTCATTTCATGTGTCCAGCTTTCCTGCCGCAGGCGCTTCACTCTTGTCAGCCGTGCAAGCCGTGCAAGGTCTATTTGAGAAAGGAGAGTCCCCCCTTCCCTCATCCAATAACATTGCATCAGTCGCCTACCTTCTGTCCCTCACCCGTTTGCAATTTTCCAATCGCGTTCCATGCTGGTTTGAGGATCTAGATAAAGGTAACATGGTTCATATCAAAACGTATGCTCGCCAGAAAGTCCAAGCAGCATAAATTTGAACGAACCGGACATGTAACTCTTGTACTCAGCTATGGCCTTGTTTAGATGCATGTGTATCCACTTCAATCAACATGTGGTGGAGTGCATTGGAGTGGAATTTAGTTTAATTCCACTCCAAACCACTCCATAACATGTGGATTCAAATGAGTACATGCGCATCCAAACAAGGCCTATGAGTAGAACTTTTGCCTGATCGACTATGCTACAAGCAGGAGCTGCACCGTCTGTGTGGCTACATGCATGAAGTAGAAGGTAGTTGGATTCCTGAAGCGGCAGCTTCAAACACACCCGAGGGAGTGAAGATGATTAGAACCTATGAAACCTACCCATCTCTAGCTAGTTGTTGCCCCTCCGCTGCTTGGATTGGAGTGAAATAAGTACAGAAAAGACCTATCACAACCGCACCAGGAATTCAAGTGTCAAGCATGTCATGGTAGTCAGAAGCTCTTTTTCTCGATTCACTTCTTGTGTCCAGCTTTCCTGCCACAGGCGCTTCACTCTCGTTAGCCATGCAAGCCGTGCAAGGTCTATATGAGAAAGGAGAGTCCCCCCTTCCCTCATCCGATAGCATTGCATCAATCGCCTACCTTCTGGCTCCCAACTTTCCCTCACATGTTTGCATTTTCCCAACCATGTTCCATGCTGGTTTGAGGATATGGATAAAGGTAACATGGTTCATATGAAACCGTATGCTCGCCAGAAAGTCCAAGCAGCGTAAATTTGAACGAGCCAGACATGTAACTCTTGTACTCAGCTATGGCCTTGTTTGGATGCATGTGTATCCACTTCAATCCACATGTGGTGGAGTGCATTGGAATGGAATTTAGTTTAATTCCACTCCAAACTACTCCAACACATGTGGATTCAGATAAGTACATGAACATCCAAACAAGGCCTATGAGTAGAACTTTTGCCTGATCGGCTATGCTACAAACAGGAGCTACACCATCTATGTGGCTGCATGCATGAAGTAGAAGGTAGTTGGATTCCTGAAGCGGCAGCTTCAAACACACCTGAGGGAGTGAAGATGATTAGAACCTATGAAACCTACCCATCTCTAGCTAGCTACTGCCCCTCCGCTGCTTCAATTGTAGTGAAATAAGTACAGAAAAGACCTATCACACCCGCACCAGGAATTCAAGTGTCAAGCATGTCATGGTAGTCAAAAGCTCTTTTTCTCGATTCACTTCTTGTGTCCAGCTTTCCTGCCACATGCGCTTCACTCTCGTTAGCCGTGCAAGCCGTGCAAGGTCTATATGAGAAAGGAGAGTCCCCCCTACCCTCATCCGATAGCATTACATCAATCACCTACCTTCTGGCTCCCAACTTTCCCTCACCCGTTTGTATTTTCCCAACCGCATTCCATGCTGGTTTGAGGATCTAGATAAAGGTAACATGGTTCATATCAAACCGTATGCTCGCCATAAAGTCTTAGTAGCGTAAATTGGAATGGGCTAGACATGTAACTCTTGTACTCAGCTATGGCCTTGTTTGGATGCATGTGTATCCACTTCAATCCACATGTGGTGGAGTGCATTTGAATGGAATTTAGTTTAATTCCACTCCAAACCACTCCAACACATGCGGATTTAGATGAGTACATGCGCATCCAAACAAGGCCTATGAGTAGAACTTTTGACTGATCGTCTATGCTACAAACAGGACCTGCACCATCTGTGTGGCTGCATGCATGAAGTAGAAGGTAGTTGGATTCCTGAAGTGGCAGCTTCAAACACACCATAGGGAGTGCAGATGATCATAACCTATGAAACCTACCCATCTCTAGCTAGCTACTGCCCCTCTGTTGCTTGGATTGGACTGAAATAAGTACAGAAAAGACCTATCACAACCACGCCAGGAATTCAAGTGTCAAGCATTTCATGGTAGTCAAAAGCTCCTTTTCTCGATTCATTTCTTGTGTCCAGCTTTCCTACCGCAGGCGCTTCACTCTTGTTAGCCATGCAAGCTGTGCAAGGTCTATTTGAGAAAGGAGAGTCCCCCCTTCCCTCATCCGATAACATTGCATCAGTCGCCTACCTTCTGTCCCTCACCCGTTTGCAATTTTCCAATCGCGTTCCATGTAGGTTTGAGGATCTAGATAAAGGTAACATGGTTCATATCAAACCATATGCTCGCCAGAAAGTCTGAGCAACATAAATTTGAATGAGCCAGACATGTAACTCTTGTACTCAACTATGGCCTTGTTTGGATGCATGTGTATCCACTTCAATCTACATGTGGTGGAGTGCATTGGAATGGAATTTAGTTTAATTCCACTCCAAACCACTCCAACACATGTGGATTCAGATGAGTACATGTGCATCCAAATAAGGCCTACGAGTAGAACTTTTGCCTGATCGGCTATGCTACAAACAGGAGCTACACCATCTATGTGGCTGCTTGCATGAAGTAGAAGGTAGTTGGATTCCTGAAGCGGCAGCTTCAAACAAACCCGAGGGAGTGCAGATGATTAGAACCTATGAAACCTACCCATCTCTAGCTAGCTGCTGCCCCTCCACTACTTGGATTGGAGTGAAATAAGTACAGAAAAGACCTATCACAACCACACGAGGAATTCAAGTGTTAAGCATGTCATGGTAGTTAAAAGCTCTTTTTCTCAATTCACTTCTTGTGTCCAGCTTTCCTGCCACAGGCACTTCACTCTCGTCTGCCATGCAAGCCGTGCAAGGTCTATATGAGAAAGGAGAGTCCCCCCTTCCCTCATCCGATAGCATTGCATCAATCACCTACCTTCTGGCTCCCAACTTTCCCTCACCCGTTTGCATTTTCCCAACCACGTTCCATGTTGGTTTGAGGATCTAGATAAAGGTAACATGGTTCATATCAAACCGTATGCTCTCCAGAAAGTCTGAGCAGCGTAAATTTGAACGAGCCAGACATGTAACTCTTGTACTTAGCTATGGCCTTGTTTAGATGCATGTGTATCCACTTCAATCAACATGTGGTGGAGTGCATTGGAATGGAATTTAGTTTAATTCCACTCCAAACCACTCCAACACATGTGGATTCAGATGAGTACATGCACATCCAAACAAGGCCTATGAGTAGAACTTTTGCCTGATCGACTATGCTACAAACAGGAGCTGCACCGTCTATGTGGCTACATGCATGAAGTAGAAGGTAGTTGGATTCCTAAAGCGGCAGCTTCAAACACACCAGAGGGAGTGCAGATGATCATAACCTATGAAACCTACCCATCTCTAGCTAGCTGCTGCCCCTTCACTGCTACGAGCCTACCACTGCTGGGGTTGGAGTGCACTGTATACTTCCCTGGATGACAGAAGGTCCAACCATCTAAAATATTCACTACTCGGATACTACCGTGGTGTGCTCATGTTAGAAGCTGTTCCATCCCTGGCATCCCTATGTGTACAAATCCTAGCCTCACTCCAATTGTTTCACTCCCCCCTTGCATTACACAAAAGCCCTCGCCTTGCAAAGTCCCCACCTCCGCCTCTCCATCGGTGCCCATGACGAGCGTTCCCATGAAGCGCTCCAGGTCCTCCTCGAGGAACCGTGGCCGGGCTCCGGTCCACGCTTCCTCCAATGCGCTTGTGCACCCCGCTTCAATGCTTGCTCGTACCCTTCTTGACTGCTGGTACCCGTTGAGCTCCGACACACTATCTCCTAGGCTGCCATTTGTCTCCCCGTCGCCCACGATGACACCGTTAACACCACCGGCACCATTGGTTCCCTCACCACTGCCCCTCCTAGTGCGGTCCACCTCGCCGTCGTCACAGACCCCATCATGGTCCCGCGCGCCGTCTCCTAGGCTATCATTGGTCTCCCCATCACCCACGACAATGAAGTTGACGCCACCGGTACCGGTGGTTCGCTCGCCATCATTGATCCCTGTGTGGTCCACCTCGCCGTCATCGTAGGCCCTGTCGTGGTCCCGCATGCCATCTCCTAGGCTATCATTGGTCTCCCCATCGCCCACAACGATGACGTTGACACCACCGATACGGGTAGTTCGCTCACCATCACCGATCTCGGTGCGGTCCACCTCACCGTTGTCGGTGGCCCCATCGTGGTCGAGCTCGCCGTCGCTGGATCTAATCTCGGCGCCCCACGGTTGGAGCTAGTCTCCTCCATCATTGCGGTCCCGCTCGCTGTCCGCTGAGCACATGTCTGAGGGCTCTATGGTGGTGTCCCCGTCGTGGTCCAACTCGCCTTCACCGGATCCAGTCCCGGCGCCCCACGGCGGGAGCAAGTGAAGTGATCCTCTGGTTCGACGTGGCAGAGAGGTTTGCTGCTTTCAACCCAGGCAGGTTTACCTGCTTGCTGGCATTGGATTTTGATCGTGCCTGTTGGTACCCTTGTTGTATGACTTTCTTGAGCTGTGGGATGGCACTGCTCATTAAATTAATTAGTAATATCAAGTCAACTAAATATTTGTTGTCAGGACGAGTACGCTGTCTGGTGCTCATTAATACTCATTTGTAGATAGAACTAGTATGTTTACATAGTAGTTGTATGACTATGGATAGTGTGGCATGTTTCTCCTCTTATTATGGTCGATGAAGGCATGGTTATGTAGTCTGAACTCGTATCGTTGTTGTACTCCATATATATATGAAGTTTGGTTTGATGTTATGTTATCTTTCTAGTAGCACTGCTCTCCTCTTATTATGCATGTAGCCATGCCTACCAAGACACAGGAATAGGTGCCTAATCTTTTATGCCACCAAAGCACAGTCTGGCCATGTTGTATTAGATGAGGCCAGACCCGTATATTAGGTGTGCGGCCAGTTCTTTTATGTTGGAGGACATGCAAAATCAACAACCAAAGGACAATCCGCCCCTCTCATTTTGCCACAGGCCGAACATGCAAAAAAGGGTGCAGAAGCGGAAGGGCAATAAGCTGAGTTAGGCGATGGTTTGAACTTAGTTAATTGTAGTATGTATCTAAATGTAAATAATGCTAACTTATATCAATCTATAATTGGCAGAGTCTTCGTTCAGTGTTTACATCAGTTTGTTCATTTCGTCGCAGTGGTGTTCAGTGTTCAAACAAAGCCATCACCTAAAGTTAAAAAAAGCCATTACCTATGCACCTTCATCAAAAGCATATTCCAAAATATATGAAAGGCACTCAAAAATAGTCAAAACCGCCATTAGATTGATTCCTAATATTTATCTGGGTACATGAGGCCATTCGAAATACACCAAAAGTGCACTACAATGCACCCGCCATTGTACTACTACTAGTTACTACTACACCTATAACGGAACCGCCCAATTATACGAAATTAAGTAAGAAAATCACCCGCCATCGCAGATAATTTACCAAACTTAAACCCGTATAACCCGGTAGTCCATGAAATCGCGAAGGATTTCAAACCAACTCGTATACAAGCCAAGATCGTATTCGGTTCAGCGGTCACCATCACAAGTTACAAAAAATTTTGCATTGCAAATACATCGGAGTTTAGAACATAAAGTTATTACAACCCAAGTTCATAATAAAGTAGCGAAAGCAATAGTTTAAATCCAACACGCTCACACTTAGTTTGAAATATAGGGCCAGATACCGATCACATCCACAAAAGCATCGAGTTGAGTACGAGAGTTGACCACGCCCATGGTCCTAATTGTCGCCCATCGCCAGATGCAGGCAGTTAATGCAATAGCCGTAGCACATTGACCATCTGCAACAACAATGGGAACAACGCCCGGAGTACGAGAAGGTACTCAGCTAGACTTACCCGTCTTAAACCAAAATAAGCGACACCAAGGAGTATGCAAGGCTTTCTTTAGTGGGCTAGCTGACTCATTTATGAAAAGCATAAGCTATCATGAAGAAACCATTTTAAGTACTTTGCATTATCTTTATTAGGACCTATCCATCTAGGTAAGCACCTATACTATAGCAATCACTTGATTAACCAATAACATCCAGTTACAAATTTAGATTTAGCTTTTCCAATACCATCCAATAACCATCAGTGTTCTATCATAATTACTACGATGCTGTAGCTCGAGTCAAGTGCTCACTATCCAGGAGCGATGGCGATTTGAATCGATTCCTAACCAGCTGGTGATTTATTTCTCACACAAACCACACTTCCCCCGTTAGGGTCGCTTAGATCACCATGACACTTTCCAAGTAGCCGCAGGATAACAGTCATGGACCGCACTACCCAAGGACCACCCGACAGCCAGGACGCACCTTGGGCTCACTCTTCGCGTCCCCGTCATACCCCCTTTAGCACCAGTCTGCCAATCCGAGTTTATCCTAGCTCAAATAGTGTCACTAGCTTCGCGGTCGAAAGGTACTTTATTCGGCTAGCTAAATGTGAGGCATGCGTTCAATATGACAAGAGGGACGAGCAACGATCGGTCCTTAATCGACACAGACGGAAAACTAACAGCACCCCAGAACCCTGTCTGGTTGCCTCCAACTTTTTCATCTGGTCTCCAATTATCCATCAACACATGGTTAATTCTAGGATATCATCCATTCCATAGCTAAAACCTTCCAATAACCTCCTATCATTTCAGGTGACCGGAAATCACCGATCGCTACCGGTCTAAGCAGGGCTAATCCTGACCTAACGGAGTAAAAGGGTAATAAGGTAGGCAAGGATAGTAATAAATGCATCAACGGTTTCAGTCAACTCCTAAAACTTAATGCAACAATATATAAACTCATATATAGAAAGAATTGCTTTTATAAAGTAGGAGACTTAGAATGCTCCGGGGCTTGCCTCTTTCGAATGAGCTCGGGCAACGATCCGGACACTCCTCGAGATCCTCACCAACCTCCTCGTCAACCTCAGGCACCTCCTGAGGTTCGCTCGGCTTCTCGGGAACTGCTACCGGATTCTCTGCTCGTGATCTTGTCATGATGCTTATGTATAAGGGCTAATGCACAAGTGCATTGAAAGATGGCGTATGATGATCATGAGACATGCATGCAGATGAACAACTCACATTTCACTTAACAAAGCATGTGCATCACTCCTTTCTGGTACTACTCACACATCACAACAAGACATGCATGTAATAACATGTGATGATAAGATCATGGTTCATGCAATATAAGTGAATCAAGTCACATTTAATACATATGGCACCTACTACTCACACACATGGCAATTATGTAATAGCAACATTTGTGAAACATACCAGCAAGTATTTATTGCTCCAAAGATACACCAAATCTTAATTAGGATACTAAGCATGTATTAAACAATCATGATTAAACCCTAATTAGCAATAGCATTGAACAGCAACCCCCTATTTCAACATTACATAAAATTCTACAAAAATTACAGTAGACTAAACATAGTATAAATAGGCTACCAAAGAAATTTCATAGCAATTGGATAAGTAGAATATCCTACACAAAAATGACAAAGCACAGGACAGAAATGGACATGAAAATACTTTGTACTATGAAAAGTGTCACGCAACAGATTTAATGACTCTACCATGTTCTACACAGTAAATAAGAACTATACAAAAATTATCATATGCATGTTTTATACATATTTTGCTTTCTATCAAAAATAACAAATATAGGCCAATAAAGGCACTTGAACTACACATCCATATTTTTACACAGAACATGCATGGCATATATTTTTCATATAAACTACACCACATAAGAAGACTAACAAAATTGGAACCATATTTTTCTGAGCAACCTTTGATTTACTATGCATTTCTGAAGTTTAATAGAATTTACAAGAATAAAATAAAACAATATAGAAAATTATCACAAACTTGTCATGCAGTATTTTTCTAATGTAGATCTACTCATAAGAAGCACATAGAAATTTGTTTCACCAAATTTGGAGCACTACAGCAGCCTCTAGGATTTTCTAAAGCATTTTTACAAAACTGAAAAGCATTTCTTTTAAAACGGGGAAAAACCCCCAACCCTAGGTGCTAAGCACACCCGGGTTCGTGCACCCAACGCAGCGCCAGAGTGGCTGACCCGCGGGCCCCTCGTCCCCACCCGTCAGCCGGACAAGGACAGGGGAGGAGCTCCGCCGCTGGTTTTCTCGCCGGTGGCGAGGTCTCCGGTGGGGCGAGCGGCACACACTGCCTCCCCACGACGAGGCGGATGCATGGGTGGGAGAGATGGAGGTGGGGATGCACCCTTGCGGTGGCAGCGGCGGACGCCAGCGAGCAGTGGCGGGGTCGCACGGTGGCGACGCCGACTCCGGTCACCTCGGAGCACGGGAAGCGGCGCGATGGCTTCGCGACACCAAGGAGAGCGCGGAATCGGATGGATGTGGTCCACCAGCGGCTCAAGGCGCCGGCGGGGCTGCTACGGGGAGCGGCGGCGAGGTGCTCCTGCTACGGCTTTCCAAAGGGAGAAAAGGAGGCGAGAGCGGGTGGAGTGAAGGAGAGTGGATGGGGAAGCGGGGCCTGCTCGGGCAGGTCATAAGGCGAGGGCAGCGGGTCCGGGCAGACGCGTGCCGGCGGCATATGGCGACGCGGCGCATGGCTTCTGCTGCGGTCAGCCAGAGCACAGAGGCGGGGCGCGTTCGCGCACCAAGCGCGGGAAGGAGGTGGGCCGGCCCAGCGGGAGCGGCGTGGGCGCGTCCGCGTGCGTGTGAGCGAAGCGGGCTGGCCCGAGGCGCGTGGAGCGGGAGCGGGGCGAAGGCGGCCCGGCTGGCTTTGCTGGCGGGCCAAAAGGGTGGCGACGGCATGATTAACAAAAGAAATTGCTTTTCTTTTTAATTCTTTTCAAAAACCAAAGCAGTAGCTACTAAACCAACCAAAAGATCAGTTTAGAAACATTTTCACAAGATGACCCAAAAACAAAAGTTGTCCAGAATTTAATTCTCTACAACTTTACTTAAAGGTTCCTTTTGAAATTCCAAACAATTTTGGATATGGAGTTTAAAGGTTAATTTAAATCTATTTTCACAAATTTTCTAGAATATTTTTAAAAGCATATTTTGACAAAACTTCCAAAATAGACTTTGCTCCAAATCTCATGTGAAACATTTCTAAATCATTTGATCAATCAAACAAGCATGTTTGTTAACCTAACAAGCAAAACATGGCATAGTCTTATTTAAACAACAATTGCAACATCAATGTTTCACACCTAGGTTTCATATGTTTCAATTCCACGTTTCATTTATAAAACATGAATGCTTATGAATGCTTGATGATGTTTATGCTCATGATTTGGAATGCTAATGCATGCTTAACACCCGAGGTGTTACAACACCTACTGCTACTATACTGATTAACACCTACTGATCGACGTCGCTGACCCCGCCGTGGCCGTTGTCGCCGCCCTCCACATTGTCCTACTCCGACGAGGAGTCATCCTCGTCCTCCACGATCGTGTTGGGGGATGGAGGGTTGAACTTGCGCATCGTGTGGCATGGTATGGGGGCAAACCCTGGTGGAATGGTCTCGGTGATGTTGTCCACTCCTCCTCTGGTGCCTCCTCCTTCTCCTCCTCCTCCTCCTCCTCCTTCGCCTCCTCATCCTCCTCCTCTATTGCCGGTGGCGCCTCCTCGTTATCGTCGTCGTCGATAGGATCCCCATCATCTTTGACGGGCTCCTCTGCCAGGAACGGATACTCCTCATGCTCAAGGCTCGGTGTCGGTTGATTCACCTCCTTGCCGTCGTCATCTTCGTAGTCAGTGGAATACTTGCAGGATGACCAGTGCCCCATTGTTCGCTCTACGCTATACTCGCCGCCGATGAGTAGGGATCGGAGGAGGTGATGTGATGGACAGGTAAGTTGAGTACGTATGCGAGAATACCCCAGTCAGTGGTGCTCTCCCATAGGATGTGACGCTCGAGGCTCGTCATTTTAAAGAGGAGAGCCGAGTGGTGCTCTCCCACAGGATGTGACGCTCGAGGCTTCGCGGTTGGTTGGCATCCCCCGTTTCACACTTTGACCCCTGGGTTGGGAAACAGTTGTAACACCCTAGGTGTTTGTCACCAGTTAAGCAATGAGTTTGAGCTCAAACATGGCAAGTTAGGTGGTGATGGAGAGGTGAAAGCCAAATCTATAAACATGAGCCCAACTTAAACTTGGACATTGCGCCCTTGCCTACATATAGGCCCTTTTCAAGATATATGCTTGGATGGTGTTATTGGAACCTCTTTCATGTGTATCACATCAATATTCATCTATATTGATCACTGGAAAAGTTTCATGAAGTTTGGAATCAAGAAGTCACATGAAATGATAAGTTATATTCTTGTTGGAATGACATTATTAAGTGAATGGAAACATAGGGCATCAACCAAACCCTGCAACCTTGCTCAAATGACTCTAATTGAACTCTACAACAAAAGTCATGAAAGGTTCATGTTGAGCAAATGCAAAGAAAATACTCCAATGAATCACAAAGGATAATTATGCTTTATCGTGATACTACTTTGGTCAAAGTAGAACTGTAGGTTCTATACTGGTTTTGATGTTGGACCTTAAAGGAAAGTTGTAGTTCATGATATGTAGAACAAACTTTGTTTTTGAACAAAGAGCTAGATCAGCTTGGAAGCAAGTCAAACCGAGGCTCAAAGATTGAACTCAGTGTTGTTTTGAAGCTCCAAAAATCGGCTAAGTGTTGGAACTGCAGTTTTTGGTTTTCAGTTTTCATGAAGCCATCTTTAGTGAATTTTAGTTTGCAAACCATGTCGAATTTGGCCAGACTTTCTTAAGCAAAGTTGTCGTCCTCATATACCTCTACAACACTGTGGAATTGTTTTAGCTTTTCATTGATCGGTTTGGGAAATAGAGGTGGGAAAACTTAGCAGTTTCAGTCGGCTTGAAACTGAAACTTTTCATTCAGTTTCGGGTACCCTACTTTGGAGCTTTGTATCTCTCCAACCATGCCGAATTAGACTTTGAGACTTTAAGAAAAGTTGGAGACCTAGCGTAGCTCTACAGCTTTGGTTGCTACCACTTGTGCCAAAATAGAACGAATTCAGAGTTACGAATGGGGAAATATTGAGTTTTCAGTCACATTTTTAAGGTGGTATTTCAATCCTTGGCTTCAGATTTTGGAAGCGAGTCATACAGGGAGGGTCGTGGCCGACCGGCCACAGGCACACAATGCCGCGTGGCCTGGATGCCCGGTCGCATGCGTGCCACCTCGCCATGCTCATCGATGTGGAGAACCCGACGCCCTCCTGTGCTCCCTCCATCGTGCACTCGTCTCTCTCCCTTGCTTTCTTCTCTCGGTCTCTCGCTCCCTCCAGTGCCGGCCCTAGGGGAGGGTCAAGGGGTGCGACGGCCGAGGGCCCAGGCAAGGGAGGGGCCCAAGCCCAGGTATACAAAGCCCCCGGCCCTATAGTCCATTAGCGAATTAATGACCTCGCAAGCAGCCGAGCAGTCGCGCAGAGACCGCGACGTCCGCGAGCGACAAGCGATACATGGAGTTGCGCGACGCGCGGAGCCACCGGCCACGCCGCCGCAAACGCGGAGAGACGGACATCTCGGATGGACACAACGCCCGCCGGTGGCAACCAGGCATCTAGGCCTCCAGGTCCAGGGCTCCACCGATGAATGATGACGATCAGTTTTGCGATCAGCAATACAGCATCAGCTGATCAGTTTTGTTCACCATGATCAGGCCCTAGGTATTTTTTCTTGTTTATTTTTTAATCTAAATTAATTATTTTTATAGTATTTCAGACTTCTACTAGTGCTCTTTTTCTTATAGGACTTGTACTATGTTAGAATTTTAGAATGTTACCTAATAAACATTTGTCGGGGGCTGAGAAAAGAAAACGAAAAGACTAGAAGAAGCCTAAAACTTATGTTAAATTACAAATATATCATTGGATTTGTTTTCACTTTGCAAATAAAATTAGCGCCTATATATTATAAAGTTTTATACATGGTTTAGTGGGTCTGTCGTGACGAGTTCGCCAGAGGGCTCTCAAAATCCTAGGACCGGCACTGGCTCTCTCCCTCTCATGCTCGCCGTGGCCGACGAGCAGGGAGCACCGCTACCGCCGCTGCTCCCCTCCATCACCACTCCCTCCTCCACCCTAGATTGTCGCTCGCTGCACCTCCCTCCTCACCGTGCAGGCCGCTGCCCTATCGCCGAGTCGAGCTGAGGGCACCGTGTGCGTGACCTGCCGTAGGCAGCCGCGGTCAGGCAGCTGCAGGCCGTAGCCGGCCGAGCCAAGGCCACGGCTGGTCATGGCCAGGCCTGGCTGGCTTTCCCCGCTGCTGCCGGCCGCTTCTCGCCGGGCACCGGCTCCTCCCCGACGTCCTCCTCCTCCTCTGCGTCGAGAGATTGAAGAAGGGGGTGATTCGTAAATAGAAACTCTTTGCCGTGTTCACTTTGTAAAAGTGTTAGAGAGGGGAGAATTTTAGATAGGGGCTTAGTTAATTAGAGGAAAGTTTTGTGTTCACTCTGTAAAATGTTTTCCTTTTCATTTTCGGAATTATTATTGCATTTAAATCGGCTGAACTTTGAAAATGCATAGTAAATTATAGAAAAATGGTAAAACAGCAAATAAGGACTTTTTGGAATTCTTGTGAAATTGTCTATTCAGTAGATCTATAATATGTCATGTTTTAGTTCAAAGTTTAGCTGTAAAAATAGATTTATGCAGTTAGAGTTTTAATGCTAGTTGTATTTGTCTTTTTAATAGCTGCAGATGTAGGGCTCCAAACGGAGTGAAAATTTTATGGCATGCTACTCATATGATGTATGATGTGTGGTAAAAATTTCATGGTCACTGGTTGCAGTATGATAGAGTTATTGATTTATCTTACTCTCACATGTTTTCTTGCATTAGCATTTTGTATTTTCCATAGAGGTTGCTATACATGTTCAAATGCCATGAAATTTGTACAGTAGACTTTGGAGAGCATATGTAAGCTACTGTAATTTTTGTAGAATTTACTGTACATCTTTGGTATATGTTCATAAATACACCTTGATATCTAAATAAATTAAGAAATGCTTTAAGAGAATTTATTTAGAGGTGAGCACCATGTTTTCTGGTGTTCTTTAGTCATGTATGACATGTTGGTAAAGTTAGTTTTGTCTAGATATGAGTTTGCAACATAAGTTAATATTTATTTTCTTGCAAATAAAATGTGGTTTCCGGACAGTTCTGGGAACTTTGTATGTTACACCATATAAATGTGGTTTACTGAGAAACTTGTGAATACAAAAGTTGTAGATAATTCATGTATATAGCTGCTGTTAAAATTTGGTGGCATTTGATCAAGTGGTTTAGGAGTTACAGCTATTCAAAGTTGGGTCACAGAATTGGTTGCTCTCTGTCTTGTCAGGACCAGATTCTGTAAATATATAATTTAGACTTGTTTAACTTGTGAATCTTGCTGTGATGTTTAAAGATGAAATGTAGGTAATTTCATAAGCTTTCTAGAATGTCTTGTTTCATGTAATTTGAATTTATAAAACTCCAGATATGATTTATTTATTCAGCTGCTGTTTGTAGTCCAGAAATTGACAAATTCTAGTTGTATGTGTTTACTTCATGTGTTGCTAAGTGTGGCTCATACCTTTGATGATGGTTGAGTTAGAGCACCTGAGATCTTAGGAAACTTGTGTCATGCTTGGTGTTGTCTTCTTCTTTGCTATCTTAGCATGATAGATTGTGTGATGTTTAAGTTAAACATCGCGAAGTACTTAAGTGTGTTTAGTGTAAACTATGCTTGTCTTGCTTGCTATTTGTGATGCGTCTTATGGTACTATTCTTTATATTCATGCACTTGCATCTTGCATCTCATCTAGGCTTGCTAGATGCACCACGTGAAGGATGAGATGTTGGAGCCAAACCCGAAGACGATGTTTGATGGATCTATCTCGAAGATGGAAGGACTAAGCAAGTGTTAGGACCGGAGATGTCACCAAGACGGTGCAAGCTAACTGAACTGACTTGTGTCGAATCTCAGGCAAGCCCCGAAGCATTATAAGCCTCCTACTTTATGAAATCAATTGGGTATATATGTTATATGTATTGCTGCATTAAGTTAAAGGAGTTGGTTGTAAACACTTGCTGCATATATATCCTATCCTTGTCCAGAAAGTATACTTTGAATCCTATTTAGGTTCAGGATCGAGTAAATGCTTAGCCATGCTTAGACTGGTAGAAGTCAGGTGATTTCCTGTCGCCTACGAGATATAGGAAATATCTATCTGGTCACGGTTGGCTATATATGCTATCATGGAAAAGAACCATGTGTTAATAATATGAAAGGAGACCGGACAGGATGACGATAGTGAAGCAACAAGGCATGGAGATCTTAGGTGTGGATCTATCCCCGTCTGTGTCAATTAAGGACTAAGACATGGAGCCTTTTCTGATCATGTTAAACACATGCCTATCACTTAGCTGGCCGAGTCTGGTGACCGACTGCGAAGCCGAGTAGCTCAACTCAGGCCAGGACCTGGCAAGTATAAAGTGCGCCTCGGAGGGGAGCCAATGACGTGAGCCCAAGGGCAGGTGTTTAAAAGTCCTGATCATCCTGGCAGATTTGGTATCCCTGAGAGTGCTGGCGCTGATCGGACCCGCGAAGTTGGTTTCTGAGTTGTACCAAAGGTGATCTATGGCTGCCTTTAGCGGGGTTTGCCGGGTGAGTGTTAGGAATACCCTCTCAGCTGAGTTGTAATTCGATTTGAATCGCCGTCTCTCTAGGTTAGTGAGAACTTGATGGGTTTATCTCCATTATAGATACACTAAATGACTTAATGGTTCAGTAATGATGACGATGACGATGACAACCTTATTATACCTGATATGGTTATTAATGTTTGCTCCTTAATCAAATGATTGTTGTAGTATAGGTGCTAATCTAGATGACAGGTAAATGATGATTAACTTGATGCTTAAGCAATAATTGATTACTCATGTTATTAAGCTTTTATGCAAAATGTTGTCAAGCGAGCTCCACTTATATATCAGCCTTGCATACTTCTTGGTGTCACCTTATTTTTGGTTTATGAGGGGTAAGTATAGCTATGTACATTCTCGTACTCAGGGTTTTATTCTCACTTGTTGCGGGTTGTGATGTATCATGGCTACTGCAAGAATGGGATGGCTCCTGCCATAGTGGCAGAGTGTGATCATGGGCATGATCCTTCTGAGTTATCTTGTCTCTAATGCTTTTGTTGGAATTGATCTTGGTACTGGCATGTATTTGAAATAAGGGCGATTTTAGTTTCAAAGTACTTTGCTTCCGCTACTTTTCAACTTGAGTTGTAATAACTATGTTGAACTCCAATGTATGTTGAACTACTTGTGAAATGGATGTAACATGTGACTTGTTATGTTGAATCACTATGATCTTGGCTTGTATGTTGATTGGTTTGAAATCTCTCGTGATTTCGTTGGACTACCGGAGTTATATGGGTTCAAGTATGACAATTTGATCACTTCGGTGATTGTTTTTGTACTTGTGCTCTTATAATTTGGGTGGTTCCATGACAACAGTGTACATTCAATCCACCCAGTCATTTATGTTTATACCGTCGTTGCGAGTTCCCACTTCCAACGACACACGGTAGTTCCCAGAGTGTATTTAAGAACTCCTACTATAACCCCTGTTGTGTCACCTCCCCCACCTCCTCCTCAATCATGCTAAGTCAATCGCACCGCTCCCCCACCACTTTCATCCCTCTGTCTCACCACCGCCCACACGGCGTAGCTCCATCCATGCCTGCAATCATGTCGTTGACGGCGCTCCCTGACGACATGCAAATTGTGATCGTCGCCCACATCGCTGCGACCTCGGAACAGCCCATGGTCGACCTCCGTAGCCTATGGGCGACCTACTCGTCCATGCGTAGCATGTGTAGCAACCGCACCGTCTATCGGTGTCTAGCACTGGATCGGTTCAGATGCGGGAGGAGGGGGGCCGTCCCCGTCAACTTCACCGACCTCCTTGCTAGCCAGACCCAAGTTCGCAACCCAGAGGGTTGCTTCCTCACCGGGATACAGACCGTGTTCATCAAAAGGCGCAACCCTAGCAGCCATGCGTCGATGAGCTCACCTGCGCCGCCAATGGCGGGCACAATCTGGCGACCTATCTAGCCGCCATATTGCTCTATAGGCACAATGGCAGTGCCAGCGACAATGACACTATGAGGCGGTTCATGCGACGTGTCGAGGCAAGGAAGAGGAGGCGATGGGTGGCGGCGGTGGACCAATGGGTAGGTGGCTAAGCAATAATGGGTGTGTGCTGTGCCGCCGCCCGACCGTCAAGGTGATCAATAATATGACATGGGGATAGTTGTTGCTACCGCCACCGGCATAGGTGCGTGGCAATCTTCCTTGCGCAGGCGGCACCTGCGGTGATACTATAGACAGATGGGAACGTAGGGCTCTGTATTGCAGTGAGAACTGTAGGCTTCGTCAAGAAGTCTAGTTTTTCGAAAGTGAATTACTCCCTCCGTAGACCCCCATCGTTGTGTCGACGTGATGCTTTTGTTAGAACGAGTTCTTTCGTTAGCTGGGTTATGTGGCTGGTTGGTAGCTTGTCTCTTTAGTCTGTCCTACGTATGTTTCTGTATGCTCGTTTAACTCTGAAATTGTCTCAAACTCTGCTGTATTTCCGTGCGTTTGCAATGGAAATGGGATGTATCCCTCGCTCAAAAAAAATACTCCCTCCGTTGTGAAATGTATCCTAAAATGTAGTATATTCTGGCTTTTCTGTGTGGTAACAATGGACTTTATTGAAGGTTTGCCTGTCTCTGATAACTATACTTCTATCTTGGTTGTTGTGGATAAGTTTTGAAAGTATTCACACTTCATTAAGTTGAGGCACCCATTTTCTGCAATGCAAGTTGCTAAACTATATATGGAACATATTTGCAGACTACGTGGAATGCCTTTAGCCATTGTTTCTAACAGAGATAAAGTTTTCACTAGTACCCTTTGGAAGGAGTTGTTTAAGTTGTCTGGAACTGAATTATGCATGAGCATAGCTTATCATCCACAAAGTGATGGTCAGACTGAATGAGTAAATCAGTGTATTGAGGCTTATCTCAGATGTTTCATTTAGTCTACACCCAGTAAGTGGTCACAATGGCTCCACTTAGCTGAGTGTTGGTACAACACTTGTTACCATACTGCAACCAACCATACTCCTTTTGAAATTCTTTATGGACATGCCCCATGCCACTTTGGCATTACTCCTGAGCAAGATTGTGTTATTGCTAAACTTGATGATTGGCTTACACAGAGACAAACTATCATAGCCTTGCTTCAACAACAGCTCCTCCGGGCTCAACAGCGTATGAAGTTACAAGCTGACAAGAAGAGAATAGAAAGACATTTTGCTATGGGTGACCTAGCTATTGATGCAGGACCCACAGGGTTTCCTAACAATGTAACTACGAGCCGTGGACCCTGGCCTAGCCCACAGGCAAAAGCGTGAAGAGGTGCAACGTCTACTACATCGACTCCAAGTAGAATAGGCCAGACTAGTTGAACCCCTATGGAAAGTACCTTCTGTATTTAATTTAGAACATCTTCCTTGGATCCGACTAGGAAAGTAAACCGCACCACGGCCTTCTCTACTGATATAAGAGAGGCCGTGGGCACCCCTGTAAGGAGACACAATACAACACAATCAATCCAACACAAAGGCTAACGCCGATAGGACGTAAAGGCTATTACTCGATCACGATTGAGGGCCCGAACCAGTATAAATCAACTATCTCTGCGTTCACCATCGCATTCCAGCATACATCGAAGCCCGAACAACTGTCTTGGGTACCCCCCGTGATAGGCTATCGGTGATAAAACATCGACAGCTGGCGTGCCAGGTAGGGGCTTTCGGTGCAATCGTGATTGAGAGCTCGATGGACCTCGACAACATGATCTTCTCGACCAGATCAACTTTCACCTTCAGATCATGAATTTGCGAGGTGGACAACCAAGGCAAGCTCCAAGGACGCCTCCTCAAGGATCGAAAAGACCGGGAAGACCTCACTCTTTTGATGAGATCAACAGAAGAACTCACCGGAAGGTTTTTGCGTCTCGCGATGACGGAATCAGTTCAGGTTTCGCCGATGATCGAATTCAACTCAGACTCTGAGATAGAATCCGCCTCAGAAACCAATCTGATTTCTTTTCATGATAAACCGAGTTTTTTTCCGATGGGTCTCTAGAAGTCAGCTTCAATCCATTAGGAGATCAATTCAAGCTTGTTTCAGAACCCTTTCATGAAGATAGGTCCTTTCCCAATCAGATTCAACAACATGGCAAGATCTTACCAAGACCTGCTCCAAGAAATAGTCGGACCAATGCGAGGGCTACGACTAACTGGAGCACAAAAAAACCTCATACTAACCATGACATCTCAAGGTTACCTCATCCACTGGTCGGGTTCTATTTTCAGAAGCAACAATGCTTGACTATTTGATGAGACAACCGTTCTACCCTACCAAGAGGGGAATAGCTTTACGACACTGACACCTCTATAGAGATTATTAACTCTAATGCTGTAGTCATAGATATAGAAGTAATGCATGCCTAAGAAGTATTCATATTTCGGCGACCACCTTTGATCCCACCAAGAGCACCTGATGTTAGATCTTCAGACGAATCAAAATCCAACATATCACCCAACACTCTAGAATACGATGGCGAAACTGAGAGCCAGAAGCGTGCCAGGGAAAGGAAGAATAAGTTAAAAGAAGGTCGCAGACGTCACGCAAGGCAACGCAGAGAAGCATGGACAAGATACGAGTCTGACCTCACTGAATATGATAGAAAGAAGTCAGAACAAGAAGCAGAAGAAAGATACACAGCTAGGAAGACAAACAACTCTCCACACGACAGGATCAGAGAACTAGCCGAAGAGCTCGAAGCTATTTCTCACCCCAATGAAGAACAAGAACGACTCAGGGAGGTTCTCCGGTTGATAGTCTTAAGAGCGCAAGACAGGATGACCCGCTCAAGACTACCTGCAAGATCAACATCTCATAGACAAGAAAATCAGAGTCAAAGGAGGTCCGCTTTCGTAAGATTAGGGCCAAACGGAAGCCATAACAGAGAAAGAAGAAGGAACAATAGTCAGAGCAATCGAGGTGAGCAACCGAGGGAAAGCAAGAGCAGAGTACCCATCCAAATAGCCCCATGAAACTACTCTCACCAGGACGATACCTGGCAGGAAGGAGGGGCTGAATTAGAGTATAGAGAAGCCGGAGCATACGACAGGTTCCCTTGCTTTGCAAGCCAACTTGCTTTGGAATGACTACCTCATAAATTCAAACCTTCTAACCACTCCAAATACGATGGCAAAACCGAACCCAAGCAGTGGCTCAGAATCTACTCTCAGTCAATCGAACTAGCTGGCGGAGATGACAACATCAAACCACTCTTCTTCCTATGGCGTTAGAGACTATGCCTCTCCAATGGTTTGATAAGCTAAGCCCTGGATCAATTAGGGGATGGGGGACTTGCAAAGAGCTTTTTGTGAAAATTTCGCAGTCATCATCACGCACCCTATCACTCATGCAGAACTAAAGGGACTCAAACAGAAAGGTGGCAAAAGCCTCAGAGATTATTATCGTCGATTTGGTGAACTACGTGCTTAAGTACATGACATCACTGAATGAGAGGTAATCCAAGCTTTCTCCCATGGGATCATGGCCATGTGGTAGTTTCAAGACTTTTGCAAAGAAAACCCAAGAAACAATGAAGAGTTCAGACGCACAGTAGAAAAGATGATCACCACAGAAGAGAAGACGCGGGAAAGATTTCCAGATAGAAACAATCGAGATAACAACCGAGACAACTTGGATAGGCAAAATTATTGAAACAATGGACATCAAGATAGAAAGCATGGGTATGACAACACCGTAGCCATTGTCGACAAATCAAAGAAGTTCTCGAAATTCAAAAGATTTGAAGACATTGAAAATATGCATTGTATATGGCATCCGCATGGAAATCATACAACTGGAGATTGTCGTATCTTTATTGATCGGTATACAAGAAAGGGCAACAAGGGAGATAAGAAAGAAGACCAGAAAAAAGGAGAAGATAGCATTGAAGACAAGGGATTTTAGCAATCAAATGGGATAGTCGCGGTCATCTTTTTAGGAATTCCAGGCTCCAGAAGCAAGCACCAGGACAAGTTGGCTCTCCACAGCATCAAGGCAGCAGAACCAGCCGTCCCCAAGTACCTTCATTGGTCACAATACCCAATCCAGTTTTCTAGAGAAGATCAATGGACCAGTGTTGGGAACGCTGGCCTATATCCACTTGTTTTGGATCCAACTATCGTGGGAATGACAGTCACCAAGGTTTTGATCGATGGAGGAGCGGGACTCAATATCATATTTTTAGAAACACTAAGGAAGATGGGACTAAACCTTGTCGGGTTGATTACCCCAACAGGTGTACCTTTCTATGGAATAGTACCCGGCAAAGACGCCATGCCGCTTGGACAAATCACTCTACCAGTTACATTTGGAACACCGACCAATTACCAAATCGAATTCATTTAGTTTGAAGTAGCAGACTTCGAGACATCATATCATGCCATCCTTGGAAGGCCAGCACTTGCCAAGTTCATGGCTATTCCTCACTACCCGTATCTCCTGCTCAAGATGCTAGGACCCCACGGGGTACTCTCCCTCCGGGGTGACTTGAAGCGCGCTTTCGATTGTGACATACAAGCAATCCAAATCGCAGCCAAAGTACAGGCAACCGACGGCAGAGAAGAAATAGCCACCATTGCTACACAGATGAACCCGGAGGAACTAGAGATCCCGGCTAAGAAGCCTTGCATCCTTGCACCACCAAAAGAAGCCGATGTGAAGAAAATTGACTTGGGTACTGGTGATCCCAAGAAGACAGCGACCATCAGTGCTCACCTCTAGGCTAAATAGGAACTCGCGCTCACCAACTTTCTTTGGGATAACACAGATATCTTCGCTTGGAAGCCGGCTGACATGCCAAGTGTTCCAAGAGAGTTGGCTGAGCACAGAATTGATGTTAACAAAAGCTCCAAACCAGTCAAGCAACGGTTACGAAGATTTTCACTAGACAAGAAGGCAGCAATTAAAAAGGAGATCACAAAATTGATGGTAGCCGGATTCATAAGAGAAGTTCTTCATCCAGATTGGCTAGCAAATTCTGTTCTAGTATAGAAAAAGAATATGATAGAATGTCACATGTGCATCGACTACACATATCTCAACAAACACTGCCCAAAAGACTTTTTTGGGTTACCACGGATTGATCAAATTATCGATTCAACTACAGGATCTGCTCTGCTATCTTTTCTTGATTGCTATTTAGGATATCATCATATCGCATTACAGGAAGAAGACCAAAGCAAGACATATTTCATCACCCCGTTCGTCGCTTACTGCTACAAAACCATGTCATTTGGACTCAAGAACGCAGGCGCTACCTATCAAAGAGCTATCCAAACATGTCTTGGGGAGCAGATTGGTGACAACACGAAAGCTTATGTTGATGACATCATCGTGAAAACAAAGAACCCAGATATGCTGATTAAAGACTTGAAATAAACCTTCAAAAACTTGAAGAAGTGGAATTAGAAATTGAACCCGAACAAATGTGTATTCGGAGTACCATCAGGGCAACTACTCAGTTTTTTGGTCAGCATCGAGGAATCGAGGCAAGCTCCAAGCAAATTTGAGCCATAATAGAGATGAGTCCCCCACGTAGCATTAAAGATGTACATAAGCTAATAGGGTGCATGGCAGCACTCAACCGCTTTATCTCTCGACTTGGCAAAAAGGGATTACCTTTCTTCAAGTTACTAAAAAAGATAGGCAAGTTTGAGTGGACAGAGGAAACCAAGGAGGCTTTCAAAAGCCTTAAGGCATACCTCACCTCCTCACCCGTACTCACGCCTCCAAAGAAGCATGAAGACATGATGCTGTACATCGCGGTGACTTCTATGGTGGTCAGTACAGCGATCGTCGTACAGAGGGAAGAAGAAGGGCACGTATACAAAGTACAGCGGCCCATTTACTACATCAGTGAGGTACTGTCAGATTCCAAAATTCGGTGCCTGCATGTACAAAAACTACTCTACGCCCTCCTGATCACCTCCCGCAAGCTACGCCACTACTTTAAAAGCCACAAGATTACTGTAATAACAGACTTTCCACTCAGAGACATCCTGCACAACAGAGACACAACTGGGCGCATATCTAAGTGGGCAGCAGAACTCGGCGCTCTCAACATTGATTTCACCCCATGTAGAGCAATCAAGTCCTAAGCACTTGCTGATTTTGTTGCCGAGTGGATGGAAATCCAACAACATACGCCAAATGCCATCCTTGACTATTGGAAGATGTACTTTGATGGATCGCTCAAACTAGGCGGAGCTGGCATGGGTGTTCTCTTTATTTCTCTAGATGGAAAACAACTCAAATATGTCCTTCAGATATTATGGCAAGCCACGAACAATGAAGCAGAATATGAAGCACTCATCCCTAGGCTCCGGGTAGCTATCTCCGTTTGAATCAAGCGACTTCTCGACTACGGTGATTCAGCAGTAGTTATCAATCAAGTCAACAAGGATTAGGATTGCACCAAAGATAACATGGATGCTTATTATGCCGAAGTGCACAAACTGGAGAAAAAATTCAAGGACTAGAAATTCTACATGTCTTGCGTGACTCTAATGTCATAGCAGACATCCTCGCAAAGCTAGGATCGGACAAGGCAAAGGTCCTACCTGGCATGTTCGTAGAGGAGTTGTCAGCACCCTCTATCAAACAAACCGGTGAGATAACCCCTGAACTCCCAGCACCAACAACCCTATTTTTGGTAATCACAAGATCATGGACACAGGATTTCATCGACTACATCAAAGAAAACAAATTACCAACAAATAAAGAAGAAGCTACTCGGATAATACGAAGAAGCAAGAACTATGTCCTCGTAGGAGACAACCTATACAGAAGAGCCGCATCAACAGGAGTACCCCTCAAATGTGTCTCATCAAAAAAAGGTAAAGAGATCTTAGATGAAATCCACTTAGGTTGCAATGGAAACCACGCCACTTCAAGAACATTGGTCGGTAAAGCATTTCGCACCAGATTCCACTGGCCAACTGTTTTAAAAGACACAAAAGAACTTGTCAGAAAATGTAAAGGTTGTCAAATATTTGCACGACAGGCTCACGTCCTAGCACACAATCTCATCTGCATCCCACCTGCTTGGCCATTTTCCTGCTGGGGGCTAGATCAAGTAGGACCTCTCAAGAAAGCTAAAGGCAGTTTTGAGTACATCTTCATGGCTATTGACAAGTTCACCAAATGGATCGAGTACAAGCCACTCGTAAAATATAGCGCAGCCAAAGCAGTCGAGTTCATCTAGGACATCATGCATCGCTTCGGTATGCCCAATCGAGTCATCACATATTTGGGTTCTCCCTTCACGGCTATAGAATTCTAAAGTCAGGCACAAGACTGTGGCATTAGCATAGATTATGCATCAGTTGCGCATCCAGAAGCCAACGGACAAGTAGAAAGAGACAATGGAGTCATTCTGACAGGGTTAAAACCAAGATTATATGAAGAACTAGAAGACTATGGCTCCAAATAGATGGAAGAATTACCCAAAGTAGTCTGGGAGCTATGAACTCAAGTAAGCAGAGCCATCGGATACTCACCTTTTTTCCTAGTCTATGGATCAGAAGCTGTATTACCTGCTGACCTGATCTGGACATCACCAAGGATCAAACAATACGACGAAGGAGAAGCTAAATACACCTGAAGACTAGAACTAGACAGTACAGAAGAAGTCAGAGTCAACGTGATCTTACAGTGTCACACCCAAAATTTCCTATTTTGGGTTGGGCATGAAAAACACTAAATAAAATAAATAATTTCAATATTTGAATAAATTTATTAGATAAGTTAAGTTGCTGCTAATTTAAATATAGAAAATTGTGGTTTTAAACTTTTTCATATTAATTTGATAACGTGGTGTTTGTGTGATGCTTGTCTTTGGTGTTGGTGAGTGCTATTATTTTCAAAATACCATAGGACGACGTTTACTTCTCACCGGAAAAACTTTTTGGCATTTTCTAGATTTAAAATTTCAATTTCCGTGAGCTTAATCTTTCTCCTTGATCTCTTCATCAATCTTTTCATGAGCTCAAACTCATTTCGTTGAGTTTCTTATCTCCCCAAGAGTCTCCAGGATTTTTCCCGTGATTTTTCTAAGCTCCGGGCTATTTTTCACGGTCAAAAAGGTAATTTTAGATTTTCTAGAATTATTTTATTCGCGGAATTAAAATAATCCCAAAATTAAGAAATTCCAAAAAGTTTCCAAACCCTACAACTATATATATGCCAGCGTAGCCCTCGACGCCCTGGTTTCAGAAGTACAACCCTTATCGTGAGCCGCCGCTCGTAGCTCCCTTCACCTCTCGCCGAAGTTCTTCATCTACCGCTTGCGTTCCGGCGAACTCTCCGACGAGCTTTTCCGACCAAACCGTCACGTCCCGAAGCCAGCCACCACCACCAAGAGGCAGCCCTCGTCGTTCTCTACACCGTGGTATATCTGTTTGCGCGAATCCATCGCCGTTTCATCGAGTTCTCATCTCATCTTGCTTCTCTCCGGTGAGGTTTCACCATGGCTGACCCGAGCTCTTCCAAGCTCTCATCTCATCTTGCTTCTCTCCGGCGAGGTTTCACCATGGCTGACCCGAGCTCTTCCAAGCCCAAGGTAAAAGATGATACTATTTAAAGTTTTGCCACTAATCTTGTTTTGATCATAAAATCTTCGTTTTAACTCCGATTTGACCCGTTCAAGTTGCGTTAGGTTCGTATTTGCGAGCTCTACATGTTAGTATAGTTGTACAGTAGGTTTGGGAAATTTAATTTTTGAGTTTATATTTAAGTAATTATTTATCTATAGGAAATCTTAAAAAATTGATAACTTTCACGTTTAAAATCTGAATTTCATGATCTTTACGTCTGTGTGGTCGTAGGAATGTGTAGAAGAGTTTTACAAACTTTTTATACTGTTTTGCTACTGTTGGTGTACTGTTTTATTTATATCTCTTTGTTTGCTTAGTGTATGGTTGCTCGGATGATTGTGTGTTGATGCTTGATGATCGAGTATAGACGGTGAGCAGTTTCTTGACGATCAGGAGTATTATTTTGAGCCAGACCAGCAGTATTATCAGGAAAGCTTTGATCAAGGTAAGTATAACATGGGACCATCATTGTTGTCCTATTCACTGAAATTATCATACATATGCATGTGTCCTCCTTGACAACCTTAGAGATTATAACTTAGTGATTGTTACCTTGATTCCTTGTCAACCTTGGGGATGCATTTGGGTAGCTATTGCTAGTGCTTAATTATGAACAATGATCTTGTAATTTGATTAATGGATTAAGCAATCAACCATTAAGATTATTTTATTACTGTTGAAAAGGGGGCTAGAGCATGTGGGTTATTTTGATGCTCTGGTTTCTCTCCGTAAGGACTTATCTGTACGTGATCATCCGAGACATACAGTACAGCTGTGAGGGCTATATGGCTCTGGCTCTAGTTGTTCAAGAGACCTTTTCTAGCTTGTTAGTGGTTACCTTAAATGGCGTAAGAATGGCTTGCCACGTTGGGTGTAGGAGAACCTCTAGTCTATGAGTATAGCCGAGAAGGAATTATGCCATTTGAAAAGGGGGGTTCCTACATCTACCTGCCGAGTGAATCTAATGGCCCTAACTTGTTAGACGAACTCTTGAATGGCTTTATATGGTTCTCCGATGTTTGGGTTTGATCTCCCCACACATTTGGAAATCATGACTCACAGTGAAAGTGTACACCTCTGCGCAGAGTTAAAAACTGGTATACTAGCCGTGCTCACGGATACGAGCGGCCTTGGAACATTTATAGATAGATGATCACCATGGTTATATCATGCTTAATTACTGTTGATTATTATTATGCTCATGTTAATGCTATTCATTATCTTTATTACAATTGATCATTGGTTCATTAATGGGAATTGGTTCATCTTTATGCTACTCAAATTGCTAATTATATGATGACTAAAAGCTAAACGCAGTCAAACAGTGTCTAGCCTTTTTGAGCCTCATGAACCCTGTGTTATACTTGTTGAGTTTGACATGGACTCACTCTTGCTATTTTCCCCACACCTCAGTGTGTAGTGAGGTGCTACTCAGAAGAAGGATAAAGAGGTAGTGGAGTTTCTAGAAGTCTATCAGAAGTGTTTGGTATACGGAGCCACCAGTTAGCCGTCCCTGAGAAGAATGGAGCCTGAAGTTTAGTCACCGTTCCGCGATACTCTGATGTAAGTGTTAATATAGCTATGTATACGTTATATAATAACATTGTTTCTTATATCTTTTTTATTCTGACATATGTGTGGACTTCCTGGGCACACATATGATTAGCCTGGTTTTGTTCTTTAGAAAACCGAGTGTGACAGAGTGGTATCAGAGCGGTGTTGACTGTAGGACGTATGCCAAGTAGCACCGGATGTATTCTAAAACTCATTTTACTATAAAACTATTTTGTCATCCCTTGACTCATTGATTTTGACTATTTCCTCTTCCTTGTCCTGTTCTATCCCCTCCTTGATAGCTTCCTTTGAGCTATTTCTACTTATTTCCTTGGTTTTTGATTTGTGTTATTTTACTAAATGTTTTCTGATCCCACCTGGTTCAAAGATTCGATGGCCTTTCTTCATCCATAATCTTCCCTTAGGATGACCCCCATTGTTGAAGAAGCACGTGTAGTATCGATGATGTGATGTGTGCTTGTTTAGTTTGGTGTGATGCACGTGTGTTGTCCTTGTTCTCGTGTTTCAAAGGTGGCTCGGAAGGTATAAGTCCTGAGGAGTAGCTTGATCCATGGTAAGTGGGGTAGTGTCATCTTCTATCCTACTTATCTTTCAATCGATCCTAATTCTCGCCATTTTTTCTTACACCGTCTTTGTCTACCCTTGGTTGTTATGCTACCTTCTTTATCTCATCTTAATGGAGGATCAACACATGAAGGACTCATCAATAGCAGTAAGCCATAGAGAAAGTGTTGTCTTCAATGACATCGCCAGGTGAAACAAGATCTTTGTTAAGTGGGGGTAGCATCTGCTGTCAACAACAACAATTCCTGAATATCTCAAGCGACGAGGCATGAAGAACTGAAGATCAATCTTTATGTTTCTTGTCATCTTTTGGTTATCCTCGATCCATGTCTTATATCTCATCAACACAAATCATAGAAGCATGAAGACTTGAAGATTAGCGTTATCTATCTCTCTAGTCTCTCTGAATCTCGTTCCTACCTTATCCTGTCTTTCCAGAGCAGTATGTCTTTCTTATCTTATACCTCTATTTTTGTATGCTCAAAAATCATGGATAAATTCTGGACAATAGTAGACTTCAATATCTTCCTCTGACTGTAAGAACCACCCTGATAGCTATTATGGTTTGGGAGTTATGAAAATCACAAGGCAACGCATCTGTGATGTCAGCAACCTAGAATAGTTTCTGTTGTGCACAGTTTTCGACTACCTTAACTGCAGAATCTAGAGAAGTGTTCTATAAGAAAGTTGTAGTAAATTTGATAAGCTTTCCAACGGTATAAGCTACAATATCATAGGATTCGTAGAACTTGAGTTATAACTATATTTCTGCACTGCCATTTTTCTGCTCGCGAGGAAGTGTAGGTTACTTGTTCTTGCATATGCTCATGAATCTCTTTGGGATGCCAGAAGGACATGATGATGGTCATCACTCAGAAACAAATGCAAGCTATCCTTTGGTGTTCTCTAGTTGATCTCTTCTTAAGGGGTTTGCCGAACTAAAAGACGATACAAGATGGAGGTTTATATGTTCTGTTTCGTCGCCTGGAAGCATCAGCTATCTACATGGTTGCAAAGTCATTATCAAGAGCAAGTATCTTTTCTCAGAGTTGGTAACCTGTTGGAACCATCTACAAGGATTGTTAGGGTCTAAAGAAAACATTTACAAAGTTGGATTTGAGCTTGTGGCATCATCATCATTAGATAAGAGTCGATTAGGAAAGAGTGAAGACTTGCAGATCAACTTTATTTTTCTCCCTAGTCTCTCCAAATCTCGGGACGAGATTCCTGTTAAGTGGGGTAGAATTGTCACACCCAAAATTTCCTATTTTGGGTTGGGCATGAAAAACACTAAATAAAATAAATAATTTCAATATTTGAATAAATTTATTAGATAAGTTAAGTTGCTGCTAATTTAAATATAGAAAATTATGCTTTTAAACTTTTTCATATTAATTTGATAATGTGGTGTTTGTGTGATGCTTGTCTTTGGTGTTGGTGAGTGCTATTATTTTCAAAATACCATAGGACGATGTTTACTTCTCACCGGAAAACTTTTTGGCATTTTCTTGATTTAAAATTTCAATTTCCGTGAGCTTAATCTTTCTCCTTGATCTCTTCAACAATCTTTTTATGAGCTCAAACTCATTTGGTTGAGTTCCTTATCTCCACAAGAGTCTCCCGGATTTTTTCCGTGATTTTTCTGAGCTCCGGGCTATTTTTCACGGTCAAAAAGGTAATTTTAGATTTTTCTAGAATTATTTTATTCGCGGAATTAAAATAATCCCGAAATTAAGAAATTCTGAAAAGTTTCAAAACCCTACAACTATATATATGCCAGCGTAGCCCTCGACGCCCTGGTTTCAGAAGTACAACCCTTCTCGCGAGCCGCCGCTCGTAGCTCCCTCCACCTCTCGCTGAAGTTCTTCATCTACAGCTTGCGTTCCGGCGAACTCTCCGACGAGCTTTTCCGGCCAAACCGTCGCGTCCCGACGCCAGCCACCACCACCAAGAGGCAGCCATCATCGTTCTCTACACCGTGGTATATCCGTTTGCGCGAATCCATCGTCGTTTCATCGAGTTCCCATCTCATCTTGCTTCTCTCCGGCGAGGTTCCATCAAGGCTGATCGGAGCTCCTCCAAGCCCAAGGTAGAAGATGATACTATTTACAGTTTTGCCATTAATCTTGTTTTGATCATAAAACTTCGTTTTAACTCTGATTTGACCCGTTCAAGTTGCGTTAGGTTCGTATTTGCGAGCTCTACATGTTAGTATAGCTGTACAGTAGGTTTAGGAAATTTAATTTTTGAGTTTATATTTAAGTAATTATTTATCTATAGGAAATCTTAGAAAATTCATAACTTTCACGTTTAAAATCCGAATTTCATGATCTTTACGTCTGTGTGGTCGTAGTAATGTGTAGAAGAGTTTTACAAACTTTTTATACTATTTTGCTCCGTCCAAGGTGTAAGACGCCACTACAACAAAAGTACCCAACCTTGTTCCGTCCAAGTCAGGGATCTGGTACTTCGAAGAATACAAAAGATAGATGGATGTCACAAACTACTCAGTCCATGGGAAGGCCCTTTTATCATTGCCAAGGTCACCAAACCGGGAACATACGAGCTAATAACCGAAGACGGGATACAAGTCAGAAATTCATGGCACATTAGTCAGCTATGAAGATTCTACACCTAAAAGGCACAGGACTGATTCTTCTATAGCAAGAAAATACTATGTAATCAAGATGCATGATCAAAGTAATAAAGATAATGTTCCTCACCAATGATTGTCTTGCTAAGATCTACAGAACCTATCCTAGAGTTGTTCAACCCAGATGAGAGCAAAAGAGCTGAAAAGATGCTTGAGCTCGCCCTATCCCAAGTCTTTTTAGGCTTGGATGAGAGTAAGAAGGCTGATAAGCCAACACTCGACCTATCCTGGGTTGTTTTCATGGCCTGGATGAGAGCCAGATAAGCGCTCGCCCTATCCCAGAGTTGTTCAACCTGGATGAGAGCAAAAGAGCTGAAAAGATGCTTGAGCTCGCCCTATCTCAAGTCTTTTTAGGCCTGGATGAGAGTAAGAAGGCTGATAAGCCAACACTCAACCTATCCTAGGTTGTTTTCATGGCCTGGATGAGAGCCAGATAAGCGCTCACCCTATCCCAGAGTCGTTCAACCTGGATGACAGTAAAAGAGCTGAAAAGACGCTTAAGGTCACCTATTCCAAGTCTTTTTAGGCTTGGATGAGAGTAAGAAGGCTGATAAGCCAACACTCGACCTATCCTGGGTTGTTTTCACGACCTAGATGAGAGCCAAATAAGCGCTCACCCTATCCCGGAGTCATTCAACCCGGATAAGAACAAAAGAGCTGAAAAGACGCTTGAGCTCGCCTATCCCAAGTCTTTTCAGGCATGGATGAGAGTAAGAAGGCTGATAAGCCAACACTCAACCTATCCCGAGTTGTTTTTACAGAACGGATGAGAGCCAGATAGCGCTCGCCCTATTTTCTACGACATGGATGAGAGCCACATAGAGCTCGCCCTATCACAGAGTTATTCAACACCGGCTAAAAGAACCCGACTAACCTAGCGCTGATGCTCGCCAAGACTCATGAAGACGCAAAAACAAGAGAACAGTCAATTGGAGGGACATAACTCTAAAGTACCCGGATATGCCAAAGATGATTAAGGCTTATATTCAGCACATACCTAAAGAAAACTCCACAACATGGGAAAACAACTCGAAAAGAGACACAAAAAGACGACTACTCGAAAAATTCAAGCAAAATATTAAAGATATATCCAAAGAACCAGAATTTCTTTACAAAGTAGCATATAAAGTGTATCTTTACAAAGGAGGAAGGAGGCGCCTAGGCACTACAAAGCCTAGCTATCAGCTTCGTCATCAGAAGGAGGGAGTTGAATATCAAGCTTCTCAGCGATGAAGTTGGCCAGGTCTTCAACTTCAGACTCAGCGTTCTTAATGGACTCCAGGTAGTTGTCATCATCGGTTTCCTCCCTAAGCTTTTCTAGAGGGACATCCGGGGAAAGAACCCGGACATGCGCCAAGACGTTCTTGACACACGCCTAGACCCCCTTCTTGATGAAGCTCTGCAGGCGCATAGGGATCAGTGGGATGAAGTCACCCCAGGTCCTTCCATCATCTTCAGAAGTCTGAAGAAGCTTGGCAACAGTCTTGAAAGATTTCCACAAAGTGGCAAACCATTGATCATATACTGCCAACTTCTTGGATAAATCGTTAATGGTTTTCATTCCCTGCAAAAGATCTCTGTCAGCTCCTCGCCTAATCAGCCTAGCAAGGGCAAGATCCTCTTCGGCTTGAGCAGTTACCTCCTTGGCACTGTTGTGGTTGTGGAGAATAGAAACCTTCATCTCCTCAACATTATCCAAGAGCTTCTTTTTATCCCTTCGGAGAGCTGGTCAAAACAGTAGATTAAAGCAAATACAAAGCAGAGATACAAAAGACCAACAAAAATCCACAAAGAACCCGGAGTACCATCTGAAAGCCCAAGTTTGGTTTTGGTAATTAATGACACCAAGTTGCTAATGCCATGTGTTAAGTGTTTTGAGTTAGGCATAAGCAACACATGTGATGAAGGTGTATGTGGCAAGGAGTGGTGGCCACAAGATCACAAAAGAGATGGTGCATGGACATGAGATGACAATTGTAACACCCCTGGGTGTTAAGCATGCATTATCATTCAAAGCATAAGCATTCAACATCATTGCATGATTAACATTATTTGAATTGTAGCTCTTTCAAATTTAATGTAAAAAAATAAATAAATGGGAACACTAATTTTGATATAAGTGTTAAAAAGTTGGTGAACTTTTGAGAAGTAGCAATTTTAAATAATCTAGAATAAATCAACTTGATTATTGGAGCAAATTTTGAATTCAAGTTTTCCTCAAATTCTGTTTTAAAAAAATATTCTAAATAAATGAGTTTTTGATTTTAAGTTAGCTTTAAATCTCAAATTCAAAATCTATTGAGAATTTTGAAAAGTGCTCTATATGAAAGTTGTAGAGAATAAAATTTTGAACAACTTTTATTTTGGACCAAATTTCTGAAAACCTCTTTTTCATCTCCAAATTCAATTTTGGAACAAAGAATTAAATCTGGAAAATATTTTGAAAAAGAAAAATCAGATTTTCGCCTTAGTGGGCTTCGGCTTCCCTTTCGGCCCAGCTTCGCTGGCGGCCCGGCCCGCGCCCGCGTCGTCTCCCTCCCGCCCCCGCGCGCGCGCGCGCCCGCGCGTGGCGTCGTGGCGCCGCGGCAGCGCTCGGTCGCCGCGTGTCCGTACGCCGTCGAAGCCGCACGACACGCGCCCCTGTGGCCCCCGCAGCGTCCGCGCCCGCTTACCCCCCTCCGCGCGCTCGTCCTCCTCGGTTGCTCCCTCCATTCTCCCCCTCGCTCGCCCGCAGCAGCAGCAGCAGAGCTCCGCCTTGCCATCGCCGGCTCCCGAGCTCCGCAACCGCCTAGCCGCCGCTCCGGCTCACCGCCTCCGCCTCCGTCTTCGCCCTCGCTGCGCCTTGTCGTTGCGCATCCGGTGCTCGCCACATCCCGCCAGGATTCGGCCTCCATCCGCGGTAATGGCTCGCCGGAGTTCCGGCCGAGCTCACCGGAGCGACCCGCTCCGTGAGCCGCACACCTCCACGCCACTTCTCGCCCACTTCTCGAGCGCACGAGCACCGCACTTGCACCACGAGTCTCACTGACCTCACCGCGCGGCTCCTCTCGGTCGGAGTTGGCCGGCCGACGGCATCCCGCGCCAACGAGCCGCCATGCACGCCGGCGAGCTCGATGCCGAGCTCGTCTGGCCACCCACTAGGCACCACTGGGTTCGCATCGATGAGAGGAGCACGATGGTGCCCTCCCCGTCGTCGGAGGACTCGCCGGCGGCGAGATCCCGGCGGTCCACACCGCCTCTGGCCGACTGCGGCTGACGGGTGGGCCCGTCTGACCCATGGGTCCCGCCTGTCTGTCTCAGCGTTTTGGTTTCGCGTGTCACAGCGGGGTGCACGTAGCGTTTAAAGCCGGTTTTGATTTTCGGTTTTAAAGAAATTGATTTCCAGAAAATCTGAAAAAGGCTTCTAAAAATTGTATCTCAAGATTTATAGCTCCAAAAATCATGAAACAAATTTTGAAATGTTCCTTTTGAATAGATCTACAGTTTAAAAATATCTCATGTGATGTTTGTGACACTCTACTGTGCAATTTTATTTAATTGCTATAAATGCTGATATCTTAGAAAAAATGTAGTAAATAAAATAATAAAGGAAAAAATGTGATTCTTGTGGCATTAATCTTTATTTGTGATATACTTTCTAGGAAAAATATTAGTGAAGCATGTTCTGTGGAAAAATGTTGAAGTGTAGTTCAAATGCTTTTAATCAGTAATATCTGTTATTTTTATTATAGAGAAAAATTTGTATACAACATACATCTGATAATTTTTGTAGTATGTTGGTTTACTGTTAGTAACCTAAGAAAATTGTGAAATCTGTTGTTTGACACTTTTTCTAGTATAAAATAAATTCATGCTCACAATTAGGCTATAGCTTGTTTATTTTGTACAGGCAGTTTTACTTGTGCAATTCTCATGAAAATTTAGTGGTAGGTTAGTTAGGGTAAGAGTAGTCTACTGTAATTTTTGTAGATTTTTTTATCTACACCAGAGATAGGTGTTGTTGTGTAACCCTAGCTAAATAGGAAATAAAAGATTATTCTTTATGAGAAATTGAGAGAAATAAAATATGTTTGGTGTATCTTTGAAGCATCATGATGCCTTGCTGATGTTATGGATGAGTTAGGTTGGTAAGCTTTGATAGCTTAGGTTCACTTGTATGTGTAGATGGTAGGCTAACTAATAGAAGGATAAGGTGTATGTTTTAGGTTACATGTTCTTGGATGACGTTGACTACCTTGTAGAAGAAATAATTATATTCAAACTGCTCGTTCCATGTGCTCATCTGCATCTCATGTCATCAAAGCACTCCACCGCATTTCGATGCATTCTTCGCATGTTTCCTTATGCACTTGCATCATACAGGATCGCAGGAGGAGTTGCAGGCAGCAGTTCCGGAGGAGCAGGCTTGGACGGATCAGCAGGAACCCCAGGCACAGGAGGTGCCCGAGGAGGAAGAGTCAGGCGAGGAACTGCCAGAGTGCGTCGATCACCACCCTAGTTCGTTCGAAAAAGGCAAGCCCCGGAGCATTTTAAGCCTCCTAAATTTATAAAAAGTTATTTCTTAATGCATGAGTCATAGTTATATATTGTTGTACTAAGTTATAGGAGTTGAGTGAAACTGTTGTTGCATTATTACCTTGGCCACCAGATTATCTTTTACCCTGTTAGGTTAGGATCGAGTAAATTGCTTAGCCATGTTGAGACCGGTAGAAGTCGGGTGATTTCCTGTCACCTGCGAGTTATAGGTGGATACCAGGTTATGGTTAGCTGTAAGTGTGATCATGAAAAGTAACCAAGTGTTGATGGATAAACGGAGACCGGGCGGAGTCTTATAGTGTTCTGGACTATAGTGATTCCGTCTGTGTCGGTTAAGGACCGATCGTTGCTCGTCCCTCTTGTCATGTTGAACGCATGCCTCACATTTAGCTGGCCGAATAAAGTACCTTTCGACCGCGAAGCTAGCGACACTTTTTGAGCCGGGATAAACTCGGGTTGGCAGACTGGTGTTGAAGGGGGTGTACGGGGACGCGAAGAGTGAGCCCAAGGTGCGTCCTGGCAGTCGGGCGGTCCCTGGGTAGTGCGATCCATGATTGTTATCCCGCGGCTTCTCGGAAAGTGTCATTGGTGATCTACGCGACCCTGACGGGGGAAGCATGGTTTGTGTGAGGAATAAATCTCCAGCTGGATAGGAATTCGATTCGAATCGCCGTCGCTCCCGGTTAGTGAGCACTTGACTCGAGCTATGGCATCGTAGTAACAATGATAAAACACTGATGGTCAAGTGAATAATGTTGGAAATGCTAAACCTGAGATGGTAACCTTTGATGTTAATGGTTAATCAAGTGATTGCTTTAGCATAGGTGCTTACCTAGATTGAATAGGTTATAATAAATGTGACGCAAAAAGGACTTAAATTAGTTTACTCATAACAACTTGTGCTTTTCGCAAAGGAGTCAAGCCAATCCACTATGTACAGCCTTGCATGCTCCTTGGTGTCATTTTATTTCTGGTTTTTGACGGGTAAGTCTAGCTGAGTACATTCTCGTACTCAGGGCGTTGTTCCCATTGTTGTTGCAGATGGTCAGATGTACTACGGGTACTGCTCCAACTGTCTGTATCCGGCGATGGGTGACAACTAGGACCTTGGGCAAGGGTCTTTCTGTTAGTCTTATCTACTGCTTTTGTGGACCATGACTATCGACTGGCACTGTAACTGAACCAAGTGTGTGTGCGTAAAATTATTTTACTTCCGCTACTTTATGTTGAACTATGTTGTAATAACTTTTATCTCCGAACTCCGATGTATCTTACCTTTATGATCAGATTTATGTATCGTGTGAATTGTGGCTGCTAAATCAGTACGATCTTGGTTGTATGTTAGTGGTTTTGAAATCCTTCGTGATTTCACGGAATCTCGGGTTATACGGGCTTAAGTTTGTTAAATTAACCGCCTCGGTGGAAGATTTTCTTACTTAATTTCGTATAATTACGTTGATCCGTTACAGCTGGCATCGGAGCATGGTTTAGCATGCTACTGTTCACAGGAGTAATTAAAAATAAAACTGTGTTTTCAAATAAGCTTTTGAACTTAAAAGTGTGCCAGTGGTCATATCCTTTATGCCCGATAAGGACTCTAGGTGGCTTAATTAAGTACTAACTTGGGGGTTGCATCATATTTTAAATTTCGTCGCTCATACGGCGTGCTATGGTATGAGTGCCATTCACTTGAGTGGTAATGTATGGATCCTTTACCTCTACGCCTTGGTAAGTGAGAGTTGTGAGTGCATGGTCGGATACACTGCCGATCTAGGGGAGTGCTTATGTGATACCAAAATACTTACGTACCCTGCGCATGTTCGTATGAGGGTATCCAAATTGTGGGGAATTCCGTCATGCAGTGACGATGCCGTCAATAGGACGACGATTCGGGTAGTTGTTACCGTTATACTCGTATTTGGGGATGCGTGTAGAGCGAGTAACTTACTTTACTGCTTTCTGCATGTTTTCATACTGTGAGGTTTGGGCTGAAGTGATTTCCTTTCTGCAGGTACCTAACAACGCTTTCGAGTAGTACGTGTTAGTTACGTTACAAGAGATCGTTGTATGCCACCGTTTATTCCGTTAGTAGTCATTAGTTTTCTAAGTTTGTGAGGACGTACGGAACGTGCATGCATCATGTGTGCATTTCATTCATGGCATTGTTCCTCCCCTTATAAGTTGATTATCTCATTTTGATAAAAATGCCAACTTAAAAATCTGTTCTCACCACGGCAATAAAATTTTTGCTACAGATGGCACGTACCAAGCAGACCGCTCGCAAGTCCACCGGCAGAGCTCCCCGTCATCAGCTTGCTCCGCGCACTCGCCAGCGTCACACTTTTCTTGGAGAGTTTGGGATGCCTACACTCTTGTGGAGAGTGCTCAGCTATGTAGGCTATCATGATGGGATGGAGCCCCGATATTTTTGGTCAAATGAGCGGTTGGGTGAAGGACTTTTGGTGACTGTGGAAGCAGTAGTTCGTCCCCGAGGTGATGGTTCTGAGTGGACCGGTTGGCGTTTTGAGTCAACTGGCAGGACCCCTGAAGAAGCCGCTGAGAGGGCAGCCTTTGGAATCTTGAGAGATATCATGGATCGTTTTCCTCAGGAGTTGGCAGCAACTATAGTGGGAGTCTTTCCGAGGGGCAACCCCTCCACTGACTCGTGGCAGCAAGCCAGGGGCAGATCTCTGGAGATTAGCGCAGCAGAGGCACAGAACAGTGACAACCCCGCTATGAGTGCCATGTTCGCAGTGATGAGGGCCTTCGATGGAGTGGAAGGTAGTCTGAGACGTGTTTCTAGTGCTCTTGGTCAGGCTCGCGATGACCGCCGTCAGCTTCAGAGAGATCACGACGCCGAGATTGAGAGGCTTACTGCTGAGATGGCTCAGTTGACTCGTCAGAGAGATCAGGCCACTCAGAGGACTGTGATTTTTGAGGGAGATGTACGTGCCCTGAGAGAGCAGCTTGGGCAACTGACCACCACCCACAGGAATGCTGAGAGCATGTTGGCTCATGTGCTCCATCAGAGGAATGAAGCCTGGTCCGCAGAGAATGTGTTGAGAGCTAGACAGTTTGAGCTCGAGCAGCGGCTGGCTGATGCCGAAGAGTACAACGATAACTTGCATGAAGAGGTCCATCGGCTGAACAATCAGATTAACCCTTATGACCTTCCTGGCGCAGCAGAGATGGATTTGGATGCAGACGAAGATCCTGAAGAGCCCGTGGCGCCAGCTGAGGAGCACGACGACGCTGCAGTCGGCGACAACGCCAACGTCTCTGACCTAGATAGCGATCACGATGAGTAGGCTAGTAGTTGTTGCACTAGCTACTAGGTTCCGTTTGCATGGTCTTTTGCTTGTTAGCACTTTGGACATGTAATAATGAGTAGAAAGACTAAAGCTTGATGTAAGGTTGGAAAGTTTGGATGTGTTTGTGGCGGTATCCGAACGTCCAAAGTCCAGTGTATGTATGCTGGCAACTTGGTTGTAATGGACGCGATGTGTGTGCTTTAAGTAATATAATTAGTGATGTTGTGTTAATTGGAATGACTTATTGTGCCCCTGTTTTATTGTATGAATTTATTCTCTCCAGTGAATTCAGTTCGGCATGATTTTTCATTCGGTCGCGATTCCTACAATATCACCTAATAATTACTGTTGCTGAAACATGCAGATGCCGAACACTCGTCGTACCGTGTATGGTACCGCTGAGGCTGGTGGAAGTGCAGCTGCTAATGATGACCGAGATCCACCACCGCCTCCTCCACCTTACACTGCGGAACAGTTTTTCGCCCAATTCCTGGGAAGCCAACGAAACATGGAGAGCATGCAACAGAATATGGAAGCGGCGCTGCGCAGTATCGCAGATAATACCCGCCGGGGGATAAACCCGGGAGGTCACGAAGCAAATCCGTACAGCAGTTTCAAGGACTTCATGGATACTCGTCCACCGATCTTCAAGGAAGCCGCAGAACCTTTAGATGCAGAAGAGTGGATTAATACGATGGAAGATAAGTTTCGTGTCTTAAGAATGACTGAAGTGTTGAAGACTGAGTACGCAGCTCATCAGCTTCAAGGTCCGGCAGGAATGTGGTGGAAGCATCACCGCACCACTTTTCCTCCCCATGCCCATATCTCTTGGAGGGAGTTCACTGAAGCCTTCCGTGGAACATACATTCCACCTGGTCTGACCGAGATGAAGCTTGGGGAATTCCTGGCATTAAATCAAGGCACAAAGACTGTGACTCAATACCTGCATGCCTTTAATAACCTGAGCCGTTATGCTCCGGACATGGTGGATACTGATGCCAAGAAGATCGCTAGTTTCAAGAGAGGCCTGAGTCCCAAGATGATGAAACATGTGGGTACAAACATGAGGACTAGTTTCAATGACTTCGTTAGCGACTGTTTGAAGCAAGAGAAGAACAACCATGTGTATGCTGCTTCCAAGATCCGTAAGAGGGCTTTCGAGTCGGGTTCGTCTCAGTCCAGGACCCCAGTAGCCAACCGCCCAGCTTATCGATCGCCTGCCCCAGGTGCAAGGTTTAGGCCACCGCAAAGGAAGAATCAGAATGCTCAGCCACCCCAGAGGAACCAGAAGCCGTTCAAGATGGCATTGCCTCAAGCAAAGGCAGGACAAGGCAGTTCATCTGGAACTGTGGCTCAGGTGAAGGGACCGTGCTTCAACTGCAACCAACCTGGACACTTTGCAAAGTATTGTCCCTACCCTAAGAAACAGCAAACGCAGTATCAAGCTCGTGTGCACCACACCACTGTGGATGACATCCCTGAGGGAGAACCGGTGACAGCTGGTATGTTTTCTATCAACAATCATCCTGCAGTAGTTTTGTTTGATTCCGGATCATCTCATTCCTTTGTAAGTCAAGCCTTCGTTAAGAGACATGAGCAAAAGATAGTTGAATTGGAATGTGCATATAAAATCAGTTCAGCTGGGGCTGATCTGTTGACTAATCAGATTGTTCAGGGAGTAACCCTAAACATATCGAACCGGCAATATAAGCTTAACCTGATAGTCATGCCAGGGTTAGTTTTGGATGTGATCATGGGTATGAACTGGATGAATCAAATGGGAGTTGTAATTGATGTTGGAGGAAGGAGTGTCTCTCTTAAGGAACCCAGTGGGGAAGGCACCTTTCGAGTGGTCCTACCTCGGAGGGTAGACCTAGCTAGCACATCTTGTGCGGTACAAACTACTCTGCTAGTCCAGATTCCAGTGGTCTGTGAGTTTCCAGATGTGTTTCCAGAGGAGTTACCTGGACTTCCACCAGACCGAGAGGTTGAGTTTGCCATTGAGTTAATTCCAGGAACAGCACCGATTTCAAGAAGGCCTTATCGGATGCCTCCCAATGAGTTAGCAGAACTGAAAAAGCAACTTCAGGATTTGCTAAGGAAAGGGTTGATTCGTCCCAGCTCGTCCGAATGGGGATGCCCCGCTCTGTTTGTGAAAAAGAAGAAGGATAACTCCTTACGCATGTGCGTGGATTATCGGCCACTGAATGCAGTGACAATTAAAAACAAGTATCCTCTTCCTCGGATTGATATCTTGTTTGACCAATTGTCCAAAGCCAAAGTGTTCTCTAAAATAGATCTGAGATCAGGGTACCACCAGATAAAAATTAGGCCGCAAGATGTGCCTAAGACTGCGTTCTCTACCAGATATGGTTTGTACGAGTATCTTGTCATGTCCTTCGGGTTGACAAATGCTCCTGCATACTTTATGTACCTGATGAATTCGGTTTTCATGCCCGAGTTGGACAAGTTTGTGATAGTGTTCATTGATGACATACTGATATACTCAGAAAATGAAGAAGAACATGCGGAACACCTCAGGATAGTCTTGACTAGACTCAGAGAACATCGACTGTATGCAAAGTTCAGCAAGTGTGAGTTCTGGCTTAGGACAGTTCCTTTTCTCGGCCACGTGTTGTCTGAAAATGGCATTTCTGTCGACCCCAGTAAGGTACAAGAGGTTATGAACTGGAAGTCACCAAGTTCAGTTAACGAAGTCCGCAGTTTCCTTGGTTTAGCAGGTTACTACCGTCGCTTCATACCAGATTTCTCGAAGATTGCCAAACCAATGACAAGCCTGTTACAGAAGGATCATAAGTTTGTATGGACAGAGGAGTGCGAAGCAGCCTTCTGTACCTTGCGGAAGTTGTTGACCACTGCTCCTGTTCTGGCCCAACCAGATATAGAAAAGCCGTTTGATGTTTTCTGTGACGCATCCAAGAATGGGTTAGGATGTGTGCTAATGCAAAATGGAAAAGTCGTTGCTTACGCCTCACGGCAATTGAGGAAGCATGAAGTTAACTACCCTACACATGATTTAGAGCTTGCAGCAGTGGTGCATGCTCTAAAGATTTGGAGGCACTACCTGTTGGGTAATGTGTGTAATATCTTCACAGATCATAAGAGTCTCAAATACATCTTTACCCAATCTGAGTTGAACATGCGACAGAGGAGATGGTTAGAGTTGATAAAGGACTATAATCTGAACGTACACTATCACCCTGGAAAGGCTAATGTAGTAGCAGATGCACTGAGCAGAAAATCCCATGCTATTGATGTGCAACCGTTGTTTGAAGAAGGGTTCAATTTGTTACATCCTGCTGTGTTGCATAATCTTCAGGTCAGTTGTACTCTGGAAAGCCAGATCGTTGATGGTCAGAAAACAGATAAGGGAATCTTTCATATTAAAGAAAGGATGAAGAGAGAACCCACCAAACACTTTCGATTGGATGACCAAGGAGTGTTATGGTTCAAGGATCGCCTGGTAGTACCTAAGGATAGAGAGCTTAAGAACAAGTTGATGGATGAGGCTCATCGTTCTAAGTTATCTATTCACCCCGGAAGTAGTAAAATGTACCAAGAGTTGCGACCCTGTTATTGGTGGACTAAGATGAAAAAGGAAATTGCAGCATACGTTGCTCGTTGCGACATGTGTTGTAGAGTTAAAGCTCTTCACATGAGACCTGCAGGACTTCTGCAACCTTTGTCGGTACCCGATTGGAAGTGGGATGATATAAGTATGGACTTTATCACTGGTCTCCCCACCACACAAAAAGGGGCATGATTCTATTTGGGTAATAGTAGATCGTCTCACCAAGACAGCTCACTTTCTGCCCGTTAAGACGACATTCCGACCACCTCAATATGCAGAGAAGTACATTGCCGAGATTGTCCGATTGCACGGGATACCAAAAACGATTGTGTCCGATCGTGGTTCGCAGTTTACCTCTCACTTTTGGGAACATCTGCATCAAGGTTTGGGTACTAGTTTGATTCGTAGCACGGCTTACCACCCACAGACTGATGGACAAACAGAAAGAGTTAATGCGGTACTAGAAGATATGCTTAGAGCTTGTGTACTATCATCCAGAGGCTCATGGGAATCCTGGTTACCGTTGGCAGAATTCGCTTACAATAACGGTTACCAAGAGAGTATCAAGATGGCACCTTTTGAAGCCTTGTATGGCAGGAAGTGCAGGACACCGTTAAAATGGGTAGAGCCTGGAGAAAGAAGGTTTTATGGAATTGATTTTGTCGATGAGGCAGAGAAAAAGGTCCGTGTTATCCAACAAAACATGCAATCTGCACAGTCTCGTCAGAAGAGTTATGCAGACAAGAGAAGAAGAGCATTGGAGTTCCAAGTAGGTGACTATGTCTATTTGAAGGTTACCCCAATGAAGAAGAAACGGTTTGGAATCAAGAAGAAACTGTCTGCGAGATATATAGGACCATACCAGATCGTAGAGAAAAAGGTTCCCGTGGCGTACAAGTTGCAGTTACCAGAAGAGATGAGTTCGATATTTCCCGTTTTTCACGTATCCCAACTGAAGAAGTGTCTGCGTGTTCCAGAGGAGAGGATAGAACCTCAGGGTATTCGGATCAAGGCAGACTTGGAGTATCGCGAGCAACCGGTTCGAGTCCTGGATACTAAGGACCGAGTCACTCGAAATAAAGTGGTCACAACCTACAAGATTCAATGGAGCCACCATGATGAGAGCGATGCTTCTTGGGAAACGGGAGAATATCTTCAAACCGCGTATAAAGCTTTTTACGATAAGTGGTTCGTAACTCAAAATCTCGGGACGAGATTCTTATAAGGGGGGAGGGCTGTAACACCCCTGGGTGTTAAGCATGCATTATCATTCAAAGCATAAGCATTCAACATCATTGCATGATTAACATTATTTGAATTGTAGCTCTTTCAAATTTAATGTAAAAAAAAAATGGGAACCCTAATTTTGATATAAGTGTTAAAAAGTTGGTGAACTTTTGAGAAGTAGCAATTTTAAATAATCTAGAATAAATCAACTTGATTATTGGAGCAAATTTTGAATTCAAGTTTTCCTCAAATTCTGTTTTAAAAAAATATTCTAAATAAACGAGTTTTTGATTTTAAGTTAGCTTTAAATCTCAAATTCAAAATCTATTGAGAATTTTGAAAAGTGCTCTATATGAAAGTTGTAGAGAATAAAATTTTGAACAACTTTTATTTTGGGCCAAATTTCTGAAAACCTCTTTTTCATCTCCAAATTCAATTTTGGAACAAAGAATTAAATCTGGAAAATATTTTGAAAAAGAAAAATCAGATTTTCGCCTTAGTGGGCTTCGGCTTCCCTTTCGGCCCAGCTTCGCTGGCGGCCCGGCCCGCGCCCGCGTCGTCTCCCTCCCGCCCCCGCGCGCGCGCGCCCGTGCGTGGCGTCGTGGCGCCGCGGCAGCGCTCGGTCGCCGCGTGTCCGTACGCCGTTGAAGCCGCACGACACGCGCCCCTGTGGCCCCCGCAGCGTCCGCGCCCGCTTACCCCCCTCCGCGCGCTCGTCCTCCTCGGTTGCTCCCTCCATTCTCCCCCTCGCTCGCCCGCAGCAGCAGCAGCAGAGCTCCGCCTTGCCATCGCCGGCTCCCGAGCTCCGCAACCGCCTAGCCGCCGCTCCGGCTCACCGCCTCCGCCTCCGTCTTCGCCCTCGCTGCGCCTTGTCGTTGCGCATCCGGTGCTCGCCACATCCCGCCAGGATTCGGCCTCCATCCGCGGTAATGGCTCGCCGGAGTTCCGGCCGAGCTCACCGGAGCGACCCGCTCCGTGAGCCGCACACCTCCACGCCACTTCTCGCCCACTTCTCGAGCGCACGAGCACCGCACTTGCACCACGAGTCTCACTGACCTCACCGCGCGGCTCCTCTCGGTCGGAGTTGGCCGGCCGACGGCATCCCGCGCCACCGAGCCGCCATGCACGCCGGCGAGCTCGATGCCGAGCTCGTCTGGCCACCCACTAGGCACCACTGGGTTCGCATCGATGAGAGGAGCACGATGGTGCCCTCCCCGTCGTCGGAGGACTCGCCGGCGGCGAGATCCCGGCGGTCCACACCGCCTCTGGCCGACTGCGGCTGACGGGTGGGCCCGTCTGACCCATGGGTCCCGCCTGTCTGTCTCAGCGTTTCGGTTTCGCGTGTCACAGCGGGGTGCACGTAGCGTTTAAAGCCGGTTTTGATTTTCGGTTTTAAAGAAATTGATTTCCAGAAAATCTGAAAAAGGCTTCTAAAAATTGTATCTCAAGATTTATAGCTCCAAAAATCATGAAACAAATTTTGAAATGTTCCTTTTGAATAGATCTACAGTTTAAAAATATCTCATGTGATGTTTGTGACACTCTACTGTGCAATTTTATTTAATTGCTATAAATGCTGATATCTTAGAAAAAATGTAGTAAATAAAATAATAAAGGAAAAAAATGTGATTCTTGTGGCATTAATCTTTATTTGTGATATACTTTCTAGGAAAAATATTAGTGAAGCATGTTCTGTGGAAAAATGTTGAAGTGTAGTTCAAATGCTTTTAATCAGTAATATCTGTTATTTTTATTATAGAGAAAAATTTGTATACAACATACATCTGATAATTTTTGTAGTATGTTGGTTTACTGTTAGTAACCTAAGAAAATTGTGAAATCTGTTGTTTGACACTTTTTCTAGTATAAAATAAATTCATGCTCACAATTAGGCTATAGCTTGTTTATTTTGTACAGGCAGTTTTACTTGTGCAATTCTCATGAAAATTTAGTGGTAGGTTAGTTAGGGTAAGAGTAGTCTACTGTAATTTTTGTAGATTTTTTTATCTACACCAGAGATAGGTGTTGTTGTGTAACCCTAGCTAAATAGGAAATAAAAGATTATTCTTTATGAGAAATTGAGAGAAATAAAATATGTTTGGTGTATCTTTGAAGCATCATGATGCCTTGCTGATGTTATGGATGAGTTAGGTTGGTAAGCTTTGATAGCTTAGGTTCACTTGTATGTGTAGATGGTAGGCTAACTAATAGAAGGATAAGGTGTATGTTTTAGGCTACATGTTCTTGGATGACGTTGACTACCTTGTAGAAGAAATAATTATATTCAAACTGCTCGTTCCATGTGCTCATCTGCATCTCATGTCATCAAAGCACTCCACCGCATTTCGATGCATTCTTCGCATGTTTCCTTATGCACTTGCATCATACAGGATCGCAGGAGGAGTTGCAGGCAGCAGTTCCGGAGGAGCAGGCTTGGACGGATCAGCAGGAACCCCAGGCACAGGAGGTGCCCGAGGAGGAAGAGTCAGGCGAGGAACTGCCGGAGTGCGTCGATCACCACCCTAGTTCGTTCGAAAAAGACAAGCCCCGGAGCATTTTAAGCCTCCTAAATTTATAAAAAGTTATTTCTTAATGCATGAGTCATAGTTATATATTGTTGTACTAAGTTATAGGAGTTGAGTGAAACCGTTGTTGCATTATTACCTTGGCCACCAGATTATCTTTTACCCTGTTAGGTCAGGATCGAGTAAATTGCTTAGCCATGCTGAGACCGGTAGAAGTCGGGTGATTTCCTGTCACCTGCGAGTTATAGGTGGATACCAGGTTATGGTTAGCTGTAAGTGTGATCATGAAAAGTAACCAAGTGTTGATGGATAAACGGAGACCGGGCGGAGTCTTATAGTGTTCTGGACTATAGTGATTCCGTCTGTGTCGGTTAAGGACCGATCGTTGCTCGTCCCTCTTGTCATGTTGAACGCATGCCTCACATTTAGCTGGCCGAATAAAGTACCTTTCGACCGCGAAGCTAGCGACACTTTTTGAGCCGGGATAAACTCGGGTTGGCAGACTGGTGTTGAAGGGGGTGTACGGGGACGCGAAGAGTGAGCCCAAGGTGCGTCCTGGCAGTCGGGCGGTCCCTGGGTAGTGCGATCCATGATTGTTATCCCGCGGCTTCTCGGAAAGTGTCATTGGTGATCTACGCGACCCTGACGGGGGAAGCATGGTTTGTGTGAGGAATAAATCTCCAGCTGGATAGGAATTCGATTCGAATCGCCGTCGCTCCCGGTTAGTGAGCACTTGACTCGAGCTATGGCATCGTAGTAACAATGATAAAACACTGATGGTTAAGTGAATAATGTTGGAAATGCTAAACCTGAGATGGTAACCTTTGATGTTAATGGTTAATCAAGTGATTGCTTTAGCATAGGTGCTTACCTAGATTGAATAGGTTATAATAAATGTGACGCAAAAAGGACTTAAATTAGTTTACTCATAACAACTTGTGCTTTTCGCAAAGGAGTCAAGCCAATCCACTATGTACAGCCTTGCATGCTCCTTGGTGTCATTTTATTTCTGGTTTTTGACGGGTAAGTCTAGCTGAGTACATTCTCGTACTCAGGGCGTTGTTCCCATTGTTGTTGCAGATGGTCAGATGTACTACGGGTACTGCTCCAACTGTCTGTATCCGGCGATGGGTGACAACTAGGACCTTGGGCAAGGGTCTTTCTGTTAGTCTTATCTACTGCTTTTGTGGACCATGACTATCGACTGGCACTGTAACTGAACCAAGTGTGTGTGCGTAAAATTATTTTACTTCCGCTACTTTATGTTGAACTATGTTGTAATAACTTTTATCTCCGAACTCCGATGTATCTTACCTTTATGATCAGATTTATGTATCGTGTGAATTGTGGCTGCTAAATCAGTACGATCTTGGTTGTATGTTAGTGGTTTTGAAATCCTTCGTGATTTCACGGAATCTCGGGTTATACGGGCTTAAGTTTGTTAAATTAACCGCCTCGGTGGAAGATTTTCTTACTTAATTTCGTATAATTACGTTGATCCGTTACAACAATCATGGTGGAGATGCATATAATATGATGGACATGATGATCAAGTGGAAGGAAAAGGATCTAAGAGCGCAAGGCAAAGGTATAACCATAGGGTTTTCCTTTTGCCGGTCTAAGATGATTAGAGAAGTGATTGACCGGGTTTAGGATACATAGCCGACTATCAAGAGGGGCAATCACGGTTAGCTCGGGAATCAAGTGCCACTAGATCAATGTCTTGAGCATATGCATTAGGATCTAGTAGAGAGCTAACATAACGCCTTGAAAATGTTTGTGAAAATGCTAATACACATGCACATGGTGTTTTTCACATGATGGTGTTGGCACATTTACGAAGGCGGTGGTGTTTGAGCGGTAGTAAGGGGTTTGGGGTTCGCTCTCCCTCCCACCGAGCTTGCGAGCGTGGCATTTAGGCATTTTCGAAGAAATGAAATGCCTATTTTCTATTGCGCCGGAGGCGAGAAAAGGTGGCGAAAGTCCAAAATGATTTTCACTGAAAATACAATGACCGGACGCTGTGGTCGAATTGACCGGACGCGGCTGGCGCGTCCGGTCAGTTCAAACCATAGACAGACGCGCGTGTAAGAAGGGTCGCGGACCGGCGCATCCGGTCCCCCATGGAACTGGCGCGTTCGGTCACGCACCCAGGAGTTCAGCACGGAGGGCAGATGCGATCAGACGCGGTGGCACGTCCGGTCACGTTCAACCGGACGCGTCCGGTCATGACTGGACCGTTACTGGACTCCGATTGGACGCGGCTGGCGCATCCGGTCACGTGCGATCAGACGCGTCTGGTCACGGTGGCAGCGCGTCCGTTCAGGGCAACGGCTACTTCTAACACGCACTGTTCACGCTTGTCCTGTAGTGACCAGACGCGTCCAGTCACCTTGACCGGTGCGTCCGGTCAGCACGATTTTAACTGTGTCGTCCGGTAACGGCTAGCTGCGTACCCCTTCACTATAAATAGAAGTTGGCCAGGGTTTGAGGGTATCTCTTGCACATTTTGAGACCTAGAGACATCCTTTGAGCTAGAGAACAACCCCTCCACTCATCTCTTTGCATAGTTGCACATCTTGAGTGAGATTGAGTGAGATTCAAGTGCATTGCTTGAGAGTTGCATTCTAGAGGCACTTGATCTTCGAGTTGCTGCGGATTTCTTGTTACACTTCCGTGTTTCCCGACATGGTAGACGGCTTGGAGCAGCAGAGGTGATTGAGCTCACAATTGAAGATTGTTGGAGCCCTCACCAAGTGTTGTAAGGGGTTCTTGATCCTTCCCCGCGGGAGTTCGCAAATTGGATATTCTAGTGAAGCTCGTGGCTTGGAGGATCCCCCATCTTGTGTGCGATTGTGCGGCACCCGTCGAGGGCTCGACTCTTGATAGTCGATTAGCTCATGAACTGATAAGTGGGTGCATCGCCACAACGAGGAGTAGCTTGCCAGAAAGCAAGTGAACCTCGGTAAAAATCTTGTGTCATCTCTTTGCCAAGGATTTCTCTTGTGGTTGATCATTGTGATTGATTCTTCGAGTGCATTACTTCTCTACATCTTTGGTATAAGAATCAAGTCACTTGCTCTTTACTTTCTTGTACTAGTCCTAGTGTAGTTTGCTTAGTGTAGCCTTTATCACATAGGAGTAAGTAGCTTTGTGACTTAACCTTGTTGGTGTGTATTAGAGATCATAGCCTTGCTTCACTACATTTGTATAGGTGGCTTGCAAAGTGTAGTTGAGCTAGTACTAGAATTAGCTTAGCCATCTTTTATACTAATGTGGTTGTTTAGTGAAGCTTGTAGATTTTTAAATAGGCTATTCACCCCCCTCTAGCCATTTGGATCTTACAAGTGGTATCGGAGCCGAGGCACCGTTTATTTGAGGCTTAACAACCTACGGTGAAGAAGAAATGACTCAATTAAGCTTGCACATCAACAACACCAAGAAGGCACCACACTTTAATGGCACAAATTATGCATATTGGAAGGTTAAGATGACCACACACCTCAAGTCAATCAATAGAGAAGTGTGGAAGGTCACCGAAACAAAATTTGAGGTTGCTAATCCGGAAGCACCTACACCGGTGGAAGAGAAGAAGCTCCAATGCAATGACATTGCCATTAGTGCTCTTCATGAGGTATTGGATGACAAGACATTTGAGCAAGTGAAGAATATAGAAGTTGCACATGATGCTTGGGCCAAGCTAGAAGAAACATTTGAGGGCACCGAAGGCACAAAGACCGCTAAAGCATATATCTTGCAAGAAAAGTTTTCTAGCTTCAAGATGCAAGAAGATGAGAGTGTACCAAAAATATTTCATCGATTGCAAGTCATTGTCAATGAGCTCAAGGCACTTGGTGAGGAGGTCAAGGACAACCAATTCTCTATGAAGTTCTTGAGAAGATTTCTCAAGAGATTTGATACATTGATCACCGTGCTAGTGAGGACTACATTGAAGGATTCAACTCCTCAACAAGTATTCCAAGAAGTGATGACCGATGATTCATATAGAGAATATGATGAGAAAGAGGAGTTGGTCAAAAAGAAGAAGAAAGAAAGTGAGAAGAAGGATGATGAGAAGAAGAAGAGTGTGGCATTCAAAGCCACCACATCCAAGGGTAAATCCAAGATTGAATCATAAGTGATGAAGACTCAAGCTCTTGTGATAGTGATGACATTGATGAGAAGATGGCTCTCTTTGTCAAGCAATTTGGCAAGTTCATGAAGAAGAAAGGCTTTCGTGCAAGAAAGAGGAAGAACTCATCCAAGAAGAATGAGCATACCATGAGATGTTTTAGATGCCATAGCAAGGACCATCTCATTGCAAAGTGTCCTTATGATAGTGATGATGAAGATGCTATCAAGAAGGAGAGGAAGAAGCAAAAGAAGAAGCAAGAAAAGAAGGAGAGTTCTCATAAGAAGAAGAATGATTCTCATGTTGCTACATGGGATAGTGATGATCCTCAAGTGATGATGAGGATGACAATAAGAGCAAGAAGAAGAGACATGCTAGCATTGCCATCTAAGAAAAAGTCTCCCTCTTCGATACTCCATCGTGCTTCATGGCTAAGGCCGCTAAGGTATCATATGATGATAAGAGTGATCATGATAATGCTAGTGATAGTTATAGTGATGAAGAAGAATTCACTAAAGATGAACTAATCACTATGCTAGAAGATTGCACTCAACATTTCAAAGAATCTAGAAAGGAGTGCAAGGGCTTGCTTAAGGAAAAGAAAAATCTTATGCAAGAACTTGATGAGCTTAGGGCATCTTATGAGAGTCTAAAGGTAGACCATAAGAAGCTTCAAAAGTCTCACACTAAGCTTGAAGAAGCTTATTCCTCTCTAGTTAAAAAATATAAAAATATGCCAACTAATGTTGAGAAAGCTAAAACTTGCAACATAGGCATATCATGTGATATAATTGATGAATCCTTTTATAAGCCTATTGTTGTTGCTCCCACTAACCCTTCATGTAGCTCATCTACATCATCCTCATCTAGTAGTGATGGTTTCACTTGTGACTCCACACTTATAGTTGAGAATGAAAATCTTAAGAAGGAGGTAAAAGAGCTCAATCACACCTTAGCTAAGGCTTGTGGTGGTGAGGACCGCTTGCTTATGTGCTTGGGTAGCCAAAGAGCTTCTCTCTACAAAGAGGGATTGGGCTATAACCCCAAGAAAGGCAAGGCCACTTTTGCTCCTCATAAGACTCGTTTTGTGAAGAACAATGGTAGCTATTACAAAAGTTGCAAGCAAGTTGGTCACATAGAGCAACATTGCATGAACAAGAAATCCAATGCTAATGTATCATCAATTAAGTTTGATTCTTTCTATATGCTTACCAAGGGTACTAATGGTGTTCATGCTAAGTTCATTGGTGCACCATGGATGGGCTCAAAGAAGAAAGCCATTTGGGTACCAAAGAGCTTGGTCACTAACCTAGGAGGACCCAAACAAGTTTGGGTACCTAAAAGGAATTGATCTTGTCTTGTAGGTCAATTACAAAGCCAGAGGAAGGCATTGGGTGCTTGATAGTGGGTGCACTCAACATATGACCGGGGATTCTTGTATGTTCAAATCAATTGATACAAGTCAAAATGGTGGTTTTGATGCTATCACTTTTGGCAACAACAAGAAAGGCAAGGTCAAGGGGCTTGGTAAAATTGCTATCTCAAATGACATGAGCATATCTAATGTATTGCTAGTTGAGAGCTTGGATTTCAATCTTTTATCGGTGGCATAACTTTGTGATCTTGGCTTCAAGTGCATATTTGGTAGTGATGATGTTGAAGTCATAAGTGTTGATGGATCAAATTTGATATTCAAAGGATTTAGACATGGTAGCTTATACTTGGTTGACTTCAATGATAGTGAGACCCAATTGACATCATGCTTGCTTAGCAAATCTAGTATGGGATGGTTGTGGCATAGAAGGCTTGATCATGTTAGAATGAAACAATTGAACAAACTTTTGAGGCATGACTTAGTTAGAGGCTTGAAAGATGTGACTTTTGAAAAGGATAAACCATGTAGTGCTTGTCAAGCCGGCAAACAAGTTGGAAATACACATCCTAGCAAGAGTGAAATGAGCACATCAAAGGCATTTGAGTTATTGCACATGGACTTGTTTGGGCCAACAACATACACTAGCATTGGTGGCAAAAAGTATGGTTTTGTGATTGTTGATGATTATACTATATACAATTAGGTGTTCTTTCTCTATGACAAAAGTGATGTTTATGATCTATTCAAGTCTTTTATCAAGAGAGTGCAAAATGAGTTTGAGACAACTATCAAGAAGATTAGAAGTGACAATGGTAGTGAGTTCAAGAACATAAGAATTAAAGATTTGTGTGATGATCTTGGTATTGGACATCAATTCTCTCCAACATACACTCCTCAATCCAATGGTGTAGTTGAAAGGAAAAATAGAACCTTGATTGATATGGCTAGATCAATGCTTTGTGAATACAATGTGAGTCATTCATTTTGGAGTGAAGCCATCAACACGGCTTGCTATTGTAGCAACCATCTCTATTGTCATGGGAAGCTTGGGAAGACACCATATGAGCTATTGAATGGAAGAAAGCCCAACATTGCATACTTTAGAGTGTTTGGTTGCAAATGCTATATTCTCAAGAAAGGCACTAGATTGAGCAAGTTTGAAAAGAAATGTGATGAAGGGTTCTTACTTGGTTATTCTACCACAAGCAAAGCATATAGAGTTTGGAATCTCACAAATGGCACCTTGGAAGAAGTTCATGATGTTGAGTTTGATGAAACCTAAGGATCTCAAAATGAAGATCAAAACCTTGATGATGTGAGAGGAGATCAATTGGCAAATGCAATGAAGAACATGGACATTGGTGATGTTAGGCCAAGACAAGTTGATGATGATGATGATATTCATGTAATCAACCAAAGTGTGCAAATTGATACAAATCAAGCAAGCTCTAGTGGTTCTCATGATGAAGTGCAAGATCAAGGTCAAGCTAGTGGAAGCAATCAACTCCAAATACTCCAACCTACTAGCATTACAAGAGATCATCCTTTGGATCAAATCATTGGTGGAATTCAAAGTGGTGTTCAAACTAGATCAAGGCTAGCATCTTTTTGTGAGCACTACTCATTTGTCTCATTAGAAGAACCTAAGAAAATAGAAGATGCATTGAAAGATTCTGATTGGGTAAATGCCATGCATGAAGAGCTAAACAACTTCACTAGAAATCAAGTTTGGGAACTTGTTGAAAGGCCAAAGAACTACAATGTGATTGGTACTAAGTGGGTCTTTAGAAACAAGCAAGATCAAGATGGCATGGTTGTGAGGAACAAAGCAAGATTAGTAGCACAAGGATACACTCAAGTTGAGGGTCTTGACTTTGGAGAAACATATGCACCGGTTGCAAGATTGGAGGCAATTAGAATCTTATTAGCATATGCTTGTGCACACAACATCAAGCTCTATAAAATGGATGTCAAGAGTGCATTTCTCAATGGTTACATCAACGAAGAAGTTTATGTTGAGCAACCTCCCGGTTTTGAAAATGACAAGAAGTCCGACCATGTTTTCAAGCTAAAGAAGGCATTGTATGGTTTGAAGCAAGCACCTAGAGCATGGTATGAGAGATTGAGGGACTTTCTTCTCTCTAAAGGGTTCAAGATGGGAAAGATTGACACCACTCTCTTCACCAAGAAGCTTGGAAATGACTTATTTGTGTTGCAAATCTATGTTGATATTATTTTTGGATCAACAAATCAAGATTTTTGTGAAGAGTTTAGAAAAATGATGGCAAAAGAGTTTGAAATGTCTATGATTGGAGAGCTTAGTTACTTTCTTGGACTTCAAATCAAGCAAATGAAGAATGGCACTTTTGTAAGTCAAGGAAAGTACATCAAGGATATGATCAAGATGTTTGGATTGCAAGATGCTAAGACAATGAGTACACCAATGGGAACTAATGATCAATTGGGTGTTGATGCTAGTGGCAACATGGTAGATCAAAAGCAATACCAGTCTATGATTGGAAGCTTGCTCTATGTCACCGCTTCTAGGCCAGATGTGATGTTTAGTGTGTGCAAATGTGCAAGATATCAAGCTTCACCTAGAGAAAGTCACTTGAAAGCAACCAAGAGGATATTGAGATATCTTAAGGGCACTCATGATGTTGGATTATGGTTTCCAAAGGGGTCTAATTTTGAGTTGATTGGATATTCGGACTCCGACTATGGTGGATGCAAGATTGATAGAATGAGCACAAGTGGCACTTGTCAATTGCTTGGAAGGTCCCTTGTTTCATGGTCATCAAAGAAACAAAATGGTGTTGCACTGTCTACCACCGAGGCCGAATACATAAGTGCCGGTAGTTGTTGTGCACAATTGCTTTGGATGAAAGCTACCTTGAATGACTTTGGAATCAAATTCAAGAATGTGCCTTTGTTTTGTGATAATGAGAGTGCTATCAAGATGACTCAAAATCCGGTTCAACATTCAAGAACCAAGCACATTGATATTAGGCATCACTTCATAAGAGACCATCAACAAAAGGGTGATATTAGCATTGAAAGTATTGGCACCAAAGATCAACTAGCCGACATATTCACAAAGCCACTTGATGAGAAAAGATTTTACAAGTTGAAGAATGAATTGAACATACTTGACTTCTCCAACTTGAGATGAGTGCACCCCCACATTCTTATATGACATGCCTCTCCTCCTACATAGCAAGGTAAAGTTGTTTGGCATATCATCCATACTTTGCTAAGGACATGTTTAGAACATATAGACATATTTGCATGACAAATAGGCTCACTCATGAAAATCAAATGATTTCGATGTATATATGGTACCACTATTGCTTCTATGTTTGATTGATCTAGTGGTAGCATATGATATGTTTGTGGGCTTGCAAACCTAGTGTTGAATCTAGAAAATAAGCTCATGATGTGTAATTCAACATGGCCAAGATAACCCTTATACTTTATGAGGTGTGAAGAAGCTTGTCCTTGGATCAAACCGAATTACATATTCTAGGCAAGTGATCTAGATTGAACCATAATTTGGACTCCCTCATATTGATTGACTTGACTCTCACTAAAATTGGCACCTTGTGATTGTTGACAAAGGGGGAGAGAAAAGTCACAAATATAGAAAAGTCACAAAGAAAAAAGTTAAGTTTCAAAGGGGGAGAAAGATATAGTAAGGGGAGAGAAATTAAAATTAAGCACACAAGTAGGGGGAGCAAGCTAGCACACAAGTAGGGGGAGCAAGCTCATAAATTATTTGTTGCATTTGTATGTGCATTAACATGATGAATTGTTGCATTGCAAGCTTAAATTCATATTCATGATTGTATGGTGATTGCTAGAAATAGAACTTGAATGATGATTTGTTAAGAGTAGCTTTACAAGTGGTATCAAGACATCTTTGCTTATAATGTTGATCTCACGGGGTACTTTAGTGTTTGTGATCTTTGCAAGTGATGTATTACAAGTGGTGTCTAGCTACTTTGGTGCTATGGTATATTTTGGCAACTCTGATTGGTATCACGCTTCAAAGGTCCATTCTATATACCTTAGCATCAATTTGATAGTAGTAACTCTCCCAAAATTCAAATCCATACATATGTGCACAATTGAACCAAACTCATGGTAGCACATATGTAGGGGGAGCTAATACTATCGAAATTGAAAATTGATTTCATTTCATATCTTTGTGATGATTGTCATCAATTACCAAAAAGGGAGAGATTGAAAGCCCAAGTTTGGTTTTGGTAATTAATGACACCAAGTTGCTAATGCCATGTGTTAAGTGTTTTGAGTTAGGCATAAGCAACACATGTGATGAAGGTGTATGTGGCAAGGAGTGGTGGCCACAAGATCACAAAGAGATGGTGCATGGACATGAGATGACGATCATGGTGGAGATGCACATAATATGATGGACATGATGATCAAGTGGAAGGAAAAGGATCTAAGAGCGCAAGGCAAAGGTATAACCATAGGGTTTTCCTTTTGCCGGTCTAAGATGAGTAGAGAAGTGATTGACCGGGTTTAGGATACATAGCCGACTATCAAGAGCGGCAATCACGGTTAGCTCGGGAATCAAGTGCCACTAGATCAATGTCTTGAGCATATGCATTAGGATCTAGTAGAGAGCTAACATAACGCCTTGAAAATGTTTGTGAAAATGCTAACACACATGCACATGGTGTTTTTCACATGATGGTGTTGGCACATTTGCGAAGACGGTGGTGTTTGAGCGGCAGTAAGGGGTTTGGGGTTCGCTCTCCCTCCCGCCGAGCTTACGAGCATGGGATTCAGGCATTTTTGAGGAAATGAAATGCCTATTTTCTATTGCGCCAGAGGTGAGAAAAGGTGGCGAAAGTCCGAAATGATTTTCACTGAAAATACAGTGACCGGACGCTGTGGTCAAATTGACCGGACGCGGATGGCGTGTTCGGTCAGTTCAAACCACAGACAGACACGCGTGTAAGAAGGGTCGCGGACCGGCGCGTCCGGTCCCCTGCGAAATCGGCGCGTCCGATCACGCACCCAGGAGTTTAGCACGGAGGGCAGATGCGATCGGATACGGTGGCGCGTTCGGTCACGAGTGGACCGTTACTGGACTCTGATCGGACGCGGCTGGCGCGTCCGGTCACGTGTGATCGGACGTGTCCGGTCACGTGTGATCGGACGCGTCCGGTCACGGTGGGTGCTCTCTGGACTCTGATCGGACGCTGGGTGCAGCGCGTCCGGTCAGGGCAATGGCTACTTCTGACGCGCACTGTTCATGCTTGTCCTGTAGTGACCGGTCACCCTGACCGGTGCGTCCAGTCAGCATGATTTTAACTGTGTTGTCCGGTAACGGCTAGCTGCGTACCCCTTCGCTATAAATAGAAGTTGGCCGGGGTTTGAGGGTATCTCTTGCATATTTTGAGACCTAGAGACATCCTTTGAGCTAGAGAACAACCCCTCCACTCATCTCTTTGCATAGTTGCACATCTTGAGTGAGATTGAGTGAGATTTAAGTGCATTGCTTGAGAGTTGCATTCTAGAGGCACTTGATCTTCGAGTTGCTGCGGATTTCTTGTTACTCTTCCGTGTTTCCCGATACGATAGACGACTTGGAGCAGCGGAGGTGATTGAGCTCACAATTAAAGATTGTTGGAGCCCTCACCAAGTGTTGTAAGGGGTTCTTGATCCTTCCCCGCGGGAGTTCGCAAATTGGATACTCTAGTGAAGCTCGTGGCTTGGAGGATCCCCATCTTATGTGTGGTTGTGCGGCGCCCGCCGAGGGCTCGATTCTTGATAGTCGATTAGCTCACGAACCGACAAGTGGGTGCATCGCCACAACAAGGAGTAGCTTGCCGGGAAGCAAGTGAACCTCGGTAAAAATCTTGTGTCATCTCTTTGCCGAGGATTTCTCTTGTGGTTGATCATTGTGATTGATTCTTCGAGTGCATTACTTCTCTACATCGTTGGTATAAGAATCAAGTCACTTGCTCTTTACTTTCTTGTACTAGTCCTATTGTAGTTTGCTTAGTGTAGCCTTTATCACATAGGAGTAAGTAGCTTAGTGACTTAGCCTTGTTGGTGTGTATTAGAGATCATAGCCTTGCTTCACTAGATTTGTATAGGTGGCTTGCATAGTGTAGTTGAGCTAGTGCTAGAATTAGCTTAGCCATCTTTTATACTAACGTGGTTGTTTAGTGAAGCTTATAGATTTTTAAATAGGCTATTCACCCCCCCTCTAGCCATTTGGACCTTACACCATCACACTCTCTTCAGGGACTCAGCCTTCTCGGAAGCCACCTGCACAGCGGCCAGGGCGTCATCCCTTCTCTTTCCTACCTCAACTACTTGGGCGTGGAGAGCTTATTCGACCGTCTTACGGTCTTGGTGCTCCGATTCGAGCTCAGCCTGAAGGAGGACAAGCTCCGTCTTTATACTGCTCGCCTCGAAGGACAACTTCTTCTCGGTCTCACCCGAACCAAAGAAGCTGGAGTGATCTCAAGAGAAGGACTTCTCCAACATGAATAATAAGAAGATAAGAAAAAGAAACAGAAGAAGTCGAAGGACCATGGAACGAAAAATAAACAGAAGAAGCTCTAACCTGGAGCTGCTCTCCAAAGGAAGCCGCGCCAGCTGCAAGCCTTCCCCAAGACATGGTCTACTCGGAGAGATGGTGGGTGGCATCAAATTACAGCACCACATCGTCCTCTAGATGGAGACTACTAGAAGCATGGCCAGCAGAGGAAGAAGTCAACTGAGCCGTGGAGACCACCACCAGAGCCGAAGCCACAGCAGTAGAAGCCCTGGCTACACCCACAGCCGGATCCACCGCCAGGGTCACGGTTACCTCCAGAGTTGGTGACTCAGTGGCAGCTTGATCATTAGGGCCCCGTCTCCTCCATAGCCACCTCGCTAACTGTACGCTCTGAGTCCTGAGACTCAGTACGCAGGGGCACACTAGCAGACTGAGAAGAAGCTGACTGGGGATTAGGGGAAGGCGAGGGCAAAGACCTGCAAGATGGTGAAGAATTCAACAATAAGAAAATGAACTAGAAGAAGGTACAACGGAGACAAACAACCCAACGGGGATTCACTTACTTGACCGTCTTCATACTGATACCCCCAAGCCGAACTGATGACTTCGGTGGGGCCATGGTGGCAGAAAAAATGTTAGCACCACCCTGCGCCAAGGACGACGTGATTGGTGCCTGAGCCCCAGAAGAACTCAGGCTTGACCCCCACTTACTGAAAAAGATAAAGATGAGACAAATCATAAGAACTCGGACCAATACGAGATAACATAAGGAGGACGTTATAACAACTCACCAATGGGTATCGAGGACCGCATCATCATCATCATCATCATCCTCATCCTCAAGAATCTCCACCGCACTACCATCTAAAGAGAAAGAAGTATTCAAGTAAAGATACGAACAGGAAAATCAAAGGAAAATAAGGAACATTGATACGCTCACCTAGGAGCATGATACCTATGACTTGAGTACCTGGATGAGTACTCGGAGGATGGGGCTTCTTGGTAGCAGATGCGCTGGCGGAAGCATCATCCGCCCACACCCTCTTGCTGGTGTAACGAGGAGCTCAAGGAACTGGGCGCGGCACATATTCAACATATAGGATGAGTTCACTGGAAGAAGCACCAGTTAGGACTGTGGTGGCTTAAGACTTACTGATTGAAGATGCTCCAACAAGGTCCTCCCCGACTCCCACTATTGCATGGTTATCGTCAGAGGGGATCGGGTCAACAAAGTTACGCCCCAATTCCTACAAGTAAGCAAAACACCCAAACGAGAAAGATTAAGTAAGAAGGTGAAGACATGATGAAGAGACTATGAAGAAAAAGTACTCGCAGAAACAAAGACAACTTACAACTGGAGGTGGGTTATATTCATGATATTTAGGAACGGTGTGGGGAACGATGGTCACCCCCTTCAAAACCTTCTTCAGGCGCTCTAGCACCTCTTCTTCAGTCAACTCAAGAGCCGAGACCATCTGAGATGGGTCCTTAGCCCCAAAGTACTCAAAGCCATAGTGCTCCCTCTACTTCAGGGGCTGAGCTCGACGACGCAAGTAACTGGTGATGATCCCAAAGCCAGTCAAGCCCTATTGCTTCAAAGTCCGAATCATCTCAAGCAGCGGCTGAATCGCCTTGAGCTCCTCACTCGTCACAAGGTTCTTTTCCCAATTATCATTAACTGTGGGTCCAGAATTGGAATGTACAGCAAGGGGAGGGATCATATTCGTGGCATAAAACCACTTGGAATGCTAGTCCCGAACAGAATCAACTAGATCATAATCAAAAAAGAGATTTTTTCTTCCCCTAATAGAATTGGATACCACAACCACCCAGCGGAGAAGTATTGTCACTCCGGGGGTGCGGCTTCAAACGGAAAAAGTAGCAAAACAAAGAGATTGAAGGAATGATGCCAAGAAAAACTTCGCAGAGATGGATGAACATTGAAAGATGAAGAACAATGTTCAGGGTCAAGTGGTTCAGAGAGATATCAAAATAATGAAGAAAACAATGAAGAAGAGCAGAAGCAGGCAGGCAGAGACCGGCTCGAACGAAAAAATAGAAAAACAACCTCACCAGGACCAGGAGTAGGAACCCGGTGCTGTTCTGGGATCTTCCAGTTAGCGAAGCCCTTCTCCTAGATGAGGCCATCGCTGACTAACTCGCGCAGCTAGTCCTCCGTCGTGGTCGAAGCTGGCTAGACCTTCTCCGCAGCCCTTATAGCGATGAACTCTTGGTTCTCGATGATCGAGAGCGATGCCTCCTCGTCCACCAAGACCTCCTTCGACTTGCTTGCCAACTTCTTCTTGCCCATGCAATAATGGGCCTCTAAGGTCAATAGCAAAAGTACAAATAGCAGCGGTGCTCGAATGATGGCGGTGGCAGAGCACTGGAGGCTAGGGTTTTGCTAACGCTGAATGCTAGAAGGCAAAGGCAGGGTAAGAAAGGAGGAGAAGAAGAAAGGCCATTAAATAGATTTACAACGGTAAAAAAGCGGCCCACCAGGCCCGTTTAACGCGGCATGGGAATGCAATGGTCTGCTTCCTGCCATAACTAACACAGCTGAAATGATGGATTACATGCCTTTTCACAATAGAATAGTGCAACGAGCAGATTTCAAACTTATCCGTTCACACTATGTCATTGCCGAATTGTTACAGCTTGTACAAACTCTAAAAGAATTTGCCTTTCGCAAGATACACAAAAGAGATTACAGAACGCTACCAAAAAGAACCCGAATTTTCCAGAAACAACTCGGATGATACTCAATATTACTCAGACAAGCAAAAAGGATACAACAAGTCAGAAAGCAAGATTTTTTCTATTACAAATATTTTCAAATGATACAAGATTATAGATCACACAAGACCTAACAAATTCGGAACTACGACGAACAAGGTAGCAACAAGGAGCACAAAAAGAACACGGCTCTGGAAATGAGTACGTGCCCCTAGTCACTACTAGGCAGAACACACACTACTCAGCTACACTGTTTTCTTCAAAGGAGGAGCGCAGTGCATCCAAGATTGGTGTCAGCGGCATTGCGTGACAACATGGACCAGGTGAGGCTCACAGGCATCTATCTACCCAAGCCCGAAGTGATCCTGGATCAGATGCTGATCTGCACCGGATAGTCGGAGATGTGTATGTGTGTGTCCACTATCTACACTACGATTGTTTACCCCTGTATGATCACATGGTTAATTATGCACGTATGTCTAGCTTGCTCATATCCATTCTAGAACTCTTACTACCATGCCTTCCTATGGGAAAATATAAATAACGATACCCTGATAATACTTCTGGGTGAAATGCTACAACGATAGATCCATGCGCTTACGGATAACCTCTGTAAACATTATGACCTATCAGTTGACATTCTTAAGTACTATTGCTAGGATACACCAATTCTAGTAGCAATGCTAGGGAATGCCAACAAGCATTTCTAACACCGTGACCGGGGATAGACTTAAACCCCCATTCTTGGTGATCGTGTTAAGAAATGCCAACAAGCATTTCTGGTGCCATTGCCAGGGAAGGCATTGGTTAATAAGATTCTAGCACAATATGTTCAAGACAACATGCATGTATGGTAGTCATTTGCTTATACAGGCTAATCTTCTCTGTTTTCTCATGTTGTGGATGAAAACAGAATAGTGCATGAGTGGTTTCGGCTTACCGGACAACTTCGTTCTAGATCCGGAGGCACTCCTAAGGAAGAAGGGGTCCCATGTCTCTACTTCTTTTGCCACTCCATCGACAACTGAACTGCTCACCCCTATACCAGCTGCTACCATTGCTATGGCCTAGAAGTCACTCCGCAAGTTCTTCGTCCTGGTTGTTGCCAATGTGCCCTCCGGGCCCGCTGTCAACATCGGTGACAGGAACTTTGAACTTAGGACCGGGCTGATCACCATGGTACGGTGCAGGCCAGTCCATTCTATGGACTACCAAGTGAGGATGCTAATGCTCACTTACAGCACTTCCTTGAACTGTGCGACACCATCGTCATCAAAGGCGTCGCACCTGAGGCTATAAGGCTCCGTCTGTTTCCCTTCTCCCTTGTGGGGAAGGCGAAACAATGGTTCTATAAGGACAACGAAGCTGTTGACACATGGAGAAAATGCTCCACGACGTTCCTCGTGAAATTCTTCTCTGTGGTCTAAACAAACGCCCTACGGGGAAGAATCGCCAATTTCCAGCAGACATCAATGGAACCCATCCCGGAGGCGTGGGAAAGGCTACAAGAATACATTCAAGCATGCCCTCACCACGGGATGGAGAACTGGCTGGTGCTCCAAAACTTCTACAATGGGTTAACACCCATGTCGAAGGGGCACCTAGACACCGCTGTTGGTGGCGCATTCCTATCACTCACCACCGACGGGGCTACGGCCCTTATCGAGAAGATGGTGGCAAATCAGGGCTGGGGAGAGGATAGAACCCCAGCCAAAACACAAAAATGCATGCATACCGTGAAGGAGACGGATATGCTAGCCGCAAAAATAGACCTACTCCTAAAGAAGATTGACGAGCGTGCCACCGAAGTCAACGTCGGCACCGTCAAGGCCAGATCATGGCATTGGGGTAGTCTTACAACAAGATGGACATCCAATTGCTTTTGTCAGCAAGGCTTTGAGACCTAGGACTCAAGGATTGTCAACTTATGAAAAAGAAAGTTTGGCAATATTGTTAGCTGTTGAACAATGGAAGGCTTATCTGTTACTTGCTGAGTTCATAATTCTCACAGACCAAAGAAGTTTAACTCATCTTCAAGACCAGAAGTTAAATACTTATTGGTGGCAAAAGGCCATGACCAAATTAATGGGCTTTCAGTATAGAATCTTATATAAAAAGTGCTCAAGTAATTGTGCAGTTGATGCTCTTTCAAGGAAGCCAAGTGATACACCAGTATTGTCTGCCTTGTCAGTAGCTCTTCCCACATGGTTGTAGTTTGTTCGATCCAGTTATAATGATCATCCTAAAGCTCAAAAGTTATTGACATCTCTTGCAGTTCAATCCCCTTAGGGCCATTACTCATTGGACCAAGGCATTATCAAATACAAAAATGCCATTTGGCTCGGTCACTCTATTGAAATTCAGGAAATAGTGACTGCTCAGCTTCATGCAAGTCCTATTGGTGGACATTCTGGGTACTTAGTTACTTATAAGAGGATTAAGGCTCTCTTCTATTGGCCTCACATGAAAGATACAATCCAAAAGTTTGTGGCTGCTTGTTCTTTTTGTCAGCAAGCAAAAGCTGAACATGTTCCTTACCCTGGCCTCCTTCAGCCTTTGCCAGTTCCAAACCAGGCATGGAAAGTGGTAACAATGGACTTTATTGAAGGTTTGCCTGTCTCTGAATACTATACTTCTATCTTGGTTGTTGTGGATAAGTTTTCAAATTATTCACACTTCATTAAGTTGAGGCACCCATTTTCTGCAATGCAAGTTGCTAAACTATATATGGAACATATTTACAGACTACATGGAATGCCTTTAGCCATTGTTTCTGATAGAGATAAAGTTTTCACTAGTACCCTTTGGAAGGAGTTGTTTAAGCTGTCTGGAACTGAATTATGCATGAGCACAGCTTATCATCCACAAAGTGATGGTCAGACTGAACGAGTAAATCAGTGTATTGAGGCTTATCTCAGATGTTTCATTCAGTCTACACCCAGTAAGTGGTCACAATGGCTCCACTTAGCTGAGTTTTGGTACAACACTTGTTACCATACTGCAACCAACCATACTCCTTTTGAAATTCTTTATGGACATGCCCCATGCCACTTTGGCTTTACTCCTGAGCAAGATTGTGTTATTGCTAAACTTGATGATTGGCTTACACAGAGATAAACTGTCATAGCCTTGCTTCAACAGCAGCTCCTCCGGGCTCAACAGCGAATGAAGTTACAAGCTGACAAGAAGAGAATAGAAAGACAGCCTAGTTGTTGATGCAGGACCCATAGGGTTCCCCAACGATGTAACTACGAGCCGTGGACCCTGGCCTGGCCCACAGGTAAAAGCGTGAAGAGGTGCAACGTCTACTACACCGACTCCAAGTAGAATATGCCAGACTAGCCGAACCCCTATGGAAAGTACCTTCTGTATTTAATTCAAAACACCTTCCTTGGATTCGACTAGGATTGTAAACCGCACCACGGCCTTCTCTACCGATATAAAGAGAGGTCATGGGCACCCCTGTAAGGAGACACAATACAACACAATCAATCCAACGCAAAGGCTAACGCCGACTGGACGTAAAGGCTATTACTCGATCACGATCGAGGGCCCGAATCAGTATAAATTGACTGTCTCTGCGTTCACCATCGAGTTCCAGCGTACGCTAAAGCCCGAACAACTATCCCGGGTACCCCCGTGACAGGCTATCGGTGGTAAAACATCGACAGGTGGCTTAAACTTCAGCCTTATGTCCAAAATTCTGTGACTCCTTGGCTTTGCACCAAGTTGGCTTACCGTTATTTTGGCCCCTATGAAGTTGAGTCCAAAGTTCAGGTGGCTTACAGACTCAAATTACCTCCAGAGTCCAAAGTTCACCTAGTTTTTCATGTTTCTCTTCTGAAAAAGGTAACTGGTGCTGTTCCTGTTCCATATTCTCCTCTTCCAGAAGATCCATCTGTTGTGCAGTTTCCAGAGATGGTGTTGGATCGCCGTGTCCACAACCAGGCTCATCGTACTAGTTACCAACTGCTGATCAAGTGGCAAGGTTGTTCAACAGATCTGGCAACTTGGGAAGATGAAGATGACATTCTTCGGAGGTACCCGAAGTTCACGGCTTGGGGACAAGCCGTTGCTAATGGAGGGGGAAATGTCATGGTGCGTAAGATGCCGGATGGCCCAGGAAGCAAGAAGAGTAAAAGGTCCAGGAAGCCCAATCCGAAGTACAGCGGCCCAAGCTGGAAGAAGTAGGCCAAGCCCAACATTGCCAGCTGCGTCTGGACTATTGCTGCTAGACAGCTGTAACAGACTTCGTTTAAGAGAGGGAGAGGTAGCCAAGTAGAACTTGTCTTGGAACACGCCGGAATTGATGGTGGCGAGCTGCGGCTCGAGTTCACTGGCGGTGTCCGATTCCACTTATCGTTCCTGTAAGCACTCTATATTGCTACCTGATATCGTAATCCAGACACTATCCGTAGCAGCATAATCCGTGTTGTTACATGTTAGTGTTGATATAATTTGACAAGGATGTCTGGTACGACATGAAGAGCGATAAATGTACTACATATGTCAAGTATTCGAATATACTTTAAACGTTTCTTTCATAATTTTTATTGATTTTATTCTAAGTTTTGGTATCTTTGTTATGGAACAGTTTTTATTTGTTTTTTTTATCATAAATGATATATGATATATATATACAAGTGAAAATTCTTAATAGGGACCTGTCAGCTTATATTGTTTTCTATTTGTTTGTACTATGCTTTAAACATTTTTTTAAAAGAGAAATTAGTTGTGATGTTATTTTTACACATAACCATGTAGAGTTTCATGTTATTTGTAGTGTCCTTTTTTCAGTTTTTATAACATTTTATCTTGAGGCAGTAGCAGACCTCATTGAGTACTTGTGGTCTTGTGGATGTGGCAACATGGATTGTATTGTAGAGTTGCTGAGGTGAATGACGAGACGATGACCACCCTTATGGGCAGTCCTGGACCTGCTTGATTGGAATTTGTAAAGGTGGCAAGGAGGATAGGGGAACAAGGGGGTGATGAAACGTGCTATGCATTTTGGAGAAGACAAGGAAGTCAATTTGCCTTACACACCGTTATTCTCATTTTTAAAGATTTATGATAGCAGGCTAATATAGAATTAATTAGGGTGATTGACTGATCTTAATATTTTATAAAAGAAAAGAAACTGAATGTAATGCTAGCTGAATGTATATTAACATTCCATGAACCCAGTGCTGATATATTGGAAATTATTTAGGTTCAAAATTTTAATCTAATATAATTACAAGATACATTTTTTCATAAACTTTAGGGGGGGCTCTCGTCAAAAAAAAACTTTAGGGGTTGAATTTGTAATATTATGTAAATATATGTATTTGTCTTTGTAAAATGTATTAGTCATGAACTCAACACTTCTGAGGTCTGGACTCTGCGATGGCTCTGTCCGTCCCTGTCTACCGGGTGGCTGTCTCACTGTCTGTCTAGCTAGCGCCGGGCAAAATCCAACCCCGATCCACTGATCCAGCTTTCGCCTCGTTTAGATCCCCGACTCGGGATGGCCAAATCTGCACAGTGTCACCCCGAGCACTGTAGCACTTTTATTTTTTAGTGGTAATAATTGTCTAAATTTTGATTAATTAGGCTCGAAATGTTCGTCTCGCAAAGTACAACGAAACTGTGCAATTAGTTTTTGATTTTATCTATATTTAGTACTCTATACATATGCCGACATTTTGATGTGATGAAAAATCTTCTTTTTGCATAATAAAATTTGAGGATGAATTCTGGAATCTAAACAAGCCCTTTCTTTCTCGGAAGCAGTGGCCAGCGGCGAGAATAGCCAAGAACATCAGGCGCACACGCCATATCCGGTATGCACATCGGGAAACACGTCGCTGTGTCTGTTGCGCCTCCGCCTCGGTACGCCACCTGTCTTTTTCGGCCTCTTCTGCTTTGCCACCATACATGTGTGAGAGATACAGATACCCGTTGAAAAATTCACGCGAACCTTTAGCTTGCACAGATTAAACAGGTACTGTGCTCCTCTGTATATGAATTTATTTACTTATTTATGGCGATTATCAGGGTAAATAAATTAATCCCACTATTGTACTGCTTCCACGCTCCTGGCCAGCATAGCATCCAAGCAGTGATTGTACTGCCACCACATGATTTTCTTGGTACCAAATGCATGGTACGTGGAAATCTTGGTCCACATACATCGGGCTTCGATCTCGATGACTCACGATCTTCGGATGACCCAGGGCTCGTCGCGTGTAAAATACCGTTTATCCATTCATCAGATCTTCTGCATGTAACTTATCTCGAAGGGCGGTTGGTGATGGTGTGTAGGAATGGCTTGGTCAGCCATCCCTACCCCTGTAAGACATTTGTGTTCGTTTGGCATTTTCGTCCTTCTCATTTTATCTTCAATGATTCTGAAATATATATTTGAGACCCTAAACAAATCTAAATGAAAAAGTTATCAACTACTACATCTGTCCGTAAAATAATGCAACTATGAGTTGCATGCCACTTTGAATGCTTCATGTTTGACCAAGTTTCTAGTAAATAATATTCACATTTATGGCCCCAAATTAATTTATTATGAAAATACATTTTATAACTAATCTATAATGATATTTATTTTATATTACAAATATTTATATTTTTATCTATAATAATTGGTCAAAGGTGATATACCAAAACATGATACTGTTCCAGAACTACATTCTTTTGGGGACTGAGAGAGTACATAGTTTTATAACTTTTTGAGATCTACAATTTTAGTTTTGGTTATTTCTCCATCTGAGATCCTTTGAAATTTTAAATTTCAAATGTGTGAAATTCAAACATAATCTTTCATGGATAGATGATTTCAAATGAAAAATTTGTCAACCACGGAGTCGTTTAATTTTTCTAGATCTACAACTTTCGTTTTGGTCATTTCTCTATCCGAGGACGTTTGAAAATTCAAATTTCAGACGTGAGGAAATTCTAATGTAATTTTTCTTGGAGAGATGATTTTGAATAAAAAAAACTTGTCAAGTATAAGGTTATTTAGCTTTTCGAGATCTACAACTCTTATTTTGGTTATTTCTCCATCCGAGTTGTTTGAAAATTTTGAATTTCAAATGTGAGAAATTTAAACATAATTTACGTTGGATAGATGATTTGAAATGAAAAAGTTATCAACTATAAAGTTTTATAACTTTTCAAGATCTACAACTTTTGTTTTGATAATATCTTCATTTGTGGTTGTTTGAAAAATTCGAATTTTACTATGTTATGTAATTTACTGGTCGACGCCCATTTTTAGAGGCGGCTCTAGATCTCATGCCTCTAGAAATTGATTTGTAGGGGTGTATGAATTTAGAGCCGTTCCTATAAATAAGGTCATTTGTTGCCCCTACAAATCAATGTGCGTGTCGCATGTGCATTTCCACTAGTGTTTATAAAAAAAGTTCAGAGATTTATATGGTAAAACCATAGCCCAATGTTGGGGTCAGAAATGGGTTAGAGAATCAGAACGTGGCGAGTGAAACAACGGAGACGAAGATTTCCCGAATTTCCAAAGAACAGGAAAGCGGGCCGCGTCGTTGAGCTTTCAGCTGCAAATTCCCAAATTTCCTAGGCCTAATCGTCACGGCCTCTTTCCAAGAAATGGGCCCGTTACTCCTGCCGCGGGAAAAAAATTCTATGCATGCGTGCTGTAAACTAGGACGTGTGCAGCACCGCATCACTGCCGTCGAACTCCGGAAACCCTAATCAGACTCTTTTTGTATCGAAGGAGGAAGGAGGACGCCGACACGGTTGGCAACCATTATCCTCTCATCGTTCGGCATGGCATCGAAAGCCCTCCTGCTGTTCGCCCGAGCCGCCTGCTCAGCTGCGGCGGCCACGTATCGCGTCTCTAGGTTGGCTGAGCGGAAGGCCCTCTCTCCGGGTCCGGAGGCGGTGGCAGCTGTAACAGAACTGACCAAATTATAAGAGCACAAGTACAAAACACAAGCGTCCGAAACGTTCAAATTTTCGAACTTGAGCCCATATAATCCCGGTAGTCAATCGAAACCACGAAGGATTTCAAACCAACTCGCTTACAACTAAGATCGCATCATTCAATATAACACATCATACGTTACATTTCACAAGTACTTAAATAAAAGTTTACAACACCATGGAGTCGCAATTATTACAAACCAAGTTTATAAAGTAGCGGAAGCATAAACACACATACTTAGTTTAAGTATGATTACCAGTCTTACAGATCATGATCCCACAAAAGCATTAAGGAAAGTGAACTAAAAGACGATCATGCCCCAGTGATCTAATCCTCATCACTCGCCGGGTGGAGACAATTCTTGCAGAAGCCTTGATACAGCATGTCATCTGCAACAGGAGGAAATAAACCCTGAGTACGGGAATGTACTCAGCTAGACTTATCCGTCGAAACGGAAAATAAAAGACACCAAGGATCATGCAAGGCTTTTATAAGTGGAGTTGGCTGACATCATATTTTGTGGAAAAGCATAAATAGTAGTAACTCTTTTAACCTGTACTAGCAGTCATTTTTAACATTAACCTGTCATCTATCTTAGCACATGTACTAAACATTCCCTTAATTATTAAGCAAACATTAATAACCATAGCAAGTATAAATTGAGACAATATTAATTCATCATCCAATTAACCATCCGTTCAATTAATGGAATCTACGTTGTCGCTGCTCAAGTCAAGTGTTAACTAACAGGGAGCAACGACGATTCGAATCGAATTCCTATCCAGCTGGAGGGGTACTTCTAACACTCACCGAGACACGCCTAGCGAGGGCAGCTTAGGTCACCTTTGGTACAATTCAGAAGTCACGGGTTCGATTGATGTCGCATCCCAAGGGCAACACTCTGTCAGGTGATAGGGACTCTAACCCCCTTGGTCTTACGCCAATGTCCCCAAGCACATCCTTACTTCCTCCAAGATGCGACCTACCCTTCGATTCCTGGCCTGAACTGTATTACTCGGCTTTGCGGTCAGAACGGCTTATCCGGCCAACTAAGTGTTAGACTGAGTTCAACATGACTCAAGGACGTACAACGAATCAGTCCTTAAACGACTCAGACGGGCATAGCTTCGCACCCAAGACGTAAAGTGTCTTGCGGCTGCACTATCGAACTCCCGTCCGGTCTCAATTCATTTTTCAGCATGGTTCTTTCCCACGATAGCAAATATAGCCAACCGTGACTCACTTCATCCTAAAGCTCGCGGATGACCGTAAATCACCCGACTTTTACCGCTCTAAGCATGGCTAAGCATTAACACGTGCCTAAACTTTAATTGAGATTCAAGTTCTATATCTGGACAAGGGTAGATATAATGCAACAAGTGTTTTCACTCAACTCCTGCAACTTAATGCAGTAAACAATTAAAAGTACTCAAAGGTATGTGTAAACAAAAGTTGGATCAGCATGCACCGGGGCTTGCCTTTCAGGAAGGAAGAAGGACGGTGGTCCGGGCACTCAGGTAGCTCTTCAATGGCGCTTCCTTTGCTGGCTGGCTCTTCGGGCTCCCCCGGCTGCTCCTGATCCTCCTCCGGAAGTGCTTCCTCGAATTCTAAGAGTGTCACTCTCTTCGATACACCTATTGCATGAATGTACAATAAATTTCATGGATGTATAAGAATGAATGCAATATGCTCGGAATGAAATGTGAATGGCAGCAACACTTAACGCTCTATTCAAATCATTAGCAAGCGTGCAAATTTCCTCTCCGGTAGAGAAGTACTTACCCAATCTACTCAACCTAATGTATAGTTGCTCTTCCTCAGTTAACAACCTAACACCTAAACAATCAACAAGAACAACATTACTTAGGCTTATCACAATTCTAACCCAATCTATCAACACATAAATCTGGACAGCAGTTTGGTTTTTCAACCATAACTGAAGATCTATAATTCCAAATGACATTACACAAGATAATCTAGAAAGCTTATAAAATGCCCTAAAATTCATTTTTCATACCTCAAGACTTGATTCCAAAGTTTACCTAGTCAAATTCCCAAAGTTCTAGAACTCTGTCCTCTCCAAACAGAGAGCAGTTATTTCTGGACAGTAGCTTTAAACAGCTACAACTCCTAAACTACTGGGCCAAATGCCACCAAATTTTGACACAAGCTAGTTTAACAAATTTACTACCACTTTGGTATTCACAAGGTTCCCATCAAACACCTTTATCATGGTCTAAAACCAGAAATGCTACCAGCTGTCTAGATAACCTAGAACTGTGAAATTTAATTATTTACTTAAGTGCTAAATTAACTTTTTGACCCAACCAAAGGCACTACAAGTTCACACATGAGCTAAAACCACCAGAAAGTAAAGTACACCAAATCAAATCATTTATTTTAATCCCTTTCTTAATTTAATTGATTAATTAAGTGAGAAAATAAACCTATATACAAACTGATTAGAAACTTCTACAAAAAATACAGGGGACTCTATGCCCTACCAGGAGGCTACTGTAAAAATGTGAGCCAAAGTTATTCACAGAAACTCCCTACACAAAATTCACAAGCCAGCAAGGCTGATTTTTGCATAAATAAGAAATCATTTTGAAAAGTATCAAACAACAGAAACAATATTTTTCTTAGCAATCTTAGGGTACCAGGACACTTTCCACAAAATTTACTGAGCATTACACATATAGAAAAATTATGAAAATTCACTCAAATATCTCCTAATATAAAATGACAAAAGCATAACTTGAAAACTACTCAAACAATAGCATCCAATTTTTTACCAGAGCTAGCATAGACATGTAATAACACACCCACCAAATTTCATAATTTTTGGAGCACTAGAACTTAAGTTATAAAATTAACAAGTTTGTATCTATTTTAAAACACCTTTCAAGTTTCTATTTAATTTTCCCAGAATTTAAATAATACCTATGTATGTTATATTTTTCCTAAATACTACACTTTATATAGAACCAAACACAATTGAAATCACCTCATTTGGATCTACACAACATGAGATATGGATTTTACAAAGTAGTATCCAAATCTGTGAAAAGATAAAAGAAAACAAAAACAAAAACAAAAACGAAAACTTAACCGCTACTGGGCCGGCCCAACCAACGCCAGCGCAGCCCACATAGTGCGCGGCTTGCGTCGGCTTCCCGCCCGCGCGCGCGCCTGACTAGGGGGCCCGCCAGACAGAGAGAGAGGAAGCAGGGGAGGAACGGTGATGGCCGGAACTTGCCGCCGGTGATGATTCTGGCGAGGCTGAGGGCACCACTAGGTTCGCCTCAACCCCCCGCATCGGGTGAACCCTAAATCCTAGACTCTACCGGCTTGGGGAGGGGCTAACCGCGGCGGTGGCGGGCGGCGGTGAGCGGGCGGTGCTGCGCCGACCAACTCCGGCCATCCCGGCCAATCCAAGCTCGGTACGAGCTTCACCGACCGTAAGCACACCTAACTAGCCTAGCGCGCGGAGCGGAGATGGACCAGTGGGGGCTGGCCACGGTGGCGCTCAACTCCGGCGAGACTCGGTCATGGCGGGCGCGCCCAGTGCGGTGGCTCGTTCCGGCGAGCCCGGTACAGTAGCGACTAAACTGGCAGCTCCTGCAGTTTCTACCCGACTCAAGTAACGCAAAACACTCAACGTGGATCAGAGGGAAGCACCACAGTGCCCTGCCCATGGTGGACCGAAAGGCGAGCGGAGCTTCGAGCATGGCGGGAGAGAAGAACGACCCCTTTCGCTCTACCTAGGACCCGGCCGGCTCAGCTATTCTGTGCAGCGTGTAGAGGAGGTCGTGGCGGGGATTTTGGCTGAACAAATTTGGAAATGGTGTGGTGGTGGCAGAGATTTGCGCGGTGGAGCTCGCGGTGGCGCTATGGCGAGCGGAGGAATAAGAAGGGTGAGACCAGAGAGAGGGGGAGCGAGTGAGCGAGCGCGAGGGGAGACTGGGGACACGCGGCGCCTTCAGCATTGCGAACGCGAGCGCGGCATCGATGCGCGGTAGCCACGCGGCGCCTTGTTCCTGACCACGGTCGGCCATGACCAAACAGAACTTTCAGTTTCACGTGTCAAAGAGGTTGACTGACAGCCGTACTTTGAGCCTCCATATCTCCTAAAATGGCTCGAATTAGCGGTCGGTGATAACAGCAAAGTTGTAGAGCTACAGTAGTACTACAATTTTTTCAATTGAGGCTTGGGCTGATTCGACATGGTTTACAAGTTACATGGCTCCAAAGTAGGGTATAATGAAACTGCATTTCAGTTTAAGACTTAGCCAAAATGCTAAGTCATAAAACAGCCCTTAAGACTGATTTGTGGGCCACTTTTGAGCATGTTCTAGCCATTTTCATGAGATGGCCATATTAGAACTTTTGTTCCCCATAAAATTCTCTACAACTTTGATTAAGAGTGCACCTCCATGCAAAATCTCTAAGCTAGACTTTTTAAACAGTCAAACTAAAGCATCCTAGAGGTCAAAACTTGGTCAACAACACTTAGGAGGGCAATTTGGTCATTTTGGTCAACATGAACATTGTTCCACTAATGATCCTAAGTGTGATTAAGGTATTATAGGACATGATTGACCACTTTACTCATTGGTTACACCAACTTTCAAATGTCACAAAGGTTGAAACAAACACAACAAACATTTTAACTAAAATGTTGCACCACCATGTTGCATATGTTTCAAGCTCTTGTTGCAACAATTAATCTTATCATGTTATACTACCAACATTGACATGTTTCAAAGTATGAGACGCCCATGTTGCATCTACATGTTGCACCACTCACATTTCATAAGCTAACAATTTTGAAACAAACTTAATAGAGCATGTTGCATATTTATGTTGCAAGCAAAACAAAGGCATAAATGAGATGAATGATGCTCATGCTTATGAAATGTAAGTGCAAAAATGAGAGCCAAACACCTAGGATGTTACAGCGGCCGCATATGATGCTCCTCGCTGTAGTGGAGGTCGTTCCGCTGCCGCCGTACTTACCCACGGCACGGCTGCACCTCCCCCCGCCATGGGCGCACCTAGCCCCCGAACCGGCAGTTGTGTTGCCTCCGCCGCTCCATCATCAAAAGGTAAATCCGATATGTCCCTCTTTAGATGGCGGCTATATCAGCGTATGTAATTTGGCATCTTCTGGAAGGGAAATGGAATTTGCCCATATCTCCCGAACTGAAGAAACTATAGGTTTTTTTTCGTCGTTCAGCGATTCCAGACGATCTAACATTTTCTACACTAGCACATGCCCGTGCGTTGCTACGGGAACCTTAAAATTTTCAATGCAATTCAACACAATAAAAGTAAGAAAAAAATAGTAGGTTAGTATAACAACCATGGTGCACACAAGCAGCCAACACCAAATAGTTTGAAAGCTCCAGAGTTCTGATACAGATTAGTCCAGATTCCTGACCAGCTCAAAACACAAGCCACTACATATGCACTGTGACACCTTCTTATACAAATCCTATGGCCAATTCCGGCTTATGTTGCTTGCTACAAGGTTTGCAATCTGCAAGTTATGAATGAAAAATGCATCAGAAAAGGTCAGAAGGACTGCATTTATGTTTAGCAAAGGCATTATTTAAAGCTGAGTACACCAGCAAAAGCTAAGGTTCAGACATCCATGTTTTACATTACAAATGGACAGTTCTACAGAAAAACAAATGTATTGATATATTCCTTCATTTTCCCACGACATCATTCTCAACCAATCCAAAAACAATCAATAATGTAATCCCTCTTTATATGGCCTCCGACAAGATTGCAAGAGATCAACCCTTCGGTTATTGCCAAATTAAGTGTAGTGAAAAGTACCACAGCAGCAAGCAGTAAGCTGTCATGTCTGATGAATTTTTGGGCTAAAGCAACCCAAAAGCATGCCTTAGAATAAATTTATAGATTTTTTTTCTGCTGATGCTGAGAAGAAAGCAATAACAATGCACAAAATTCTGGTTGTAACTTATGGATGCTACATAGACAACCATGTGCTACCATTGAGTGGCTAAATCATAACACTTCATTGAACCAGCTTTTACCACTGAGCAAAACAGTACAACTGCAAGTTGGTCATCATACCTTGTTTGATAACGGCATACCTGATGGCAGTTCGAATCAAGCAAGAACAGTCAACTGATAGGTCACCACCATCTATTGCTGCATTCCAAGGTGAACTGCAGTTCATAGCCCACTTACCTTCATGTTTCAAACTCTCTTGTGTGATCCCAATCTCTACTTGGGCCAGAGACACAAGCTGCAGTCTGCATATCAATTGCGTTAAGACCATCAGTCCAAAACGTAGCAGTACAACCTCGCCATTCATCTTCAGAAACACATGCTACAACTACTGCATATGAGGTGACAAGCCTTCATTGCTGTGGAGAACTTAGTGAATACAAGGTACCCCTCCAGTTTGAAATCCACGATCGCCCATACCTTCACACACAAATCCGCAAAAAGTATTTCCCCACCTCGATTATTTTTTTTTTTGCAAATATGCAATGAATGGTGCCCCAAGTGTAATGTGGTCCACAAGATTTCATCTTAAACAAAAATGCAATGCCGCCCCAAATTCGGCCAAACTGGAAGTCACAAAGTGTTGTAGTCTGTTAAGCAAGCTAAACTATGGACATTGACTTGCGTTAATTGTCTGAAACAGACCGTTGTATATACACCTTCTCTGTATGAACCTACATATTCCTCTTTGTACAATCTTATTTCATTTAGCCTCTCCCTGTCCTATGTACTTTGTTTTAATTTAGTGTAAAGCTATAAACACAAGATTGTTGTGTTCAATCAAAAGAAACATTGCAGCCAAAAAAAAGAAACATTGCAGCGAGACACAAAGTGTCTGATTTGTAGAGCTACAAAAAGTAGTTGAATCAACAGAGTACTTGTTTGCGAGTGTTCAATGCATAGTAGCACAAGAAGTGCCTCGTTGACTGCATAAGTAATCAGGGTTGGAGTGGGATTGCTATTATTCATCCAATCTAGCGTTTAACTTTTGTAAGTTTCTATGAACAATGGGAATCCACAAATGACAAATCCAGTGCCCAAAAGTCAAATCCATGCCAGGGAGTAGCCGAGTAGGGATCTCACCTGCTGGGCTGCTGCACACTGCAGAGTGGGGGCGCCGGGGGCTGAGGCCTAGGGCGGTCGGCCGGCAGGGGCAGCCGCGGCTGGCAGGGCCGTGGGGACAGGGGCGCAGCCGCGCAGGGCCGAGGAGGGCCGATGGATGGAGCCGGAGGGTGGCAGGGCACGGACGCCGGAGTCGGAGCGGCCAAGCGGGCGCCGTCGCCCGTCGCAAGCCGGAGTTGCGCATGGTTCCTACTCCGCCTCGCGACACGGCCGAGTTGGGTGATGCTTGGCAGCCCGGGTTGTTGCCGTCGAGTAGGGTGGGGCCCACGCCGGTGTACCCGCCGCCACAGGAGGAGGAGGCGGCGGCGGAGAGGCGGGCGTTGTTCGCCGCGTCCGCGTCGGGGGCGCTCGGTGGAGAGGCGGCGGTCGGGGGCGGCTGCATCAGGGCAAGGCGAAGGGCGCGGGGACGCGATTTTTTTTTTTCCGAGGACTCAGCGAGGCTTGGATAGAACTGAAGAAGATTTGGGGAACGAAGGATGAGGGAGTTGGGGAGGCACGTTGATTGAGTGTTGACGTCCCCTCTTTCCTCTTTTTTGGAGTAGAGAAGTGTAAAGCTATAAACACAAGATTGTTGTGTTCAATCAAAAGAAACATTGCAGCCAAAAAAAAGAAACATTGCAGCGAGACACAAAGTGTCTGATTTGTAGAGCTACAAAAAGTAGTTGAATCAACAGAGTACTTGTTTGCGAGTGTTCAATGCATAGTAGCACAAGAAGTGCCTCGTTGACTGCATAAGTAATCAGGGTTGGAGTGGGATTGCTATTATTCATCCAATCTAGCGTTTAACTTTTGTAAGTTTCTATGAACAATGGGAATCCACAAATGACAAATCCAGTGCCCAAAAGTCAAATCCATGCCAGGGAGTAGCCGAGTAGGGATCTCACCTGCTGGGCTGCTGCACACTGCAGAGTGGGGGCGCCGGGGGCTGAGGCCTAGGGCGGTCGGCCGGCAGGGGCAGCCGCGGCTGGCAGGGCCGTGGGGACAGGGGCGCAGCCGCGCAGGGCCGAGGAGGGCCGATGGATGGAGCCGGAGGGTGGCAGGGCACGGACGCCGGAGTCGGAGCGGCCAAGCGGGCGCCGTCGCCCGTCGCAAGCCGGAGTTGCGCATGGTTCCTACTCCGCCTCGCGACACGGCCGAGTTGGGTGATGCTTGGCAGCCCGGGTTGTTGCCGTCGAGTAGGGTGGGGCCCACGCCGGTGTACCCGCCGCCACAGGAGGAGGAGGCGGCGGCGGAGAGGCGGGCGTTGTTCGCCGCGTCCGCGTCGGGGGCGCTCGGTGGAGAGGCGGCGGTCGGGGGCGGCTGCATCAGGGCAAGGCGAAGGGCGCGGGGACGCGATTTTTTTTTTTCCGAGGACTCAGCGAGGCTTGGATAGAACTGAAGAAGATTTGGGGAACGAAGGATGAGGGAGTTGGGGAGGCACGTTGATTGAGTGTTGACGTCCCCTCTTTCCTCTTTTTTGGAGTAGAGATGTGAGAATACACAATTTTCTTAATTCATTCATGATAAATTCGGAGGACAACATATTAGGACTGTTTCCTTTTTTGTCTCTTGAACTTGCTCTCTTGTATGCCTCCTGTAGTCCTGTTCTTTAAAAAAACATATTTGGACTGTTTTGGGTGTTCTACCTGTGCATTGGACCACGCAAATTAAATTGCATTTGACACAATTTTTTTGAGGAAACTGCATTTGACACAATACTCCCCCCTCTCCTTTTTTTCCTTTTTTTGTTTATATAGATTTGTCCAAGCCAGGTGGTAGGGTGGAGTTTGTCCCAAAGGAGGAGGACCTTGAGTCAGATGAAGCCCTGTGGGACCTGTATGAGCGCTGGTGTAAGGCTTTTAACTAGAAGCGTGAGCCTGATGAGATGGCTCGCCGGTTCAACGAGTTCAAGAACAGGGTGCTGCGTGTCCACAGTATGAACAATGCTAATCAGCGCAAGTTGGGACTAACCAAGTTCTCTGATGGAAAGCTAGCGGAGATGCGTGCCAATCGTGATCCGCATGATTGTATGCTTGCAGAGAAGTTTCCAAATTCATGTCTTCTTTGGAAAGGTGATGGCAAATTTCTGAAGGAAGTCTTTGTTGATTTTGATGTGGTTAATGGAAAACTTTTTGTGTACTTTCCTTTGGAGAAGGGGACACGCGTCGCAGATAAGAAGGAAATCTCTACCGAGTATGAAGTTGTTTCTGGCAGATTGTTTGTTGCAGATCTACCTGAGGGGCGTGAGCTGTTAGTCCCAAATGATGAGTTCATCAAGCGCCGCTGGATCCCATACCTCCCCTGAAAACCTTTTAGGTGTATGGTGGCTATCCTTGTGTGCACCTTTACCAAGTTGTCCCTCTGCTAAGGAATGCGTATGTTAGACTGGGTTCCTTTTGCCCAAGAATGCATATGTAGTAGTGCTTTTGCAAGGCATGCATCTACGTAAGAAATCATGCTTCTGTGTAAGTTATGCATATGCAAACTATGCTTCTGTATAAGATATTAAGTTTGCCGAAGGAGTTATAATACTTCCAGATTCACCCACATGCATGTGCTAACCGGTTAGAGTTTTTTTCCCCTTACCACCGATGTGCTCATCCTAGAAATCGTGGGCCACGGTGTTTCCGCACCATCGTTGATCCAGCGAGTCATGATTGTGTGTGGGATCCAACAGCTTTTGTGTGTAATGGAGAACTGTCAATTAATATTTCTGAAGAAAAAGATTTCAACCAAATTGCAGTGCCTTATCTATATCTTTGTATTTATTTGTTGTTGCATATATAGATATAGCAGCAATCGTTCATGTAGCTTGCACTCAGTCGGCATCTTTTAGTAGCAATGTTGTAGATAATTGCTCCAGAGTTAAGGATTTATTACAGGTTTCTGCAACATAACAAAATGCAATATGATTTAGGCAGTCCGCCTCTTTTAGTAGCAGTAGTGTTGAAGATATAATTGTCCATGCAGCCCGAGGCCCGGTGGCCCGGCACGAAGACCGCAATTTTGGCCCGGCCCAAGCATGGCACGGCCTGATAGTCAGCGGGCCCAGGCCGGCCCGGTCCGGGGGTGCAGGCCGTGCCTAGGCCACCACTCAAGCCCATGGGCTGGCACGGCATGGCCCGGCCTACAACGGTCGACCTGGCAACGGCCCGGCCACCGCCCCAATCCCGGCGTCACCCACGACCACGTGTGGCCTACTAGCAGCCCCAACCGCCCGTTGGCCAACGCCTCCACGCTGCCCCCCTCCCCCTCATATATAATCGCGAGGCCGCGGCACCCCCTCCCCCTCATCGCGAACCCTAATTCATTTCCATCCACTCTACTCCGCCGCTCCGCTATCGCCTCGCCGTCTCTTATGCTGGTGGCGTCTGACCTCCCCGACTCTGGTGACCTCGATCCGCCTGCCGCCGGCAAGCCCCTCCATACTCCTCCTACCTGATCCCTTCCCTCAGCGCCTCTCTTTTCGTCTTCTCCCTATCTCTCCTCTTGATCTCGGTGATTATGTGAGTTCGTGTCCCCGTCTGTCCCTTCTCCGCTGCTCGCCGTCCTTCTAACCAGTGTGTCGTGTTCTTTGGGTCGTCTTCTCCGACGCCGGGGCTCCGGTTGCGCAGGTACAACCCTAACCCTAACCCTACTCTTCCATGTATTCTGATTCTGATCTGATCTAATCTATTCTTTTCCTCTTCTATCTCTTTGCGCAGGTCGGTGACGATGCGTCGTCCTCTAGCTGTGACATAGAGCGACCAAGGCTGCCCCGCGCACCATTGAGGAACGGTGCTGGAGAGGCCTCTGCGGTCGAGGGCGCCATGGCTAGTGTTGATGACGAGATCGTCTGGCCGCTCACTGGCAATGACGATCTGATGGTGGTAGGCCTGGCCCCTGATGACGATGACGACACTCGTGAGGACGCTGCCTTGTTCGGTATCAATGTCGGTGGTGGCCCTGCTGCTCCGATCGATCTAGATGGCGGCGGTGGTGAAGGGGCGACGGCAACTAGGACCCCGTCCACTCCAACGGCTCAGCTCCATCTGTTGCTGGTAACACTTCTGGTGCTGGTACTGGTAAGCGCAAATCTGCTATGTGGGCTGATTTTGGTGAGATTTATGAGACTGTGAATGGTAGGGAAATATGCACTAAAGCTACCTGTAAAATGTGTAAGCATACTTTGTTTGCTAGATCTAATGCTGGCACTGGCCACTTGAAGAGGCACCAGAAATCTTGTAGGCAGAAACTTGATCAAGCTGCTAGGCATTGGTATATAGCAAATTATGGCTCCACATTGTTGACTGCAAGGCATTGGTATATAGCTGAAAAGATATTGGAGTTTCTGGAAGTATTTTACGAATCCACAGTTGTTCTTTCTGGTGTTTACTATCCAACTAGTCCACTTATTCTGCAACATCTGCTAGACATTGCTGCTTATTTGCATGAAAGTGAAAAGGATAAAAATCTAATAGCTGTTGTCTATCCTATGAAGCTTAAATTCCTTAAATACTAGGAAGATATACATCTGTTATATTCATTTGCTTTCATTCTTGATCCTAGAGCTAAAATGAGATGTTTATTTAATGTTCTGCAAATACTTAAAGAAAAACATTGGTGTTGATTACAGTTCATATTATGCTAATATGAAAACTGAGATTTATAAGTTGTTTAACAAATATGAGAAAAAGTTTGGTGCGGCTAGGTCTCAAAGGCCTGCACAGCCTGCAATGGCTTCAGGTAAGAAAAAATAGGCATGGGGAAGAATCTTTGGAGCCCCTGGATCATCTGGTGTTGTTGGTCCTTCCCCTGCCTCTGCCTGCACTTCATCTCAATCTGTTTCTGCTGCTGGTTGTGAGCTCACAGCTTATCTGGACAGTGATAATGTCACTGCATATGAGGATGACTTCGATTTACTTCTCTAGTGACGTGACCACAAACTAACATTTCCTATTCTATCTATAATGGCTAGAGTGTGAGACTTGAGAGTGATCTGTTATCTGTATCTGGACCGTATGATTGTATCTGAGACCTTTGAACAATTAAGACTTAATTAAGAGTTGTGCTGCACTCTTTTTTCCTTTTCTAGGGTTTCTCACAAGGATGGGTATTACCTAGAGAGGTTTTTAATGAGGCAGCATTGTGCACAGCTCATTTATCTTATTTCTCTTGTCTCCTTTTGTTGTTTTTGTTAGAATTTATAATCTATGTGATGATCAGTTTATGACTTGTTCATTGTGACTATGAAATAATGAAATGTGAATGAATTGTGATTGTGAGTGACTGATTCAGAAATGTGTTTCTGAAAATGACGAAGTGTTGGATGAGAGAAGCAGTTTGAGGTGTTTTTAGGGAAACGAGTTGCAGGCTGGCACGGCCCGCGGAATTGGCCGTGCTTTGCGGGCCGGCGCGTCACGGATTTCGGCCGATAATGCCGTGCTTGGGCCAAAGGCCAGGCACGAGGTACGGTGGGGCACGGCCTGGGAGGCACGGCGTGCCATGCTGGCCCGACACCCTGTGGGCCGTGCTTGGCCCGTGCCCATGCCGTGCCGAGCCGGCCCAGCCCGTTGGCCAACTATAGTTGTAGATGATTGCTGCAGAGTTAAGGATTTACAAGTTTCTGCAACATAACAAAAAGCAATATAATTTATTAGGGTTCAGATTGTTAAATAACGATGCTGTTGTGGATCCCTGATCCGGTTCCCTTCCCTTCCCACAGCAGATGAGACGCAAGAAAGTTGTAGATGATCTCCCGTATCCCTTCCCAATAGCACACCAGATGAACACATATGAGAACAAAATATCGTGGAACTCGTATCTCTCCTTTTATTATAGATCAGTACAGGTTCCTTTATATAGTCTTAACCCTTCAGGGGTATATTTGGTATGAGCCTACAATAATATTAGGGATATTATTTCCCAACACTCCCCCTTGGGCGAATACCGCGATCAACTCATGCCTCATTAAAACTCCTAAAAACCCAATGGGAAAATATGGAGAAAGAGTACATAGTGCCGCTTAATGCATTTGCACATTGTTGCCTCGTTAAAACCTTACATGAGAAACATCAGGAAAACTCATTAAGGAAAAAGAGTACAACTTATGTCTTCAGGACAAATTGTAACCTTCTGGATTATATCATTTTGAATCTTCTAGAATTCTGATCAAGGGTTAATATTCTAGGGAAATTCTCCCCTGGTCCTTGTAATTGTCCTGCTATGCCAAGAACGCTTTCTACAGGAAGCATGTGCACATAGAGACTTAACAAATATATCTCATACATTACAAGGATCATTTCATAATTTTAGCCTCATCTTACTTCTAGAACTCGTGAGGTAAAAATATGAAGTGTACATAAACAATAAATCCACTTTCATAAATGGTGTCATGATAAAGCCTTCAACAATGTTTGAGACTTTCAGAGTCTCGTGAATGATAATCAATATCTCATAAATACTCCCCCTGATGACGACATCTGTTGAAGTAATTCATTCCCATGACATTAACCATTATTTGAAAATAAATATAAATGTGGATAGTGCCAGTGATATTACAATATTTCCACAATATTCGGTCTTCATGACATTTGTCTCGCTATTCTTCAAGAACATTGAGATAGAAAATATTATATTCTAGCATGCATATATCAGGATGCATGTTTGTGCAACTTAAAGTAGCAATGACACATATCTTCCAGATGTGATTAATAATCATTATTCTTATATCATTATAATTTTCATGATTCATAATAGTCATGCCTCCTTCTAGGATTGACTATGGATTCTTTAAGAATCTTTAATCTTTAATACATAGTAAGACATCACAAGTCTGTATTTCTAGCGTAACGGGGAAAGTATTGCTAGTAACACCACATATATCATTTTTTTCAGAGGATACTTCAACTCCAAATCTTCAGGTGGAGAACGCATTATATCACAAGTATATATACAATCATAGTAAAAGCTCATGTGCTTATATGGTATACCTTTGTTCCTTTCAGTTCATCTTTTCATTCTTACTTCTTGGGTCTTATATGAGTCTTTATTCCTTTCAAGGAATTCACTTACTTTGGTGCATTCAGACTTATAACCATGCATTCCTTCAAGGAAAATCCTTCATGGAGTTATTATCCTTATAGGGAGATTATTTCACATAAAAGACAATATTGGTACGAGATTTCAATGTTGCTCATCATGGATTTTCAGAATCCCATAACTTCATATTTTAATTCATGCCATTAGCCAGATTTATTATATAGTGGAACATATTTTTTGTAAAACTTATGTCAGAACTGGTCTCTATTAAGACCTTTTGAACCATCGCTTTTCACCACCCATTATTCAACGATGACCCATAATTATCCGAACATCAAGTTCAAGATATTCACTTAGCGATTTTTGGTTCAACCTCAATTGCATGTTTCATTTGACCCGATATGAGAGCTTCAAGCACTCTTGCCATGAACTTTGTCCCAAAGAGACTAATTTAGCAATTATAGAGGCAAACAAATGTCGACATATATTTTCCGACTTTAAACATCTTAATAATGATCTTCGTTATTTCCCAAAACGATAGATCCATTATTGTTCCGTTTTCCTAGCTTTATAAGACGCGCGCATTGCTAGGATTTTCATCTTCAGGATGAACCTCGTCGTGAGGTAACTCACCAGCAGGGTGATTTCTCTACAAGAGTAGGAGAGGAGTTTTATCACACATAATGTGAGTTTGCTTCATGAGCATATGCTTTTGACTTAGGCCAATATATTTTATTTGCAAGCGTCCCCGCATAATTTGATCAAAATATCAATGTCAAATGGATATGAAATTAATCCCGGGTATATCCACATCTACTTCAGGTAGAAGCATTCATTTAGATTTTAACCAATCTGTTGCTCCTCATCAATACAAATAACTATCTGGCATAACTCTATACTATAGAATAGAGGAGTCTAACTAAACAACTTGTTTAGTTTGAATTTGTGCGTTTTGATTTATAAATATCAAGGCATTCCATAAAATGGGCATTCATCTCCCCCTAATGCCGAGATATTTAATAGCATACTAAAATTACCCATTCACCAACTTCGAGTGGTGTATATGTATGCTTTAGTGGTGGTTTATTTGGGAAAATATTACGCACTTTATTAGGGGGGTCTATTACTATATGCAGTGAGCTTGGACTTCATAATGCAGTTGTATGAATACTGCGTATATTTCCTTCTACAGGAGGAGTATATATATCCTTAACTTCTTGTTGAGTCCATAACTTCTGGTGAATTATAAATTATTGCTCTGCAAGTTTTTGGTTTCAACAAATGCATATGCAGTCTTCTGGACTTAACACCTATAGTTACTGACATAACCCATAATTTATCCATAACAATCCTTCAGGGGCTAATGCTCACCAATTGTTGTATAATTGACAATCAATCTGTCCATTACCTATATTAACCTTCTAGGTCTATGCATGAGAAAAGACAACTAATGGCGGCATTGTGCTTTCAGGCGAGCTCTCCAAGAGTTTGCCAAAATTCACTTGGCAAATATCGTGATTTGGCAACTTGCTAAAATATATGGCAAGTGAAAAAAATAGACTCTCTCCAAGAGTTTGCCATTTGGACTTGGTAAAATAAGAAGAGGCCCGCTAAGCGAACGAAGAGCCCCGCTAAGAAACGAAGAGCCCGCTAAGCGAACGAAGAGCCCCGCTAAGAAACGAAGAGCCCCGCACGCGAAGCCAGATGCGCGCTCGCGCTCAGCGCGTAAATATGCGCGTGGAGGGGGGAGATTTGCCAAGTTGCTAAAATTTGCCAAGTTGGATGTCAAACTGTTGGAGCACAATTTTTCCTGTTTTGCCAAAAATAGATAGATGCCAAGTTGATTTGGCAAACTCTTGGAGATGCTCTAAGCTTGGTGTGCATAAGTATAGTACAACAAGAATATGGCAATTAGCCATGGTTGCCAAGCATAAATTTTGGATGCAGAGTTATTTTATAGTCTAGCTCTTTTTGTGTATTGCCCAAATTTGACCCAATTACTCATACCACATTGAAAAAATTGAGTCATTATATTTATTGCAACATATTCCATGTTCTATATAAAACATGACTTGGATCAATTCATTATTCAGCATGAAGAGAAGCCAAGGATTTTTATTTATCTAGGAAATATTATTTTAATGCAAAGTCATTGACTTAAGAAAAAAACAGCTGCTTCGCAAAAGCAATAATGACGAATATCCTTCTGGGATAAACTCTCAACTAATAGCACAACTTTTCATTGGTAAAGGTACATCTAAGAAACATATGCGGTTGTCAAGATCCATATGGCCTTCCAGAGCATAGGATGACTGCTATAACCGATAATTAATTAATATCCAAAAATTAGCTTCCAGCTTTATTGTGACGTGAGATTCATACTTGTTGCCTGATTTCCTTCTTCTGGCAGATGACAAGTAGATCTTAATAAATTATTTGAGGTGTGGCATGAACGGGACTACTAGCCAGCATATTATTGCATAGAGAAGTCACTCCACCATATAATTCGTCTTACTGTACCTGTAGACTATACAACAGTTTCCCAAGATGATGCCCACTATCATTTCAGCGACTGTGGGTACCTCTAATTATTCTGAGATTTGATATGCACTTCAGGGCTTCATTAGTCCAGACATGCAATTTTCTTCATCAGGAGGAAGTATTGTGCTTTCGCACTAATTAGGAAAAAAAACTCAAAATATTAATTCCTTCGGTACTTTTGTAGCAACTTCTTGTTGCCTAGGGGGATATATTAGTTTAAAGTCACATAACGTTGTCCCTGTTGGATTTATTCACTCGCAGATTGGTTTCTGTTTTCAATCTAGACCGGTATATAGAACTAGCATGATAGATCTGTAGAGATCATTTTTCTCTGGCTAGTTTACTCGTTCTAGATTGATTTTTCTTTATACCTCACGTAATTTCCCCTTGCCGCTGGTCTGATGGCAGCCGTCACCACGTGAGCTGTGTATGCTAGTTTAATAGATTTGTTTTTACTAGCTACTAGATTATGGCATCTAGAAAACACAATCTTGTACATTTGTTTGGCTAGCAGCGTAGACGCGATGCTCTAGATTTTCCTCTAGATGAGTTTTTTTTTCCTTTGTGGATTCTAGTTTTTTAAGAACCCCAGTAGATTGGTTTTGTTTATTACTAGTTTGAGTAATAGATTGGATCTTGTTTTACCGATGATTTTTTTTATCCTTGGTCTTGCACCTGACATCGGCCACCACATCATGCTATGCATGTACGCCGGTGTATCCAACCATACCATGCATGCCAGCCAGCGTATTCAATTTTTCTTGCTTGACCGTCGGCCAACCACAACGCGTTTAACGTGTACGCCAGCAAACGAGTCCATGTGTTGTACTGCCTGAAGTTGTGCATACTTTTGCATGTATCGTGGCCCTGCTGGCTACTAGAATTTGTGACACGATCATGGCCCTGATGGTCAACTTGCGATGTCGGCGGCTGTCGACCGTTGTACGCTTTGCGTGTGTATATATATTTTTGCGCTGATATTTCATTCATGGCTATACATACTACTTCATGCTTATTTACTGGAAGTTAGTTTGCATGAATTAATAGGCAATGGCTTCGATCAATAAGACGGAGTTCAAGGTTCTTGCGCTGAACGGCAACAACTATCAAACCTGGGCACTCGACTGCGAGTTCCATCTGCAGGCGATGTAGCTGACTGCCACGGTCACCAGGCCTGCTGCCGGTGCCCCTGCTCCACCACCCCATGATAAGGCAAAAGCTTGCATCTTCCTGAGGCATCACATTCATGAAGACCTGAAGATGGAGTACCTAGAGGTGAAAGATCCTTTGGTACTGTGGACAAAGCTTCAGGAACGTTTTGGCAAGCAAAAGGCAATACTTCTCCCACAGGCTAGACGTTATTGGGCCCAACTCCGCTTCCTCGACTTCAAGACAGTTGAGGCATATAATACTGCGATTCATCGTATCGTGGCTCAGCTTCGCTTTTGTGGCATAGTTGTCACTGAACTCGAGATGATTGAGAAAACTCTCGAGACTTTCCACCCAACCAACATGGTACTCCAGCAGCAGTACCGCAGCAACAAGTACATGAAGTACTGTGATCTCATCAATGTGTTGCTTGCCGCTGAGGCTCAAAATGAACTCTTGATGAAGAATTACCACATGCGCCCTGCTGGGACACAGGCACATCCTGAAGCACATGCCAATTTCCATAACAGCAGCGGTAAAGGTTCTTTCAGAAACAAGGGCCAAAAGTTTCATGGTCACCAGGGGCCAAAAAGGGGAAAGTTTAAGAAGCACATGAACGGAGGCCAGAAGTCCGATGGCAATGGTAAAGGCAAAAGGCCAGAAGTTCAATGGCAATGGCAAAGGCAAGTTCCTGAAGGGCTCAAAAGACAATGCAAGTGGAGGGAAACACTCAAATGAGGGTTGTTTTCGTTGTGGATCCCAGCAGCATTGGTCCCGTACTTGCACTACTGACCCACACTTGATTGAGCTATATCAAGAGTGGAAGAAGCGCCAAAACCCAGAGGTACACTTCGTCGAGGCATCTGTTGATGCCTTGACTGGACTACACCTCCCGGAGCCATCAGAGCCTACAGAGAAGCTCGAATCAGCAGCTATGGATGTTGATCATAATGCCACCGGCGATCATATCACTGAAAAGGGAGACGCCTATACTGGGGATGATGATTTCGACCTCGACAACGAGGATCTCCTTGACGTGGAGTAGACCAATGTTATCAGCCATTTGCTTATTTAGCCAGTGTGATTTATTTTCAGCAAAACAATTAAAGTTCGTGTGATCGTGATGTAATAATGCTCTCGTTGAGCAACTTCATTATTTTATTAGGATAAACTCTTGGCATGAATGGTTTGGTTCATAGCATTATTTTAATCAATTTATAATACTCCCGTTGAGTAACTTCTTTATTTTATTAGCATCAACTCTCGCCATGAATGTTTTGGTGCATATCGTTACTTTAATCAGCTTAATTCCTTGTTCTGTTATGTGCTATCTTTTAATCGGCTCGCTATATTGATTATGCATGATGGATTAAATTAGTACTATATTTAATAGAACAAGAGTCGTTCTTTCCATGGAGGCTGAAGAAGAATTTTGCCTGGTTGATAGCGCTGCCACAAATACAATACTTCGAGAGACAAAATATTTTCAGACACTGCAGAAAAAGACTGAAAATATTACCACAATTGTTGGTCGCAACGGCCATATTGTAGGCTCCGGTTGAGCCGTGGTCGTACTCCCTAATAATACCAGCATCTTCATAGAAGAAGCATTTTTGTACCCGGGAGCTGTACGTACTCTCCTCACGTTCAAAGATATATGCCGTAGTGGCTACCATGTTACAACTGCTAGTGAAAATGGTGCTGAATACCTCTATATCACGGCAGTAGACGAATGTGGGACAAAAGTGGTAGAGAAAGCGCTTGGCACCTCCTCTGAAATTTATTACACAAAAATTAAGTTACCTCGAGAATACGTTGCAATGTCCACTATATTTAAAAATCCAGAGTCTTTTACGATCTGGCATGAAAGACTCTGACACCCTGGATTAAGGATGATGCGGAACATCATAAAAGGATCTGCGGGTCATGGCATTAAAACCACACAAATTCCTAAAGACTTTCTATGTGTGTCTTGTGCTAAAGGAAAATTAATAACTAAGCCCTCTTACCTGAAGTTAAATGTCGAGTCCCTAGGCTTTCTAGAGAGAATCCAAGGTTACATTTGTGGTCCAATTCACCCCCTGTCGGGGCCTTTTAGATACTTTATGGTGCTTATAGATGCTTCTACTCGTGGAGCCACATATGTCTGTTGTCTACACGAAACCATGCTTTTGCAAAACTTATTGCCCAAATAATTAGATTGCGTGCTAGCTTCCCGGAGAACCGCATAAAAGCAATCAGGATGGATAATGCTGGAGAGTTCACCTCAAAAGCATTTAATGATTATTGTCTCGCTTTGGGCATAAATGTAGAGCATTCTGTGCCCCATGTGCATACACAAAACGGGCTTGCTGAATCTTTGATAAAAAGAATAAAATTAATTGTCAGACCGCTTCTACAAGATAGTAGACTTCCCACCAGTTGTTGGGGACACGCAGTGCTGCACACTGCTGCCTTAATCCAGTATAGGCCATCAGCATCTCACTCTGTTTCCCCCCACCAGTTAGCGCGTGGACAACAACCAATGATTTCCCATCTGCGAAAATTCGGTTGTGCTGTGTATGTGCCGATATCACCACCCCAGCGTACTACTATGGGACCTCACCGGAAGTTAGGGATATATGTAGGTTATGACACTCCGTCTATAATCAAATATTTAGAGCCTAAAACCGGAGATCTATTTACGGCTCGGTACGTTGATAGCATCTTCGATGAAGAGCATTTTCCGGCATTAGGGGGAGGATTGTACCTTGATAATAAAGAATGCCGAGAAATAGATTGGACCGCCAGCAACATTCAATCACTTGATCCACGCACTAAAGATACTGAACTTGAAGTTCAAAGAATAATAAACCTGCAACAATTAGCGAATAATCTACCAGATGCGTTTACTGATATAAGAGGAGTGTCCAAATCATATATTCCTGCGGCTAATGCACCGGAGAGAGTGGAGATACCCCTGGAGGGCATGAACTCTACCCACATCCCCAATCCTAGGAAAAGGGGGAGAGATCCGGATGACTCGGCACGAGCCAAGCGAGGACGCCCGCAAAGGCAAGTTGTTAGAGAGAACGCATTATGCTCCCATTCAGTCGTCCCAGCACTAACACATCCTGAAGGTGAAAGTCCTAGTGCAAATGTGCGCACAAATATAAATAATAGCCCAAGGACAACGGAACAACCAAGCTCGAGTAGTTTGGGAAATCATGATGAGCTGGATGATTCAATTGAAGAAATTACCATAAATTATGCTGAATCTGGAGAACTATATAACAGAAAGAATACAGATGTCGACATTAATTTCGTCTCTAAGATCGCAGAAGCGATTAATAAGGATCTTGAACCAAAGTCTATGGCAGAGTGCCGGAAGCGCTCAGATTGGGTCAAATGGAAAGAAGCAATAGAGACGGAATTGCGCTTGCTTTCTAAGAGACAAGTATTCAGGCCCGTCGCTGTAAGGTCTAAATGGCTAGAGGGGGGTGAATAGCCTAATTAAAACTTCTACAAGAAATACTTGATCACAAGTTAGTACGAAAGGTGGCGAAGCAAAAGCACTAGCTCTAACTAATTAAGCAAGCCACCTACATAAGTCTAGTACAAGGCTATCCACTAAACACAACAACACTATAAGCTAGAAACAAGAAGTAATACGAGAGAAGAGCTTCGAGTGATTATACCGCCGTGTAGAGATGAGAAGTACCAATCAATCAATCGCACAAGAGAAATCCTCGGGAAGAGAATGACACAAGAATTTATCCAGAGGTTCACTTGCTTCCCGGCAAGCTACTCCTCGTTGTGGCGATACACCCACTTGTCGGTTCGCGAGCTAATCGACTATCAAAAGTCGAGCCCTCGGCGGGCACCGCACAACCGCACACAAGATGGGGATCCTCCAAGCCACGAGCTCCACTAGAGTATCCAATTTGCAAACTTCCGCGGGGAAGGATCAAGAACCCCTTACAACACTTGGTGATGACTCCAACAATCTGCAATTGCGAGCTCAATCACCTCCGCTGCTCCAAGCCGTCTACCGTGTCGGGAAACACGGAAGAGTAACAAAAAATCCGCAGCAACTCAAAGATCAAGTGCCTCTAGAATGCAACTCTCAAGCAATGCACTTGAATCTCACTCAATCTCACTCAAGATGTGCAACTATGCAAAGAGATGAGTGGAGGGGTTGTTCTCTAGCTCAAAGTATGTCTCTATATCTCAAAATGTTCAAGAGTTACCCTCAAACCCCGGCCAACGTCTATTTATAACGAAGGGGTACGCAGCTAGCCGTTAGGAACTCATCCAGCCGAAATCGCGCTGACCGGGCGTGCTGGTCGTACTGACCGGACACGCTGGTCATACTGATCGGACGCGCCAGTCGTACTGACCGGACGCGCCGGTCGTGCAACGGCTAAATTACGAAACACCGACCGGACGCGCTGGTCGTACTGACCGGACGCGCCGTGTAACAGAACCGCCCAATTATACGAGATTAAGTAGGAAAATCATCCAACGAAAGGACAATTTAACAAACTTAAGCCCGTATAACCCGGTAGTCCGTGAAATCTCGACGGATTTCAAACTATTTTACATAACAGCCAAGATCGTACTAAGTTTAGCGGTCACCATCATAAGTTACATAAATGTTCGCGGCATAAAATACACCGGAGTTTAAACATAGTTATTACAAACCAGGTTTGAATAAAAGTAGCGGAAGCGGTAGTTCAAATCACGCACACACACAACATTTTGGAATAAAGTGCCAGCTTGTGATCATCTCCAGCAAAAGCATCAGACGAGAAGTAACGAATGACTATTGCCCATGGTCCTATGCTTCGCCCATTGCAGGATAGAGACAGTTGATACAATAGCCATAGTACATCTGTCCATCTGCAACAAGTGGGAACAAAGCCCTGAGTACGAGAAGGTACTCAGCTAGACTTACCCGTCATAAACCAGAAATAAGCGACACCAAGGAATCATGATAGGCTTTCTGGTGGGATAGCTGACTCATTTGCAAAAGACATTTTTAGCATTTAGGAAAACCTTTACAAAAGCTTTGCATCAAGTTAAATCTTTATTAACCTGTCAACTACATTTGCACCTGTACTAAAGTAATATGTAATTAAACAGGCAATGATAACCAATGATCATTAACAACTTCCATTATGTCATAATTCATATAACTGTCCAAGTGTTCCATCAATATCACTACGATGAAGTAGCTCAAGTCAAGTGTTCACTATCCAGTGAACGATGGCGATTCGAATCGATTATTAACCAGCTGGTAATTTATTCCTCACACAAACCTCACTCACCCACTAAAGTGAGGTGTTGGTCACCGAGTCAACCATTCAGGTAAAGTCGCGAGCTTACCAGGAACCACTTGTACCCGGGGGCCGCCTGACTGCTCTTTGGCCTTATCATCGCGCCCCCGTATCCTGCCACTACTGCTCCGGTACAGTGCGTTGCGGGTAATCCACTCGGCCCGAATAATCTCCCAGTTTCACGGTCGGAAGGTACTTTATCCGGCCAGCTAAATGTGAGGCATGCATTCAACATGACCCGAGGGACAACAACGGACGGTCCTTAACCGACACAGACGGAAAACACTACAGTCCGAAACCCTGCAAGTTTCCGCCCGGTCTCAAATTCATTTCACACTTAGTTATACCATGACTTCATAGTCAACCAAACAGATCCAGGTAACCACCTATAGCTCGCAGGTGACAGGAAATCACCCGACTTCTACCGGTCTAAGCCAGCTAAGCATTGACTTGACTGCGGATACCAGGGTAACAAGGATAGGGTATAACGAAGGTAAGCAAGGTATAATGCAGCACCATTTGCAAACCACTCCTAAACGTAATGCATCAAATTAAGTAAAGTTAATAATAAATTATTTGCAAACCGGGAGAGAAATGCTCCGGGGCTTGCCTCTCTCGAAGGAACTCGGACGGTGATCGGGGCACTCCGGGAGATCTTCACCGACCTCTTCTTCGGCTTCTGTCACCTCCTGCTACTGCACCTCGATCTGCTCCTCTGGCTCCTCGGGCAAGATGATTGGGTTCTCGGTTTGCGATCCTATATGATGCAATGCGCGTAAGTGATTATGCAAGTATGCATCGAAGGAGATGAATGCAATGAATATGCTGAAATGCAAGGTAGTCAACATCATCCAGAAACTATACATTACAAGCACATGTCATCTGCTGCATTTTCTTCTACTACTATTATGTTAAGTTAACCTACCTTATGAAATGATTCAAAGATACACCAAAGCTTTACTACTTTCTTAATCACACTTAAAGCAATACCTGCTTAAACCCTAAGTAATAATAGTAGGTTTGAATAGCAACATATATTTCTGATGCTCCTAAAAATCTAAGAAAATTACAGTAGCATAGTACTACTCTAAACAGACTACCATAACAATTTCATGTAATTTGGATAAGTAAACCATCCTATACAAAAATGACAAGCTATAGCATAAAAATGAGCATGAAATTTCTTTGTACTATGGAAAGTGTCAAACAACAGAAGTAATATTTTTCCTAGGTTCTTTAAAGCATACTATGACTGTATAAAAATTATCACATGCATGTTTTATACAAAGTTTGCTCTCTAGCAAAAATAACAAAAATCAGCCATTAAAGGCACTTGAACTACACTTTAACATTTTCCCACAGCACATGCATGAAACATATTTTTCCTAGGAAGTACATGATATAAGAAGATTAACAAACTTAAAATCATATTTTTCTGATACATATAGGATTTACTAGCTATTTTACAAGATATCAACAATATTAAGAATTAAATAAAAGCTCTACAGAAAAGTATCCCAAAAATGACATGCAATATTTTTAGATTGTAGATCTGGTTCCAATGAATCCCTAGAAATTTATTTCACAATTTTTGGAGTACATTTAATCACCCAAATAATTTCTAAAGCATTTTTATTTCCACTTAATAAAAGAAAAGAAACTGAAAATTCTTTATTTGAAAACGGGCCGGCACAGTACGGGGCAAACGGCCCGGTCCGGCTCGGCCCAAGAACGCGCGCGCGGGAGAAAGGAAAATGGGCCGGCTTTCGTTGGAGCAGGCCGGCCAGTCACTCGCGTCACCCGCTTCCGTGCCCGAGCGAGCAAGGCGAGGCGCGCAACACGATCGCGGGGACACGGTGAACATCGACGCGCAATTCGATTGAGATGGGGAGGAGCGGAGGTGACGGTGGCCGGAGCGCAAGCGCGGCGGCTCCGTCACGGTGGCGCGGCGAGGAAACCAAATTGGTGCCCTACCGGAGTGAGCAAGGCGATGGTGGCGCTCGTTCGGAGGAGGCAAGGGAGTGGCGGAGCTTGGTGCAAGACGGATTTGGTGGCGGTGGAGGGTCGATGTCGGAACGGGGAGCGGCGGTGGAGCTCTCGGCGGTGAGTCGCTCGCCCGCTCGGTTCTTGGAGAGGGGGAATGGAGGTGGAGCGAGCGAGGGGGCGAGTGGATGGAGGGTAGGCGCGTGCGGTGCTTTGAGGCGGAGCGCGCGGGGTCCACAGGCGGCCACGCGGTGGCGTCGCCGGCATGCGGCCGCCACGCGGCGGGCGTGCTCTACCGGGGCGCCAGCGTGCGCGCGCGAGCGGGCGGGAGAAAGAGGCGGCCGCGCGGACGCGGGCCGGGCCGCTGCGCTGCGCGGGCGCGCGCGCGGGGGGTGGCGCGGGCCGCTTCGGCCGATGGGCCGAAAGGGTGGCGGCGGCCTGCTAGCGCTGAGATTATTTTTTCCCTTTTTATTTTTCCAGAGAAAATTCAAATAAAATTCTATTTGCAGTTTTCAAAATTTAATTTTGGCAAGCAAACGACCTTTTCTGAAAATGGCCCAAAAATGAAAGTTGCTTAGAATTTAATTATCTACAACTTTGCTTTTAAGACCAAAGTCCAAATCTGGATATATTTTGATTTTTAGAATAAAAGCTAATTTAGAGAGGATTTTTGAATATTTTCAAAATACATTTTTTTAAAACAAATCTTTGACAAAAACTTTGAGTGATTTAGTGGCTCCAAAAATTTCCTTATCATTCTAAGTGATATGAAATTTAGTTGCACAAAATTTTGATGGAATGTGATTAGCACATTATACATTACACCTCAAATACCACTTTCTAAGCTTTTATTTCACTCAAATTATAATATTAACATGTATGATTATGATGATATGAAATGCCATGCATATGATTTCCATGCAAATGCGTGCGTAACACCGGAGTGTTACAGCCCTCCCCCTTATAAAAATCTCGTCCCGAGATTTAGGTTACGAAACATTTATTATAAAAATCTCCGTATGCTTTTTGTAAGTATTCACCCGTTTCCCACGATGCATCTCCCTCATCATGATGACTCCATTGTATCTTATATGTTTTCACCACACTGTTCCGAGTAGCTCTTTCTTTGGAATCCAAAACTCGAATTGGCTGCTCACGATACACCAGATCTGACTTAAGTTTTATGCCTCGAGGTTCAATTATTTCCTCTGGAATGCGCAAACATTTCTTGAGATGTGATACGTGAAAAACTGGGAATATAGCACCCATTGATTCTGGTAATTCCAATTTATAAGCCACTGGACCCTTCCTTTCCAAGATTTTGTAGGGTCCGACAAATCTTGCGGCAAGCTTTCTGCGTAAACCAAACCGCTTCTTCTTCATTGGCGTGACTTTCAGATAAACATAGTCACCAACTTCAAACACAAGTGGTCTCATTCTTTTATCCGCATAACTTTTCTGGCGTGACTGAGCTGCTCTCATATTTTGCTGAATGATATAAACTTTCTTTTCTGCTTCTTCCACGAAGTCAATACCATAATACCTTCTTTCCCCTGGCTCAATATAGTTTAAAGGTGTTCTACACTTTCGTCCATACAAAGCCTCAAAAGGTGCCATTTTGATACTTTCTTGATAGCTATTATTATATGCAAATTCTGCTAGAGGTAACCACGACTCCCATGAACCTCTGGAAGACAACACACAAGCTCTCAACATATCTTCTAACACAGCATTAACTCTTTCAGTCTGACCATCTGTTTGAGGATGATAGGCAGTGCTACGAATCAGACTAGTCCCCAAACCTTTGTGCAAATGCTCCCAAAAGTGAGCAGTGAACTGGGATCCTCTGTTAGACACTATAGTCTTCGGTACGCCATGCAATCTCACAATCTCTGCAATATACTTCTCGGCATATTGAGGTGGTCTATAAGCTGTCTTCATAGGCAAAAAGTGAGCGGTCTTGGTAAGACGATCTACGATTACCCAAATCGAATCATGGCCTTTCTGAGTAGTGGGCAAACCTGTGATAAAATCCATACTTATATCATCCCACTTCCAACTAGGTACTGACAAAGGTTGCAACAATCCGACAGGTTTCATGTGAATAGCTTTCACTCGACAACATGTGTCATCGGGCCACATAGGCTGTAATTTCCTTCTTCATCTTTGTCCACCAAAAACGAGGTCTTAGTTCTTGATACATTTTACTACTGCCAGGATGAATGGATAACTTAGAGTGATGAGCTTCATCAATAATTTTATTCTTAAGCTCTCTATCCTTTGGAACAACAAGACGGTTGTCGAACCACAACACGTCCTGCTCGTCCACTCTGAAGTGTTTTGAAGGTTCTTCTTTAATTTTCCTTTTGATGTGGAATATCCCTTTGTCTGCTTTCTGACCTTCTATTATCTTACTCACCAAGATACAACTGATCTGAATATTATGTAACACGACAGGGTGCATTAGATTAAAACCATCTTCGAGTAAGGGTTGCATATTCAGACAATGCGACTTTCTACTCAGAGCATCGGCTACCACATTGGCTTTCCCAGGGTGATACTGTACATTCAAGTTGTAATCTTTAATTAGTTCCAACCATCTTCGCTGTCTCATGTTCAATTCTAGTTGGGTGAAAATGTACTTGAGACTCTTGTGATCGGTGAAAATATTACACATATTACCAAGTAAATAGTGTCTCCAAATCTTTAAGGCATGCACCATGGCGGGAAGCTCAAGATCATGTGTCGGATAATTGATTTCATGTTTTCTCAACTGACGGGAGGCATAAGCAATGACTCTTCCTTCTTGCATTAGAACACAGCCTAATCCTGTTTTTGATGCGTCACAGAACACATCAAAAGGTTTCTCGATGTCTGGTTGTGCAAGAACTGGAGTAGTGGTCAACAGTCTCTGCAAGGTGTGGAAAGCTGTCTCACACTCCTCTGTACACACGAACTTATGATCTTTCTGTAACAGACTTGTCATTGGCTTAGCAATCTTCGAGAAGTCTGGGATAAAGCGGCGATAGTAACCAGCTAACCCTAGGAAACTCCTGACTTCTGGCACTGTGGTTGAAGTTTTCCAATCCATAACCTCTTGCACTTTGCTCGGATCTACCGAAACTCCATTCTCCGATAGAATATGACCAAGGAAAGGAACTTTCTTCAACCAAAATTCACATTTGCTGAACTTAGCATACAACTTATGATCTCTTAATCTGGTCAAGACAATTCTCAGATGTTCTTCATGATCTTTCTCATTCTCAGAGTATACTAGAATGTCATCAATGAAGACAACTACAAACTTGTCCAACTCTGGCATGAAAACCGTATTCATCAGATACATAAAATATGCAGGAGCATTTGTTAAGCCAAAGGACATAACAAGATACTCGTACAACCCGTATCTGGTAGAAAAGGCGGTTTTCGGGACATCTTGTGGCCTGATCTTTATCTGATGATACCCTGACCTTAGGTCTATTTTGGATAACACTCTAGCTTTAGCCAACTGATCAAACAAAACATCGATATGAGGCAAAGGATATTTATTCTTGATAGTTACAACATTAAGAGGTCGATAATCCACACACATTCTTAGAGTACCCTCTTTCTTTTTCTTCACGAACAAGGCAGGACATCCCCATTCAGACTTACTTGGTCAGATAAACCCCTTCTTTAGCAATTCTTCTAGTTGCTTCTTCAGCTCAGCTAACTCATCCGGAGGCATCCGATAAGGTCTCCTCGAAATAGGAGCTATTCCGGGGATCAACTCGATTCCAAACTCAACATCTCTATCTGGCGGAAGGCCAGGTAACTCGTCTGGAAACACATCCGGGAACTCACACACTACCGAAATCTGGTGGATAGGAACGACTTCCATGGCACAGGTCACACTTACAAGGTCTGTTCTTACGGGCAATGGTACCTGAAAAGTACCCTCTGCCTGCGGATCCTTAAGGGTAAGCAATCGACAGCTTGTATCTATGACTGCTCCCTAGTCTTTTATCCAGTTCATTCCTATTATGACATCCAAAACTAGTCCTGGCATAACTATCAGGTTCACTCGAAACTTTCGACTATCTAACTCAAGGGTTGCCCCTCTAACCATCTTATTGATTAGCACATCAGCCCCTGCTGAACTTATACGATAACCATAACTCAATTCTGTGCATAGTTGTTCATGCTTCCGTGCAAATGCTTGACTCATAAAAGAATGCGAGGATCCAGAATCAAATAGAACAACTGCAGGGTGATGGTTAACAAGAAACTTACCGGCAGTTACAGGTTCTCCTTCAGGAATCTCATCAACGGTGGTATGGTGCACACGGGCAGTGAAAGTCTGTTGCTTCTTTCTAGGCGGATAAGGGTAGAACTTTGAAAAGTGTCCTGACTGACCATAATTGTAGCAGGGCCCCTTTACTGTACCAGCAGATCCTATGGCTCCCTTGGAGTTGCTTTGCTCTGCAGCTGCGGTGATCTTTGCTGGCGGCACGGCCATCTTGTACGGCTTTTGTGGTCCCTTGTAGTTCTGAGTTTTATGCTGTGGAGGCCTGAACCTTGCACCAGGTGCGGACAGACGATAAGAAGGACGATTTGCAGTGACCACTCTGGACTGGGAGGGTCCTGACTCAAACACCCTCTTGCGATTCTTGGATGCAGTGTAGGCGTTGTTGTTCTTTTCTTGCTTCAAACAATCACTGACAAAGTCATTGAACCTGGCGCGGGTATTGGTACCCACATGCTTCATCATCTTCGGACTTAACCCTCTCTTGAAACTAGCAATTCTCTTTGCATCTGTGTCGACCATGTCTGGAGCGTAGCGGCACAAGTTGTTAAATGCATGCAAATACTGTGTTACAGTCTTGGTACCCTGATTTAAGGCCAAGAACTCTTCGAGCTTCATCTCAACCAACCCTGGGGGAATATAAACTCCCTTAGACGCTTCAGTGAATTCTCTCCAAGTAATCTGGGCATTGGGGGGAAAGGTGGTGCGGTGATGCTTCCAACACATCCCTGCTGGTCCCTGTAACTGATGTGCAGCATATTCTGTCTTCAGAACTTCTGTCAGTCTCAGCACACGAAACTTATCTTCCATAGTATTGATCCATTCTTCAGCGTCGAGTGGCTCTGCTGCTTCCTTGAAAATAGGTGGCCTAGTATCCATGAAATCCTTGAAATTGTTGTACTGGTTTACTCCATGGCCACCACCTTGATTATTTTCCCTCTGAACATTTTCAGCGATGGTACGCAGAAAATCTTCCATATTCCTTTGTGACTGCTCGGCGTTGCGCTGGCTTCCAAGGAACTGTGCGAAGAACACTTCTGCAGTGAGCGGTGGAGGAGGGGGCAATTGTGGCTCTGGCTGTGGCTCCTGGTGATTGACATTGTTTGCACCACCCCCACCAGCCCCTGCACCGTTGCCACCAGTTTCAGCGGCCTCATACGTGGCACGGCGAGTGTTTGCCATCTGCATATTTCAGCAACAAGTAATAATTGAGCGAAGTGGTAGTAATTGTATCCGAATGAACAATCATGCCATACTGAATTTATTGGAGAGAACAAGTCATGCAATAAGACAGAGGCACAATAATCACATTCCAATTAAAACAACATCACTAATCAAATTACTTCGAATGCAACATCGCGTTCCATACAACCATGTTGTCAGCATACATACACTGGACTTTTATGTGTTCAAGCATCACATACACAACCAAGATCCAAAAGATCGACAGTCTCAAGATTGAACAGGATACAACACGATACATGGGAACCAAAAGAAGGCCATCGTGATAAAGCCTATCACTAACGCAAGGCAACTAGCCTACTCCTCGGGGCCATCGTCGAGGTCGGAGGCGTCACCATTGCTACCATCAGTAGCGGCGTCGTCGTCGACATCCATCTGGGCGGCGTCCGGAGGAGCATACGGGCCTATCCCATTGTAGAGGGCATGGAACTCTTTATGCAAGTTGGCGTTATACCCTTCTAGCTCCTTGACCCTTTGCCTGAGAAGGTCCCTCTCGTTCCAGGCTTCATTCCTTTCCTGCACTAGCTGTCCCATCATGCGGTCTGCATTTCTGTTGGCCTGAGTCAACGTCTGCACCCGCTGCATAGCACTCTCACCTCTCTCGAGAGCCCGGTCTCGCTGTAAGCTCATGTCAGCCAACTGCTCCTGCAAGCTAGCTATAGCACGTGCTTGCTTCTTCTTCTGCTTCCTTGCTTCAAGCCGATCATTACCTCTTAGACCAGTCAAGGTCCAATAGGCATTCACAAGACCCTGGTATGCCCTGATGGCTGCATACATGGCACTCATCGTGTGGTTGTCGCTAGCCTGTCCTTCACTTGGGCCTCTGACCAAAGCACTACCTTGTGGCTGCACCCAAATGGCATCACGAGGATCATCTCTCGGGAAGGTACCGGCCAAGGCTGCTGCCAACTCATTAGGAAACCTGCTCATTATGTCTCGGATGACGTGAAAGGCTGCACCCTCTGCACCCTCGACTGGAGTGCGTCCTTCAAACTCCAAATGCCAACCATCCCATTCTGGCGCGTCACCAAGGGCAGGGACGGTGATCTCCACTATTGCAAGTCCATCCTCAGCTAGCTGGCTCTCATTCTAAGAGTACACCGGCTCTTGACCCTCTGGGTACCCCACATCATGGAGCACTCTCCAAAGCAAGGTGGGCATGCCAAACTCACTTAGAAAAGTGTCCGTGCTGCGGTGTTCCCGCGGGGCCATCTGGTGACGTGGTGCTCTTCCACCAGTGGACTTACGGGCAGTCTTCTTAGTGTGGGCCATCTGTAGCACAAGTTTTAAATTACCCGGTGAGACATATTTTAAGTTAATGTCACTTTTATCGAACTGGGATAATCCTTTTATAATGGGAGAAATGCATGTTATGAATGAAATGCACAGGCAATATGATGCATGCGCGAGTCTTACGTTCTCACAAACTTAAAAAAAATTAAGACATCTAACGATGAATTCGGTGGCATACAAACGATCTCTCATATACGTAACTAATTCGATCTACACGATAAACGCTGTTATGTACCTGCAGAAAATTCATTTCAGCCCATTCCCCATGAATGCATGAAAGCAGTAAATCTACCTACACGCTCTACACGAATCCCCAGATGCGTGTACAACGGCAGTAACTACCCAAACACATCGTCCTTTTGACGGCATCGTCTCAACGGATGGAACACCCACACATGCGATACTTTCATAAAAACATGTGTACAACATGTAATTATTCTAGTATCATATAAAACACTCTCCCTAGATCGGCGGTGTATCCGATCATGCTCTCACAACTCACACTTACCAAAGCGTAGAGGTATCTGATCCATACATTACCACTCAATTAAGTGGCACTCATACAATATCACGCCGTATGAGCAACGAAAGAGAAATATGGTGTAAGAACCCCAAGTTAGTACTTAAATAGCCACCTAGAGTCCTTAACTGGGCATACAGGATATGACCACTGGCACACATTTAGTTTTAAAATCACACTTTTTAAATATAAATTTTGTTTTAAATATACTTATGAACAACAATTACGCTAAACCATGCTCTGATGCCAGCTATAACAGAACCGCCCAATTATATGAGATTAAGTAGGAAAATCATCCAACGGAAGGACAATTTAACAAACTTAAGCCCGTATAACCCGGTAGTCCGTGAAATCTCGACGGATTTCAAACCATTTTACATAACAGCCAAGATCGTACTAAGTTTAGCGGTCACCATCATAAGTTACATAAATGTTCGCGGCATAAAATACATCGGAGTTTAAACATAGTTATTACAAACCAGGTTTGAATAAAAGTAGCGGAAGCGGTAGTTCAAATCACGCACACACACAACATTTTGGAATAAAGTGCCAGCTTGTGATCATCTCCAACAAAAGCATCAGACGAGAAGTAACGAATGACCATTGCCCATGGTCCTATGCTTCGCCCATTGCAGGATAGAGACAGTTGATACAATAGCCATAGTATATCTGTCCATCTGCAACAAGTGGGAACAAAGCCCTGAGTACGAGAAGGTACTCAGCTAGACTTACCCGTCATAAACCAGAAATAAGCGACACCAAGGAATCATGATAGGCTTTCTGGTGGGATAGCTGGCTCATTTGCAAAATGCATTTTTAGCATTTAGGAAAACCTTTACAAAAGCTTTGCATCAAGTTAAATCTTTATTAACCTGTCAACTACATTTGCACCTGTACTAAAGTAATATGTAATTAAACAGGCAATGATAACCAATGATCATTAACAACTTCCATTATGTCATAATTCATATAACTGTCCAAGTGTTCCATCAATATCACTACGATGAAGTAGCTCAAGTCAAGTGTTCACTATCCAGTGAACGATGGCGATTCGAATCGATTATTAACCAGCTGGTAATTTTGTTTCTCACACAAACCTCACTCACCCGCTAAAGTGAGGTGTTGGTCGCCTAGTCAACCATTCAGGTAAAGTCGCGAGCTTGCCAGGAACCACTTGTACCCGGGGGCCGCCCGACTGCTCTTTGGCCTTATCATCGCGCCCCCGTATCCTGCCACTACTGCTCCGGTACAGTGCGTTGCGGGCAATCCACTCGGCCCGAATAATCTCCCAGTTTCGCAGTCGGAAGGTACTTTATCCGGCCAGCCAAATGTGAGGCATGCGTTCAACATGACCCGAGGGACAACAACGGACGGTCCTTAACCGACACAGACGGAAAACACTACAGTCCGAAACCCTGCAAGTTTTCGCCCGGTCTCAAATTCATTTCACACTTAGTTATACCATGACTTCATAGTCAACCAAACAGATCCAGGTAACCACCTATAGCTCGTAGGTGACAGGAAATCACCCGACTTCTACCGGTCTAAGCCAGCTAAGCATTGACTTGACTGTGGATACCAGGGTAACAAGGATAGGGTATAACGAAGGTAAGCAAGGTATAATGCAGCAGCGTTTGCAAACCACTCCTAAATGTAATGCATCAAATTAAGTAAAGTTAATAATAAATTATTTGCAAACTGGGAGAGAAATGCTCCGGGGCTTGCCTCTCTCGAAGGAACTCGGACGGTGATCGGGGCACTCCGGGAGATCTTCATCGACCTCTTCTTCGGCTTCTGTCACCTCCTGCTGCTGCACCTCGATCTGCTCCTCTGGCTCCTCGGGCAAGATGACTGGGTTCTTGGTTTGTGATCCTGTATGATGCAATGCACGTAAGTGATTATGCAAGTATGCATCGAAGGAGATGAATGCAATGAATATGTTGAAATGCAAGGTAGTCAACATCATCCAGAAACTATACATTACAAGCACATGTCATCTGCTGTATTTTCTTCTACTACTATTATGTTAAGTTAACCTACCTTATGAAATGCTTCAAAGATACACCAAAGCTTTACTACTTTCTTAATCACACTTAAAGCAATACCTGCTTAAACCCTAAGTAATAATAGTAGGTTTGAATAGCAACATATATTTCTGATGCTCCTAAAAATCTAAGAAAATTACAATAGCATAGTACTACTCTAAACAGACTACCATAACAATTTCATGGCATTTGGTAAGTAAACCATCCTATACAAAAATGACAAGCTATAGCATAAAAATGAGCATGAAATTTCTTTGTACTATGGAAAGTGTCAAACAACAGAAGTAATATTTTTCCTAGGTTCTTTATAGCATACTATGACTGTATAAAAATTATCACATGCATGTTTTATACAAAGTTTGCTCTCTAGCAAAAATAACAAAAATCAGCCATTAAAGGCACTTGAACTACACTTCAACATTTTCCCACAGCACATGCATGAAACATATTTTTCCTAGGAAGTACATGATATAAGAAGATTAACAAACTTGAAATCATATTTTTCTGATACATATAGGATTTACTAGCTATTTTACAAGATATTAGCAATATTAAGAATTAAATAAAAGCTCTACAGAAAAGTATCCCAAAAATGACATGCAATATTTTTAGATTGTAGATCTGGTTCCAATGAATCCCTAGAAATTTATTTCACAATTTTTGAAGTAATTTTAATCACCCAAACAATTTCTAAAGCATTTTTATTTCCACTTAATAAAAGAAAAGAAACTGAAAATTCTTTATTTGAAAACGGGCCGGCACAGTACGGGGCAAACGGCCCGGTCCGGGATGGCCCAAGAATGCGCGCACGGGAGAAAGGAAAATGGGCCGGCTTTCGTTGGAGCAGGCCGGCCCAGTCACTCGCGTCACCCGCGGGCGAGCGGGAACGGCGCACGGCCGAGCCGGTGCTCGGCACCGTGGCGGTGCGGTGGCCGCCGACGGCCAGCGGCCGCTTCCGTGCCCGAGCGAGCAAGGCGAGGCGCGCAACACGATCGTGGGGACACGGTGAACATCGACGCGCAATTCGATTGAGATGGGGAGGAGCTGAGGTGACGGTGGCCGGAGCGCAAGCGCGGCGGCTCCGTCACGGTGGCGCGGCGAGGAAACCAAATTGGTGCCCTACCAGAGTGAGCAAGGCGATGGTGGCGCTCGTTCGGAGGAGGCAAGGGAGTGGCGGAGCTTGGTGCAAGACGGATTTGGTGGCGGTGGAGGGTCGATGTCGGAACGGGGAGCGGCGGTGGAGCTCTTGGCGGTGAGCCGCTCGCCCGCTCGGTTCTTGGAGAGAGGGAATGGAGGTGGAGCGAGCGAGGGGGCGAGTGGATGGAGGGCAGGCGCGTGCGGTGCTTTGAGGCGGAGCGCGCGGGGTCCACGGGCGGCCACGCGGTGGCGTCGCCGGCATGCAGCCGCCACGCGGCGGGCGTGCTCTGCCGGGGCGCCAGCGTGCGCGCGCGAGCGGGCGGGAGAAGGAGGCGGCCGCGCGGACGCGGGCCGGGCCGCTGCGCTACGTGGGCGCGCACGCAGGGGGTGGTGCGGGCCGCTTCGGCCGATGGGCCGAAAGGGTGGAGGCGGCCTGCTAGCGCTGAGATTATTTTTTTCCTTTTATTTTTCCAGAGAAAATTCAAATAAAATTCTATTTGCAGTTTTCAAAATTTAATTTTGGCAAGCAAACGACCTTTTCTGAAAATGGCCCAAAAATGAAAGTTGCTTAGAATTTAATTATCTACAACTTTGCTTTTAAGACCAAAGTCCAAATCTGGATAGATTTTGATTTTTAGAATAAAAGCTAATTTAGAGAGGATTTTTGAATATTTTCAAAATACATTTTTTTTAAAACAAATCTTTGACAAAACTTTGAGTGATTTAGTGGCTCCAAAAATTTATGAAATTTAGTTGCACAAAATTTTGATGGAATGTGATTAGCACATTATACATTACACCTCAAATACCACTTTCTAAGCTTTTATTTCACTCAAATTATAATATTAACATGTATGATTATGATGATATGAAATGCCATGCATATGATTTCCATGCAAATGCTTGCGTAACACCGGAGTGTTACACGTCGGGTGTGACCGGACGCGCTGGTCCCGCAACTGACCGGACGCGCTGGTCAACCTGAGTAGCGCTCAACGAAACAACGACCGGACGCGCCCCTCGCAATGACCGGACGCGACAGTGCCCGCGTCCGGTTAGAGTCTAGTAAGCTCCCTGGATGACCGAACGCGTCCGATCATCAGTGACCGGACGCGCTGCGCGTCCGATCAACAAACTGAAAGTCGCGTAGACGCTGAACACTGACCGGACGCGTCCGGTCATACAGAGACCGCGTCCGGTCCAGCGTCCGGTCATCTCTGTGACCTCCGTTCGCCTCTGTTTCTTTTCCAACTTCCGGCGCAGTAGAAAATAGGCATTTCACTTCTCCGAAAAGCGCCGAATCCCGCCTCGCAAGCTTGGCGGGAGGGAGAGAGGAACCCAAACCCCTCTCTACCGCTTAAACTCCACCGCCTTCGCAAACGTGCTAACACCACCATGTTTACACCCTCATGTGTATGTGTGTTAGCATTTCACAATCATTTCTTAAGACGTTATGTTAGCTCTTTTACTAGATCCTAATGCATATGCTCAAGACAATGATCTAGTGGCACTTGATTCCTGAGCTAACCGTGATTGCCCCTCTTGATAGTCGGCTATGTATCTTAAACCCGGTCAATCACTTCTCTACTCATCTTAGACCGGCAAAAGGAAAACCCTATGGTTATACCTTTGCCTTGCGCTCTTAGATCTTTTTCCTGCACTTGATCATCATGTCCTTCCTTTTATGTGCATCTTCACCATGATCATTATTTCATGTCCATGCACCATCTCTTTGTGATCTTGTGGCCACCACTCCTTGCCACATACACCTTCATCACATGTGTTGCTTATGCCTAACTCAAAACACTTAACACATGGCATTAGCAACTTGGTGTCATTAATTACCAAAACCAAACTTGGGCTTTCAATCTCCCCCTTTTTGGTAATTGATAACAACCATCACAAAGATATGAATTGAAATCAATTTTCAATCTCGATAGTATTAGCTCCCCCTACATATGTGCTTCCATGAGTTTGGTTGAATTATGCACATATGTATGGATTTGAATTTTGGGAGTGTTACTACTGTCAAATTGATGCTAAGGTATATAGAATGGACCTTTGAAGCGTGATACCAATCGGAGTTGCCTTTATATACCATCCTTAGCATCGATGTAGCTAGACACCACTTGTAATACATCATTTGTAAAGATCACAAACACTAAAGTACCCCGTGAGATCAACGTTATAAGCAAAGGTGTCTAGATATCACTTGTAAAGCTACTTTTCATAAATCATCATTCAAATTATATTTCTAGCAATCACCATATAATCATGAATATGAATTTAAGCTTTGCAATGCAACAATTCATCATGTTAATGCACATACAAATGCAACAAATAATTCATGAGCTTGCTCCCCCTACTTATGTGCTCAACTTTAATTTTTCCTCTTTGTGACTTTTCTATCTTTGTGCTTTCTCTCCTCCTTTGACTATTCTCTCCCCCTTAGTAACTTAACCTTTTATCTTTATGACTTTTTTCTCCCCCTTTGTCAACAATCACCAAAAAAGGTGCCAATTTTAGTGAGAGATAAGTCAATCAATTATGAGGGAGTCCAAATTATGGTTCAACCTAGATCACTTGCCTAGAATATGTAATTCAGTTTGATCCAAGGACAAGCTTTTTCACACCTCATAAAGTATAAGGGTTATCTTGACCATGTTGAATTACACGTCATGAGCTCGTTTTCTAGATTCAACACTAGGTTTGCAAGCTCACAAACATGTCATATGCTACCACTAGATCAATCAAACATAGAAGCAATAGTGGTACCATTTATACATCAAAATCATTTGATTTTCATGAATGAGCTTATATTTTATGCAAATATGTCTATATGTTCTAACCATGTCCTTAGCAAAGTATGAATGATATGCCAAATAACTTTACCTTGCTATTTTGGAGGAGAGGCATGTCATATAAGAATGTGGGGTGTACTCATGTCAAATTGGAGATGTCAAGTATGTTCAATTCATTCTTCAACTTGTAGAATCTCTTCTCATCAAGTGGCTTTGTAAAGATGTCGGCTAGTTGATCTTCGGTGCCAATGCTCTCAATGCTAATATCACCCTTTTGTTGATGGTCTCTTATGAAGTGGTGCCTTATGTCAATGTGCTTGGTTCTTGAATATTGAACCGGATTTTGTGTCATCTTGATAACACTTTCATTGTCACAAAACAACGGCACATTCTTGAACTTGATTCCAAAATCATTCAAGGTGGCCTTCATCCAAAGCAATTGTGCACAACAACTACCGGCACTAATGTACTCGGCCTCGGCGATAGATAGTGCAACACTATTTTGTTTCTTTGATGACCATAAAACAAGAGACCTTCCGAGCAATTGATAAGTGCCACTTGTGCTCATTCTATCAATCTTGCATCCACCATAGTCGGAGTCCGAATATCCAATCAATTCAAAATTAGACCCCTTCAGAAACCATAATCCAACATCATGAGTGCCCTTAAGATATCTCAATATTCTCTTGGTTGCTTTCAAGTGACTTTCTCTAGGTGAAGCTTGATATCTTGCACACTTGCACACACTAAACATCACATCTGGCCTAGAAGCGGTGACATAGAGCAAACTTCCAATCATAGACCGATATTGCTTTTGATCTACCATGTTTCCACTAGCATCAACACCTAATTGATCATTTGTGCCCATTGGTGTACTCATTTGTTTAGTATCTTGCAATCCACACTTCTTGATCATGTCCTTGATGTACTTGCCTTGACTTACAAATGTGCCATTCTTCATTTGCTTGATTTGAAGTCCAAGGAAGTAACTAAGCTCTCCAATCATAGACATTTCAAACTCATTAGCCATCATATTTCCAAACTCTTCACAAAAGTCTTGGTTGGTTGATCCAAAGATAATGTCATCCACATAGATTTGCAACACAAACAAGTCATTTCCAAGCTTCTTGGTGAAGAGAGTGGTGTCAACCTTTCCCATCTTGAACCCTTTAGAGAGAAGAAAGTCCCTCAATCTCTCATACCATGCTCTTGGTGCTTGCTTCAAACCATACAATGCCTTCTTTAGCTTGAAAACATGGTTGGGCTTATAGTCATCTTCAAAATCGGGAGGTTGCTCAACATAAACTTCTTCGTTGATGTAGCCATTGAGAAATGCACTCTTGACATCCATTTGATAGAGCTTGATGTTGTATGCACAAGCATATGCTAATAAGATTCTAATAGCCTCCAATCTTGCAACGGGTGCATATGTTTCTCCAAAGTCAAGACCCTCAACTTGAGTGTATCCTTGTGCTACTAATCTTGCTTTGTTCCTCACAACCATGCCATCTTGATCTTGCTTGTTTCTAAAGACCCACTTAGTGCCAATCACATTGTAGTTCTTTGGCCTCTCAACAAGTTTCCAAACTTGATTTCTAGCAAAGTTGTTTAGTTCTTCATGCATGGCATTTACCCAATCAGAATCCTTCAATACATCTTCTATCTTCTTTGGTTCTTCAAGTGACACAAAAGAGTAATGCTCACAAAAGGATGCTAGCCTTGATCTAGTTTGAACACCACTTTGAATTCCACCAATGATTTGGTCCAATGGATGATCTCTTGCAATACTAGTAGGTTGGAGTATTGGGAGTTGATTGCTTTCACTTGCTTGACCTTTGCACTTCATCATGAGAACCACTAGAGCTTGCTTGATTTGTATCAATTTGCACACTTTGGTTGATCACATGAATATCTTCATCATCAACTTGCCTTGGTCTAATATCACCAATGTACATGTTCTTCATTGTATTTGACAATTGATCTCCTCTCACATCATCAAGGTTTTGAGCTTCATTTTGAGACCCTTGGGTTTCATCAAACTCAACATCATGAACTTCTTTCAAGGTGCCATTTGTGAGATTCCAAACTCTATATGCTTTGCTTGTGGTAGAATAACCAAGTAAGAACCCTTCATCACATTTCTTTTCAAACTTGCTTAATCTAGTGCCTTTCTTAAGGATATAACATTTGCAACCAAACACTCTAAAGTATGCAATGTTGGGCTTTCTTCCATTCAATAGCTCATATGGTGTCTTTCCAAGCTTCCCATGGCAATAGAGACGGTTACTACAATAGCAAGCCGTGTTGATAGCTTCACTCCAAAATGAATGACTTACATTGTATTCACTAAGCATTGATCTAGCCATATCAACCAAGGTTCTATTTTTCCTTTCAACTACACCATTGGATTGAGGAGTGTGTGTTGGTGAGAATTGATGTCCAATACCAAGATCATCACACAACTCTTCAATTCTTGTGTTCTTAAACTCACTACCGTTGTCACTTCTAATCTTCTTGATGGTAGTCTCAAACTCATTTTGCACCCTTTTGACAAAAGACTTGAATAGATCATAAACATCACTCTTGTCATAAAGAAAGAGCACCCAAGTGTATCTAGTGTAGTCATCCACAATCACAAAGCCATACTTGTTGCCATCAATGCTAGTGTATGTTGTTGGCCCAAACAAGTCCATGTGCAATAACTCAAATCCCTTTGATGTGCTCATTTCACTCTTACTAGGATGTGTATTTCCAACTTGTTTGCTGGCTTGACAAGCACTACATGGTTTATCCTTTTCAAAAGTCACATCTTTCAAGCCTCTAACAGAGTCATGCCTCAAAAGTTTGTTCAATTGTTTCATTCCAACATGACCAAGCCTTCTATGCCATAACCAACCCATACTAGATTTACTAAGCAAGCATGATGTCAATTGTGTCTCACTATCATTGAAGTCAACCAAGTATAAGCTACCATGTCTAAAACCTTTGAATATTAAGTTTGATCCATCAACACTTATGACTTCAACATCATCACTACCAAATATGCACTTGAAGCTAAGATCACAAAGTTGTGCCACCGATAAGAGATTGAAATCTAAGCTCTCAACTAGCAACACATTAGATATGCTCATGTCTTTTGAGATAGCAATTTTACCAAGCCCCTTGATCTTGCCTTTCTTGTTGTTGCCGAAAGTGATAGCATCTAAACCACCATTTTGATTTGAATCAATTGATTTGAACATACAAGAATCCCCGGTCATATGTTGAGTGCACCCACTATCAAGCACCCAATGCCTTCCTCCGGCTTTGTAATTGACCTACAAGACAAGATCAATTCCTTTTAGGTACCCAAACTTGTTTGGGTCCTCCAAGGTTAGAGACTAAGCTCTTTGGTACCCAAATGGCTTTCTTCTTTGAGCCCATCCATGGTGCACCAATGAACTTAGCATGAACACCATTTATACCCTTGGTAAGTATATAGAAAGAATCAAACTTGATTGAGGATACATTAGCATTTGATTTATTGTTCATGCATTGTTGCTCTATGTGACCAACTTGCTTGCAACTTTTGCAATAGCTACCATTGTTCTTCACAAAACGAGTCTTGTGAGGAGCAAAAGCGGCCTTGCCTTTCTTGGGGTTATAGCCCAATCCCTCTTTGTAGAGAGAAGCTCTTTGGCTACCCAAGCACATAAGCAAGCGGTCCTCACCACCATAAGCCTTAGCTAAGGTGTGATTGAGCTCTTTTACCTCCTTCTTGAGATTTTCATTCTCAACTATAAGTGTGGAGTCACAAGTGAAACCATCACTACTAGATGAGGATGATGTAGATGAGCTACATGAAGGGTTAGTGGTAGCAACAATAATAGGCTTATGACAAGATTCATTAATTATATCACATGATATGCCTATGTTGCAAGTTTTAGCTTTCTCAATATTAGTTGGCATGTTTTCACATTTTTCAACTAGAGAGGAATGAGCTTCTTCAAGCTTAGTGTGAGACTTTTGAAGCTTCTTATGGTCTACCTTTAGACTCTCATAAGATGCCCTAAGCTCATCAAGTTCTTGCATAAGGTTTTTCTTTTCCTTAAGCAAGCCCTTGCACTCCTTTCTAGATTCTTTAAAATGTTGAGTGCAATCTTCTAGCATAGTGATTAGTTCATCTTTAGTGAATTCTTCTTCATCACTATCACTATCACTAGCATTATCATTATCACTCTCATCATCGGATGATACCTTAGCGGCCTTAGCCATGAAGCACGATGGAGTGTCGAAGAGGGAGACCTTCTCTTGGATGGCAATGCTAGCATGTCCCTTCTTCTTGCTCTTGTTGTCATCCTCATCATCACTTGAGGAATCATCACTATCCCATGTAGCAACATGAGAATCATTCTTCTTCTTATAAGAGGTCTCCTTCTTCTCTAGCTTCTCCTTTTGCTTCTTCCTCTCCTTCTTGATAGCATCTTCATCATCACTATCATAAGGACACTTTGCAATGAGATGGTCCTTGCTATGGCATCTAAAGCATCTCATGGTATGCTCACTCTTCTTGGATGAGTTCTTCCTCCTTCTTGCACGATAGCCTTTCTTCTTCATGAATTTGCCAAATTGCTTGACAAAGAGAGCTATCTTCTCATCAATGTCATCACTATCACAAGAGCTTAAGTCTTCATCACTTGATGATTCAATCTTAGATTTGCCCTTGGATGTGGTGGCTTTTAATGCCACACTCTTCTTATTCTCATCATCCTTCTTCTTTTTGACCAACTCCTCTTTCTCATCATCTTCTCTATATGAATCATCGGTCATCACTTCTTGGAATATTTGTTGAGGAGTTGAATCCTTCAATGTAGTCCTCACTAGCACGGTGATCAATGTATCAAATCTCTTGGGCAAGCTTCTCAAGAACTTCATAGAGAATTGGTTATCCTTGACCTCCTCACCAAGTGCCTTGAGCTCATTGACAATGACTTGCAACCTATGAAACATCTTCGGTACACTCTCATCATCTTGCATCTTGAAGCTTGAAAATTTTTCTTGCAAGATATATGCCTTAGCGGTCTTTGTGCCTTCGGTGCCCTCAAATGTTTCTTCTAGCTTGGCCCAAGCATCATGTGCAACTTCTATGTTCTTCACTTGCTCAAATGTCTTATCATCTAATGCCTTATGAAGAGCACTAATGGCAATATCATTACATTGGAGCTTCTTCTCTTCCACCGGTGTAGGTGCTTCCGAATTAGCAACCTCAAATTTTGTTTCGGTGACCTTCCACACTTCTCTATTGATTGACTTGAGGTGTGCGGTCATCTTAACCTTCCAATATGCATAATTTGTGCCATCAAAGTGAGGTGTCTTCTTGGTGTTGTTGATGTGCAAGCTTAATTGAGCCATTTTTTTTCACCGTAGGTTGTTAAGCCTCAAATAAACGGTGCCTCGGCTCCGATACCACTTGTAAGGTCTAAATGGCTAGAGGGGGGTGAATAGCCTAATTAAAACTTCTACAAGAAATACTTGATCACAAGTTAGTACGAAAGGTGGCGAAGCAAAAGCACTAGCTCTAACTAATTAAGCAAGCCACCTACACAAGTCTAGTACAAGGCTATCCACTAAACACAACAACACTATAAGCTAGAAACAAGAAGTAATACGAGAGAAGAGCTTCGAGTGATTATACCGCCGTGTAGAGATGAGAAGTACCAATCAATCAATCGCACAAGAGAAATCCTCGGAAAGAGAACGACACAAGAATTTATCCCGAGGTTCACTTGCTTCCCGGCAAGCTACTCCTCGTTGTGGCGATACACCCACTTGTCGGTTCGCGAGCTAATCGACTATCAAAAGTCGAGCCCTCGGCGGGCACCGCACAACCGCACACAAGATGGGGATCCTCCAAGCCACGAGCTCCACTAGAGTATCCAATTTGCAAACTTCCGCGGGGAAGGATCAAGAACCCCTTACAACACTTGGTGATGACTCCAACAATCTCCAATTGCGAGCTCAATCACCTCCGCTGCTCCAAGCCGTCTACCGTGTCGGGAAACACGGAAGAGTAACAAGAAATCCGCAGCAACTCAAAGATCAAGTGCCTCTAGAATGCAACTATGCAAAGAGATGAGTGGAGGGGTTGTTCTCTAGCTCAAAGTATGTCTCTATATCTCAAAATGTGCAAGAGTTACCCTCAAACCCCGGCCAACGTCTATTTATAACGAAGGGGTACGCAGCTAGCCGTTAGGAACTCATCCAGCCGAAATCGCGCTGACCGGACGCGCTGGTCGTACTGACCGGACGCGCTGGTCATACTGACCGGACGCGCCAGTCGTACTGACCGGACGCGCCAGTCGCGCAACGGCTAAATTCCAAAACACCGACCGGACGCGCTGGTCGTATTGACCGGACGCGCCGGGTGTGACCGGACGCGCTGGTCCCGCAACTGACCGGACGCGCTAGTCAACCTGAGTAGCGCTCAACGAAACAACGACCGGACGCACCCCTCGCAATGACCGGACGCGACAGTGCCCGCATCCGGTTAGAGTCCAGTAAGCTCCCTGGATGACCGGACGCGTCCGATCATCAGTGACCGGACGCGCTGCGCGTCCGATCAACAAACTAAAAGTCGCGCAGACGCTGAACACTGATCGGACGCGTCCGATCATACAGAGACCGCGTCCGGTCCAGCGTCCGGTCATCTCTGTGACCTCCGTTCGCCTCCGTTTCTTTTCCAACTTCCGGCGCAGTAGAAAATAGGCATTTCACTTCTCCGAAAAGCGCCGAATCCCGCCTCGCAAGCTTGGCGGGAGGGAGAGAGGAACCCAAACCCCTCTCTACCGCTTAAACTCCACTGCCTTCGCAAACGTGCTAACACCACCATGTTTACACCCTCATGTGTATGTGTGTTAGCATTTCACAATCATTTCTCAAGGCGTTATGTTAGCTCTTTTACTAGATCCTAATGCATATGCTCAAGACAATGATCTAGTGGCACTTGATTCCCGAGCTAACCGTGATTGCCCCTCTTGATAGTCGGCTATGTATCCTAAAACCGGTCAATCACTTCTCTACTCATCTTAGACCGGCAAAAGGAAAACCCTATGGTTATACCTTTGCCTTGCGCTCTTAGATCCTTTTCCTCCACTTGATCATCATGTCCTTCCTTTTATGTGCATCTTCACCATGATCATTATTTCATGTCCATGCACCATCTCTTTGTGATCTTGTGGCCACCACTCCTTGCCACATACACCTTCATCACATGTGTTGCTTATGCCTAACTCAAAACACTTAACACATGGCATTAGCAACTTGGTGTCATTAATTACCAAAACCAAACTTGGGCTTTCAGTCGCCCGCGCTCCCCCCAAAGTATTCCCTGTAGGATATAAATGGGTGTTTGTTCGAAAGAGAGATGAGAACAATGTGGTGGTGAGATACAAAGCGAGGCTTGTAGCACAAGGGTTCACGCAGAGACCCGGCATAGATTATGATGAAACATATTCTCCTGATATGAGTGGCATAACGTTCCGATATTTAATATCTATGGTAGCAGGCTTAAACTTGAAAATACAGATGATGGACGTAGTGACCGCATATCTGTATGGGTCACTAGATTCGAATATATATATATATATATAAAAGTCCCAGATGGACTGAAAATTCTGGATTCTAAAACAAATCGCAACATGTACAGTGTTAAGTTGCAGAAGGCATTGTACGGGCTTAAACAGTCTGGCCGGATGTGGTACAATCGGCTAAGTGACTTCCTCCTGAAGAAGGGATATGTTAATGGTACAACCATCTAGGCCTACATGTATTACAAGCAGACACGACAATATGGCCACACACAACAGTTGGATCGATTTCATTTAACCATGACATGAGCATATAGCGGGGATGGATGGTGTTGCCGTATCAGCGACGATGGGGCTGCACCGCCGTAGTGCAGAACAAGTGCAGATTGGCTGCTCAAAGGTGGTATGCGGGTAGTAAAAGCCGAAAGGCGACAGCTTCAGGCGTCACGAATGTTGTGACAAACTTCGAGCAGTATGGTTTAAATATGGGCCGATATGCCTTCCAGGCCTGGTGTGGGCTATTCCCATCAAAAAGAGCTCTACCTAGAGTTGAGTTGGGCATGTTCAACAAGTCCAGCACGGGCTCGTTAAGATTAAAAAAAATAACAAATCTACTAGCATATATATGTAATCTTCAGGATTGATCTAGTAGAACTAATAGGCTAACATGTAAGCATCATTGACTGAAGCCCGTGGAGCGTACAAAAAAAAAATACTAGTAGAACACATCAGGTGTTATATGAAAAAAAATCTACTAGTCTTGTACGCTTCAAATGATTTTTTTTCTAGATCAGGCGTATATAGGCCCGTTTTCATTAAGAGGAAATGAGTGGTCATAAGACCTAGTTTACACGATTACAAAACGGTGGCGAGGGGCCATCTCAGAAGCAAACTCCTAGCTACTGAATACAAACAGCTACGATTACATGGTCAAACGATTTTGCGACCAGATCATGGCAAACGCAGCCAGGCTTATTCTGAACCCCGCGTCGCACCAGAGCTCCGCCTCCATCAGCATTTCCTTGGCCATGGCGGGTGCTGCGGACGCCCTCCGGCGGAACACCCTGGCGTTCCTTTCCTTCCACAATGTCCAAGTAACAAGCAGTACCATGGAGTCAAATGACGGGCGGACTTGAGCCTGCAGCTGCTCACGATGATGCAGCCACCATTCTGCGAGATTGCAATCACCCGCGGTCGGCGCCAAGGACTGAAGCCCAAGAGGCAGTAGCGACATGTGCCAGAGCTGCCTAGCGAGCACACAACCCACGAGTCTCCGGGGCCTGAGCGCAGAGGTTGCACTCATCGGAGTCCTGCAGGCCATGGCGCCTCCTTCTATCAGCCGTCCACAGGCGGCACTGCAATGCCAACCAGAAGAATAGCTTAACTTTGGGTGGTGCCTTCGTCTTCCATAACTCTCTCGTGCCAAGAAGCGTGGATGATCCATTGAAGAAAGCCCTGTACGTCGACGATGCGGCATATTTCCCGTCCGGTGACCACTTCCACACAAATCGGTCGGATTGCAGCGGATCAAGGTCAAGGTTTTCATTATCGGAAATTAAAAATTATCGGACGTCATGGATAAAGAGGATAAACAAGATATATCGGAAATATCGGACCAAATTCAAAAAAAATTATTTTTTTTCAAAAAATTTGTAGAATTTGACTTGAAACTATTCCTAAGATATTAAACATCACTTGTTCACAAATCAAAACAAGAATAAATCATTATAAGTGTTGGATCGTCGCGTGGCTGATTTTGGATTATCTGTGTAGAAACAAGAAAGATAGGAAAAATTTGGCTGATATCAAATTTTATCGGACCCCGGGGATAAAAAGGAAATTTCGGAAATATCGGCGACTTTCGGCCGATAAAAAAAACCCTGATCAAGGTTGACATCGCGGAGCACCCGCCACACCGACAAGTACTGAACGAGTACCTGCACGGTAGGCGCACCGGTGATGTCGCGAGCCCACCTGTTCTGGGACAGCCCGTCGCTTAGGGTGCGCTTCTTCCCTCTCGCGGACACAGCATCGAAGAGGTCCGGCGCGAAGACGCATAGTCGGCCCACCGGCGCCCAGTCGTCTGTCCACAGCCTAGCCGCGGCGCCGTCGCCCACGACCACAGACATGCTCACTGCCGCCATAGCCGCGACCGGCTTCTCCGTTCTGGCCGGCAGGGATGCCCAGCAGCGTTCTGGCTCGGCTCTAGCAAGCCACTCCCATCGCAGCCGCAGCGCAAACCCGAAGACATGTGATGGAGGCGCGCTCCTGCGCCATGAACTCGCGCACAACGTCAAGTCGCGCCCGCGAGTTAACTCCGCGAACATTCCAAACAAACACGTTTGATCCTAACATGAAAGCAGAGATAGCGACGACACACACAGTACAACCCTAGGCGGCACGAACGGAGCGAGAAGCCCGCTGTTTCCTGCCTGGGAACAAGACCTGCATGGGTGTCCTCCTCCAGCGGAACCTTGAATGCCACCTGGAACTCGTCGAAGGTGGCCTCATCAGGAAGCTTCGTTTCCACCTCGACGCCCAGCTTTTTCATCATAACCTTGCGTGCCAGGTCTTGGCTCACGTACGGTGCTTGCTCTTCGCGGCGAGGCGGGCACTCCGCTTAGGTACGAGGTCTTCATCAGCGACCACCGTCACGCAGCTTGGGCGTGGTCAGCAGGGGCTGCTGCAGCGGCTTTGTATATCTGGCGATGAACTCGTCCGTCTTCAGCGTCGGCGTGGCGAGGCCCTGTCCCTCCTGGGTGTCAGTCGGCAACATGGTGGGCAGCGGCAGCGGGGATCCGTCGAGCGCTGGGGACCCCGGCCCAGTTGGTGACCCGAGACACAGCGAGGAATGCCCGGAGCCCGCCTCCTCCGGCCCAGAGAGGCAGAGGGCGAGTGGGCACACGAACCACCCAACCTGGATGCAGCTTCTCGGTTCCTGCACGCGGACCTCCGGCTCTGGCCCACTCCTCTGGGTTTGCTCGTCGAAGGCCGTGCTCCTCGACTCGCGCGCCATGAAGCTCATCCGGACCGGCGAACCTCATGGTGCGGGGGCGCGCACCACGGCCGCCACCGCCGAAGCCAGGGTGGAAGCCGTTGTGATTGCTGTCGTCGTTGCCGCCGAAGAAGTCGTCGGAGGAGGACGGCGGCGAAGTATGCCAATCTTGGAACTCAATGAGACGAATGCGGACCAAATACCTCAATGCAGGCACGTCGTCGTGAATGACCTCGCGCGGCCGTAGGTACAGCGGCGGCCCGCCGTCGTGCTCCTCCTCTGGCTCCGGCACAGCCATGATGACCTCGTCAGGCACGAGATCGGGGTGTGCGCACCAGGATGAGACGAAAAACTCGCGCTCGCTGTCCGGGTCAGCGATCTCGACCTTAGCCCCGGCGGAACCAAGGATGGTCTGAGCCACCTCCGACGAGCCGCGGCGACGTTGGAGCGAGCCGGGGCGCCTCCCGGGGAGCGCGGCCCCGACGTGGCCGGCGGCGGCGACGGCGACGCTGTAGCCGGGGCAACACGGCCGCCTTACCACGGCCAGACGAAGAAAGGCTCCGCGTCCGGGTCCAGGGAGCTCACCCGGAGTACGCGCGACGCGTGCGCTGCCGCCGCCAACGGAGGAAGCTCGAAAGGAGCCTCTGCCTCGACCTCGTCCGCCCACGAGCGGCGCGAGCAGGAGCCCGGCTCCATCCGGAGAGGAGAGTCGACTGGCAGAGTTTAGAGTCCGCTTCAAAAATATTAAAATCTACAGGATTTATAATATAATAAATCTACTAGAATTGTAATGGTGAAGAGAATCATAGGGCATATAGGCAAAGGCCAAAGACCTGCCTGCGTTGGTCGATATCCCTTCAGGCTGACTGATCAATCAAGATGGCGGCCCGCGTTCATCCGCTCTCTTGATCATCCTTGCATGCAGCAGCACACTACGAGGAAGCATCAGGGTTCGGATCACTCTGGAAGCCGAGATCAGAGGGTTGCGTCCACCGCTCGGGTGGGTGGGGTGGGGGGCCGCTGCGCCAGCGCGGTAGGAGTCCCGTCCTCGACCTTGTCCGGTCGCCTCGGGCCTCGATTTCCCGTGGGAGCATGCGGGTGCGCCCATGCCCCGCAACAAATACGGTGATGAGCCACATCAAACATGGATCGAAAAACAAATTCATGATTAGCCACAAATGGATCCAATGCAAATAAAATTAAGAAAAGAAAATATCTGCTTGTCTGGTCCTCTACGGAAAAATCTAGCATTAATCTACGGGATTAAATCTAGTAGAGTAGAGAATGATTAACTGAAAAACTAAAGACAAACCATTGTCAGGCTTGTTGCAAGACGTGGTTGAGACCTCCAGGTCTCTAGGAACGCCGGGCATGATGAGCACACATGCACGTGATCCATCCCATGTGCATGTCTAGGGCATCCGTTTGATCCAAGCACAGTACACGGTCACCTGAGTCCCAGGTGACGAGATAGTGGCAGATCCATGCGCCATCACGCATGCAGTGATTTGCTCAGGGTGGATGGATCTCCAACGGGAGACATTAGCCGGCGCATCCGATCGGAAACGAAAAAAGAAAAATCAATTCGTCTTTAGCCATGGTATAAATACAAATTGATCTAAACGCAATGATCAAGAACGACTCACCCAGCGGTAGAGCGTTGTGCTGATAACGTGTTAAATAACGACGCTGTTGCGGATCCCTGATCCGGTTCCCTTCCCTTCCCATAGCAGATGAGACGCGAGAAAAGTTGTAGATGATCTCCCGTATCCCTTCCCAATAGCACACCAGATGAACACACAGGAGAACAAAATATCGTGGAACTCGTATCTCTCCTTTTATTATAGATCGGTACAGGTTCCTTTATATAGTCTTAACCCTTCAGGGGTATATTTGGTATGAGCCCACAATAATATTAGGGATATTATTTCCCAACACAGATTTTTGGTTGCCTTGCACCTTCTTTTGCCGAAACAAAAAAAAGGTGGAACAGTCGATTATGGTTCAGATTTGCATCACTTTTCGTTTTCGCCAAAACAAAATGGTGGAACAGTCCCTACCCTCGTCACGACGGACGAAGCGGCGGCCTCTCTCCCTCGTCGTGGAACCACCCACCTCTTCCTAGCAGGTCGCTCCCACTGCTTGCGCCTTCTTCTTCCACCTCGTGCATGGCACAGCCGAGCTGTTCTGCTTATTGCATCTCGGTGTAAGGAAGGCTACAAGCAAGACAAAATCAAATGGAAACAGCAGTTCTTGGTTTAAAGTTTTAGTAGTATATATGTATGGAATGGATCCATGTATATATGAAATATCTTTTCTGGTTGGTTGACTACTTGAGTCTTGAGATATAGGTTATATGATCTCCCAAAACATTTTTATTGATGTTTTGTGATCACAATTCACAAGGAACTTCTGTAGCCTGTAACTGAAGCTGTTGGAAGCAATGGCTTACTCAGGTCTCAAGGTATGAAGGATGTAAACTCGTGTAAGCATTTTTTCTTTTGTCTCGTTCAACTGATGATTGCCTCTGGGCGTTACATAATTGCAGTACACATTACACGTAAACACCAAACTGGTGTCCTGATGTACTAGAAACAAGTAGCTTCATTGGGAGCCCTAGCAAACAGTAAATTCTGTCACTCTGTGATATTTTCTGTGGCACCTGATTGTAATAATTGGAATAATTAATCTCGTAGGCATATATGCCTGTGTTATTAAAAAGTAAAAGGCCCTGAGAAGAGAAAAAAAATCACTCAACGTCTGGAGAGCAACTTTTGGTTGGTTTCTACCGTCCAGGTGTCTTGCGGGCCAAGGGGCCACAGAAAGAGGAACAGACCTATAGTTAACGTGGGCCGTAAGCAGGCCCAGTGCTTTGACCGCTGTGAGTCGGCCGGGATTGGGCCAGTTGGTTTCTGGAACAGACAAACACAGCTGTGAACTAAGCCCAATGTGACTTTGCAAACAAAGTGTCGTTTGATTGTTTGAAAAAGGGATTGGTGGCCGAGAGTGTGCGCATTCTGATTCGACCTTGTAGTTTTTTATACTAAGGTTTGATGAGAATTGGGTCATGTGGACCAAACCACCAAACGGCCCCTAATCAAGGGAGGAGCAATTCTCTAGTTTGGCCCCTGAAAGCGTTGGTGTAATTGTCACTAATGATTTGTTAGCCTTTGAGTAATAAAGTTCACCCAAGTTTTATTTAAAAATTGTCTGTGATAAATATATTTGCAGTAACTAAAAGCATATCCTAGTGTCATCGCATATGGTGTTTTATTACTTATTAGAGAAAATCTAAGATATGTTTGCACTCAGTTTTATTAGAATTGACTATTTTTCATTATATTTCCACTTTGTCTTCTCACCCCTCTCCTTGGGCTCCTCAATGTGTTCCTAGGAGAAGGAACTTGTCTGTTTCATTTCATATTTCGAGGTCTCAGAAAAGGCATGGAAACAGAGAGAAGCTTTTGAATGGAAATTAAAAAGAAATGTTGTCTCAAGAAATGGCAAGATCTTTGGCGCAATGATAAGGGTGACCCATATCATGTTGACTTAGTTTTGCTTCCCCTCATTTTTAAAGGGTGCTTAGTCAGGTTCTTCTCCTACCTGTATTGAATAGAACATGTTGAACAAGATGTTCATGGAAACCCGCTTAATTTAGATAAAAAAAGCTTAGTCATCATGATGCTTGGAGCTCACACGTCCGTGTCCTATCTGGTTACAATACGAAGATTGGATCCACGTGTCGGCGTTCAATACGAAGTCCTCGGAGCTCACGCGTCCGTGTCTGATTATTGAGGTTCAATTCAAAAAATTATGACCCTGATACAACGCATGGGCATCTCTCTAGTTAAAGGGAAAAAACACCAATCTAGAATGAACTAGGTATTTTTTTCATGTAAAAAATAGGCAGCCAAATTAGAGTTGAAGAGGAGTCGAACTTGGATAATTGGATGTTTGACTACACCTCCCACCTCAATCACCATCAACGTTAGTGGTATAATGCAACACTTTGTATCTTGCTAGCTGCCAATATGTGGGGTGACCGATGACCCATTTGTAAGTGTCTTGAGCAAGTTGCTATTAAGCCAAGTCTCTACACTACTTATTAAAAGGCATAGTACAAGCATGCATGCATCTTGAGTCCAACATTGGATTCCACCTCCCACTACTACAGAAATTAACTGGAGGGGCGGCTCAAAAGCCTCTGTAAGGACGGCTGCGTCAGCCGCCCTTCCCAGGGTGTTCCTACAGAGGGTGTCTCTGTAGGAGCGGTTTTCTGACCGCCCCTGCAGTGACCTCTGTAGGGGCGGCTGGTGTTTTCAGCCGCCCCTGCAGTGCCCTCTGTAAGGGCGGCTGGTGTTTTCAGCCGCCCCTGTAGTGGACTTCTGTAAGGGCGGCTGTATCACCAGCCGCCCCTGCTGTGTGTATTTGTAAGGGCGGTTCAATCAAGAACCGCCCCTACAGTGGATTTTCCAGCAAAAAAAATAAATAATTCAAATTCAAATCTGACCATATATATATATATATATATATATATATAAAATTCAAATTCGAATCTGACCACCACAAATATACATATATACATCCACAAAAATTCAATGCGTAACCATTGCTGCATTCAATTCATAGAGCAAAAAGAAGTACCACTAAAATTCTGCAGAATCATCCACCAACAGCACGCAAATTATTTGTACGCAGCCCCAGAGGCTTGCCGCATATATACAGCTACAACCCCGCATGTCAACAACAGAGCGTTAAACACTACCGCTTGCTGCATATATAGCTACAGCCCCGCATTTCAACAACTGGACGTTAAACGCTACCAGGTCATAAGTTAAGAGTGAAAAAAAGTTCTGCAATCCAAAGTATGTACAGGAAAGCAGTCACAACATGGTTATGAGGGCGCTGATTCTGCCCCATCATGGAGAGCGCAGCACACGGTGGCCTTGTGATGACCCTGGTACACCCTATGGCCTCTCCAGTTGACATCGTCCATAGCCTCGCTGTGGTGTCTGAAGAAGCTGCAAGAGAGAACAGACCGGTTAACTGTGCAACTGATAAATCATCGGGGAAGGCAGAGGGCAACACGGTGTAGTTCATACCTGTTAGGATCGCAAAATTCTGGTGAAAGCAGGCACTTCAGAATGTAGCCATCATGGGCTTGCAGTTTGTGCAGAGGTTCAAAGCAGGTAATTGTCTACATAACATAATTTGAAAAATTCAGAAATCACAAACTCTATATTTATACGGTTATTTGCAGAACAGACTGACCTGAGTACCCTTAAGTAGGCGCCAAACGTAACATGTCCCATGGTTATTTGCAGCAACCACCATACTCCCATCCCACATGACTGTCAGAGATCTTACAGCAGTATCAACCTCCGGTACCTAAATAATTGGAACCAACAGATCAATTGTTTTCTTGCATTACCCTTTCCACAGAAGTACCATAATACTGGAATATGAGTATGTGACTCACCAACTCACAGCTGCATGAGTTAGCGGCCAAATCCCACACACGTATGTTTCCATTCTGATCACCAGATATTAGCTCTTTCTGAAAAAAAACAATGTTTTGAAATTTGGTGGAAAGAAACAAAATTAAGTAACAGAGGAGAATAGCCAAAACAAAAACTATCTGACTCAACCATCCAAGTTAAGAATACTCACTATTTAATCAGTACAAGAAAATAAAGTTCCACAGGAAATTTGAGAAACAAAGAGTGAGACATAGGCCAAGCCATCTCTGCAGTTTGAGACGAAGGCTAGCCATATGAAAGTTCAGTTCACTCTCTCGAGTTGATTTCAACTAGGGTATCACAATAAATGAAACCTATAAATTCACAGCTACATGCAGTCAAATTGTGTTTTGTCAGCATTTTTGCATTACAGATTTGTGAGTCGGTTCATTTCAAAATGTTCATATCTTTGCCCTTTTAAGTTTCCCTAAAGTTTAATCCAGTTAAAGTAAACCCGACGCAGTTAATTGTAGGAACTACAGACATCTTGGTTGGGCAAATCCATCTTGCAGACGTAGTAGGAATAGCAAGGGAAAATAGAGGAGATGAGGGTGACCTGGAAGACGAAGCAGGCAGATCTGAGGTTGGGGTCGGAGGATTAGAAGGTGGAGGCCTCCCTGCGAGCGCCTCCGGCCTCCCTGCTCGGCTGCTCGCGGCAGCCCACCGCTGCGCTCTGTTCTCTTTGCTCGCTCGCGACGAGTAATTCCTCGTGTCCCTCGCTCGGCAGCTGCTCCGGGCCCCCGTCGCACAGCGGGCTCCCTCTCTTTCTCACCGGCGTGCAGACGCCTGGGCACGGACGTGCGCGGGGCCGCAGGCACGAGCGCTCGCGTTCGCGCTTAGCTGTTGCTGCCAGGTCTTCGCCGTGCCGCGGGCTCCCTCTCTCTCACCTGCTGGCCGGCCCTCCCGACGCGCGAGGGGGCTCACCAGGCGCCGCCACCGCCGTCGCTACGTGTGGAACGGGAGAAGTGGAGGAGTCGGAGGAGGGATGAAGAAAGAAGCTAGGGTTCAGGAAGCTAGGACGACCCAGGTTTTGACCAGCTAAGGGTGTGATGTGAGCCGTCCGATCTAATCAGACGGTCAAGAGAGCTACACGGACGAGTGGGCCAAACAGGCCCAGGCAGGGGGAGATGGAGGGCTGAGCTAAATAAGGCCCGGTCAATATATTTTTTATAAATATTATTTCAAAATATTATAACTTTGACAGAATTTTTGGATAGCAAATGACTTCAAATGAAAAAGTCATAAACCACAAATTTATAAAGCTCATCAAGATCTACAACTTTTATTTTGGCCATTACTCCATCGGACTTTGTTTGAACAGTTCAAATTTTGAATTTCAAAAAATGACTACTTCAAACAATATTTGGAAATAGCAAATGATTCCAGCTGAAAAAGTCATCAACAACAAAGTTGTACAACTCATTGAGATCTACAACTTTTATTTTTTTATAGATATATTTACATATACAATAACTAAAACAACTACAACAGTTTAAAATTGCAAAATTGAACCTTTAAAAATGGGGAAAAAATTTTAAATTTTAAAAAATTAAAATCAAAACTATTAAAATAATTTTGAGACACCAAATGATCTCAAATGAAAATTTGATAAACAACAAAGTTGTTCAACTCATCAAGATCTACAACTTTTATTTTGGTTATCTTGTCATTTGACTAAATTTGAACCTTTCAAATTTGAAATTTAAAAAAATGACAAGTTCGAACCAAAATTTGAGACCCAAAATCATTTCAACATAAAAAGTGATGAATACCAAAATTGTTCAACTCATTAATATATACAACTTTTATTTTAGTCATCTTGTCATTTGACAAAATTTGAACCTTTCAAATTTGAAATTTTGAAAAACGACAAGTTCGAACCAAAATTTGAGACCCAAATTTATTTCAACATAAAAAGTGATGAAGACCAAAGTTGTTCAACTCATGAATATCTACAACTTTTATTTTGGTTATTTCTTCATTTGACAAATTCTCAGCACACATTGTTTACTAATCTTACACATGTCTCATATAGTTTATAAAACCTTATGAGAGATGTGTCACATTTGTGAACAATGTCATTACCACTTTGTCATATAAAGAAATGACCAATACAAAAGTTGTAGATCTTGATGAGTTATTCAACTTTGGTATTTATCACTTTTTCAGCTGAAATCATTTGGGGTACCAAAATCTTGTCTGAAGTTGCATTTTTTTTAAATTCAAAATTTAAATTGCTCAAACTTTTCATATGTATATATTCACAAAAACCAACAAAATAAATTGATAGAGAATGATTTTAGAAAATTTTAGGAAAAAATCATCAGATTTGGAGTTAGTATGAGAAAGAAAAACTAGTTACAAAGTTGACCCACAGATTAAAAAGAGAAATCACACTGTTCACTATGATCATGTAAGGGCTGCTATTTATTCGTGTGCCATCAGTAGGGGCGGCTGGTGATTCAGCCGCCCCTACAGTCTGGCACTGCAGGGGCGGCTGGTGATTGAGCCGCCCCTACAGTGGAAACTGCAGGGGCGGCTGGTAATTGAGCCGCCCCTACAGATCAGCCTCAACTGTAGGGGCGGCTCAGGTTACCAGCCGCCCCTACAGTGCCAACTATAGGGGCGGCTGGGCTGCTGGGCCCCGAGAACACCCACTGTAGGGGCGCCCTCAACCTCAGCCGCCCCTGCAGTAAAAATGTCCTCGTTCCTGCAGTAAGAATCTGGCGTAGTGTCCAACTCCAAATAGCCAACTCTCCTCAACCGTCTTGATGAAACCATTCTATGCTGACTAAACACTACAGGATTGATTATTGTCCACCACAAAAGAAGCCCCGCCCGATCATCATCATTTTCTTTCTCCTTGGGCTCAAGCCACGATGATGATAAACCCCCCACCGGCAGCCCGGCCCTGAAAGAAGCTTGTTGAGGTCAGCTTGGTTTTTCCGCCGGATCTAGTGAAGCCCATGATGGAGTCCTATGGGCTGGCAATGCAAGAGCAAAAGTTTGTCGGTCCAAAAAAATTAGGCTCGACCCGAGCTCGAGCCTGAGCCTGCTGAGCTGGACCCAATTAAAACATTACTGTACATCCTACTACTGTTACGGCGGCATCGATCTATTCTGCCTACTGTTTGTACCCCGCGCGCCTGCTTCTCGTGTTTGTACACACAACACAATGCAATCCGTACGTGTGATGGCCCACACTGATCCCGATTGTTTGGAGGCGTTAACCACTCGATGGCCACATAATATAATTGAGCTATAGGCCCTACTAGCTAGCCAGTGGCTATAGCTGCGCTACGATGGGTATCCATCAAGCACAAGTCAATGCGTGACAGAATTCTTAATTGGCTGGCTTTATACTCCATCAGTGGAGGTGGAGTCCAGCAGGCAGGCACTCAAGTGGCAGGTTTGAAGAAGTGACGAGTAGCTAGAGGAGGCCTGCAAGCAGCAACTGCAAGCAGCTGCAAATAATAAATCTGCAAGCCCTTGTCCCTGCAAACCTTTCATGGAAGAGAAGCAAACAGAGAGGCATGGTGATCTGATCAGTGTGGGCCAGCGCCAGTGCCTGCCAGGAGGGGCCCCAGCCAGTGGCGGATGTGGGATGCGGGATAAGGGGGGCTAAAACAACAGAGATGTTGATTTGCACGAAAATTTAACGGTGAAATCAAGTTTTTGCTACAGTAATTAGCATTGAAATCAAGAAATTAGGGGGGGCTGGAGCCCCCCAGCCCCCCCTTTGGATCCGCCCCTGGCCCCAGCCACTGTACTGAGAGTAAGGGCGAGTTGACAACACTTGGAATGTTATGGGTAAAGACAAAACATTAAGATCGCATTGCAGTAGTGTCGTGTCGTCTTCGTCGTCGTCGTCGTCCACTTGCTAGAGAATGGTCCAACGTTCCGTATGGCTTCTCTCCTCTTCGTGTCCGATCTCTCTTCTGCGGCGTGCGGGGCAAGGGCATGCAGCAGCAGCAGAAGTGCATGCCTTGGCAGTTGGCACAGCCAGACTCTCGCTCTCTTCTGCGTTCTACCTTCCTGCCTCCATGCATGAAGAGACACAGGGACAGAGAGACAGGCCAGCGCGGCTGTGCCGCTGCTGGTGTTGGCGTGAGGAAGAAGACGACCGACGCATGCAATGCATAGATGGATATGATTCATCAGATGATGAGGCCGGGAGTGGTCACATCGTCAGAAGTTTCGGACCATCGATCTCGATGGATCGATGCTGCTGCAGCCTGCAGCTAGCTACTGATCCCCTGGTGCCACATTTGGTCTTGCCCCCTGGTGTCACATTTGGTCGCAAAACTCTGTGCAAATGTAATCGTGTACTTAGTCTGGGGGTGTTCAGTCGTGATGGCCTCTCGCCACCTGCGCTGTATGCATGCCTCCTTCTTTGTTGCTTCGGCAAATTAACTCCTTTTCCTCTTAATAAAATACGGGCCTTATGGTCCGATCGAGAGAAAAAAAAAAGCTACTGATCCATAGCTGCTACGTATACCTGCTAGCTGCTGCAGAATCCTCCCCGCCCGCGCGCCTACGTCTGCATGCATGCACGCAGGCACGCTGTGGTGCTGCAGTGCATGCGCGAGCATGGCATGGCCGCATGCGACCCAGGCCGGCCGGCTGGGTCAGGCAGCATGCACATGCATGCCCATATAGGTCGCCATGCGCACACCTGTATAGCCCATGTTTAGATCACCTTAAAATTCTAAGTTTTTTCACTCTCTCTCCATCACATCAATTTTTAGCCGCTTGCATGGAGTACTAAATGTAGGTAAAAAAAATATCTAATTACACAGTTTAGTTCAAAATCACGAGATAAATCTTTTGAGCCTAGTTGGTCTACGATTGAACAATATTTATCAAATAAGACGAAACTGGTACTATTCATCAGATTGAAAAAATCTTCAATCTAAACAAGGGCATAGATATATATGTCGTCGTAGCACGTACACCGCCACATGGACACACATCAGAACATGCATGCATTGTACGTACCAGTGACCGACCACGCACGCCAGTGCAGGCATGCAAAAGCTCCGATCCCTGCTGCTCTGTACCGTATATATGACTGAGCATGTATACGTACGGTGCTGCCGCGTGCGTGAGCGTGACAGAAAAAAAAAACTGCTGTGCGCGCAGCTTTTAGGGCTTCGATCGGTTCCCTTCTACATTGTGTGATTTTTTATACAAGGATCGTCCCTTCTACTGAGGCCATCGAGCAAGGAGCTAGGAGTATCTTTCTTAATTACTCGCCACTTTCCAACTGTTCGTTCATTTCAAGTCCTCGACTTATTAGCATGTATATATAGTAGACGAAGTTTACGTTTTTTTTTCCTTCTAACGGTATTATTTTTTCACTGGTAGATGGCGTCAACTCGATAGCATCGTGTCTCCTGCTGCGTCTACGCACATGCATGCCTCAATGCACATCCAACGGTGCACAGCAGGAGAACGTGTGCCCTTGTTGAGACAATAAAAAATCGAATCCTAACAGTAATAGAGAGACATTTGTGATGACTTTATCAACATCGACACATATTAACGCAATCTTGTGCAAGTGTTCATATATAGGGATAAAGGGTTTAGCTTTACATGCATGCGTGTGTTCATGTATGGTGAATGTCCGCATGCGTGTTTGCGAGTAAAAGAAAAACAAAAGGCAAAGGGCCACCACGATAGGCTCGGTTATCTGAAATACGAAACCACAACGGGGTGGACGCCCTCCCCTTATCTCCCAGCCTTTATTTCACATTAAGATTCATGTTGAAGTGCTTCAAAATTCGTACCACAGTGTTTTAAAATCAGTGTCCAAGTGATTTTTTTACTTGCACGAATTACGGAACAAACTGAATGATGGGATAAGGGGTGTGCGCCCACCCTATCGTGGAAATTACAAGTTGCCCGGTTATTACAAGAAAAGCAACATCAGCCATTTAGGGTGTGTTTAGTTGCCCCTGTAAATTTTTTTGAAGCACAGTAACTCTTTCATTTGTATTTGATAATTAGTGTCCAATCATGGATTAATTATGTTCTAAAGATTCGTCTCGTGATTTACAATCAAATTGTGTAATTAGTTATTTTTTTACCTATATTTAATGCTCCATGCATACGTCCAAAGATTCGATGTGACGAAGAATCTTGTAAAATTTTTAGAATTTTGAAAGAACTGAACACTGCCTTAAAAAACTATACAATACAACACAACACAAGATGTACTGTATATAGAACGAGGGAGGCAACTGCTCAAAGTCAGCCTGTCAGAATCCTAGTGTTGTTGCCGCCTCGGCTGTCTCTTTTGCATGCAAGCATGCGTGCATTGGCAATAACTCTTGTGTGTTGTCCAGTCACAAGCTATATCATTTTATATACATCCTCAATGACTCCATCACACAATTCACAACTTTTGAGAGCTTAGCTTAAGTCACTGCTTATTAGGGTGTCATCTTTTGGATCGGTAGAGCATGCATGCATGGATGGTTGCCACCACCAGCTAGTTCAGCCCTGTTCGCTTGAGCTATTTTTTAACTATGAAACAATGTTTTTTTCTCACAAGATTTCAACATAAGCATTAGCATAAGTCAAATTTTAGCATAAGCGAATTCATCTCAACTGCATGTAAATGGACAGAACAACTGACACCAATGGCGTTACAAGTGAAACTGAAAAGAAATTTTAGCAGTACAGTGTGTACACGCATGCATGACCGGCCTAGCTACATGCAGTACGCAGGGTACGTAGATGGAATCTCATTCAAGTCAGTAGCCAGCAGAGAGATGCATTCGACAGTTCCTGTTTTCTTTCAGAAACTTTTACGTATGCAAGATCTTCTCAGTCTCTCTCGTAGTAGCAGGCATGCAGCTAGCAGCTGCAGACCTCTTTCTGAGAAACAGGCAACTGGTGCCTCTCTCGTGTATATATATGTATGTATAGTACATGTATATAAATACAAAGCCAAAAGGCTAGTCGTTGTGCATATATGCGCATCTACCTATCTAGCTAAACGTACATGGATCGAACAGAAAGCTAGCGCCGGCCATGCATGCATCCACAAACAGGGCAGTAGATCGAGCGTACGTAGGGCTGCAGCTTCGTCTGCCAAGGCATGCAAAGCTACGTACTGTATATATATACATATATATTAAAAAATTTTTGTATAGTAGCATGAATTGAAGTGCACAAAAGCAAAGCTAGAATGCAAGCAAGCACAATGAATTGAATGGATGCATGCATGCACGGCCATCACCTATTCGTTTCGCTGGTTTATCGTGGCTAAAAGTACTATTTGTTAGTTTGTTGTGAGAGAAAAATACTACTGGATGACTGCTGATTCTGCTGATCCAGCGAAACGAATGCACTGAGAGAGATGGATCGAGAGGGACAAAAGAAGTTTATTTCCATGCAGATGACTTGAATATACAGTACATGCAAACGCACAGCACAGCAGGTAGCTAGCTGCTCGATCTACTAGCACTAGCAGGTAGCAGCTGCACTGCGCTGCATGCGTTCATCACAATTCGCACAGTCGCATTGTCAGCTGAGCAGGCCATAAAAGAAGGCCTCGTTTAGTTCGGTAAATTGGGGAGAAAAATACTGTATCAGAATTCATGTAGCATTTCGTTTGTATTTGGTAAAAATTATCCAAATTTTGACTAACTAGGCTTAAAATGTTCATATCGCAAAGTACAACAAAACTGTGCAATTAGTTTTTGATTTCATCAACATTTAGTACTCCATGCATTTGCCGACATTTTGATGTGACAGGGAATCTTCTTTTTGTATAGTGAAATTTGGGGGAGAATTGGGGCCATGTTTAGTTCCCCAATTCTCCCCCCAAATTTCACTATGCAAAAAGAAGATTCCCCGTCACATCAAAATGTCGGCAAATGCATGGAGTACTAAATGTTGATGAAATCAAAAACTAATTGCACAGTTTTGTTGTACTCAGTGAGACGAACATTTTAAGCCTAATTAGTTAAAATTTAGATAATTTTTACCAAATACAAACGAAATGCTACAGGAATTCTGATACAGTGTTTTTCTCCCCAATTCTCTCATCTAAACAAGGCCTGGGGGAACTAAACAAGGGCGAAGGTGATGCATATGCTGGAGAATCTGTTTTGAATTGGGGCCTTGTTTAGATGCACCCCAAAAGTTAGAATTTTTTCACTCTCTTTTCATCACATCAATCTTTGGACCCATGCATGAAGTAGTAAATATAGGTAAAAAAATAACTAATTACACAGTTTAGTTGGAAATCATGAGATGAATCTTTTGAGCCTAGTTGATCCACGATTGGATAATATTTGCCACATAAGATGAAAGTGGTACTATTCATCAGGTTGAAAAGATTTTGCAATCTAAACGTGGCCTGGAGTTAGATAGATGGTCAGTTTACGGCCAGTGACAGTGAGGCTGTGTTTAGTTGCATTAAAAAGTGCACTATATAAAAAAAGATTCCCCGTCACATTAAACTTGCGATACATGTATAGAGTACTAAATGTGGATAAAATTTAAAACTAATTGTACAGTTTAGTTGTACTTTGCGAGACGAACGTTTTGAGCCTAATTAGTCAACGGTTGGACAATTATTATCAAATACAAACGAAATGTTACAGTGTCGCTACAGTAAATTTTGGCACCCCAAATCCCAAAAAAGAGTCATTCTCGCTTTCTAAAAAATCAATAACTTTTAACTTTGGCTAAATATATTTAACAAAATATTAACATTTATGATATATAATTAGTATCATTAGGTAGATCATTGAATATACTTTTATAATATACTTTTTTAGAGATATAAATATTGTACGTATTTTCTATAAACCTTGTTAAAGTTGAGGAAACTAGCCTGACTCCCGTAGTGACTCTTTTTTTTTTGACAGAGTAGTAGGCCGAAGTACTCGATCATCACACACTCATGCTCACACTCCAGCCATGCACACTGATCCCTCTGAGACTACCCGCACCCATCCATCCTCTATATCATTCTCTATACGTCCTAGTCAGCAAGATTCTCTCCTCTATACTCAATTCTCCCGCACCCATCCATCCTCTATATCATCCTCTATCCACTCTATTCACCGTGGGACCGACTTGTCACTTTATCTAAATATATCCATGTGTGATCTAGTTTTGAAGGATTTATTGAAATGAATTTAATTGTGCAATCGAAATTTAATTTAGATCTTTAGTTTGTGAGTTATAGCATTTTTTTCCTTTGTTTAGCTAGCGGGGTCCGCCACTACAGAGTATAGAGTAAGCACAGTACTACTTTAAATATAGAGTGAGAGAAAGGATAGAGTATCGTTTTAGAGTACCCAGTGCAGCAGTTTTTACTCTATATTCATACTCTAAAACTTTAGAGTATCGTTTAGAGTATGCCACTGCGGGCAGTCTGATCGCGATCAGTGGAGCGTACTCGTGCTGCTGAATTCTGGAAGACGATCATCAATGCCTGCCTAGTTATTTGGAGTGCAGTGCAGGAAGAGCAAGAGCAAAGAGCAGGAGGATTGTATAAGACTACCCGCACTTAGACTACCCGCACTCATGGACCTCTATATTCATCCTCTATATGTCCTAGTCAGCAAGATTCTCTCCTCTATACTCAGTTCACCCGCACCCATCCATCTTCTATATCATCCTCTATCCACTCTATCCACTATAGGACCCACTTATCACTTTATCTAAATATATCCATGTGTGATCTAGTTTTGAAGGATTTATTGAGACGAATTTAATGGTGCAATCGAAACTTAATTTGGATTTTTGGTTTATGAGTTATAGCATTTTTTCCTTTGTTTAGCTAGTAGGGTCCGCCACTATAGAGTATAGAGTAAGCACAGTACTACTCTAAATATAGAGTAAGAGAAAGGATAGAGTATCGTTTTAAGTACCCAGTGCAGCGGTTTTTACTCTATATTCATACTCTAAAGCTTTAGAGTATCGTTTTAGAGTACCCACTGCGGGTAGTCTCATGAACCTCTATATTCATCCTTTATACGTCCTAGTCAGCAAGATTCTCTCCTCTATATTCAATTCTCCCGCACTCATCCATCCTCTATATCATCCTCTATCCACTCTATCCACTGTGAGACCCACTTGTCACTTTATCTAAATATATCCATGTGTGATCTAGTTTTGAAGGATTTATTGAGACGAATTTAATGGTGTAATCGAAATTTAATTTGGATTTTTGGTTTGTGAGTTATAGCTTTTTTTCCTTTGTTTAGTTAGTGGGGCCCGCCACTGTAGAATATAGAGTAAGCACAGTACTACTCTAAATATAGAGTGAGAGAAAGAATAGAGTATCGTTTTAGAGTATCTAGTACAGCAGTTTTTACTATATATTTATACTCTAAAACTTTAGAGTATCGTTTTAGGGTATCCACTGCGGCTAGTCTAAACACTAGCAGCAGGCAGCAGCTACGACGACTACTGTTACTGAATGAATTCTGAATTCTGATCAGATCCACACTAGCATGCATGCTCTTTGGTTTGTGTCAATGCAAGTTATTGCATGCACTACAGCCAGCACTAGTATAGCTACACTGTGTACCTAGTACTAGCTTTGCTAGCAGTACTGTCGTATAGTATTTCTTTTGGCCTTGTTTATTTCCTCATTTCTACCCCAAATTCTATTATGCAAAAAGAAGATTCTCATCACATCAAAATGGCGGCACATACATGGAGTACTAAATGTAGATGAAATTAAAAACTAATTATACAGTTTTATTGTACTTTACGAGACGGACATTTTGAGCCTAATTAATCAAAATTTAGACAATTTTTATCAAATACAAACGAAATGTTACCGTACGTATTTATTGTTCGAACTCGGTTGCCCTGAATCCGGACCTAAACACGGCCAACTGTAGGAGAGGTTGTGTTGTGTGGAGTTACTGCACGCATGCAGCAGCACAGCCAGGCAGCCAGCAACCAGCTAGAGAGAGATGCTACTCCATGAAAGATGCACTGGTGCATGCATGTACTCTCTCACAGCATTTCAAACCTTTTTAGCAGCAGTACCACAGCAGCACTGTGCTCGAGCGAGCGCCGTCCGTCCTTGGTGTCAATTCACTTCGCTCTGGGCAGGAATTGATGCACTGCTGCTTTGCTCGGAGCTGTGTACACTAGTACACACTAGTACAGCAGTGTAGTACATGGCACACAGCTATCATAATGTTTGTTGGAATGATCCATCAGATCAGGGATCAGGGGATGAAAAATGGCCTTCTATTACTGTTTAGTTCCTAAATTTGGGGTGCCAAAATTTACTGCAGCATTTCGTTTGTATTTAGTAATAATTGTCTAACCGTTGACTAATTAGGTTCAAAACGTTTGTCTCGCAAAGTACAACCAAACCGTGCAATTAGTTTTTGATTTTATCCACATTTAGTACTCCATACATGTATCACAAGTTTGATATGACGAGAAATTTTTTTTTGCATAGTGCACTTTTCAATGGACGTAAACACAGCCTTTAGTACAGCGAGCGAGCTGCTGCAACATACATAATGATTTTAAATGAATATAATAAGACCTGCATGGAAGGCTTAACCTCAACTCCTTCCTTTCTGAAACCTCTGTAATTGTCTCTGTGTGCATCTTCATTTCTCTTGCTCAACCTCAACTCCTTAATAACCTTTACTAGTACAACAGTTAATGGCACATGCTGGTTCATCAGATGGCTGGCTTAGGGGGTGTTTGGTTTGAGGAGTTAAAGTTTAACAAACACGGTAGCACTTTCGTTTTATTTGACAAAAAGTTTCCAATCCTGGACTAATTAGGTTTAATAGATTCGTCTCGTAAATTACTCCTAATCTGTGTCGACATGCATACAATTAGTCTATATTTAGTACTCCATGCATTTGAGGGAACATTGATGTGATGGGAGTTAAACTTTAACACATTGCAACCAAACACACCCTTATATACATATATGATTCATATAGTTTGTGTCTATCCCTTTCTTCTAATTCATGTGTTGAATGCTCCATTAGAAATTCTCTTATATTTTCAATTCATACACGAGTGGCATGCATGTAATTTAACTCATGTACATGTTTCAGATATCATTTTGTTCTACAGGTTCCCTATACATTTTTATTATTATTTGAAGAAGAGGATCGAACATACTCCGTACTCCGTAGCTAGTACACGAGCTAGACAAACGGCCGGAAAGATCGGATCGGATGGAAAAAGGTAAATGCGTGGACGAAAACAGTTTCTGACAGACATTAACTTTTTTGTCAACTTTGTCGAGCCAGGGAAGAAAAGAATGGCAAGAGCTACTCCTACTCGCTACTTGCAGAAGCAGCAGCAGCATGACGTCGATCGTCGTTGCTTCTTGCTCTGGCCTGTGCTACTGTAGACTTGTTGCATGCGCAGCAAGCCAGTACTGTTGCTACTGTACATGGGCCGGATCGTATTCCCGAGATCCAGAGACAGACGTCTAGAAAAGAAACCCCAGCCCAGCTGCAGGGAGAGGAGACCGTATACACTCTTGAAGTTTTAGGGTGTCACGTCCAATATTTTATGGGACGTTGAAAAAGATGTTCGGATACTAATTATAAAAATAGTATGTAAACTGTGAGATGAATTTATTAAAATTAATTAATCCACTATTAGCATATGTTACTGTTGCACGACATTGTCTAATTACGGACTAATTAGGATTAAAAAATTTATCTCGCAAAATACACGTAATCTATGTAATTAGTTTTTAATCTACATTTAATACTTCACCATGTATCAAACATTTGATACGCTAGCTCGTAAAGTTTTGGGAGGATAAACCAGGCGCGATAAACGGATGCTTCTACTTCTGCCACTGCTAGCTGCACCAGCCAACAATAAATACCTTTGCATAGCCACTGCATGCAGCAGTGGCGGGCCAGCAGTAGGATATAGGCACCGTTTAGATGCCAAAAATTTTGCTAAAATTTTCAGATTCTTCGTCACATTGAATCTTTGAACACATGCATGAAGCATTAAATATAGATAAAAAATAAAACTAATTACACAGTTTAGACGAAATGGACGAGACAAATCTTTTAAGCCTAATTAGACCATGATTGGACAATATTTACCAAATAACAACGAAACTGCTACAGTAGCGTTTCGCCAAAAATTTTGCCAACTAAACAGCCCCATAGTTGCACTGCAGCTAGCTACGCTCTACATCTATACGGCCTAAAAATATACATCATATACGACGGAACAATAAATACCTGTCAACACATTGGCTTGTGATCTATCAAATCAGGCACCTAATTTTTATACTCACCATGTTCGGCTGGCTTTAAAAGCACTGCTGAACGGCTGAAAAACACTGCTGAACGGTTGTCTGATTCTGGATAAGTTCAAGCGAACAAGGTGTTAATTTACGATAAAGTGAATACATATTTACGATATTTGTGTTACTATAACACATGTGGATATTTACCGTAATATTATAGTAAACCACTTAGAAGGAGTTACTATAATCACGTAAATTAGCATAGTAATTATTATAACTCAAAGTGGCTACAGAATAAGTTATTTTGTAGCCACTTTGAGTTATGATAATTGCTATACTAATCTACGAGATTATAGTAACTTCTTACTATGTGATTTACTATAACATTATGGTAAATATCATCATATGTTATAGTAATTCAACTATCGTAAATATATACTGACATCGTCGTAAATTAGTATATAAAATTATCATAAATAGAGGTGGCTACAAAATAATTTATTTTGTAACTAGCTATAGAGTATACTCTCCCTATATATATATATATATATATATATATATATATATATATATATAGCCAATCATATGGACTAATGCTTTTATTGAGTATGATTAGCTAGGGTTCACTTGATGACGATGCATAGGAGGTGATGGGGATGAAGATCATGCTCTCACATATACGAGTGTTCATCAAAAGGGAGAAAACCTAGAGCAAAGGCAAGACAAAAGGTAAAGGTATATGATAGGACTTTGTTTTTGCCAACTAAGGTGCAATAGAGTGCATGATTAGGCTAAGGATAGACAGTGATACTATAAAGAGGAGAAATATTTAGCTGTAATGGTTATCTAGGGTCACTAAGTGTGAGTTTCAATTGCATATGTATTACGCTTAGTGATGTGGTGAGTAGCAAGCAAAAATGTTTTTGGAAACACACTGAAAAATGCTAACTCAAGTGCTTAGATATTTGGTAAAACATTTGATAGTTGGCACGCTTATGAAGAGGGAGAAGGGAGCTGCTGTTGTGCTGTTTAGTACTCATCGGAGCTGTCTAGTGTGGCACCGGAGTGCCCACCAAAGCTCTCGGTCCTTGCACTAATTAACCTGAGATGAAAACCAGTCAACTCATTGGCTTGTGATCTATCAAATCAGCTGATTATATATAACAAGATAAGATAGCTCGGATAGCGTTAAAATAGCTAACTCGTAGCAATTTTATTGGATATAAGAAAGTAAGAGAACGATATATACAAAGGAACTAAGTAGCTCTTCACAAAGAGTTAAAGGTGTGTTCAATTGCTCGTTTGAAAGCATAGTTTGTTTTCGTAATTGCTGCCAACCATATGGACTAATGCTTTTATTGAGTATGATTAGTTAGGGTCCACTTTTATGATGATGCATATGAGGTGATGGGGATGAAGATCGTGCTCTCACATATGCAAGTGTTCATTGAAATGGAGAAAAGATGGAGCAAAGGCAAGACACAAGGCAAATGTATTTGATAGAGCTTTGCTTTTGCAAACCAAGGTGCAATAGAGTACATGATCAGGTTAAGGATAGATGGTTGTACTATATCTAAGGAAGGGAAATCTTTAGTTGCAATGGTTATCTAGTGCCACTAAGTGTGAGTTTCATTTACATATGTATTACGCTTAGTGACGTTTTGAGTAGTAAGCGAAAATGTTTTTAGAAACACTTTGAAAAATGCTAACTCAAGTGCTTAGATGTTTGGTAAAACATTAGAGAGTTTGCACGCTTGTGAAGAGGGAGAAGGAGTTGCTGCCGTGATGTTTAGCACTCAACGGAGCTGTCTGGTTTGGCACCAGAGTGCCCACTGAAGCTCTCGGTCCTTGCACTAACCTGAGATAGAAATCAGCCTAGCACCTTTCCATCCAGTGTGCACTGTACATGGCATCGGATGTGTGGCAGGGGACTATTCTAGCAAAGAGGGGTTTCGAGATGTTTTTGGGGATGTTGTGTGCACTGGACCTATCCTGTGTGCACGGGAGTGGTGCATGGACTATTCTACCATAGTGCATGTTTTGGTGCGGTTTGAAGGCTTAGAGTGCACTAGACCTGTGTTGTGTGCACCGGAGTGGCGGACATGTGCCTGGGTAACGGCTATTTTTCAACGTTGGAATATAACCGTTGGGATTGTCCATTGTGGAGTCCGGTGGTGCACTGGATATGTGTAGTGCCCATGTTTTAATCTTTCCAGTGGCCGGCTGAAGGGTCGAGATGGCGGACTAGAGGGGGGGTGAATAGTCCTTTCTAAAATAAACGTGTCGGCAAACCGAAACAAATGCGGAATTAAAACTATCGGTCTAGCCAAGACTACACCCCTCTATCTAAGTTCACAAGCACCTCACAAAGATCCTAAAAATGTAACTAAGGTGCTTTCCTTAGCAAGAGCTCTCCTAAACAATTCTAGAGCAAGGTCACACAAACCTATGCACTAGTACTTTAGCAAAGCCGGGGAGCTCCTACACAATTCTAGTAAGCAAAAGCACGAAGCCACCTATGCTCACTAGCAATGCTCAATAGCAAGGCAACTAATGCCAAACTAGAGAGCGCAAATTACTTAGCTACACAAACTAAGCAATATGACTAACAAGGTTACACAAACCAAAATAGCCACGCAACGGGAGCTACTTCTATGCTACACAAGCAAGAAGGTAACTAGCTAACTACACAAACAAACTAGTTACAAGAGCAACTACACAAGCACAAATATATGAAAGTAAATACAAGCTTGTGAATCGAAAGCAAACCACCGAGAAGATGTACACAATGTTGACACGGCAGTTTTTCACCGAGGTTCACTTGGTTGCCACCAAGCTAGTCCCCGTTGTGGCGATACACCCACTTGATGGATCACGAGCTAATTGACTATCAAGAGTCAAACCCTCAGCGGGTGCCGCACATCCACTCTCAAGATGGGGATCCTCCAAGCCACAAGCTTTACTAGAGTTGCTCTTCGCGATCCCCGCGGGGTGAGCACAATCCCCCCTCACAAATTCTCCTCCGGAGCCACGCACAATCTCCACGCGTGCTTCAACGGAGTCGCAAGCCACCAAGCCGTCTAGGAGGTGGCAACCTCCAAGAGTAACAAGCACCACCGGCTTGCAATACGATCACCTAGTGCCACTCGATGCAATCCTCTCGATGCAACGCACTAGAATCGCTCTCTCACTCGATCCGATGAACACTATCAAGCATGAGTGAGTTAGAGGGCTTCCAAGCACTACCACATAAGCCACCAAGGCCAAAGTGTGCTCAGCTACCGGCCAAGGCCGGCCACAAGGTCTATTTATAACCCCACGGTCAAATAGAGCCGTTACCCCACTTGTCCGTTTTTCCGCGGGAGCACCGGACGCACCGGTGGTAACTCACCGGACGCGCTCAACCGCGTCCGGTGCCCCTCCGACATCCGCGTGTCCTCCGAATTTCAAATTCGTCCGTTAGATCCTCCAACGGTCACTGTGCGCCAACGGTCAAACGACCCACCGGACGCGCTGTAGCGAACCACCGGACGCGCCGGTGCGCACAGTACCCGCGCCCGCGAAGACAAGACCGGACGCGCTGTAGCGAACCACCGGACGCGCCGGTGCGCACAGTACCCGCGCGCGCGAAGACATCACCGGACGCGCTCCTCGCAACCACCGGACGCCACAGTACCCGCGTCCGGTGCGAGTCCAGTAAGCGCCCGAGACCACCGGACGCGTCCGATGGTGTGTCACCGGACGCGCACCGCGTCCGATGACTTCGTGACCCGCTGTTCGCCAGACCGGACGCGCCGGTCCCGTGGGTCACCGGACGCGCCGGTGTCAAACCCTAGCCCGCGCGCCTGACGCCCGCGCTGCACTGACCGGACGCGCTGGTCCACAGTGACCGCGTCCGGTGCAGCGTCCGGTGCGGCGTCCGGTGCAGCGTCCTGTCACTTCCGTGACCGCGTTCGCCTCCGTTTCTTTTCCAACTTCCGGCGCAGTAGAAAATAGGCGTTTCACTTCTCCAAAAAGCGCCGAATCCCGCCTCGCAAGCTCGGCGGGAGGGAGAGAGGAACCCAAACCCTCTCTACCGCTCAAACTCCACCGCCTTCGCAAATGTGCCAACACCAACAAGTGATCACCACCTTGTGCACGTGTGTTAGCATTTTCACAAACATTTTCTTCGAAGGAATTAGGCACTCAACTTGCCTCGCCACTCGATCCTAACACGTATGCAAAGTTAGATCGCTCAAGTGGCACTAGATGACCGATATGCAAACAAGTTTGCCCCTCTTAATAGTACGGCCATCTATCCTAAACCCGGTCATCAACTTCTCTACACACCTATGACCGGTGAAATGGAAATGCCCTAGGTTATACCTTTGCCTTGCGCATTCCACTCCATCTCCTCCGACGTTGATGCAACACATACACCAACCATATCACAAATGATATGATCCACTTCATATCATCATGTGACCTTGGTCCATCGATCCTGACCTCACTTGCTCTTCACCGTTGCGTCGGTCCATCGGCGCCAAGTCTTGCTCAAGCTTCACCGCCTCGCGGTCCATCGCTCTAAAGCCTCCGACTTGCCCTTCACACTTGCAACCGGTCCATCAAGCCAAGCCTCATCTTGATCTTTGCCACCTTGGTCACATGACTCCATGTCATGTCTCATATGCAATGAGCTCCTTCATAACACAATCATCTGTGGACTAATTCCCTGTGTATCTCACATAAACACAATTAGTCCACCTAAGGTTGTCACTCAATTACCAAAACCAAACAAGGACCTTTCACCGGCTAGTTGAGTGGTTGGCTCTATATATACTTGTGTATTTGGCCATTTGATCTCTCTTGACACCTTTAGGCTCCGTTCGGCTGTGCTGATAAGCCGGCTGAAAAACATTGTTGGCTGATTTGTTGGAAGAGAAAAACACTGTTTCGACTGAAAAAACAAGCTGAAAAATACTGTTTAGCTGATAATAATGCAAACACTCCAAATCACTTGCTTACTTGGATTATATTTGTGTGAGATTGGGAGTGATCTAGTGCTTTACATTTGAGAGATTGTGCATTAGGTGGCACTAGGTAGTCTTTCTGACTCAGGATTTCTTGTTATTCTTGGTGATTGCCGTCACCTAGCCAGTTTGCTGGTTGCGGAGATCGTTGAGCACCACTTGGGTGGTTGTGTGGGGCTCCGATCATTGGCTATTGTGAGAGGCTTTGTGTTCACCCCGGGAGATTCGCAAAGGAGTAACTCTAGTAAGATCAATTGAGGTTTGGAGAGGTCCTTGGTGATCTACCATCTTGTAGTGGTGCCATTTGTCGTAGGGGCCAAGCTTGTGTGTGCTCGCGAGGCCAAGTGAAGCGGTGATCTAAGGCTCCACCTCAAGGGGACGTTTGAGGTAAATCTTTGTGTCATTTGCCCTCGTTGATTTTCTCTCTCGACACTTGCAATTTCATTTGATTTATTGTTCTTATGTTGTTGCTTAGTAGTTCTAGCCCTCTAGTTTGTTTAGTTGCTAGCTTTCTAGTGAGTAGTGTAGTTTAGTTGTTCTCTTGTTAGCTCAACAGTGTAGTTGTAGAGCCTTTAGTTGTTAGCTAGTGTGCATGAGTGCTTAATCTTTTGTCCTTGCAACTAGATTTGTGTGGGGATCTTGCGTTGCTTCGATTAGGCTAGGCAAAGTAGAGACTATTAGGATTGTATTTTATACTAATCAACTTTTCCTAGTGTCTTTGTAGTTTTAGAAATTTCAATAGGCTATTCACCCCCTCTAGCCATACATAGATCCTTTTATCATTGGACGTTGCTACACCATAGCTGTGGCTCACCATAACAATCCGAAACACCTGCTTGATTGGCGACGCAACAAATATTGCCGCAGAAAATTGCAGTAGAACATTTGCCATGGAGTATGCCACCAAAATTTGACGCCACAAGTGCAGTGCGCTGCACCTTCGGCATCACCGGCAGTGGCTGGTAACCAAACACACCCTAAGCTCACAAACTTTTCATATGATTCGTGTATCCATGCTCACATGTTTTCTATACTAAAAATTACTCCCTCATAATCTTTTATAAGGCATACACGCATGCCATGATCCAAAGTTTTAAATCTTTAACCAATAATTTAACTAACAAAGTTTTAACTATTATAATACAAACTTGGTACGGTTAGATTTGTAATCAAATATACTATCCAATTATAACCCTAAAAAAATATAATATAAAATAAACAAATAGTCAAACTATGGCACCGTATCATGTCAAGTCACAGCTTAGAAAAGATTATGGAAGATATATAGTAGGTTACTCTATGTTTATCTTTTTTTTATTTCATACGAGCTAGGAAGTTGAATCTTGTTAGGTTTAGTCCCACATTGGTAACTAATGTTGGGGGAGCACAACATATAAGGCGGGAGCAGCCATCACCTATTAGGGCTAGTCTTTTGAGTTGAGTTATGCTCATTGCCTTGGTATATATGTTGTGGGCTCCGGTGGACCTGAGCCCAAGAAGCGCCGGCTCATGGGTATAGCGAGCTGAGCCGCTGCACACTCTAACAACTCTATTGTTGAGGGTGCCCTAAGGACCAAGTCTCACTAGGCACACACGCATTAGCTAAGCCACAAAAACTTGAGACAAATGAGATAAAAGGATTTGCTATATAGTATTTACTAGTAAATATGCCCGTGCGTTGCAATAGAAATAAAAAATCAAACATTAACGAGAAACGAGTATAGGAGTACCGTTGCATATTTATTTATATTTTACCTTTTTTAATAAAATTTAAAAGCTATAATTTTTTTGATGACCACAATATCTATAATAGAAGTTAATATATTAAGAATAATATGACAGTATCAATTAAAGCAAGTATCAAATTATAAAATGTAATGCATGGAGCAGCGGTGGCGCACGCGTTGCTTCGCGCCAAGCCAAGGCCACGCGGCAACGACGCCAGGCTGCGTAACGGCGGCTGCGCCGGCGGTGCTCGCGACGGCAGGGGCGCACAGCGGCATACATCCGGGGGCTCATCTTCACGGCAACGGCGTGAAGCAAGTGGCTCAGCCGCGGCCTGACGGGTGGCGACGCGCGGCCGGGGTCGCGTCCGCATGGTGGTGGCTGCTTGTTGGCATGACACGGCACAGGGGCTCGTCTTCATGGCAACGGCGTGCGGCAAGGGAAGCAGCCATGGCCCGACGACAGCGATGTACGGCCGGGGTCACGTCCACATGCCGGCGGCTCGACGGCGCTTGCTTGTTGGCACGACACGACACAACTAACTTCGCGTAGTGCACGGAGACATGACATGGCATCGTACTGAAGCATGTCGTGCCGAAAGTGTCGGTTTGGCTTTTTTGTTTGTGAGTTTTTGTTCTCAAAATCTTTTTTATGTGTATGTATATATATTGCAATACCTTAGGTTTTTCAATTTCGATTTGGATTCTTCCAACATGTTGAGTCTCAGATGAATTTTGATTTCAATTTAATTTGGATCTTGAGATCCCAACGTGGATCCTTATTCTAAAGTGATATGATAAATAAATGTGTTTCTGTATGATATAGTTTGGGTGGGACTCTGTAACGAAGGGTCGAGACGGCGGACTAGAGGGGGTGAATAGTCATTTCTAAAACTTAATCGTGCTGGCTACCCGAAACAAATGCGGAATTAAAATTATCGGTCTAGCTAAGACTACACCCCTCTGTCTATAACTTTAGCACCTTACAAAAGATCCTAATCAAGCAAATAAGGTGCCGGACTAGCAAGAGCTCACCTAATCAATTCTAGAGCAAGGTCACACAAACTTATGCACTAATACTTTGCTAACCGAGGGAGCTCCTACACAACTAGTGAAGCAAAATCACAAAGACCCTAAGCTCACTAGCAATGCTCAACAACAAGGCAACCAATGCCAAATTAGAGAGCGCAAATTACTTAACTACACAAACTAAGCAATGTGACTAAAAAGGTATACAAACCAAATTAGCCACGAAAAGAGGATACTTCTAGCTACACAAGCAAGAAGGTAACTAGCTAGCTACAAAAGCAAACTAGTTACAAGAGCTTGCGTAGAGAAAATACAAACTTGCGTAGAGAGGATGCAAACCACCGTGAAGAAATACACAAAGTTGACACAATAATTTTTCATCGAGGTTCACTTGGTTGCCACCAAGGTAGTCCCCATTGTGTCGACCAACACCTCGTGGTTCGGCGGCTAATCGGTATCCACAACCGAGCCTCTTAAAGGCACCATAAGAACCTACCACAAGTGTGGTAGCTTAATGACACGCTCTACTAGAGTTGCATTCACAATCTCCACGGGGTGAGCACAATTCCCCTCACAAATCTTCTCCGGAGCCTCGCACAATCTTCTTGCGAGCTTCGACGGAGCCACAAGCCACCAAGCCGTCTAGGAGGTGGCAACCTCCAAGAGTAACAAGCACCACCGGCTTGCAACACGAACACCTAGTGCCACTCGATGCAACCTCACGATGCAATCGCACTAGAATCACTCACTAGCTTATTGATTCGCAATCTAGCAAGCCCAACTGAGTTAGAGGCTTCTCACACTAAGCACACACAAAGGTGCTCAGCTACTGCCAAGGCCAGCCACCACTTCTATTTATAACCTCACGGGCAAATAGAGTCGTTACCCCTTCACTGGGCAATTTTCGCAGCGACCGGACGCGTCGGTCGATATGACCAGACGCGCTGCACTGCGTCCGGTCACCCTACGTCGTCCACGTGTCGCCCCCGATCAACGTCGAATGCCAGATCTCAACGGTCGACTCAACGCCCGAACGGTCACCAAACGACCGGACGTGTTGCTCAACCGACCGGACACACCGATCGCACAGCGACTATGCCCGCGATGCACCGACCAGACGCACTGCAGAACTGACCGGACGCCACAGTGCCAGCGTCCGATCGATTCTAGTAAGCACCCACTCATGATCAGACATGTCTGGTTGATCGTGACCGGACGCGCCACCGCGTCCGATCGACCCTTCGCATTCGCTATCCCTCTGGCACCTGACCAGACGCGCCGGTCTCGCGAGTGACCGAACACGCTGGTGCAAAACCCTAGTGACCCGCACCTGACTGCTGCTGCTACTGACCGAACGCGTTCGGTCAAACCATGACCGTGTCTAGTCACCCCAGTGACCTCCGTTCGCCTCCGTTTCTTCACTGAATCCTGCCTCGTAAGCTCGGCAGGAGGGAGAGGGAGTCTCCACACTTCTCCACCTCTCAAACGACACCTCCTTTGCAAATGTGACAACACTACCAAGTGTACATCACCATATGTATGTATGTTAGCATTTTCACAATCATTTTAAAGGAGTTAACCACTCAACTTGCCACACCACGATCCTAGCAACGATGCATAGTTAGATCACTCGAGTGGTACTAGATGATCAATACACAAACAAGTTTACTCCTCTTGATAGTATGACCATCTATCCTAAACCCGATCATGCACTTCTCGACACAACCTTTGACCGGTGAAATGAAATGCCCTAGATTATACCTTTGCCTTGCGTATTCTGTAATGTCCCACCTCCTCTAGGCCAGACCCGCTTATATCTGGCCGCTTTTTAGGACATAGACTGCCCTCACAGACCAATACAAGTCTTTTCTACGCACTTTGTTCTCACTCGTGCGCACCTAGAAAGAACTTCCTGGTCGGTCACCCATCGCTCCAGGCCAAGCACGCTTAACTTTGAAGTTCTTTGGAGATGGGCTTCCGGAAAAGAAGTTGTAACTTGTTGGTATAAGTATCCTATTAATCCTGTTATACCCTAGGCTAGGATGTTACATGGCTGTAACACCCCGGTGTTACGCATGCATTTAGCATTGCAAATCATACACATGAGCATCATTTTGCATTCATGATCACATGAAAAATAAAAGTATAGCATTGAGTTGAAACATGTGAAACATCGCTTTGAAACATGAATGTTATATATACTTGTTTAGATTTATTTTGCCCTGATTATGCTAGCTAGATCAATAAAACATATTTGGTTGTAAATGCAAATCACTGTCACACCCATTTTTAAGGACAAAAATAGGATGTATAAAAGACTCATGTGCGCCCCAGGAACCAGTCGCACACATAAGTTGACAAATTACAAAGTATCATCACAGTGCTTATTACATAACGAATAAGTATTTAAGACATAGTCTTGAACGATAGATAATAATAACTAATAATAATTCTTCAGCGGAAACTCCACACAGGGACACGGTTGACTGGTTGACATCAAGACTAGTACTCATTCCGATAATCTTCCTCATTATCTTCATCTGTTATGGTGGAAATAGCAAGAGTGAGTTCATGTCGAACTCCACAAATATAACACAGGGTTCATGAGGCTCAAAAAGGCTAGACACTGTTTAACTGCGTTTAGCTTTTTAATCATATATTAGCAATTGAGTAGCATCAAGATAAACCACTTCCCATTAAAGAACCAATGATCAATTGTAATAAGGATAATGAATAGCATTAACATGAGCATAATAATAATCAACAATAATTAAGCATGATATAACAATGGTGATCAACTATTCTGTAAGAATCCCCAAGGCCGCTCGTATCCGTGAGCACGGCTAGTATACCAGTTTTTAACTCTGCGCAGAGGTGTACACTTTCACTGTGAGTCATGATTTCCAAATGCATGGGTTTGCAAGGCCCAAAACATCAGAGACCATATAAAGCCATTCAAAAGTTCGTCTAACAAGTTAGGGCCATTAGATTCACTCGGCAGGCAGATGTAGAACCCCCCTTCCCTGTGGCACAACAACCGCAGCCTATACACACTAGGCCAGGGGCTCGCACTACACCCAACGTGGCAAGCCATTCTTACGCCATTAAAGGTAACCTCTAACAAGCTAGAAAAGGTCTTTTGAACAACTAGAGCCAGAGCCATATAGCCCTCACAGCTGTACTGTATATCCCGGTTATCACTTACAGGTAAGTCCTTACGGAGAGAAACCAGAGCAATAATATAACCCCTTGCTCTAGCCCCCTTTTCAACAGTAATAAAATCATCTTAATTAGTTGATTGCATAATCCATTAGACAAATTACAAGATCATTGTTCATAATTAAGCGCTAGCAGTAGCTACCCAAATGCATAACCCATAGGTTGACAAGGAAACAAGATATCAATAGCTAAGTTATAATCTCTATGGTTGTCAAGGAAGACACATGCATATGTATGATAATTTCAGTGAATAGGTAACAAGGATGGTCCCATGTTATACTTGCCTTAATCAAAGCTTTCCTGATGATACTGCTGGTCTGGCTCAAAATAATACTCCGAATCGTCCAGATACTGCTCACCTTCTATACTCGATCATCAATCAACAACACACATGCATCCAATCAAACAAACACGAAGCAAACAAAGAGATATAATTAGAACAGTACACAAACAGTAGCAAAACAGTAATAAAAGTTTATAAAACTCTTCTACACGTTTCTACGATCACACAGACGCAAAGATCACCAAATTCGGAGTTAAAACGTGAAAGTTATGAATTTTCTAAGATTTCCTATAGATAAATAAATACTTAATTATAAACTCGAAAAATAAATTATCAAAACCAACTGTACAACTACACTAACATGTAGAGCTCGCAAATACGAACCTAACGCAACTTGAACGGATCAAATCGGAGTTAAAATGAAGATTTTATGACCAAAACAATTCTAGTGGCAAAACTGTAATTATCTGAAAACGTATTTTTGACTTAACCGGGAGAGAATACGCTTTCCAAACACGAAAACGCATTTTCTGAAATACGCTAAGGACCGCGGGTTGATTACTAAAAAGCTGAGGGTCTCTTTAACAAATTTACCCCGCGAAGGGGTAAGTTCTAATCTTAACCGTTGATCCGAGATCGGACGGCTGCTAATCGATTCAAGCGAGAGAGAGAAAAGAGACCGGCCATCTACAGTACATCCGGCCGGTGGCCACTTCAAACTCTTAAATTATACCGATCCCAAAACTAACGCCAAGTCAAAGCTAGGATAGTGAGTTCTAAAGCTATAGCCGATATTTAAAGAAAAGACCATACGGTTGAAGAATGGATTATAAGTAAAACGTGAAGGATAGATGTGCTGGATAGCTGTTGGTGCACGTACCGTAGTGGAATCAGGCATGCATGGCGCTTAAGATAGGTGCATGCAGGTGTGCCTTGCAGAACAATGTGATGAGCAGTTTGCTTGACACATGCACTCGATCAGCCAAGGCCAGATGAAACTCGCGGTGCTAATTCTGGCTTCCTCCGACCGAGACGGTGGATGTACCCCGGCAGACTTAGTCATGGGAGCTCGGCAACAGGCTGCGAACGACAACACGGATCCACATCGCTGCCGTGGCTTCGACGGACAAGCTCGGCTTCGTCACCACATCGCCGACCTTGTCAACAAGCTTCAGGCGACGGAGAAACACCGGAACGGCGGGGCAACGTCGACGGCGGCGAGCTTCATGTGGTCTCGCTCCGATCGCGATGGATCGATCAGTAGCATGGAGCGGCGATGGCAATAACATTGGCTCCCAAGCGCACGGCGAGGCAGAGGCGGCCAAGGCCGATCGGCTTCTTCACCTCAAGACGAAGGGCGGTGGATGGCTTTTCGACGTCAGCGAGGCAGCGGCCGGCGAGCACAATAGCGGCAGCTTGAGCTCCAAACCCGGCGAGATCCAAAAGCAGGGGCTGCGCACGTGGGACTAGGGCGACGGCTCACATGCAGATGAGGAAACGGGAGCGCGGATGAGGCCCCAGGCTTTATAGGATGCATAGGCGTGATCCCCACGCGATAAATCCCAACAAACGTGAGATCAGGCGGTGGTGTTTCCATCGGACTAGAGTCCATCTTGGCTACGGAAGTTATTTGTTTGTATAACTCGAGCACCGAGCTGATAGCGGTTCGGACTCTAGCACGTATTGCACTTGCATGCACGTATACATATATATGTATATTCAAGATACGGCGAGAGATAGAGGGAGCTACGAGCGGCGGCTCGCGATAAGAGTTGTACTTCTGAAATCAGGGCGTCGAGGGCTACGCCGGCATATATATAGTCGTAGGGTTTGGAAACTTTTCGGAATTTCTTAATTTCGGGATTATTTTAATTCCGCGAATAAAATAATTCCAGAAAATCTAGAATTACCTTTTTGGCCGCGAAAAATAGCCCGGAGCTCAGAAAAATCACAGGAAAAATCCTGGAGACTCTTGGGGAGATAAGGAACTCAACCAAATGAGTTTGGACTCATGAAAAGATTGATGAAGAGATCAAGGAAAAAGATTAAGCTCACGGAAACTAAAATTTTAAATCCAGAAAATACCAAAAAGTTTTCCGATGAAAAGTAAACGTCATCCTATGATATTTTGAAAATAATAGCACTCACCAACACCAAAGACAAGCATCACACAAACAACACATTATCAATTTAATATGAAAAAGTTTAAAACCAAAATTTTCTATATTTAAATTAGCAGCAACTTAACTTATCTCATAAATCTATTCAAATATTGAAATCATTTATTTTATTTAGTATTTTTCATGCACAACTCAAAATAGGAAATTTTGAGTGTGACAATCACTTAGAAATATTTATCATGCAATTTGGAGCAAAGTTTGTATTCAAACTTTTGGCAAAATATGCTTTTAAAAATATTCTTGAAAATAGTCAAAAACCCTTTATATTTAGCTTTTACATCACAATTCAAAATCTATACAAAATTTTTAGTTAGTCCCTAAATCAAAGTTGTAGAGGATTAAATTCTAAGCAACTTTCATTTTTGGGCCATTTCTAGAAAATGTCATTTTCTTGCTCAAAATGTTATTTGAAGCTATTATTTGAAATTTATTTAAAAATGGAAATTGAAAAATCCTTTTTCTCACCTTGCTGGGCCGCGCCCTCCTTTCTGGCTGTCACAGAACCTCCTAAATTATGATGGCTCACATGTACCTATCATTGTCATAATGACCGATGACAGTCATACTTATGTACCTTATAACCTAAAAGGTCTGCTTTCCTCCGAACAAGATCCAATTACAGGAGTATTGCAATATTACAATAATTTATTCAAAATACCATCAGAGTAAAAGAGCAGAAGTCTTACATAACTTAATTTTACAAACCATAGTTTCAAACCTCAAACCATAAGTAGCATTATTACAAACCAGTAGTAGTGGAGTATCGGTAGTAACTTTATTACAACACCCAAACGAGGTGCCTTGCCCAGAGGCCACATAGCCTACTCGTCGTCACTTTTTTCAACAACAACGGTCATGCAGCAAGGCTCAAAGCAGACTTGCTCATGAACCGCACCTGCAACAAGGGTTTAACAAACACTGATTATGGAGAGTACTCAACAAGACTTACCCGACTAAGAGAAAGACTCCAAGGGCATGCTAGCTTTAGGGAATCAAGGTACGGGTATTCAAGAATTAAAATTTCTTTTGCAGAAAAGCTTACTAAAGTAAGTCCTTACCTTTAACCTTTTAATTTTATCAATTAAGATTCATTAATCAATTCTAAGTGATCCTATTCTAGATCAAAGTAATTCTCATCGAGATCCTTTCTTATTCTTTCCTCCAATTCTAGTTCTTAACTACGATGTTGATGCAAGGCCAAGACTCCTTTCTCATGGAGTAACGACAATTCGAATTGCTTGATTTACCCAGCTGGGGCTTCCTAACCACACGACATATGTAGAACCGAATCTTGCATATATCAACTCTTACTTGGGTCACCCAAAACCAGAACATGTCCATCGTCACCCGAGAGCACAGTACTCCTCGAACCCGGTCCAATTCTAGCCCCGAGGGTACACGCTACTCTCGCCATCTCTCCACTCCTAGTGCGAGGTTAGACGTTCTCGTAATGGAATAGCCGAAGTAAGACTTACCCAACATGGGTAAATGGCTAGTACTTATAAAAACTCCTTGACACGAGGGCCAACAACGTACGGTCCTTAACTGATAAGACAAAAACAACTACATTGAGACTCCTTTCCCAATGTAAGTTAGCAGTGGCCAAACCACCCACCCGATCTTTCAAGTTCATTCTCATATTTCATTATTCATCAAGTATGCCATCGTGGACATATAAGCATTTCATTTTAAAAGCCTAACTTAATAAGCATGGCGAAGCATACTACACATTTGTATATAAATGTGGCAGAACCGCCTGAATTAACACACTTTTAGAGGCGCTGTCTTCCACTAGACACTAAGCACCCCAAAAGTGAGCCAAGTCAAGCAGTTCTGTCGAGCACACCCAACGGGAGAACTCGAAGCATTCCACAATTTTACACCCGGGATCCAATAATGAGTACAAGCTTACAATACTTAATCCATTTCATACAATAAAGAGTCTCAGAAATTCTTTATTACAGTACCAAAGTTCAGAGTGCGATAAATTAAACAGCGGAATAGAATAACATCTAACAAAACGATATAAGGATCCGTCTGTGCCCACCAGAAGAATCCTCCACACAACAGTTAGCTTCTCAAGCAGCACCTGCAACAAGGGTAAATAAACCCTGAGTACACAATGTACTCGCAAGACTTACCCGACTGGGAATATATTTCCCGACTCTCAAGGATTATGATAGGCTTTATGGCTTGTGGGTTCTTATTTGCGGAAAGCAATACTAAGAGTGAGTCCTTATTTCATTAAATTATTAGCAGCCATGTTAAATTCATTATCCAACCTGCTATGTAAGCACCTGTTCTATCATCAAGCAAGGGTTGAGCAATCAGAATCATTTTTCTATCTTTCATATGCCAGTTCTTACTACGGTGCCAGAGTGCAGTCAAGCCGTACCGTCACGTAGAAACGGCGATTCGCGAATCAATGTGCCCAGCTGGGTACCCCAAAAAACACACGCCTCGCTTGTACCCCAGGCACAAGCAAGACCAACCCGTTCCCCTCCTGTCATAGGTTTCCAGGTCCCCGTCCAAACTTGGACTCCTAACTCCCGTACTTAAGGCCCGGCCTCAATACGGTGCTAAGACCTCCACCTATCCCCGCCTCCAATCAGTCGGTCCGGAAAGAGCCGGAGCCCATGACAAGAGAGTAACAAGTCTTCCTAGCCCCCATCCGCTAGTATATGCTCAGGATAATAAATCTGTGACTTGACCGGGGATCCAGTGCAACGAATGGTCCTTAATCGACACGGACAGGGAAAAAGTGCAACCAAGCTATGCCCCGTGGCCGCGGGACACAACCTGTTACACCCACCAAAACCCATACCATATCCCTGCCCGGTCACCATTTCCTTTTCCATCATTTCATCATTAGTGTAATAATAATAATAACCACCTATTGTGAGTAACGACAGGTTCCTCACGCTACCGATAAACCTAAGCAAAGCAGCTACACGATCCTGTACTAGTAAGGCTCATGGGTAAATATAGATATATGCATGTGGGTATCATAAAACTCCTACAACATAAATGAACAACACACACACACACACACACACACACACACACACACACACACACACACACACACACACACACACACACACACATATATATATATATATATATATATATATATATATATATATATATATAATGATTTGCAAAATAAGGGTTATGCACCGGGGCTTGCCTTGGGCAGGCGCGGTGTCAGCAAAGTCAGTGACGGGTGGCTCTGGAACGTCCTCCTGCACGAGGATCTCCTCGTACTCTTCGATGACTTCGTCATACTCCTGCTCACCGAATGTCACGATCTCCAGTGGCTCATCCTCTATATGCATGCAGTGATGATGATGCAATAATTAATATATAGGCAACCGCAACTCTTAAAATAAGAATACATCTACCAAGCTACTAAGCTAACTCTAATGACTAATACGCAAAGTTACCTATTATTCCCACTAAACAAGTATGAAACATTTCATGTATTAACTTAGCAACTAAAGGCATCCTTATTGTTAAAATCAATTTACTATATATATAATAAAACAAGGTGCACTAGCTACCATGCATCATAAAAATTTATTCTCTAAATAACCATAATAAGCATTTCAAAATAATAAAGTAACCCTAAAGTTATCACTGAACTATACGAACTAATTACACTAACAGATAGATCATGAATTTAGAAATCTAACAAAATTTATTTCACAATCAATAAATAAATTCAAATGAGCTCTAGAGATGAAGAAAATGATATTATTGGAGGAGGCTAATCACGCAATTGAACTTGTTGACTTGCACATGACTGTGTGTCTTAGAATTACTAGATGAGACCGCGAGTCAAGAAAATAAGAAGAAGAATGAAGGAATTCTTACAGGCTAGCTACCTCAGAATTGAATGAAGTGCCACCTACGGTGATCGATGTGCGGAGGCAATGCAAGAGGAGAGACACCAGGGAGCTTAGCAAATGCTTGCCCTGCGTGGAGTGGAGCAGAGCCATATATAGCACTGATCGTGGGTGGTCATGAGTAGTCAGGAAGCATGAAACGAGTTGGCAGGGCTGTCCTCTGGCTCCGTGCCGTGTGCGGTGGTGAGGTCTTGGTCATGAGAGAATTAATTCAATGATGGACTTACGAGCACATCATGACTGGAGTGAGCTTTGGGCTGAACGTGCTTGGCGGTGGGGTGCTGGTTCATTCATGCAGGTCAAGGAATTAATGGGGAAGGAGATCATAGGTCAAGGAAACATTAGAGAATGAAAAGATTAATTATAGACTAGCTACCTCAGCTGATTATTGCAGCTCAGGAGAAATCGATAGACGCAGCTTTCATGGGTACGAACAGAGAAACTTAATTCGAGAGAAGCAAGTGAGCAGCGGAGCGAAATAGCTCGGCGTATCCTTTTAAAGACAGGAGACGCAGGAATAGAGAAGCAAAGACGCGACAACGACACGTCATAAGGTTAGTGGCTAAACTAGCTTGCTTAAAGGTAATAAAACGGTGGGAGGGCGACAGGGTGCTACGGACGAACAGTGCCTTCTGCGGAGCTACAGTGTTTTCCACACGTGAACAGTGTTTTCCACACGTTTCTGCGCTGCTACAACATCGACGTGTGGAAAAATGGTGTCTGCCCTTCGCCTGCAAAGTACCTCAGCAGCGTGCAAGTGGAGTGCTTAGCGGTCCGAACTTGCGAGTGATATTAATGCGTAGCGTGTGCGAAACACTATGGCAGTGGTAGCGCGTCGTGCACTGATGATTTTGCAAGGTGATTAGCAAGCGAAGTAAAGGCGGGATAATTAGAACAACGAGAGATGACAGTGGTGCGTCGCGAGATTGATGGAGATAAAAATCTTGCCAAGTGGTATGCCAATAATTAGTGAATGACAATAATTTATCATTTGACTTTGTGGCTATGGAGCTCTCACGTGGAGAGAGATGACGTGCTGAAAGGACAACTTGGACAAGGAATAAATTAGAGCTCAATTTGAGAATTAGTGCAATAAAATTTAATTTCTCATTTACCACATGCAATAATACATAAACATGATGCTCATGACATGGTTTAATATTTTGATTAAGGCGTAACACCGAGGGTGTTACAATAAAACAGGTACCAAGGTTGATATCACAATAATCAAGGATGATAATGCAGCAATTGGGTTATCACTCAACTCCTAATTATTTAATGCAGTAAACCCTAGTACCAGTGATAAAGATTTATAAAAACTCCAGAAAGGGTTTCAATGCACCGAGACTTGTCTTGCTCAGACGAGACGACTAGTTCGGGCTCAACAACTCCGACGTCCGGTCCAGAATCCACTAGCAACTGTTCTTCTCCGGAAGCTTGCTCGACAAAGTTTACCTCCTCGAAAGCGGGAACTGCACGAGTATATGACATGTTTCAACATGATGCGGTGATAAACATGATGCTTAACGATGATATGCCACGATTAACAACTTGAGTACAACTTCACTTCGCGGTACAGTTACAAAACCACAAAACCTACTAACTAACAGAGATTACATTAAACAACATTATTACTGCTAAAGAACATGTGAAACATCAGCTCAACCAAGTAATTAAGGCACCAAGGATCATTAAGGGTTAATGACCTAAGGTCATCACTCAATCAAAAAGGGCACACAACACTTAAAGTTATCAATTTAACATTTAGTTAATTACTTAAATAATTAAAGCATAAATTTAGAATAAATCAAACTTCCTCTAATTGAGCTCAAACTTTTTCTGTAGATTAACCATGGTTTAAAATAGTGTCAAAAATAAATTTCATGATTTTTAGATTAATATTTTAATTACTAAAATTCCTAGAATTTGCATTTAATATTTAATTGAGCTAATTAAATAACTTACAAAAAGTAAACAAAATTGGCATTTATTATTTTTCCTAGATAGTTTACACTTTGAAAAGCTTATACAAAAATTTTCATAATTTTTGGAGGTACACAAAAATTCTATTGAAATAAACAAAAACTACTACTATTCATTTTTTTAAAAGGAAAACAAAAACTGCAGCTCGGGCCGCTTCTCCTCTTCTCTCTCGGCTCGGCCCAGCAACGCGCGTGGCCCATCTGCTCTCATTCACGCTCGCCCGCGCTCGCTCGCACCCGGCCCAGTTACACCAGGCCGCGCGACCCAGCAACGTGCGCGCTCTCTCCCTCTCTCGTTCTCGCTGACAGGGCGACCCCGCCTGTCATCCCTATCCTCCCTCTCTCCCCGCGGCTCGGCCATGACGGCATGGTGGTCGGCCGGTGACCACGACACCGGTGACCCAACCAACCCGACCAACACGATCTACACCACACCGTGAACCTCACCGGACAACTCTCACGGTCGCAGACCCCGCGGAGGTAGCACCTCACCGGCCATGGCGGCACGGTGGCTGCGGCTCACGGCGTCCCGACGATTTAAGCTGGTAGCGACCAAATGGAGGAGACCAAGAGCAGGAGTAGCTCACCGCGAGCATGGCGGTGCAACTGGCAGGCACTGAGAGGCTGTGGAGGTGGCTGGCCACGTGAGGCAGCACAGTGGTCACGGCTCGCCGGAGAAGATAAAGGAGATGGCCGTGCGGGCGATTCGGGCGGAATTGGCTAGTGCAAGTGACCAAGGAGGTGTGTGGGAGTGAGGCGAACTCGATGATATGATTGCTTTAGCCGGAGACAGCTCAACAGCGGCAGCGGTGAGCGGCGGAGCTAGGCGGCGACGACGGTAAAAACAGAGAAAAGAAGAAGAAAACGACGGCGTGCTTCCCCTTTTAAAGGGGCCTCTGACCCTGCTGGCGTGCTAGAAGGCACGCACGAACAAGGTGGCGATCGAGAGCTCACAGGAACGGCCTAGAAGCTTCCCGATGGCTCGCCGGCGCCCATGCTATGCGCTGCCCGGCGGTGATTCATCGGTGCACTGTAGCTTCCCTCCTAACACCAAACCCTACTCGAAAATTTTGAAATTCCTCCCAAAATCATGTAGCAACTTGAAAAATTCCCAAAATATGAAATCTTCAGAATTTCAAAATCTACAAGTTTCATGTTGAAAACTTTTTCAAATTCGAACTGGATTTTGAAATTTGAATTTAAAATCAAAAGGGGACACTTTTTTGGAATTTGGTAATTCAGAAATTACTTGAAATTTTATATTGAAACTTAAAAAACATCAAAGTTGTACATCTAACCAAGACCTAGAACTTTGCTATTCAAACCATTTTCAAATTTTGCCTCTATTTTGAAATTTGAGTTTGGGGATTAAAAGGGGTCAAATTTAAAATTTGCTTCTTTTCAAAATTACTCCACATTTTACAATAAAACTTTGAAAACTCAAAACACCAAACATGTAGCCCTTGAAAAGATCTACAAACTTGGTTTTAAACTTTTTCCCAAATTTTGCTTAGATTTTGAATTCTTTCAAAAGGGGTAAAATCAGGGTTTTGGATTTAGGGTTTTCGGAAGAATTTCCAATTGAACCTGTTGCTGTTTTAATTGGTGATTATTTAGTGGTCACACCATCATCCAAGGGCATCATTGAGTCAAGCATCACATGTTTGACCAAATGCTGCTCTTGGTTGACCAATTTGACTTTTTAAAATCTTTTAATAATTCATCAAATTTGAATTCAAATTCGAATCGGAAAACTCACGATAAGTTTTTGGATTCCAAATTCAAACTCAAACTTGAAGCTCCATTTTATGAGTTGGACTTGAGTTCATACCCTACACTTGGAACTAGTGTATAATACAGTCATACACCTCAAATTACGTAGGGCATAAACTAAGTATTTGCGGTGACATTCGAAATTAGGGTTTTCGGTTCGAGTCACACAACTTAGAAGCACATTCAACCTAAGAATGTAAACTTGTTTTAGTTGATGCATATCATAGTTGACTTAATCATGGATGCTTTGCAATGCAATATGATGACATGGTAGATTTTTAGTCTCCATAACACTAGAGGTGTTACACCGGCCCACTAGCCGAAGCCGGCTCAAGCACGCGCCCTCGCTCGCTCGGCCGTTCCCACGCGCGGACGTGACACACCCGCCTTCCCCGCCTGCCTGACTGCCACGCAGCGACCGTACACCGGCAGCGAGAGGCGGTGCTTGCTTCGACCGGCTGCGCAGCCTTCAAGAGCCGACCAACCACACCCTGGCGCTCCACTCCTCACGCCTCGACATCACTTCTATCCCCCACGCGCACAACAGCTGTACCTCCGCCTACGCTACCACGTGCCATTGCCGGAGTTGGTGATTCTAGCCGTTCTAGCTCGTCGCCAGTCACTTCACCGCGCCACGAGCACCGCTTCGCCATCCCGCACCCACTGCTCGCATCGGCACGCCATGGTAAGCCCTCACACCGACGCAATGGCTCGTCAAAGTTTGGCCATTGCTCACCGGAGTGCACTGCTCAGTGGTGCTCGCCCCTCCGCTCCACTCCTCGCTTTTCTTTCGCGTGCATTAGCACCGCACCACCTCACCGGAGCCCGTGAGCCCTTCCCCGCGCCTTAACTCGGCCGGAGACGGCTCACCGCCGGGGAGCAGCTCCGCCGCTCCACCATTGGCGACGACAAGCCTCTTCCTAAGCTCCTCTGGCCACGCTAAGGGCACCGCTAGGTCCACGCTCAGATGGTGAACACGGTGGTGACCACCATTTGCCCGGGGACCTCGACGTCTACGAGATCCCGTTGACCTGCCACCGCCTTTGCCTCTTCCCGCTGACGGGTGGGGCTGGATTCCCCTGTGGACCCGCCTGTCTGCCTATCCCCACGCACGCGTGTGAACGGGTCTGGGGTGCGTGTAGCGTTTAAGCAGTTGGATTTGAAAATGATTTCGAAAATGGATTTCCAGAAAATGAGAAAATGATTCCAAAAATCATATCTTGAGATTTATGGCTCCAAAAATTGTGAAACAAATTTTGGTAGACTTCTTAGAAGTAGATCTATGGTTTAAAAATATTTTATGTTGAATTTGTGATACTTTTCTGTGGAGCTTTATTTAATTATTGAAATTGTTGTTTTCTTGAGAAATGCATAATAAATCATAGGAAGCTCAGAAAAATATGGTTCTAGTTTTGTTAATCTTATTTAGTGATGTACTTTGCATGAAAAGTATATGTCATGCATGTCCTGTAGAAAAATTATGATGTGTAGTTCAAGTGCTTTTATTTGCTGATTTTTGTTATTTTGCTAAAGAGAAAAATATGTATAAAATATGGGAATGAGAATTTTTATACAAGGATTATTTACTATGTGGAACATAGGAAAAATGTTAAATATATTGTTTGATACTTTTCATAATACAAATTATTTTCAGGCTCACATTTAGGCCCTAGCTTGTCATTTTTTTGTAGGCTATTCTACTTATCCAAATGCCATGAAAATTCTATGGTAGTCTACTTATAGAAGTATTATGCTATGGTAATTTTCTAAGATTTTTATGTGCTACCAAAATAGATGTTGCTATTCAAACCTAATGTTAATTAGGGTTTAATTAAATCTTGCTTTATGCATGATTAGAGAATTAGTGAATCTTTAGTGTATCTTTAAAGTATTTTAACTTGATGTTGTGACTTAGCATGTTAGTACAGTGATTGTAGTATTAGTGTGGCAGTACTTATGCGTGGTTACATGGTAGCTAGTAGTAGAAGAGAATGTAGTAGATGACATGTACTTATAATACACGTTCTTAGATGATGTTGACTACCTTGTATGAGAATTTTTTTTCTTATACTCTACCCAATAAAGCAAATCATGTTCCACTACCTTGCATGCAAGCATATTCTTTGTGTGTATTTTCATCCGATGCACCTTTTTGCATAAGCACTTACACACCTACATCATACAGGATCACAAACAGAGAATCCAGTCGTCGTACCCGAGGAGCTAGAAGAGCAGCTCGAGGTGCAGTCGTAGGAGGTGCTTGAGGCAGATGAGGAGGACGTTGAGGAGCTTCTGGAGTGCCCTGATCACCACCCGAGTTCCTTCGAGAGAGGCAAAGCTCCGGAGCATTTTCCCTCAATTTGCAATTATTTAAGCAATGTTTTACTTTAATTGATGCATTATGTTCAGGAGTTGCCTAAAACCGCTGCTGCACTATACCTTGTTTACCTTTGTATACTATATCCTTATTACCCTAGTATCCGCAGTCGAGTCAATGCTTAGCTGGCTTAGACCGGTAAAAGTCGGGTGATTTTCTGTCACCTGCGAGCTATTGGTGGTTACCTGGATCTGCTTGGATAATTATGTCATTAGGGGATAACTAAATTTTAATTGGGAGTTGGGACCGGACAAAAACTTATAGGGTTTCGGACTATAGTGATTTCCATCTGAGTTGATTAAGGATCGACCGTTGTTGGGCCTTAGGTCATGTTGAACGCATGCCTTTCATTTAGCTGGCCGAAACGTACCTTTCGACCGTGAAGCTAGGAGATTATTCGGGCCGAGTGGATTGCCCGCAGCGCACTGTACCGGAGAAGGTGTGGTAGGACACGAGGGCACGATGATAAGACCGTAAGGCAGACGGTCGGCCCCCGGGTACATGTGGTTCCTAGCGAACTCGAGATTTTACCTGAATAGTTGACACGGTCACCAATATCTCACTTTAGCGAGTGAGTGAGGTTTGTGTGAGAAATAAATTACTAGCTGGTTAATAATCGATTCGAATCACCATCGTTCACTGGACAGTGAACACTTGACTTGAGTTACTTCATCGTAGTAATGTTGATGGAACACTTGGACAGTTATAATAGATATGACATTATGGAAGTTGATAATGATCATTAGTTATCATTACTTGCTTAATTACATGCTTGCTCTAGTATAGGTGCAAATGTAGCCGGCAGGTTAATAATGATTAATTTGACATAATGCTTTTGGAAAAGATTCTTAAAATGCTAAACTTGCCTTTTTGCAAATGAGTTAGCTACCCCACTATAAAGCCCTTCATAATCCTTGGTATCACTTTATTTTTGGTTATGTCGGGTAAGTCTAGCTGAGTACCTTCTTGTACTCAGGGTTTTGTTCCCACTTGTTGCAGATGGGCAGATGTATTACGGCTACTATATCAACTGCCTTTATCCTGCGATGGGTGATGCTTAGGATCATGGGCAATGGTCATTTCTTATATCTCATCTATTGCTTTTGTTAGATATGATCATCAGCTGGCACTGTACTTCGAACTTCGTGTGAGTATGTGTGGATTTGAACAAATTGCTTCCGCTACTTTCTATTTAAACTCGGTTTGTAATAACTATGTTTAAACTCCGATGTATCTGTGATACGAACTTTTATGTAATATATGATGGTGACCGTTAAACTTATTACGATCTTGGCTAGTATGCGAGTTGGCTTGAAATCCTTCGTGATTTCACAGACTATCGGGTTATACAGGCTTAAGTTTGCTAAATCGTCTGCTTCGGCGGGTGATTTTCTTATTTAATTTCGTATAATTGGTCGGTTCTGTTACATATTCCATTCCATCTCCTTCGATGTTGATGCAACACATGCACCAACCAATCACCAAATGATATGATCCACTTCATATCATCACGAGACCGTATTGGTTCATCGATCTTGACCTCACTTGCTCTTCACCGTTGCATTGGTCCATCGGCGCCAAGTCTTGCTCAAGCTTCACCGTCACACGCGGTCTCTCGTTTCAAATCCTTCGACTTACCCTTCACACTTGCAACCAGTCCATCGAGCCAAGCCTCATCTTGATCTTCTCCACCTTAGTCACATGACTCCATGTTATGTCTCATATGCAATAAGCTCCTCCATCACATGTGTAAGCTTTGCAACATTTCTATGCCTTTTTCACCTCCATGGCATACGTTGCTCACACACATGTACCTGTGGACTAATCACCTGTGTATCTCACATAAAACACATTTAGTCCACCAAAGTTGTCACTCAATTACCAAAACCAAACAAGGACCTTTCAGTAACAAAGAGCGGAGCCCGAGTGGGATAAAAATATGAACGATGTGGAGAGCTAGACGAAAACCATGCCAAACAAAATTTTTGGCTGAAATTTTGCCATTTTAGTATTAGGGATAGATCTGTTAGTGACGGACAGAGATTGGCATTGCACTTCTTCACCTTCACCCCTCCGATGAACTCCAACAATCTCCAATAACTCTGGGTAGCGGTAGGTGGGAATGTGGGATGGCGATCGAGCGAGGCAAAGTTCTATGGCAAGACGTGGATGAAAACGGACAGAAACACCCCTCTCCCATTTCCGTTTCTATAGTTTTAGTGGAAATGGGACCAGAATCAGGAAAAAAGGAATTAAAAACGGATGGGGATATACAAAAAATGAAAACGGATAAATACGGATGGAGAGACGGAAAATTAAGTTAGAATAACATGATCAAATATTCTCGAGTATACATGAACAAAGTGATAAAATAATATACACGTACGGAGTTATCAGTCCAATATTCACTAACACATCATGTGTTAATATGTTAACATGCATAATTGGTGATTAGTATGTTTATGAACATATCAATTTCTAGACATATCTCACATACGGGTCAATTCCAGATGAAAATAGGATCCCACGGAAACGGGCGGAAAACACCTCTCCCGTTTCCGTAATGGAAACGGGATCCCACAAATATGGAAAATAGATGGAACAAAGTAGAAAACGGAACGGGATTTTTTTTGTCCGTTTTCAACCTTACAAGACGGTGAGGAGGCGGCAAGGCAAGGTGGTGAGGAGGCGGTAAGGATGCGGCGAGGCTAGAGGCAGTGGTGGTGGACTAGGTGGTAGGAAGATCAGAAGAAGATAAAGTTGAAAGAAGAAGAAGTGGATTGTAGATTTTCATTTTTTTGTCAGATAAATAGCATATCCTTTTTTTGGGTAAAAATCGGTTTTTCTTTATCCGGAAACAGGAATAACCGTATATATGAATGAATGAAAGTGAACCATAACCTCAGTTTGCGGGTGCAGCGCATGCATGGGCACACCACACGGTATCAATGGCTGGCTGGAGCTGGTGTCTCTCGCCCCATGCATGCATGCAGTGCCGGAGATCGGATCGGAATATCCTCTGCTACGGCTCTGTTTCACCAGCGAAGCCATTTTTTATGTGTTTTAGCTCCATAAACAGCTCTATCGGTGGAGTTAGAGCCGTTTTGGTAAATCGCTTGGCAGAACAGCTCTACATGTAGAGTTTCTTAAAACATGCTCTCACAGAACGCCACGTAGGATGAGGTAAAGCCGGAAGAAGCCACTATTTTTGGCTCCTTCTCACCCCAAAGCTCTGTGAGAGCACATTTTTAGGGGCTTCATCGGTGGAGCCGTTTTATTTTACCCCGTTTGGCAGAAAACGGCTCCAAACGACTCCTGAAACCGCTGGAGAAGCCCCGCCAAACGGGACCTACGTACGTACGTGTGTCTACGGATACGGATGCAGGCACGCCAACCATACATATATGCATGCGCTCGATCGTATTGCATGCATGCATGCATGCCCGGCGCCGTGTCTGTCTCACTGTCTCTCTCTTGATCTGTGTGTGTCATTGTGTGCGCGCACAGTGTGTGAATTGCATCATGCATGCATGCATGCATGCATTCATCTTTGAATGAATTGCATACGCTGCTAGTTAGTTATTGTATGTTTCCCAGGTACTGTAGTAGCACGTACTACTATAAGCGCACCTCATCATCACCACATACTTATTATAATAAGGCTATGTTTAGTATCAACTTAAAAACTTTTTATCTGTCACATCGAATATTTGGATACATGCATAGAACATTAAATGTAGGTAAAAAACTAATTGCACAGTTTGCATGGAAACCGCGAGACGAATCTTTTAAGCCTAATTAGTCCATATTTAGCATAATTGCTACAGTAACACACATATGCTAATGACGGATTAATTAGACTTAATAAATTTGTCTCGAGGTTTCCAGGCGAGTTATGTAATTAGTTTTTTAGTGGTATCTAAACACCTCTTCTGATGTCCCTTGAAACATCCGATGTGATATCAAAAACTTTTCATTCACGGACTAAATCAAGCCTAAGTGTATTTATTTATAATAAAAACACATGTACAGCTGGTCCTGCTACCTGCAGCCGCAGTATCTGGTGCAGGCGGCAGCAACAATGATGTGTGTCTGAACGTAGTGTTGCCGGTGGAATTAATTGGGATCGACATAATCTATGCTACAGTACGTACGAGAGCGAGACAGTACATTTGCTCTCGTTGATGTGTCAAGTGTGATCTGTCCTCTGGTCCTCCCGTGGAATTAATTGGGATCGACATAATCTAAGTTACGTACGAGAGCGAGACCGTACATTTGCTCTCGTTGATGTGTCCAAAGTGTCAGCCACCTATGATCTGTCCTCTGGTCCTCGTTCCTGTCCAAGTCTCTATGTCCCTTCTTCACCGCTCCTAATCGATCGGTAGAAACTCGCTTGACCTTCTTCACTGTCGTCGGCGATCGTCTCAGTGCTCAACACAACCTCCACGTCACAAGACAAGAGACATATTGAACAACACCACACTGATGCTATGGTTAGTCTCAAACACTAAACCAAAGCTCGATTATCTTTTGACAATCACTCATCACACATGTGCGCATGTCAACCATGTGTTCACATTAGGACAAGGACAGAGAGGTAATATATATATATATATATATATATATATATATATATATATATATATATATATATATATATATATATATATATATATATATATATATATATCGAGTAGAATGTACGGCAATCTCAAGTTAGGGCAAAGAAAAGCAGGCCAAAAAGATATGGAAATGGAACAATGATGTAGCAATGGGTAGCTCCATTACTACTATAGCTGCGAGCGAGGGATGGCGGCGACCGCGGCATCATATGGCAATAATGAATTTCTGATCATTCTGAAAATCTGCATATATGCCGGCCATGCAGTACGTACGTACCTAATGCCCGTCGAGAGCAGCAGTATAGGGGGGTTTGGTTGCCTTCCCAACGCAGCCCGGCTCGTTTCCGGCGTGCAGGCCCACGGTGTAATGGCTTTTGTTGTTGGTTGCTGTGTATCCATGGAGCCAGCCCCGAGAAAGAAGTTGTTTGGTTTGCACCTTGTTCTGCACAGCTCCTCTCTAGCAGGTGCAGGCAACATGCACGCCAGTGTATGCAGCGAGCCTGGCCCGTGAGAAACGGAAACAAATCTCGTTCCTGGAGAGCCTGGCTGAGTGGCTGATTTTGCATCTCTGGAACCTAACGCCCCCATAGTGTAAAAGGACATATATATATACATGTACATATACTCCTACTACATACGCATCGAGAGATCAGATGAGGACAAGGCATTCAGCTAGCTAGCTAGGTTGTCACAGGAGTCAGGAACATCACATCGTAGGTACTCGATCTCACACACAAAAACACGCAGCCCGGAGCTGCGGCCAGTTTGTGTAGGGAGTAGGGAGTAGTGTGTGACGAGAGACTGAAGCTGACTTTACAAGACTAGTCGGCGACGTACGTACGGATACTGTATATATTGCTACTTCGCGCGTCTGGCCAGGGCCAGTAGCAGCAGCAGCCGGAGCAGCGACAGCACGCGTCACACTTCGATGGATGGATGATGGACATGGACATATGCGACGCGTACTAGGGGCCGGTTTAGTTGCTAAAAATTTGGCAAAATGATACTGGAGTAAATTTCGTTGTTATTTGGTAATTAGTATCTAATTATGGTCTAATTAGGCTTAAAAGATTTGTCTCGTCCATTTCGTCTAAACTGTGTAATTAGTTTTATTTTTTATCTATATTTAATGCTTCATGCATGTATCCAAAGATTCGATGTGATAGAGAATCTGAAAAATTTTGCAAAATTTTTGGGACTAAACAGGACCTAGTATGCCCTTGTTAGTTTCTAAAAACTTTCCCAAAAATGCTACAATAGTCGTCACATCGAATCTTTAGACGTATGTATAAAACATTAAATGTAGGTAAAAAAAATAATTAATTGTACAGTTTGTCTGTAAATATCGAGACAAATTTTTTTAAACCTAGTTAGTCTATAGTTGGACAAATTTTGCCAAATAACAACGAAAGTATTACAGAAATTTTTCCAAAAGTTTTTTGCCATCTAAACAAGGCTTAAGAACATACTGAACTTCTCAAACGAATGCAATTCTTGTTGTTAAAAAACATCAAGTTTTTTACGATAAACTTTTTGAATTCTAAAACATCAAGTTTTCTGGAAAGGAGAGAGAGAGTATAAACCTAGTTAAACTCAATCTCAAATCATAATTGCATATCCTTTTTTTACGGAAGACAGTAATTATATGAATATTAACGTACTACGAGTAAGCTCCTCAGTAGTACGTGACGTAGCGAGGGAGTAGGAGTAGCAGTAAACTTTGCAGTGGCGTACCGCAGGCCTATATATGTACAGTATTTACCTCGAGCTCGTGCAGCCATGCATGGTCGCAGGCTCGCAGCATTCTCAGTAATTGGATTCCGTGTCTTCGGACGAACGGCCGGTCCATTCCATTACTCCTCTCTTCGACACCACGCATTGCTCTTGCTCCTACGCTTTTCCAGTTTCTTTCCTAGCTACTACTAGGTCCATCGGTTTCCTGTTCAATGTTCACCCTGTTCGGCCGAAGGTTTCTCATAAGCCGGCCGACGCTGTTTGTATCATGCCTGATAACTCGGGTCGAGTTTGAATTTAGATCTTGTCTTAGGGGGTGTTTAGTTCCTCCAAAATTTTTCACCCCATCATATCGGATGTTTAGACACACGCATAGAGTATTAAATGTAGACAAAAAATAACTAATTACACAGATTGCGATAAATTTGCAAGACAAATTTTTTAAGCCTAATTAATCCATGATTTGACAATGTTGTGCTACAATAAACATGTGCTAACGACGGATTAATTAGGCTTAATAAATTTATCTCGCGGTTTCCAGACGAGTTATGTAATTAGTTTTTTATTAGTATCCGAATACATCTTCTGACATCCCCTGAAATATCCGATGTAACACCTATAAAATTTTCACCCTGGGAACTAAACACCCCCTTAAAGGAGTAGCTCCTGCAGATTTGAATCAACTTTGTTCTTAACACATTGACGTATTCTGTAACATGGATCGTTTACTATCTTTTTTTTTGTAAAAGATATGTTTTTAGAAAGATAAAGGGAGTCTGTTATATTTTTGCATGGTGAATGTAATAGCATTAACCTTACGCTTGGAAGCTGCAAATAAGCTATTTTTTATTGAATTTAATTTAACAAACATTGGAAAAAGTCTACATAAACTCCCCCTCCCCCAACTATTCAGGGTGGACTATTTTACTCCCCAAACTATAAAACTAGATTTTCTACCCCTGAACTTTTCAAAACTCGTCAAATATCACCCCAACGGTTTTGACGGTGTTTTTGCTATAGTGACGGTGGTTTTGTTTTTTGTTTTTTATTTATTTCCGCTAAATCTTTGAAAAATCATAGTAAATTACAGAAAAATCATAAATGGAAAATCCAATTTTGTTGGACTCCACATGAGTAGATCTACACAGTGAACATATAATATAACATGCTTAAGTACAAAGTTTTTATTGTAGCTTTAGATCTATACTTTTCTGTAATTAAATAGAATAATTCATAGCTGCAGCTTCTATAGGCCAATTGTGGTGAAATTTTTATGGTAGACTAATTATTGTATGCTTGAATTATAGTAAAAATTTCATACTCATTGGATCATGTATAACTTAGTTATAGATAATGCATAGATTTAACAAGCATAAACCTAAATAAATCTATAACTAAGTAATATATGATCCAATGAGAACGAAATTTTTACTGCAGTTCAAGCATACTTATAATTAACCTAGCATAAAAATTTCACCATAATAGACCATAGAAGCTGCGGCTATGAATTATTCTAATTAATTACAGAAAAGCATACATCTAAAGCTACAGCAAAAACTTTGTACTAGAGCACACAATATTATTTGTTTACTGTGTAGATCTACTCATGTGGAGTCCAACAAAATTAGATTTTTCATTTTATGATTTTTCTGTGATTTACTATGATTTTTCAAAGATTCAACAGAAATAAATAAAAATGAAAAAGATAAAACCACCATCACTGTAGCAAAACCACCATCCAAAACCACCTGTGGGGTTATTTGACTGGTTTTGGAAAGTTCAGGGGGTAGAAAATCCTGTTTTATAGTTCGGGGGGTGAAGTAGTCCACCCTGAATAATTTGGGGGGTTACGTAGACTTTTTCCATTTAACATTGGTGGACATCAGGGTCAAAATAGTTAAAATTTAATTATGATAATCTAAAACAACTTGTATTTGAGACCAGATGAGCTTGATCTAACTAGGTTGTCAATAGCCTACAGGCAGGGGCAGAACGTCTATACTAGTGGGGCAGGCAAGGGTCAACACCCCCCCACACACACACCGCTCTCACAACAATAGAGCTCTCCTTTAGCTTCTCTAATTTTCATAGACATGAACGAGAGAAAGAAGAGGCTCTAGAGGTTCACGGTGACTTGAGTCCCCTCTTCCATATGAATTGATTTCTAGATCCACCACTGCCTACGGAACCCTTCATACCAGTAGAGAATTTGACGACAAACTAAAGTGCCTATTATGGATAATTTGCTTGTGGACTTGGGCGTCTCTCTCTCATGGGTGGTTGTGCTCCGGAGTACAAGGTGAAATCCTTGCTTGCTGTATATGCCCGTTGTTGGCCGCGCCATTTGCTGTTGTGGTACTTCGACCCTATCTTAGGGTTATTCAAGTGAAAACCTAATTCTGGCTTTAGATGGGCAATAACCATATATTACTACAGAAATAATTCTTAGAGATGCCTCCCTATTTGGGTAGAGATGATTCTATTAAAGTCCACCTCTAAATATAATTTCTGAGCTGACCCGTCTCTAAAAATTGTTTTGTTATGTCATAAGTCGAAATTATCTAACTTTGACCGAGATTATGGAAATATATTGACATCAATAAAATACAAATATATTTCGTGGTGTAGCTAATACATCTTAATTCCTTGAGATTATAGATGCTTATGTATTTTTTTTTCTATATACTTAGTTAAAAATTATAAAAGTTAAATTAGAATAGAACTAAACTGACTTGCATATTAGGAGTATCACGGAAGGACCGAGTAATTGGCCAAGTGTTGTGATTTGCGCTGTTTTCCCTGCACAAATAAATCTAGCTTGTAAAAAAACTAAGAATCAAGCTAGACCCAAATTAAAGCACACAAATTTGTTTGGTCCATGCTTGATTTATTCCTATCATCAAATACGTATCTAGCTTGGATTGGTGCATTGTTACACCCACATTAACTCATCGGTTGAATTAATTAAATCGCGTCGTCCTAGCCTGCAATCAACTGTGCTGTGTTGCAAGTACACAGACACACCTTGTACCCTGTTGCACCCCAGCACGCATGCAGGCCGATAATAAGCTAGATTCGGACATAGCTTACCTTATTAATTCGGCCACATAAAGGTAAGTATGCAATGAATGAATGGCTAATCACGCACGCGCATAGCGTTCAATTGTGTGTTGGTTCTTAGGCCACGTTTAGATCAAAAACACCCAAAAATTTTTGTATAGTGTCCGTCACATCGAATCTTTAGACAAATGCATAGAGTATTGAATGTAGGTAAAAAAATAACTAATTGCACAGTTTGTCTGTAAATGTCGAGATGAATCTTTTGAGCCTAGTTAGTCTATGATTGAATAAATTTTACCAAATAACAACGAAAGTGCTACATGAATTTCTCCCCAAAAATTTTGCCATCTAAACGGGGCCTTATTAGGAGTACATGCATGTACTACTACTATGCTATACTACCCGTCAAAAAAAAATACAATTCTAGCATATGTAGTAACAAGTCAAACTGTTTCGAGTTTAACTAAGTTTATACTCCTATAAAATAATATCTTTAAATAATGTCTTTTTTTTCGAATTACACACTACAACATATAGACACCCACAACACGCACGCACACTTGAAACAGTCGCCTTGTTGTATGTCTTTGTAGTGTGAACACTATACGTGCGTGTTGTATACACGGAAGCAAACCCTACACATATGAGCACCTCCGAAGTACTGAATCAACAGATCTCGAGATTCGCAAAGTCACAATAGTTGCCTCGTTGTATGTCTTTTTAGTGTTATAAATATTGATACTTTTCCATAGACTTAGTAAAATATTAGATATAGTCTAACTAAAGACAAAACTAATTGTTCATTCGATCCTAAACCGCGTGTGATCCACATCCTCAATTGTTTGCCGCATTTTCCGGCAGTGTGCCGCTATGGCATGCTACACACGCTACACTGTGCGGTCAGTGTACGATTTGCACATATATGTAGGTAGTGAATGCAAACGAAGAAGATCTGGGGCTAAGCTACTAATTAACTTCCCTAACGTAAATACTCCTGTGTAGTCTTGTGAAATTGTAGTATTACAAAATTGTACCACACACACGCGCATATATTATGTTAAATGTGGCGGACGTCAACAAACTATATGTCTTTTTTAATACAGATATGCAGTAAAAGTATGCAGTACAAATCCAACAATATAATTATGATGTACTGATCCATCAATGTGTGCCGTTTCATGGGTTAATATTGTTCGACCCTCATTTTGAGGGTCTAAAAAGTTCTTCCAATATATGTCCTCAAATAATTGGCAGATACCTACTTTTGTATTTTTATTAATGACATCACATACTATATACCATGCAATGTTCTTTATTACCTTAAAATAGCAGTTTTAGGGCATTTTGGATGGGCTAATAACTTGTTGGCTAAAGTTAGCCTAACTTAGCTTCCTTTAACTAGCTAATGGGCTAATAGCTAGGACGTGTGTGGGAAAAAAATTGTCCATACTATTAGTCCCACATATTTGGATGGGTTAATGGTTAACTGTTGTTATATTGGGCCCTAGATACCCTCGCCGCAGGAAAATAGCTGAACTAAGATTGGGTGAGATGGGCACGTGGAATGAGGAGTCCAAACCATACGAGGTAGTCTAAGAAATGTCACCTTCCCCTCAAAAAAAAGAAAAAATGTCACCTTGTATGGGTCATTAGTTGGTGTTGGTGTTTGAATGACAACATGACCATTTGGACTAATTAACAATGTTTTCTAGTATACAAGGTTAAGTTCAAATGGATTCAAAGTTGGCTTAGACTTACACAACGTGGAAATTGGACTTATCAACATCTCAAGCAATACATTTGAAGATATGTTAAATACCTATAAGTCATGCAAGAAGTCCAAGCATCAAGTGCATGAAGCCCGGACACGAAGACACAAAACAAATTAAAGCCGAGACAAAGAAATGGATGAATTGGTCTTGTTTCATGATTTTGGATCTGCTAAAGTTGATATGATACCAATTGAAAGTTGTAGAGTTCTTCATTAGCTTTCCAAATACTCTAAAACCATCAAAGTCGAAGTTTGGGGCAAAAAGTTATGTCCAAAATATAAAAGTGTGTCATGTTGAAAATAGGGCAACTGAACATTTTTGTGCCACCGGAAAACTCTAGTGCTTCATCTCTAGTGATCATCAGAAATTCCAATGCTCATAGAAAAATGTGTAACGACAAGTCGACATGGTGTCACTAGAAAACTTTGATGGTAGGCATCTGACCTTCTGGTGCTTTGTAGAAAGAGTCGACGTGGCATCACTAGAAAACTCTGATGGTAGGCATCTGACCTTCCGGTGCTTTGCAGAAAGCTATAGATTTGCCACCAACGGCTAGTTTTAGACTTGGGGCTATATGTACCCCCTTTGACTGACCATTTGGGTAGTGTTGGAGCTCATGGAAAGTGTAGAATGGCCTAGGCTCAACTCTAGTTGCTCACTTGCTCTAGCCACCATAGTGCTTAAGGAATCACTCGGTGATTAGTGTAGGTGCTTTGTGAAGTGCTTACGCTAGTTAGGCCACCGCTAGATGTTCTTGCTCTAGGTTTAGGCCTAATGTTTAGGAGGTTTGCATACCTCTTGCTAACTTCTTAATTCATCTAAAAGAACCCTCTTGCTACCCGGTGCTTGCGCTCTTCATGCTTACACACTATGGGCTTGTCATCTTGTGAGATCACGTACACCAACCATGTTTGTGGTGTGGCCATCAAGCGTGTACGAAAGGGAACATGTGACCTGTAACACCCCAGGTGTTTAGCTCCTTAATGGCATTGCATTTGCATGAGCATAAGCAAGCATCATTCATTTCATGCATAAGCTTATGATATGTTTATATTTCATGTGAAGTAAGAAGTGAGTAGTGTGCAAAACATAAGTACCTTATGTGCAATTTCCTTGTGAGACATGTCAACCACTTTAGTGTAACATAACTAGCAAGTGTTATGCAACACACTCATGCAACATGTGCAACATGGGCTTGCAACATTTGGGTGAAAGTATTGAAATACTTGTTCCAAAGAATGTGACACTAGGAACTTTGTGCGACCAATATGTAGAGTGGTTAATTAGGTCTTATAACACCTTAATTACATTTAGGGTAAGTAGTGGAGCAATGTTCATGTTGACCAAAATTACCAAATTACCCTTCCAAATGTTGTTGACCAAGTTGGGAACCCTAGAGTGATCTGGTTTGACCAATTAAAAAGTCCAGCTTAGAAATCTTGCATGGAGAAACAACCTTAAGTAAAGTTGTAGAGAATTTCATGAGGAACAAAAGTTCTAATATGGCCATCTCATGAAAATGACCAGAACATGCTCAAAAATGGCCCACAAGTCAGCTTGAGTGGTGATCAACACTTAGAAAAATTCTAAGTCTGGAATTGGACTTTTCAATTTCACTGTACCTCACTTTAGCAACTTGTAACTCACAAACTAGGCCAAACCAGTCCTGGAGCCAATTGACAAAGTTGTTGTCCACACATAGCTCTACAACATTGTCAATATCACCATCACCTAGTTCTAAATGGTTTAGGAGATATGGTGTCTAGAAAATCGGGTTTCAGTCGGCTTAGTGACTGAAACTAAGTTTCAGTTTCAAGGGGCACCACTTTGGAGCCTTGTAGTTTCAAATCCAGGCCGAACCAGCCCAAACTCCAATTGACAAACTTGTAGTCCTCATGTAGCTCTACAATTTTGGTATTATCATCTTCTTCTAACTCGAGCTGGATTAGGAGATGTAGGAGCTCAAACTTCGGCTGTCAGTCACTTTTGCCGGCTTCCATTCAGAGTTCAGAGCACTGAGTGACCGACCGTTTCAGGCCATCGCCGCCGCGTGTCCTCCACGCGCCACGCGCGACCTGGCGCCTTGGCCAGCTGCCGAGCGCCTTGAAGAGTATCTCTGCGGTCGTCCAGACCTCACCCACCCATTACCTCCTCCTCCTTCCCTCTCTCATCTCCAGAGCGGAGAAACCGAGCCGCCATTGCCGCAGCTGCTCCGGCGTGCTCGCACGCGCTCTCCACCACGCCACCGTGCCTCCAAACCGGCCACCAGCTCCGCCTTGAGCCCCTCTACCCCCTCGTCCCATCCCTGCCCTCAGACGCACCTCGGTAAGGCCAAATCGCCAGTTCCGCCACCGCAAGACCTCGCCGGCGTTCTTCCGCGCAGCGACTCACCGTGGCTAGGGTCCTCTGGGCTTCCACGGCGAGCGCTAGTAGGTGCTTTAGGACCGGGGTAGTGCGGGGATGCTCACCGTGGGTCTAGGATAGAGTCCCTAGGTCACCGCCGGCGAGGAGCTCCACCACCGCCCCGCCGGGCCGCCATGCGCGCCGGTGAACCCTCTCCTGTAGCTTCGCCCCGCGTTTCTTTAGGTCAGCCGGTGCGGTTTTGGGTGCTGACCGTGTTGGTGCCGTTGGCCTCACCGGAATCGCCACCGCCGGCGAGCTCCGACCACCGCCGTTCCTCCCCTGCCTCTGTCTCGCTGACAAGTGGGGCCCGCTCGTCAGAGCGCGCGCGGGCGGGACGGCCGAGCAGGCCGCGCCCGCGAGCGCCGTGGGCCGCGTCCTTTCCCGGGCCGGCCCAGTATAAAATGAGATCTTTTTCATTTTTATTTATTTTGCTACAGAATTTTGGTTAAGTTTGGAAAATGTAGATCTAGGGTTTTACTTGCTCAAAAATCATGAGATAAATTTTGTTAGAATCTACATGAGGTGTAGTATTTTAGAAAAATATGAGTTTGCTATGTGATGTTTAGTTTTTGGGATATTTAAATAGGTCTTTGAAATGTGTTTTAAATCATATGCAAACTTGTTTAAATTATATCTTGAGTTTCAGTGTTCCAAAAATTATGAAATTTGGTGGGTAGGCTAATTTATACTTGCTCTAGCTCTGATAAGAATTTGGACAGTAGTGCTTAAGTACTTTTCAAGTTATAATGCTATCTTGTTATTCTAGGAAATACTTAAATGAATTTTAGTAATTTTTCTACATGTGCAATGTTCTTATAAATTTTTGGAGAATGTCTTGGTACCCTAGAGTGTCCAAGAAAATTTAGAAATCTGTTGTTTGACACTTTTGACTATGCTTTGTTATTTATACAAAAATCAGCCTTTTTGGCTTGGGAATTTTGTGTAGGAAGTTCCTGTGAATAAATTGAGTTCAAAATTTTACAGTAGTCTCTTTGTGGGTCAGAGAGTCTCCTGTAATTTTTGTAGAATTTTAGGAGAAGTTTACATACATGTTTGAACTTCCACTTAATTACTTAAGTAAATTAAGAAATGAGTTTAAATAAATATTCTAGGTGGGCACACCTTACTTTCTGGTGTTTTTGTGACCTTTGTGAACTTATAGTAGTATTAGTTTGGTCTTAGAGAATGTTTGCCACATCAATAAATATTTAATCTTTGCAATTTTAGGTTTTCTGGACAGCTGATAGTATTTCTAGGTTTGACTTTGGATAAAGGTGGTTGCTGGAAAACTTGTAAATACCAAAGCTGTAGTAAAATTGATAAATTAGCTTGTGTCAAAATTTGGGAACATTTGGCTTAGTAGTTTGGGAGTTGTTGCTGTTTTAAGTGACAGTCCAGAATTAACTGCTCTCTGTTTAGAGAGGACAGATTCTAGAACTTGAGGAATTCGAAATGGAAAACTTAGGAATTAAGGGTTGAGGTCTGAAAATGACTTGTAGAGCAATTCATAAGCTTTCCAGATTGTCTTAGATCATATCTTTTGGAGTTGAGATTCTCCAGTTATGTTAGAATTCTTGAGCTGCTGTCCAGAATGTTTTACTGTGGTAACCTAAGTAATATTACTCTTGTATTGTTAGGTGTTAGGGCCTTAACCGAAGAGGAACAACTATATCTTAGGTTGGGTAGATTAGGTAAGTACTTCTCCACCGGAGAAGAGATTTGCACGTACTAATAAAATAACTTGAATAGAGTATTTTATTTCTGAAATGCATTTCATTCCGAGCATGTTGCACCCATTTATGCATCCATGGTATTTATTGTGCATTCATGCAATAGGTGTACCGGAGGGGGTAACTCTCCTCGAGTTCGAGCCTGTGATTCCGGAGGAAGTCCAGGACCAGGAGCAGCAGGAGCCCGAGGATCCAGCAGGCGAAGGAGTGCCCGCAGACGACCTTCCTGAGTGCCCAGACCACCGGCCCTCGACCTTTCTGAAAGGCAAGCCCCGGTGCATGCTGAACCTACTGATTTATAAATTAATCTTGAGTACTTTTAATTGTTTACTGCATTAAGTTGTAGGAGTTATATGAAAACACTTGTTGCATTATACCTGTCCTTGTCCAGATATCGTACTTAATCCTATTTTAGGTTTAGGCACGTGTCAATGCTTAGCCCTGCTTAGTACGGTAGAAGTCGGGTGATTTCCGGTCATCCGCGAGATGTAGGAAGGAGTCACGAGTGGCTGTATGGCTATCGTGGATGGAACCATGCTTAAAAATGAAATTGAGACCGGGCGGGAGTTCGATAGTACAGCCGCAAGACACTTCACGTCTTGGGTGTGGAGCTATGCCCGTCTGAGTCATTTAAGGACCGATTCGCTGTACGTCCTTGAGTCATGTTGAACGCAGTCTAACACTTAGTTGGCCGGATAAGTCGTTCCGACCGCGAAGCCGAGTAATGTGGTTCAGACCGGGAATCGAATGGTAGGTTGCTTCTTGGAGGAGAGAAAGGATGTGCTTGGGGACATTGGCGTGAGACCAAGGGGGGGGTTAGAGTCCCTATCACCTGGCAGAGTGTCGCCCTTGGGGTCGCGACATCATTCGGACCCGCGATTCCTGAATCATATGAAAAGGTGGCTTGTGCGACCCTGGCAGGGGCCTGCGCGGTGAGTGTTAGAAATACCCCTCCAGCTGGATAGGAATTCGATTCGAATCGCCGTCGCTCCCGGTTAGTGAGCACTTGACTTGAGCAGCGGCAACGTAGACCTCATTAAATGAACTGGTGGTTAAGGGAATGAAACAATGTTGCCATCATGATATACCTGCTATGGATATAATAATCATGTTGTTTGATTATAATCAAGTGCATGTTTAGTACAGGTGCTAAGATAGACGACAGGTAAATGCTAAAAATAACTGCTAGTACAGGTTATAAGAGTTTCAATTACTTAACTTATGCCTTTATGCAAAATGTTATGTCAGCTAGCCCCTTGTGTAAGCCTTGCATAATCCTTGGTGTCATCTTATTTCTGGTTTTCGACGGGTAAGTCTAGCTGAGTACATTCCAGTACTCAGGGTTTATTCCCTCCTGTTGCAGATGATATGCTCTATCAAGGCTTCTGCAAGACTTGTCTCCACCCTGCGGGTGAAGAAGACTAGATCACTTGGGCGTGATCATCTTTTATGTACTTTCCTCATGCTTTTGTGGGTTGTTGATCATCAAGACTGGCAGTAGTTAAACATCTGGTGTGCGTTTGCTTCCGCTACTTTTATAAACTTGGTTTGTAATAATTGCGACTCCGTTTGTGTAAACTTATTTTAGAACTACTTGTGAAATGTAACGGATGATGTTGTATGTTGAATGATGCGATCCTGGTTGTAAGCAAGTTGGTTTGAAATCCTTCGTGGTTTCGATTGACTACTGGGATTATATGGGCTCAAGTTCGAAAATTTGAGCGCTTCGGTGCTTGTTTTTGTACTTGTGCTCTTATAATTTGGTCGGTTCTGTTACAGCTGGTACCGGAGCATAATTCAACATTAAACACATCATATGAGTATTTAAAAACAAAAGCATTTGATTATGAAAAAGGGTTAAAACACTAAAAATTATTTTTAGGTATGCCAGTGATCACATCTCTTAGCCCAAATAAGGACTCTTAGGTGGCTTATTATAAAGACTAACTTGGGGGCCTTGTTTGTTTTTGTTTCGTCGTCCATACGGCGTGATATTGTATGGATGCCATCCACTTGGGTGGTAATGTATGGATCAATTGCCTCGACGCTCTGGTAAGTGTGAGTTGTGAGAGCATGATCGTTCAACCGGCGATCTAGGGGAGAGTAGTTTTGGTGACTTGCATACTTACATGTTTTAACCATGTAATTACGTAAGCACTTAATTGTGGGAACCTTTATATCGGGTAGCTTTGATACTGAAGTATATGCATCAGGGGATGTGTATATGGAAAGTATTTAAATTACTGCTTTCTTGTGTGCATATATTGGGAAACTGTTGGGCTGAAATGATGTTTTCTGCAGGTACACTAACAGCGTAACGAGTAGACCGATAGTTTCGCTTATATGAGAGAACGTATATATGCCACCGCCTAGCGTTAGAACTTTAGGTTTCTACTAAGGTGAGAGGGCGTACGGAGCGTGCATGCATCATGTTTAATTATATCATACACATCATTTACTCCCTCCTTAAAAATTTTTGTACTCCCGACTAAATTAAATTTCGTATCCCCTAAATGATCCTCACTTTAAGTCGTGTCTTGTTGCTACAGATGGCCCGTACCAAGAGGACCGCTCGTAAGTCCACTGAGCCTACTGAGGTGGAAAGGCTGAGGGCAGAGTTGGCTGAAGTGACTGCTGCTAGGAATGCAGCGCGTCAGCAACTGGAGCAAGTGATTCGTGATCGTGACCAGGAAACCCTTGCAGTCCAGAGATTGACAGTAGCAAACCGCAACTGTCAACGCATGCTGGTCCGTGTCATGAACCAGAGGGATGAAGCCTGGCACGAGGAGAACGTTCTGAGAGCTCGTCAGTTTGAGCTCGAGCAACAGTTGGAGAATGCTGAAGAATACAATGACAATCTTCATGAAGAAGTGCACCGCCTGAACAACGAGCTCAATCCTCTGCTGCCTCGAAACAACAACGTCGATGAGGACATGGGTTCGGGAATCTTCATAGCTGAAGATGATGATGAAGTGGAGGTCAATGGGCTCCAAGATGCCGCACCAGAAGAAGCACCAGGAGAAGAGCCAGAAGAAGAAGAAGAAGACGAGGAGTTAGAGCCTGTTAGCGACGAGGATGGCGGGGAGATCCTTGACACCGACTCTGAGGATGATGCTTAGAGTAGTTATCACGTAGCTATAATGTTAGGGTTGTCTTTTGTGCCCTCCCTGTGTTGGAGTGAGGCTTTGTAATAACTTGACTTTTGGGATGTAAGGTCGAACCCTATGTTTCCTGGATGTTTAGTTGGAGCCTGTTAATTTCGATCGCAATTGGATGTCTTGTTGTGTGGCGTTCGATGATGGTGTCTCGATTAGCACCCTTCGGTGCCGCGACGAAACCGAGGGCCTCCTATGGCGCGCGACATAAGGTTGTGCTGCTTGGCACGCGCTGGTATCAAGGTGGCTAGTCATGATCCACCATGGAACTCTACCGTTGAGAAGTCTCTTTGTGGTCAGTTTGAAGTAGCCTTTCTCAGTCAACTAAACACGTTGAAATTGAATCCAAGTCTCGGGCAAAAGATCAAAAATCACATAGATCTTAACGTAAACGGTTCAGTAACTGCTGTGCTCCTTGTGTGTGAGCCTTTATCAAAGTACATCTTGTTGGATTCTCTCGCATGATTGCACCATTTGATCCGCTTGAATGGATTGTGCGGTTGTGATGAAGTATTGTGTCATGAGCATTTTGAGAAGTCTATTTCATGAAGTCAGCTTGACATATTTACAATAATTCATCTATAAATTTCCCACATCGTCAGTGCTCATTGGCTATGCATTTTGCAGATGTCGTACAATCTTTGTCGGGGTCGTGGCAATGAGGATGAGGAACAGCCACCCCCTCCACCACCACCTACCCCGGCTGAGTTAATGCAGACCGTGGTTGAAGGGCAGCGCATGCTGGCAGATGCTATGCGCCAGCTTGCCAACCGGGAGGCTCGTCCTGGCCGCCAGGGCCTAGAACCCAATCAGTACAGTGATTTCAAGGACTTTCTTGATACTAAGCCCCCGCTCTTTAAGGAGGCGGAGGAACCACTGCAAGCTGATGAGTGGTTGAACACTATTGAACAAAAGTTTTGTCTGCTTCGCTTGACGGATGAACTAAAGACTGAATATGCTTCTCACCAACTACATGGTCCAGCGGGTATTTGGTGGAACCACTATCGTTCCACATTGCCTGCAAATGTCCCGATTGCTTGGGACCAGTTCAAGGCCGCATTCCGTGGGAACTATATTCCTCCAGGTCTCATGGCAATCAAGCACACCGAATTCATGAGGCTGTCACAGGGAAATAAAAGCTTGACCGAATATCTACAATCTTTCAACAACCTGGCAAGGTATGCCACAGAGTTTGTGGATACCGATTCCAAGAAAATTGCTAGCTTTAAAAGAGGCCTCGGCCCAAAGTTGATGAAGACTATGGGCACTAGCAAGTGCACTACTTTCAATGAATTTATCAGTGATGCTCTGACTCAAGAGAACAACAATGCTATCTATTCTGCCTCTAAGAGCCGCAAAAGGGCCATTGAGGCGGGTGCTTCACAGTCTCGAGCTCCAGCTGCCCCGAGGGCTCCTCCTCGCCCTCCTGCCACGAATGCTAAGTTCCGTCCTCCGCAAAAGAAGGCGCCAGTGAAGACTGGGTTTCGCAAGGCATATACAGTGGCTCTGCCAAAAAGTAGTTCGAGCCAAGGCAGCTCCAGTGTCCCTCCTAGCAACATGCCTTGCTGGAACTGCAACAAGCCAGACCATTGGTCCAGAAACTGCCCTTACCCCAAGAAGAATGTCAACCAAGGTGGCCGTCAAGGGCACGCTCATTACAACAGTATCGAGGAAATTCCATCTGGTGAAGTTGTCACCGCTGGTAAGTTCCTAGTTGACCAACATCCTGCAGTGGTACTTTTTGATTCAGGTGCTTCGCATTCCTTTATCAGTCCTAAGTTTGCATCAGAGTTTGCACACAAATTGCATACTGTTGAAGGTGGGGGTTATTGTATTAGCGCAGCAAGTGGGAATATTTCCACAAATAAAGTAGTGGGGAATCTTGAGCTTGAGATAGAAGGGCGAAAGTACTCGCTTGCCTTAGTGGTTTTGCCGGGCTTAGGCATAGATGTTATCTTGGGCATGAATTGGATGAGTCAGAATGGGGTACTCATTGATACATCCACTCGGGTAGTTATGCTCAGAGATCCTACAGATAAAAAGGGTTTTTTGGTACAACTTCCTAGAAAAGTTGATTTGTCTGGGGAAGTACATGCTATGCAAGCCAAGGCGTTGGCTGAAATTCCCATAGTAAATGAGTTTCCGGACGTTTTTCCCGATGATTTGCCGGGGCTCCCTCCGGATCGGGATGTGGAGTTTAAAATTGAGTTGTTGCCTGGCACGGCTCCCATCTCTAGGAGACCCTATAGGATGCCTCCAAATGAACTCGCTGAACTTAAGGTGCAATTGAATGAACTTTTGAAGAAGGGGTTGATTCGTCCGAGTTCGTCTCCGTGGGGATGTCCTGCTATCTTTGTAAAGAAGAAGGATCAGTCGTTGCGGATGTGCGTAGATTATAGACCTCTCAATGCAGTCACTGTAAAAAATAAGTACCCTCTATCACGTATCGACATCTTGTTCGATCAGTTGTCTAAAGCTAAAGTTTTCTCCAAGATCGATCTAAGATCTGGCTACCATCAAATTAAAATCCGCCCGGAAGATGTTCCAAAGACAGCCTTTTCTACCAGATACGGTCTTTATGAGTATCTTGTTATGTCCTTCGGCTTGACAAATGCCCCCGCACACTTCATGTACTTGATGAATTCGGTGTTTATGCCTGAATTGGACAAGTTTGTGGTGGTATTTATTGATGACATCCTGGTATATTCTGTGAATGAGGAGGATCACGCTGAACATCTGCGTATAGTCCTCACAAGACTGCGTGAACATCAACTATATGCAAAGTTCAGTAAGTGCGAATTCTGGCTTCGTGAAGTACCTTTCCTTGGGCATGTGTTGTCCGATGGAGGAATTATGGTGGACCCCGCCAAGGTACAGGAAGTACTGAACTGGAAGGCTCCTATCTCGGTTCACGAGGTCCGGAGTTTTCTTAGTTTGGCTGGCTATTATCGTCGCTTCATCCCGGATTTCTCCAAAATAGCCAAGCCAATGACTCGGTTGCTGCAGAAAGACACCAGGTTTATCTGGACTCCTGAGTGTGATACGGCTTTTCACCAACTGCGAACCCTCCTAACCTCAGCTCCGGTTTTGGCACAACCGGATATTGAGAAACCATTTGATGTTTATTGTGATGCCTCAGGCATAGGTTTGGGAGGTGTTCTGATGCAGGAAGGCTGAGTAATTGCATATACCTCTCGACAACTTCGGAAACATGAGGTGAATTATCCAACACATGACTTAGAACTCGCCGCGGTTGTGCATGCTTTGAAAGCCTGGCGACACTATCTGTTGGGCAATGTTTGTAATATCTACACAGACCACAAAAGTCTCAAATACATCTTCACCCAACCCGAGTTAAATATGCGTCAAAGAAGATGGCTCGAGTTGATTAAGGATTATAACCTTCAAGTGCACTATCATCCTGGCAAGGCAAATATGGTTGCGGATGCTTTAAGCCGTAAGTCTCATTGCCATTCCTTAGTTGAAACTGATTTTCATCGATCTCGCCTTCTACATCCAGCAGTCTTGTACAACATCACTGTCAGTTGTACACTCAAAAGCAGAATTATTGAGCTCCAAAAGACTGACACTGGTATATTCCACATCAAGCGTAAGATGAAAGAGCAAGAAACTACACAGTTCAGGGTAGATGAAGAGGGTGTACTATGGTTCAAGGATAGGTTAGTTGTGCCTAAGGACCGGGAGCTTCGAAATGATATTATGTCTGAAGCACACTCCTCTAAGTTGTCCATCCATCCTGGCAGCAATAAGATGTATTATGATTTGAAGCCATACTATTGGTGAACCAAGATGCGGAAAGAAATAGCTGCATATGTGGCTAGGTGTGACACCTGCTGTAGAGTTAAAGCTGTGCATATGAAAGCTGGGTTGCTTCAACCACTTTCTATCCCAGGTTGGAAATGGGAAGAGATAAGTATGGATTTCATTGTCGGTCTTCCTCCTACTGTCAAAAATCATAACTCCATCTGGGTAATTGTGGATCGTTTGACCAAATCGGCTCACTTCATTCCAGTTAGAGTGGACTATCGTCCCACTGACTATGCTGAGTTGTACTTCAATCAGATAGTCCGGCTCCATGGGATACCTCGTACTATCATATCTGACCGTGGTCCCCAGTTTACTGCTCGCTTTTGGGAGCACTTGCATCACCTTCTGGGAACCAAGTTAGTGAGAAGCTCTGCTTATCACCCCCAGACGTCAGGACAGACGGAACGGGTTAACCAAATCTTGGAAGATCTATTGCGGGCATGTGTAATATCATCCAAGGGTTCTTGGGAAAAATGGTTACATTTAGCCGAGTTTTCGTACAATAATAGTTATCAAGAGAGTATTAAGATGGCCCCATTCGAAGCTTTATACGGTCGTAAGTGTAGAACCCCACTAAACTGGGTAGAAGCTGGTGAGAGGAGATATTATGGTATTGATTTTGTTCATGAAGCTGAGGAACAAGTCCGTACCATCCAAAAACATATGGCTGCAGCCCAAGCTAGACAGAAAAGTTATGCTGACCGTCGTAGAAAACCGCTCGAGTTTGAAGTTGGAGACTTCGTTTATCTGAAAGTTTCTCCAATGAAGAGTGTCCAACGTTTTGGTGTTAAGCGGAAACTTGCGCCACGATACGTGGGTCCTTTCCAAATCATAGCCAAGAGTGGAGCTATTGCGTACAAAATCCAGTTACCACCAGAAATGAGTGCCATATTCAACGTCTTCCATGTATCTCAGCTCAAAAAGTGTCTTCGAGTTCCTGAAGAAAGAGTCCCGTTAGGAGATATCAGGCTGGAATCCGATCTAACTTACGAAGAAAACCCAGTCCGAGTGATCGATACTCAGGAACGAGTGACTAGAAGCAAAGTGGTTAAGTGGTATAAAGTAATGTGGAGTAACCAGGGTAGTGAAAGTGACGCTACATGGGAACGGGAGGACTATTTGCGGGATGGTTATAAGGAATTCTATGAAAATGGTACGCTTTCCAAATCTCGGGACGAGATTTTTATAAGGGGGGAGGGCTGTAACACCCCAGGTGTTTAGCTCCTTAATGGCATTGCATTTGCATGAGCATAAGCAAGCATCATTCATTTCATGCATAAGCTTATGATATGTTTATATTTCATGTGAAGTAAGAAGTGAGTAGTGTGCAAAACATAAGTACCTTATGTGCAATTTCCTTATGAGACATGTCAACCACTTTAGTGTAACATAACTAGCAAGTGTTATGCAACACACTCATGCAACATGTGCAACATGGGCTTGCAACATTTGGGTAAAAGTATTGAAATACTTGTTCCAAAGAATGTGACACTAGGAACTTTGTGCGACCAATATGTAGAGTGGTTAATTAGGTCTTATAACACCTTAATTACATTTAGGGTAAGTAGTGGAGCAATGTTCATGTTGACCAAAATTACCAAATTACCCTTCCAAATGTTGTTGACCAAGTTGGGAACCCTAGAGTGATCTGGTTTGACCAATTAAAAAGTCCAGCTTAGAAATCTTGCATGGAGAAGCAACCTTAAGTAAAGTTGTAGAGAATTTCATGAGGAACAAAAGTTCTAATATGGCCATCTCATGAAAATGACCAGAACATGCTCAAAAATGGCCCACAAGTCAGCTTGAGTGGTGATCAACACTTAGAAAAATTCTAAGTCTGGAATTGGACTTTTCAGTTTCACTGTACCTCACTTTAGCAACTTGTAACTCACAAACTAGGCTAAACCAGTCCTGGAGCCAATTGACAAAGTTGTTGTCCACACATAGCTCTACAACATTGTCAATATCACCATCACCTAGTTCTAAATGGTTTAGGAGATATGGTGTCTAGAAAATCGGGTTTCAGTCGGCTTAGTGACTGAAACTAAGTTTCAGTTTCAAGGGGCACCACTTTGGAGCCTTGTAGTTTCAAATCCAGGCCGAACCAGCCCAAACTCCAATTGACAAACTTGTAGTCCTCATGTAGCTCTACAATTTTGGTATTATCATCTTCTTCTAACTCGAGCTGGATTAGGAGATGTAGGAGCTCAAACTTCGGCTGTCAGTCACTTTTGCCGGCTTCCATTCAGAGTTCAGAGCACTGAGTGACCGACCGTTTCAGGCCATCGCCGCCGCGTGTCCTCCACGCGCCACGCGTGACCTGGCGCCTTGGCCAGCTGCCGAGCGCCTTGAAGAGTATCTCTGCGGTCGTCCAGACCTCACCCACCCATTCCCTCCTCCTCCTTCCCTCTCTCATCTCCAGAGCGGAGAAACCGAGCCGCCATTGCCGCAGCTGCTTCGGCGTGCTCGCACGTGCTCTCCACCACGCCACCGTGCCTCCAAACTGGCCACCAGCTCCGCCTTGAGCCCCTCTACCCCCTCGTCCCATCCCTGCCCTCAGACGCACCTCGGTAAGGCCAAATCGCCAGTTCCGCCACCGTAAGACCTCGCCGGCGTTCTTCCGCGCAGCGACTCACCGTGGCTAGGGTCCTCTGGGCTTCCACGGCGAGCGCTAGTAGGTGCTTTAGGACCGGGGTAGTGCGGGGATGCTCACCGTGGGTCTAGGATAGAGTCCCTAGGTCACCGCCGGCGAGGAGCTCCACCACCGCCCCGCCGGGCCGCCATGCGCGCCGGTGAACCCTCTCCTGTAGCTCCGCCCCGCGTTTCTTTAGGTCAGCCGGTGCGGTTTTGGGTGCTGACCGTGTTGGTGTCGTTGGCCTCACCGGAATCGCCACCGCCGGCGAGCTCCGACCACCGCCGTTCCTCCCCTGCCTCTGTCTCGCTGACAAGTGGGGCCCGCTCGTCAGAGCGCGCGCGGGCGGGACGGCCGAGCAGGCCGCGCGCGCGAGCGCCGTGGGCCGCGTCCTTTCTCGGGCCGGCCCAGTATAAAATGAGATCTTTTTCATTTTTATTTATTTTGCTACAGAATTTTGGTTAAGTTTGGAAAATGTAGATCTAGGGTTTTACTTGCTCAAAAATCATGAGATAAATTTTGTTAGAATCTACATGAGGTGTAGTATTTTAGAAAAATATGAGTTTGCTATGTGATGTTTAGTTTTTGGGATATTTAAATAGGTCTTTGAAATGTGTTTTAAATCACATGCAAACTTGTTTAAATTATATCTTGAGTTTCAGTGTTCCAAAAATTATGAAATTTGGTGGGTAGGCTAATTTATACTTGCTCTAGCTCTGGTAAAAATTTGGACAGTAGTGCTTAAGTACTTTTCAAGTTATAATGCTATCTTGTTATTCTAGGAAATACTTAAATGAATTTTAGTAATTTTTCTACATGTGCAATGTTCTTATAAATTTTTGGAGAATGTCTTGGTACCCTAGAGTGTCCAAGAAAATTTAGAAATCTGTTGTTTGACACTTTTGACTATGCTTTGTTATTTATACAAAAATCAGCCTTTTTGGCTTGGGAATTTCGTGTAGGAAGTTCCTGTGAATAAATTGAGTTCAAAATTTTACAGTAGTCTCTTTGTGGGTCAGAGAGTCTCCTGTAATTTTTGTAGAATTTTAGGAGCAGTTTACATACATGTTTGAAATTCCACTTAATTACTTAAGTAAATTAAGAAATGAGTTTAAATAAATATTCTAGGTGGGCACACCTTACTTTCTGGTGTTTTTGTGACCTTTGTGAACTTATAGTAGTATTAGTTTGGTCTTAGAGAATGTTTGCCACATCAATAAATATTTAATCTTTGCAATTTTAGGTTTTCTGGACAGCTGATAGTATTTCTAGGTTTGACTTTGGATAAAGGTGGTTGCTGGAAAACTTGTAAATACCAAAGCTGTAGTAAAATTGATAAATTAGCTTGTGTCAAAATTTGGGAACATTTGGCTTAGTAGTTTGGGAGTTGTTGCTGTTTTAAGTGACAGTCCAGAATTAACTGCTCTCTGTTTAGAGAGGACAGATTCTGGAACTTGAGGAATTCGAAATGGAAAACTTAGGAATTAAGGGTTGAGGTCTGAAAATGACTTGTAGAGCAATTCATAAGCTTTCCATATTGTCTTAGATCATATCTTTTGGAGTTGAGATTCTCCAGTTATGTTAGAATTCTTGAGCTGCTGTCCAGAATGTTTTACTGTGGTAACCTAAGTAATATTACTCTTGTATTGTTAGGTGTTAGGGCCTTAACCGAAGAGGAACAACTATATCTTAGGTTGGGTAGATTAGGTAAGTACTTCTCCACCGGAGAAGAGATTTGCACGTACTAATAAAATAACTTGAATAGAGTATTTTATTTCTGAAATGCATTTCATTCCGAGCATGTTGCACCCATTTATGCATCCATGGTATTTATTGTGCATTCATGCAATAGGTGTACCGGAGGGGGTAACTCTCCTCGAGTTCGAGCCTGTGATTTCGGAGGAAGTCCAGGACCAGGAGCAGCAGGAGCCCGAGGATCCAGCAGGCGAAGGAGTGCCCGCAGACGACCTTCCTGAGTGCCCAGACCACCGGCCCTCGACCTTTCTGAAAGGCAAGCCCCGGTGCATGCTGAACCTACTGATTTATAAATTAATCTTGAGTACTTTTAATTGTTTACTGCATTAAGTTGTAGGAGTTATATGAAAACACTTGTTGCATTATACCTGTCCTTGTCCAGATATCGTACTTAATCCTATTTTAGGTTTAGGCACGTGTCAATGCTTAGCCCTGCTTAGTACGGTAGAAGTCGGGTGATTTTCGGTCATCCGCGAGATGTAGGAAGGAGTCACGAGCGGCTGTATGGCTATCGTGGATGGAACCATGCTTAAAAATGAAATTGAGACCGGGCGGGAGTTCGATAGTACAGCCGCAAGACACTTCACGTCTTGGGTGTGGAGCTATGCCCGTCTGAGTCGTTTAAGGACCGATTCGCTGTACGTCCTTGAGTCATGTTGAACGCAGTCTAACACTTAGTTGGCCGGATAAGTCGTTCCGACCGCGAAGCCGAGTAATGTGGTTCAGGCCGGGAATCGAATGGTAGGTTGCTTCTTGGAGGAGAGAAAGGATGTGCTTGGGGACATTGGCGTGAGACCAAGGGGGGGTTAGAGTCCCTATCACCTGGCAGAGTGTCGCCCTTGGGGTCGCGACATTATTCGGACCCGCGATTCCTGAATCATATGAAAAGGTGGCTTGTGCGACCCTGGCAGGGGCCTGCGCGGTGAGTGTTAGAAATACCCCTCCAGCTGGATAGGAATTCGATTCGAATCACCGTCGCTCCCGGTTAGTGAGCACTTGACTTGAGCAGCGGCAACGTAGACCTCATTAAATGAACTGGTGGTTAAGGGAATGATACAATGTTGCCATCATGATATACCTGCTATGGATATAATAATCATGTTGTTTGATTATAATCAAGTGCATGTTTAGTACAGGTGCTAAGATAGACGACAGGTAAATGCTAAAAATAACTGCTAGTACAGGTTATAAGAGTTTCAATTACTTAACTTATGCCTTTATGCAAAATGTTATGTCAGCTAGCCCCTTGTGTAAGCCTTGCATAATCCTTGGTGTCATCTTATTTCTGGTTTTCGACGGGTAAGTCTAGCTGAGTACATTCTAGTACTCAGGGTTTATTTCCTCCTATTGCAGATGATATGCTCTATCAAGGCTTCTGCAAGACTTGTCTCCACCCTGCGGGTGAAGAAGACTAGATCACTTGGGCGTGATCATCTTTTATGTACTTTCCTCATGCTTTTGTGGGTTGTTGATCATCAAGACTGGCAGTAGTTAAACATCTGGTGTGCGTTTGCTTCCGCTACTTTTATAAACTTGGTTTGTAATAATTGCGACTCCGTTTGTGTAAACTTATTTCAGAACTACTTGTGAAATGTAACGGATGATGTTGTATGTTGAATGATGCGATCCTGGTTGTAAGCAAGTTGGTTTGAAATCCTTCGTGGTTTCGATTGACTACCGGGATTATATGGGCTCAAGTTCGAAAATTTGAGCGCTTCGGTGCTTGTTTTTGTACTTGTGCTCTTATAATTTGGTCGGTTCTGTTACATGACCCATGGTGTTTTGGCCGGAAACACAATAGTGAAGATGGCGGGGAGCGGTTCGGGAGAAGGCCATCACAGAGACCCACTTGCGCGTGAGGAAGGACCGTGGGCAATCCATGGAGTTACTTGACTGGGAGCTTGGCCCTCGCGTGGGCATCCTTGCTAGGGGCTCCAATGAGGACTAGGGGAAAGCGTGAGCTTCTTGATACCTCGGTAAAAATAACATAGTTAAAAACGAGTTTGCATCTCCATCTCAATTAAGCTTTCACATTTTATATTGTGTACCTAGGTTGTGTGCTTACTATTCTAGTTTAGCTTGATAGGCTAATTGATAGAATTGGAACCTAGGTTGCATAACTCTTTTGTGGTAGAGATGACAACACACTTTGCAAAACCTTCGTTGCACATTTAGATAGATTATTTACTTACATAAGTTATGATAAGTAGAATTAGGGGCTAGGTTTAGAGTAGAAGTTTTAAGTTACCTAGTTCACCGCCCTCTTAGGTGTCACAGTCCCTTCAAATACCTTGACTGCTTGGAAGGCAACACATCGACTAGATAAGCCAAGTAATCTGTAGAGATCTACATGCATGGATCCAACTAGATTTTCTTATTACAAACTTGGAAATCGTATCTGTAATTCGATCGGGACTCTATATTTAACCCTATCCTCCAGACTATATAAAAGGGATAGAGGGCCCCTAATTGACAAACCAGACACTCATCGTGGAATCTCTCCGCAAAACACCACTAGCACCCCTTCAACCCAAGCAAGCTCATGAAGCATAGAGAAGCATTCTCCACTGGACATACAGTATAATTAAATTCATGTCATGTGTGCAACCCCTTTTGTTCCCTACAGAAAAAACACTGACCTATTGTCGGACAGAAAATCCTAGATGGCGCCAAGGTTGCAAAAAGCGCTAGACACTAGGCCAAATCATGATTAATCGTGACTATACATGATTAAATGTGATTAAACGTTTATGTTTCAGTAATACAATTGCTAATATGTGAAGATGCAGCTGCATATATGGAAGAATAAATGAGTAATAATGAGTTGTGTTTATATAGCCCACTCGACCCATTGTCTTAGGAAAGCCCACAGCCCATCTAAGCACCATATGTCCTACTGGTGCAGTACTAACAGCCAACACTATTCCACCGATTTCCACCGGCTACCGGTTCATTTCTAGATACATTGCTTTTATTATATATTTAGACATAATGTATATTTAAGCACACAGCAAAAGCAACGTATCTAAAAAAACTGAAAACGTCTTATAATTTAGAATGGAGAAAGTAATAATAAATTTATTCATAAAATTTTTAATGCTTCATATTTTCTCGGCCGTGCGGGGGCACATGTTGTTTCGCTAGCTAGTGACTTATAATTCAGGACAAATTTTGAATGTTCTGATACCTTATATTCATCATGGAGGAAATATCAGAAGAACATGTTGTTACTGGTTCGAAAAAAAAACAAAGCAAGGATGGCCTTAACAAGTATATAAACAAATGCTTTAAGTTGTTATACTGGATACCACCTTTATTTTAAGCCTAGGGAAAATTAAAGTCTCTCAACTCTTTATTCGCAGTACTGCGAGCGTGGACGGGATTGGAAAGAGAAAACACTAGTAAATGATGTGAGGTACATTTAGCCTCACCATATAGGAGTACATACACTATACATAATACTCCGTATATAATACATACGTACAGGACACAGGATGGAGAGTATAGGAGGGGGTATCGAGATCGACTAGCTGCTAGTACGTAGGAGTATAGGAGTATACAGTAGAATATAGGTATAGATAGGCGTATAGCCGTATAGGTAAGGAATGCAGGAAATACAAAAAGGATGGAAGTAATTACTCACTGAATTCTGCTGATCCGCTGCAGTTTCCCCTGCCCCAAATAAAAGCGCCACTCGGCACATACCCAGTCCAGCTAGCTACTACGCCCTTGTTTAGTTCCCAAATTCAACCCTAAATTTCACTATGCAAAAAGAAGATTCTCATCACATTAAAATACCGGCACATGCATGGAGTACTAAATGTAGATGAAATTTAAAACTAATTGCACAGTTTTATTGTACTTTGCGAGACGAACATTTTAAGCCTAATTAGTCAAAATTTAGACAATTTTTATCAAATACAAACGAGTACTACAGTGCGCATTTAGCTTACTGTGGCAAATCGGGAACCCCGATTCGGGAACTGAACAAGGGCTACGATGCATTGCGCCACTCGGAGTAGTAGCTGAGAGAGGAGAGCACGCATCACGATGCATTGCGAGCAAGTGTGAAGTGTCCTGACGAGAGCCATGAGCCATGAAGGAAGAAAGCACAGAGCAAGTATAATAAAGGGCTATAAGCAGGCTGTATGCTAAGGTGGAAGGGAGAGAAGAAGAGAGAGGAGAAGCGAGCTATAAGCTTATAGTTGGTTTAAGTACAAGAACCGAAAAATTGGTGAGACAGACAAGTAGGTCATATATTAATAAAAAGAGCCATTCCTGTACAGCTAGCAGCGGGCTGTATTATTAGTCTTGCTCTAAGGGAAGGGCATGCAGGGGCGGGGCCATCATCACCTCATAATTCCCCAGTTTCCCATTGCTGCAACTGTGCAAGAGCAATGCAAGCTCTCTTTTTCCTTGGCTCTATCTACTGGTGTGTGGTCGTCGACCGAAATCCTAGGCAGATTTCCAGAATCCGACGTGTAATTCTCCCCTTAAATGCACGCATATAGTGCATGCATGTAGGGCATGCCCGGCCTTGAGGCCTTCTCTCCCTATCTCTGTCTGGGGAGTCACCACTGATGAATACTGATGGGCTTTTTTTTTCTGAAGGATGAGCAAGCAGAGGCAGACGCATGCAGAGACCAGCAGCAGCGAGAGGCCGGGCCGGAATCAGAACGAAGGCACGACACGACGTGCTAAATAACTCGGTACCAGTAACCATTTAAGGCAGAGTCGCTGGCAGCCTTGCATACGTACATTGCAGGCATGTTAGAGGAAAGGACCCAATTTTTCTAACGGTAATGATAAGGACGTCCGGACGACGTCGGACGCATCCGACGGGCGCGACGCGGTGCGACCCGTCCTGCTCGAGCCCGCTCCCCCTCCCCTTATTCATTCGTCAGACCACTGTGACCCACCTGCTCGCCTTCTTCTCCCTTTCGCTCGCTCTCCGCGCGTGCCTCGCTCTCCCCTGCCTGCCCTCCCCACGCGCGCCGCCGGCTCGTCGCCACTTCCTTGCTCTCTCCGGCGAAGCCACTTCCCTCTCTTTTGACTCTCCTACCTCCGTGGCTTCGTTTGAAGTTGACGGCGGCGGCGGTCTCTTCGACCTTTCATTCCAGCGGATCCATGGGAGCCCGACCTCCCCCGTGGCGGATCCATAGGAGACGCTATAGATCTAGCGTCGTGGGCGCCTCCTCCACTCTCGCGCGCCCTCCCTCACCACGACGGGGGCATGGGGGGCTTCCCCCGCGGCGGATCCATGGTGCACTTGGTCCCCCGTGGTGGATCCATGGGGAGGCGATGCAGATCCAGCTGCTCGGTGGCGTTTCTCCACCATGGCGCACCTCCCCCACCTCGACGGTGGCATGGGGGGCCTCCCCCGGTGGGGGATGCATGTAGCAGCGGCCCCCCGTGGTGGATCCATGGGGGGCGATGTAGATCTGGCGGCGCTGGCGGCGTTTCCCCTCTCCTCTCCCCCTGTTTCAGTAGTGTTTTTTCTGTTGTTTCATTTGCTCGAAAGGTATGTTTCAGTAGAACTATTTGGATGTTGGAGAAGCGGATTTGGGCATGTTGTACGAGCTTTCCTCCCTCCCTCCTTTTTTCTCTTCGCCTTGTTGCAATGGTTCTTTTGCATTGTTGCAGTAGTGTTTTCAGTTGGTGTTGATGTGTGTTTGAGATCTTGTTTCATTTTTTGTTTCAACCGCATGGTGAAGTAGTTGTCACCTGTTGTTGCAGTAGGCGGTTGGGTAATGTTTCAGTAGTTTTCATGCTCTTTTTGGTGCAGTAGGTGTTCGTGGTGTTTTGCTCTTTGTTTCAGTAGTTGTTTAGTTGTTGTTGCATTAGTTGTCTTGCTTTGGTGCAGTAAGCAGTCGTTATATATTGAAGCTTCATTTTCATGCATTGTTTCAGTAAGTATTTGGCAGTTGTGTTCAGTAAGTGTTTGGTTGTCGTTGCAGTAGGCATCATGCCTTGATGCAGTAGGCGTTCCTTTGTCAGTTGCATCTTCAACGTCTGCATGGTGTTGCAAGGTGCAGTTTTACGGGGTGGGGATGTTGCAGTGTGGGAAGGGGGCGATGGTTGCTTTGGGGGCAGGACGAAGGTCTAGAGATGGGGGGAGCAGATCCCCGCACGCGGCCGGGTTGCGTTCAATCCGTCCCCCCGCTCGCGTGGGGACGTTGCGGGTTCTGCGTTAGGTCTGGAGATGAGGGGAGCGGATTCCCGCGCGCAGCCGGGTTGCGTTCGATTCGTCCCCCCGCGCGCGTGGGGACGTTGCGGGTTCCGCGTTCGGGGTGGAAGCGGGGGCGGGCTGAAATCCTTCTCCGGCGGCGCGTCCGGATGCTAGCGCCCGGATCCGGACGTCCGAGCACTAGCAGTGCCTCTTTTTCTAGAGAGGAATAATGTAGTCCTATGCTGCACTAGCTATTGTCCACGCGTAACTGAATGCTGAGTACTAGTACCACTGTACCAGTACCGACGTCGTCCATCATCGATCGATCATCTCTGGTTTATCACCTCACTAAATGCTTGTTACTGTATTAGTAGTCAGCTAATGCATGCATGCTAGCTGGTGTGTGTACATAAACCTAATCGAATCGCCATCTATGTTTGCTAGCTAGAACAAGCTAGCTAGAGCAGATCGACGTAGGAGTAGCTAGTATCGTCTAGCTACACGTAGTACCCTACAATAGCCACTTACCGACGTTTGACGTTTGTGTTGTGTTGCCGAGCGAGGAGTAGCTGTTAGCAGCACGAGTGACCAAATAACTGTGCACGCACAAGTACGTACAACGCTCGCCGCGTTCAAGCACGAAATCAACCACGACACAACGTAAGCCTAGCAATAAATACGCCAATGAACTGATCGAACTGTGTCGTTGCCTCTTGTATGTTCACCTGTCATGCATGCATGCATATGGATTTTAAATTAAGATGTATTTGCAAACAAGTTTGAAATAAAGGCAACTCTGGCTAGCTAATGGCCATTACAACTAACGGTTCATGGATCATACGTACATACATACTGTACATATGATAATAGGTAGCTAGGATGGGAGGCCGGGGCGGTGGGTACGAAACATGCTGTGGTGTTAATCGGTCAGGAAATCCACCATACAACAGTACACACTCGTTCTAAATTGAGGCCTCGTTTAGTTCACGGAATTGGGAAGAAAAACACTGTATCAGAATTCCTGTAGCATTTCGTTTGTATTTGGTAAAAATTATCCAAATTTTGACTAACTAGGCTTAAAATGTTCGTCTCGCAAAGTACAACAAAATTGTGCAATTAGTTTTTGATTTCATCAACATTTAGTACTCTATGCATTTACCGACATTTTGATGTGACGGGGAATCTTCTTTTTACATAGTGGAATTTGGGGAGAACCGGGAGAACTTCTGATTATCACATTCATTCTTTTGATTACGTCGCTGCTAGCTGCATGCTGCTCTGCTTCTCTGCTCAGTGAGAAAAGATGACTGCTGCCTAGTAACCACAGTACCATTACCAATTGCCACATCTCTCATCTCTGCCTCTGTTCTGTCTCTGTCTCTGTCTCTCTCTCTCAATAAACAGTCGCTGCAGTACACATGTCCTAGCTTCTCCCTCTCTCTCTAAACTCAACTCCATGTCCATGGTGGTGGTGGTGAGCGTATACTGCAGACAGGAAGAAGGGAAGCAGTGCGGTAGTGTCCCGGCCTCTCTCCATTATATGCTTCTTCTTCGTCTCATCCTCTTCTTCCTCATCAGACCTCCATCCACCCAACTATATATCGATCTGTTCCTCCTCCCTCCTAGTACCCATTTTGTCTCTCCTTCTCTCTCAACACACCCAACCAACCAACCACAAGCAACAACCTTTGCTTGCTTATTCACAGACAGCTTCCAACCAAACAAACAAACAAACTGATTGATCGATCCATCGAGCTAGCACGTACACAAATATATAGCTACTCATCAAATCCTAGCTGGAAGTACGTAGTAGTTAGCTGGCTAGAGGTAGATCGACGCCGACCACGACCGACATGCCGTCGCAGCAGCAGCAGCAGCAGCAGGGCCAGCCTCAGCCGCAGGTGGTGGCGGGGTCGACGCGGTGGTGCCCGACGCCGGAGCAGCTGATGATCCTGGAGGAGATGTACCGGGGCGGCCTGCGCACGCCCAACGCGTCGCAGATCCAGCACATCACGGCGCACCTCGCCTGCTACGGCCGCATCGAGGGCAAGAACGTCTTCTACTGGTTCCAGAACCACAAGGCCCGGGACCGCCAGAAGCTGCGCCGCAGGCTCTGCATGAGCCACCACCTCCTCTCCTGCGCGCAGTACTACGCCGCCGCGGCGCACCACAGCCACGGACACCACCACGGCGGCTTCCTGGCCGCCGCGCCGCCGCCGGTCGCGCCGTACGGGCATCATCAGTTGCTCTCCCCATCGACGTCGCCCACCCCGGCTGCTGCTGCTGCTGCTGCCGCGGCAGCAGCCGCTGCGGCGTACGGCTACTACTACCCCGCCGCCTTCGCTGCCACCGCTGCACCGGCGAGCAGGTGCGCCGGCAACGTCACTCCCCCGTCGCCGACGACCCAGCTGTTCCACTATCAGGTACGACTTACGAGCAGAGCACTATCTACTACACGTCACATCACTAGAAATGAAATAAAGTTTCCATCTTTATTAATATTATATATTGATCCGTCCATGCAACGACGACGATGGATGACTCTGACAGGGTGGCGGAGGAGGATGGCTTGTGCCGGCGGAGTCGCTCGGCCGGCCGGAGTACTCGTCGCTGGGGAAGCTGGACAACTTCGGCGTGGCGCTTGACGACGTCATCGTGAGCTCCGCCGCCTCCACCGCCGTCGACATGACGACGCCTCCGGGGTTCGAGGTGGCGCCGCCGCCGCCGGCTGCCTTCTGCCGGCCGCTCAAGACGCTGGACCTCTTCCCTGGCGGGCTCAAGGAAGAGCAGCACGACGTGGCCTGATGGACCTATGCATGGCATTATTAATTAATTAATCACTTAGCTAGTCGTCCTCATCAGTTGTTTAATTTGATGCATGTCATGCAGTAGTACACACACTGACATGATCGATCTCGCTCGTCCCTCCCAATCAATTTAGCAACAGCTAGAGCTAGAGCTAGAGCTAGCTAGCTTCTCTCACTCTCTCCATCTCCATGGCTACGCGAGCTATGTCGTCGTCGTCTTGTTCTTTCCGGTGCATGTGTTTGATTAGAGGGTGTACTTAGTTTCTAGAGATTAGTGCACGTAGTACTGTGCGTCTACACTACTCCTAGCTAGAGTGAGCGAGCACTAAGGCCTGTTTGGTTTGGACACGTTAAAGTTTAATTCTTATCACATCAATGTTGCGGTAAATGTATGGAGTACTAAATGTAGACTAATTGCATGCATGTCGGCACAAATTAGGAGTAATTTACGAGACAAATCTATTAAGCCTAATTAGTTCAAGATTGAAAACTTTTTATCAAATAAGACAAAAGTGCTACAGCGTTTGTTAAACTTTAACACACAAACCAAACAGGCCCAGCAGGAGCAATCTACAATTCAGAGTAGAAGAGGCCGGCCAGCCGGAGTGGCGCGCAGTGAGTTATTATGGAATGTGACCGTGCGCACAGTGCGTGTTTATTGTAGTACTAGTAACTACAGTAACATGCATGCAGTATGAGATGAGATGTTGCAGCTGCTTGTGAAGCTGTTTAGCTGGGTACGGACCTACTGTAGCTAGGCTTTGTTTGCAGAGCTCATTTAACTGGTGGGAGAGGAGATCAAACTAAGTTCATATGAATATGATGAAATGGAATGTTCCTTGCATTGCATGCCGGTCCCCCAACTCCCAACTTCCAACAACTCCCTCCCTCTGTCTCTCTAGATCTCTCTCTAGCTCATCTCTAGCATGTGTGTGTGGGCTTTTATTTTGCCTGCCTTCTGTTTTGTTTTCATACAAAAGAATCACCCTCAAACTAAACTGTACTTCAGTGGTCTTTTTGGAGATGTGCTTAGGTAGAGTCCCCATATAATAATTAAGATAATAAGTCAACCTTCACCTAGAGGTACTGAATCTGTTACTCCTTGCGTTCTAAATTATAAGACGTTTTGCTGTTTTTCAGATACATAGTTTTTTACTATGCACTTAGATATATATTATGTCTATATACATGGTAAAAATAATGCATCTAGAAAAGCTAAAACGTCTTATAATTTGGAACAGAGGGAGTACATTCATATTTACGCCTAATACTAGGCTCTTGAGAAGTTGACATAGTTTTGGACTCTTCACCTTTTAATATCTACTAGCAAATGTGTCCATGCATTGCAACGAGATGTATAACTTGTTGCACGATCTTCTCGACCTACTTATGCCAACCATAATGAGGCAACTACACTAGCACAAAAAAATTAGGAGACAGGCATTTTGATTAACGAAGGCAAGCAAAAATTAAGATGGTCTCCTAAAATAACGAGCAATTTTTAAGGCAGACATATGATTTTTGGAGACAACCCGTCTCTGAAAATCATATGAACAGAGGCAAGCCTTTTAAGAGATCTACATCTGAAAATAGAACCTATTTTCAGAGGCTGACCTTTTAAGAGGCCTGTCTCTGAAAAAAGCTGAACCAAAGATGGTCCATATAACAAACCCTAACCCAAGCCCAACTGCCACTTCCCTATCCTCTATTCTTTCTTCAGACAAACCTCATCCCGCCATTTCCGCCCACCTCTCCTCGATCTCCCCATGAATGCTACACACCTCTCCTCTCTCCATGACGAGCGAAATCTAGCTAGGCGCCTCCTCGTTGTGGATCTGGCCGAGCCTGCGCTCGTGGTCGTGCTGGTGGTCGTCAACCGCCCACCTCTTCTCTCCACATGGGAGCAGGGCGCTCCCTCAATCTCTCTCTCTCTACTCCTCTCGATCTCTTGTCTCCTAATTGTCACTACTACAGAAAAACTTTTTTGAGGCGGGCAATATTGATTAACCGAGGCGGGCATCGCAACTACCACGGAGGAAAGGTCACGGTAAATAGATCTTTTTCGAGGCGGTTCAAATGCCCGCCTCAGTTAATCAAAATAAAAAAAACAAAAAAAAAACGCAGACCCGGTTGTGTCTGGGCCTAGACCTGGGCTGCTCGCAGCAGCACCACGCCGCCGCCGCCGCTAGCTGGATTTGGACGCCGTCGCCGGATCCACATGTGCTGCCCCGCTCCTCATCGGATCCGCACGCCCCGCTGCCGGATCCGCATGCCCCGCACCTGGGTATGCCGCCAGTGACCGTATTGCTGCTGCTGAGCCCACTTGTCGCCGGATCCACACGCGCCGCCTCCTCTCCTCGCCGGATCAGCATGCCCCGCCCTTGGATCCACCGGAGGAGAGGGAGGAGGTGGCTGGGGGCCCCGCCACCGCCTAGATCCAGACCCCGCAAGCCGCTGCCGCTGGGGGAGGAGGAGGCGCTGCCGCCGGTGGAGAGGCAGGAGAGGGCCTGGGGCCATGCCAGAGGAGAGGGAGGAGGGGGCTAGCCGTCGCCGGTGGAGAGGGAGGAGAGGGCCGAGGGCCGCGCCGAGAGCCACTGCCGCTGCACCGCGCGCAGCCGCCGCCGCGCCAGAGGGGAGGGAGAGGGAGCGGGGCCTGGGAGCGCGCGCCGCTCGGAGATAGGAGAAGTAGAGGGAGAGGGTGCAGGCCTATGAGAGAGGGAGAGGAAGTAGGTGCGCGCCGCTCTCGGCTGAGGGAGAAGGAGAGGAAGAGAGATGTCCTTGGTCTGGGAGTGAAAACCTTAAGTCTGGTATATATATGTGTGTTCGGAATTAGGCCTCTTGGGCTAGTGGACTGGGCCTAATTTACCAAGTCGGTTGAGTTATAATGCCCGCCTCGGTTAATGATTTACCGAGGCGGTTGCGTTAGGATGCCCGCCTCGGTTAATATATATTAACTGAGGCGGGCCTGTTAGGTTGCCCGCCTTGGTTAATGATTTACTGAGGCGGTTGCTGGCCCGGCTGCCATGCCTCGAATAACCGAGGCGGACAACTAGGCCGCCCGCCTCCGAGGGCATTTGGTAAACGCTGCGCAAAAGAATTTGTGTAGTAGTGTGTCCTCGATCCACTGTTTGTCAGGTGAAGGTCTGGTGCTAGGTTAGTGGTGGGGCAAGGGTATGGTGCGAGATGTGATGGTGTCCGATGCAAGATGTGATTGATGGCAGCCTTTTCGAAGGAGGACGTGGGGACGTGAGGAAGGGGATGCGCCATGGTCAGTGGATGGGGCTAGCGTTCTCAAAGTTCACCAGCGGCAGTGATGTTATCCTCACCAGCAACGGCCCCTGTGGATATGGCGCCACGATGGTGTCTCTGCGGATATGGCATGACGGCGGCCGCCGGGGCAAAGTTGATATTTTTTCCTGATTTCTAGAGGTGGGCACTGTGCCCGCCTCTGTAGATTTTCATTAAGAGTGACATTATGGTTGAGGTGGGAAGGAAATCGTCCAATGTGACCATCTTTAGAAATGTGTATTGTAGTAGTGCTATATCATTATTGAATTTAATTGGACTTGGTCCAACTTATTTTTAACTAAATCAAATAAATTCCAAGACCTAGAGAAAATGCTATGAGCATTAGATGATTAATCGCATATGGACAATTGACCGTAGATTAGCTCACCTTAAATAGATGGCTGGTGTTTGCATATGTTGTGTGGTTAAAAAGTTAAAAGGATGGAAGAGAGAGTGATGTAGAGTCACGATGCCCCATGGACTAGGGCAGTCCCAAGAAACAACATGATTGATGCCAGTTACAACTCCAAATTGTTACCAACGTATTGAGGGACGAACGGGAGAGAGTGACAAACAAGAAATGTAGAGAGTGAGGGACGAACGGATGGAGGAGAGAGTGACGAACCAAGGTATACCGGAGAGAGATTTACATCACTTTCTCTCTGTGTCTGTCCCTCATTTTCATCTCTGTTTCTCCCTTTCTCAGTCCAACCATTTTTCTTCAGTTGCAAAATCTATGTTGGCACCACACTGCTCGATCATGTGGGTGCCTGGCCGGTCGAGCCTGTGTACTGCATGAGAAGAGGAGAGGAGGTTAGCTAGCTCACCTTCTACCTTTCTTAACCTTACAAATAGATATACATAGTAGCCATCTATGTAAGGTACCAATCACCGGCCGGGCAATTTCTGTTTGACATTTGAAATCAGGGAGACTTGACTTTACATGCGTGGTACGATGGATGAATGATGATGCACGTTCAAGCATGATTCGAAATTTGGTGATCCGACATCCGATCTAATCAGACCTCAGAAGATCGAGTACATGAGCCGCGGGACGCGTGTACGTGCTGCATATATTCCCTGCAATTAGTGACACAATTATAAGCTAGGCGCGCGTCAGTCTACTTACACTTTTGTCATTTCCCTGTCGTCGTCCTAGCACACTGGCAATTAGCAGATCGATCACATATTTATGTGCGCACATACATATATACAGATGCCATTGGTACGTCGTCATACGTGTTTGTGCACACGCTGTACTGCTTCCACACGCACACACACGAATATTTTGTAGCTACGTACGTACGTGTGTGTATATATATATATATATATATATATATATATATATATATATATATATATATATATATATATATATATATATATATATATATATATACACACACGTACTCCCTCCGTATCGTATCGGATTTAGAAGTCGTTCTGGATAAGGTTCAGGTCAAACATTGAGAATATAAATCATCAATAACTTTTAAATTGTTGAATGTAAAAAGTATATGAATAGATTTGTCTTGAAAAATACTTTCATAAAAATATACATATAGCACTTTTCCATAAATATTTTTTATAAAAACAAGAGGTCAAAGTTGTGTTTTGGAGACCGTGTCGCTGTGCTAGACGACTTCTAAATCTGATACGGAGAGAGTATATATATACAGAGAGAGAGGAGCTGCTGCACATGCATGCATACTTTGACGTGTATGTTTCTCTGTATTTTTGTTGTTGCTATTACGGGAGAGATCCGTGTCGTCTATCACGAGCTATAGTGTCATTAAAAGCTAGCTAGCAGTATTGAGAGCAATGCAAGCATCGATCTCCGGGACACGTACCATATGGCATATACGTGTACGTGCCTGCCTGCGCGTCGTTGCATGTTCTCATGTACGTGCTACACATATATGCACGGGAGCACGGTTACATGTTTCATGTTCCAGTGTCTGGCAGGGATGTACTGTACGTGGCCTGTCTATCAATAATGTTCACTCCGGACACAGCTCGTTGTTTCTTGATAATGTAGTGCTTATTAGAAACTGTACTCTTAGTATATCTTAGTAGGATTGTAATAGCAAAATTTCCACGTAATCTTTTGTTAGTTAGTCCTTCGTATACTGCAGACTACGGAGCACATATTACAAATATTGTTTACAAGGAACAACCAAAAAAAAGTGGAGTTCTCTAAATAAATGTACAGTTTTGTCTTCTTTTCTTTACGCACATGGAAACCAGAACTGTTATTTTCATATAAGAAAGGAAAAACAGAGGAAAAAGACGATGTAGTAGTGTTAAAAAACAGAAACAAAGAACAAGTAAGCCCACGAGTCGAGTCGACCCACTCAACGCAACTCGTGGCCAATCCGAGGCGAGCAAATCCAGCCCAAATCCAGTTTCAGCCCAGCCCATGGAAGCGAGTCGTAGAGGAGTCCTCCACTCCGATTGGTAACAAAACAAGGCACAGTTGCCGTGAGGCGGAGGCTAAAAAAAAAAAAAACTGCTCGCAAATCCGCTCCACCCCCCTCGCCGATCGCCGGATCCCTCCCTCCGCCTCGCTTCCGCCGCGCGCCAGGGCGCACGGCTTCTTCCTCCACTCCCCCACCTCAGGTAACTCTCGCCGCTCCGCTCCGCTCTTCTCGTGGCGCTGCCCTCCTTGAATCCGGGCGAGGTTTAATAGTTGTTCGGAGAGGGACTTTGCTTGCTCGGTCGGGGATGGGAATTGGGAGCAGCCTATCGCTTGACGCAGGTTGGAATTTGCTAGATTCCTGATTGATTCACATACGTTTCTTCTAGTTCAAAATCATGGGGGTCTGAGGCAGCCTGAGCCTAGTTAAACTGGTGTTCGTGGGTGCCTGAATGTTTCTGTTATTTCTGCGCACGCTTCACAGTGAGGAGTAGATGTGTAGGCCTGGAACTGGATCCAACATTGAAAATTCGAGACACTAGCGGTAGTTTTTGTGACACATTCAGTGCTCAGGTTAATGAAGTCAATTTGATTGTGTGTATCTCTGAACCTCGTGCGGCTTATTTGCGTGTTAGTTTTTCAGTTGTCTTACTGCAAATAGAAAGCTATATATCAATGAAGAAGGGGTAATTTATCCTGTTTCTCATGGAGTTTTTAACATGTATGTATATGCTTGAAACATATGGCTGCAAACATTTGAGCATGTAATGGCCCGCTGTTTTGTGTCTGCGTTGTCCATGCTGTTTGGTGTACGTACATCTGGTTGGCAGCTGGAACATATTGAGAGCCTAGTTAAACCGGTGTTCACGGATGCCTGGATGGGGTATTGGTTTAGTCTTGTTGCTTCCTGTTACTTTGTTTTGCATTGTTTTGTCCCAGGTCAGCTATAAGGGTAAGGCAAAAGTTGAGATGTGATACTGAATGTGATGATTGATCCGATATGCATGAGCAATTTTGATGGGCATTTTTGTGATTGCTCATGTATATATGCTTGAAACATGTGGCTGCAAACATTTGAGCATGTAATGGCCCGCTGTTTTGTGTCTGCGTTGTTCATGCTGTTTGGTGTACGTACATCTGGTTGACGGCTGGAACATATTGAGGGCCTAGTTAAACTGGTGTTCATGGATGCCTGAATGTTTCTGTTATTTCTGCTCATGCTTCACTGTAAGGAATAGATGTGTAGGCTTGGAGCTGGAGCCAACATTGAAAATTTGTGCCACTAGCAGTAGTTTGTGCTACATTCAGGCCTCAGGTTAATGAAGTCAATTTTATTATGTGTATATTTGAACCTCGTGCGGTTTATCTGCATGGTAATTTTTCATTGGCTTAATGCAAATGGAAGGTTATATATCACTGGAGAAGGGGTAATTTACCCTGTTTCTCATGGAGTTTTTAGCACACCAAAGGTAGGTTGGGGCATTGATTTAGTTTGGTTGCCTCCTGTCACTCTTTTTGCATTGTTTTGTCCCTGGCCAGTTATAAGGCAGAAGTTGAGATGTGATACTGAATATGGCATCCGATATGCATGTGGAATTTGGATGGGCTTTTTCGTGAATTCTCATGCATATGTTTGAAACATGTGGCTGCTTACCATTTGAGCTTGTATGGCCCACTGTTTTTGTGTCCATGCTGTCAGATCAATATATTTGCTGCTAAGATTATCTGTTTATGTATCTAGCCTTTATAGTTAGGATGAGAAGTTTAGTTTACTCAGGAATTTAATATGATAGAGAACAAGAGCGGTCAATTTCTGACAATTTAACTCATGTTTGATTCATTTCACTGTTATTTCCAAGATGATTTATGTTAACGTGTGCATAACTATGGTAACTGGGGGTGAGGGGGTCCTTGCTGATTTTCCAACTCTTAACTGCTTGCAAATCGTCAATAATAAGAGCACAGACTAAGAAAGATTGGATTGCTACAAAATTTGTGATTTGTATCAGTGGTTCCACTTGCCTTGATGTTTGTTCTGAAATTATTGTACTGATGAAGCTCACAATGTCAGCACATGTGCAATATAAGTTTGCAAATTGATTACGCACACACAGCATTTGACCCCGAATCTAACTATTCTGAGAGCTACATGTTGTATTGATTAATCAAGTTAGTGGGATTCGTCATGTCACTGTTGCTCACTATATTGGTTTTCTTGTTTCTCCTGCAGCTTTGTTCCGATGGGGTTCCTGAAAAGCACATTCTCACTGTTGATCGGCACCGGCTGTGGCATCTACATTGCCCAGAACTACGAAGTCCCAAACATAAAGAAGCTCATGTGGACTCTGATGGGCAAGGCCAAGGAGTTTGAAGAATCGTACAAGAAGCAGGGCAACGGCAAGAACAAGGATAATGAATAGCATTGACCCGTAGTCTGCGCTCTACCATCTTTATGTGTCCACCGTTTAGGAAGCTAATTGTTGCAACAGCATTCGGATTATTTGAGGTATATACCACCTCGGATAGGACCTTCTGTCTACTTTTTTCTCTTAAAAAAAGGGAAGATGTCATACTGTAACTGCGGCATACCCTTGCCCCGGATTGAATCTGTCTAGATGGCAATACAATTTTTGAGGTGAAAGCTACGGCCTGGATTTTGGTGTATGAAAGTGTCATGATTGAATTTGTCTTAATTGGGGGAGGTCCTTTTCATGACCGCATCATGATCCAAGTATCTGATGATGACTGATCATGGGTATAATAATGTTTTTTATTTTATAAAAAAAGGAGTCCCTGAGGCCTGAGCCTGGATTTGAGGCGGCATGTGCAACCTGCCATTGTGGCAATTGAAAAATATGATGGCAACTAGATGGAACCTAACTTTCCCTTCTCAATGAAACACGAGCTAGGTGAAGGCTGGTTGGAGGGAAAAAAAAACGGGGACCTATGTTCCTGAAACTGAAAGCAAGTACTCCTCCTCCACCCCCCCCCCCCAACGTATCTGAAAAAGGGTCCTTACCTTACCTTTTTTTTCGAGATCGGGGGATATAGCCCGTTTTTCATTAAGCAGAGCGAATTACAAGTCAGCTACGAGAGAACCCTCATAGCACAGATTACAGACTACTGAGACAGTAATGAGTAACCTGGGATAACACAGAAACAAAAAAGATACAAAAGGGAGAGCGACTGCCCTCAACATCAGACCGCGCCTGCGAAAAAAAGAACACAATGGTTTTCTACGCAAAAGACCAAGCCGCGGTGGCAAAGCATCCACCGAGAGAAACGAGCACGGCAGCAAAGCATCCGCCAACGAACCGAGCGACGGGCCAACACACTCTCGGCAGCAAAGCATCTGCCAGATACGGGGCCGAATAGTCAAGGGCGGCAAAGCATCCGCCAGTGGATCCACATGAGACACCCCCTACGGCAAAGCATCCGTAGCGGGGGTGGCCAAGACACTCCGAGCAGCAAAGCATCTGCCAAGGAGGGGCCAGCAACAGTAGCAGCAACGACGGCCAAGCATCCGTCACGAAAGCGCTAGTGGCAAAGCATCCGCTAGCAACGACACTGGCGAGGTCAAGTGCAGTAGGAAGACCCATTGCCGTAGAACAAGGCACACACAGGCACAGCTGGGACTTCTCCGGGAGCACAACGACCGCGACAACAAGCGGGGAAGGGGGGCAAGCGATGGGCCAAGGGATTGAACAGCGACGCCTTCAAGAAGAAGGTGACGCCCAAGGGCGTGACCCTGGATGCCATCGTCGCTGGCCTTAGAAGCATCTAAGGCTCGACTTTCGCCCACAATCCAGCAAGTGGGCGCAGGAGGAAGGTTCAGGAGCGACGCCTCCAAGGAGGTCTGTGGCGCCCATGGCGTCACTGTCGTCCGCCCGGCAAGGCCGGACCGGGATTTCACCCGGAACCCGCCCCAGGACTGCAGCCCCATCAGGCTCAAGAGCCCCTTGGGCCTACCGTGGGACTACCAGCCGGCGGCCCGGCTGTCTAGGCCACGGGCCGGCCCAAGGCGGAGTAGGCACCGGAGGGGCCCCGGAGCCGGATCCCCCGCCGGCGTCCGACGCTCGGACCCCGGTCATAATCGTCGGAGGAGCGCGCCGCCCGGAGGATCCCACCGCCGGCCGCCGCGTCACGAGCTCGACGGAGGAGGACGCCGCCCGGGGCCGAGCCAGGCAAACCCGCGTCGCCGGCCACAATCACCGTAGGAGCATGCCGCCCGGGGCTGAGCCGGCAGCCCTAGGCCACCGTAGATCCAGCACGTAGGGGGCCAGATCCGGCCCAGGCAAACCGGATCCCGCAGCCGGCCGCCGCCAGTCGCGAACTCGACGGAGGAGCGCGCCGCCTGGGGCCATGCCGCCGCCGTCCCGTCCGTCGCAGATCCGGCACGTAGGGCACCGCATCCGGCCCAGCACAGACGGATCTCACCGCCGGCCTGCCGGAGAAGCCACTTGGTGGAGGAGCGGGGGAAAGAGAGATGGTGGGGGGAGGGGTGGGGAAGGCCGCGGTGGGTGCCTTTTTTCGGGCCACCGCGGGCCGCCGCCGCCACCGCATGCCAGTGGGCGGCGGCGGCGGCCGGAGGGGAGCGCCGGGGGAGGGCTAGGTGATGCCACGGCGGTCGCCTCCCGAGTCGCCCCGCGGGAGCGCTCGGGAGGGGAAGGGGACCAAAGGGCCGTCCTTACCTTACCTGTGTGATGAGGTTTGCGTGCATGAACATTTGATTGGTGTCTGTCGCAAAAAAAAGGAACATTTGATTGGTGTCCAAGGCCTTTTTTCTTTGATAAACTAGGACTAGTTGCTGTCAGTTTACTAGATGTTACAACTAATTGTTAGGTGGTTAATGTTTACCTGATTAAAGTTCAGGCTTATTCTGTTTAGATATATGGATTAGTAGCTATTACTCCAATTAGCTCTCTTTTGTCAACTACTACTAGTGCTAGTTAAGATGTGAAAGTTAAAAATTACTTTTATTTCTTTGTGAAGCAGTTTCCATGGTCTAGTACTAAATCTTTACATGAGTGACTAGTAATTAGTCATGGTCCCAAGCCTTTTGAAACTGAGCCGACTGGTGGTAGGAACGCTGGGAGCCCACACACAAGAAGTCGTGGCACCTTGTCATCTCAGCATCATCTTCCCCCCCCCCCCCCCCCCCCTCTTTATCTGTGGCCTCTTTTTGGGCTGCCTGAGTGGCTGACTGTGAGTGCTTTCTTCCTTTTTCCATTAACCTCCATGAAAATGATGAAAAGACGGTGAATCATCGATTGGATCCGTGCACAGACCAGCAGGGCCGGTCACGACGGGACACGTGGTGGCACGTGTCTGTTCCCGGCCGTCGCCGGACGCCGGCGACGCCAACTTGTCGGAATCGAGTTGCCCCGACCGTCGACCGCCCCTGGACATAGGTGATCGATAAGTCACCGCCCTGTGGGCCCGCCGCCGACATCCACCGCCGTATCTCTCGGCTCGGGATCCCCACCCGAGCCTCCCCCGCGTAGACTTTGCCCAGGACAGGTACAGAGCAGGCGTACGGCCCCGCACCTCACCAGCCTCAGCCGCCGCCTGCCTCACTTGGGCCCTCCCCCTCCTCCTCCTCAAGCTCAAAACCGCCTCCGCGCTCCTCCTTCTCTGATCCTGCGGCGGCTTGTGGTGTGGCGCTCCACAGAGGAGAGGCAAGGAGGCAGCGAGCTCAACACAGCAGCAGCTTTAGTGATGGAGCTGCACGCGGGCATGGCGTTCCTGGACCTGGTGGCGAAGCAGGTGGACCCGGGCGCGCCGGGGTTCTGGCGCGACTTCCTGCTGGGCATGCTCAAGCCGCTGGCGGCCACGGCCGTGGTGGCCATGGCCGTCGCGCTCAGCTTCTCGCAGCGCCTGGGTCTCGAGGGCGAGATGCTCTACGCCATCGCGCGCGCCTTCCTCCAGCTCTCCGTCATCGGATTCGTCCTCCAGTTCATCTTCACCCAGAAGAACGCGCTCTGGATCCTCCTCGCCTACCTCTTCATGGTACCCCTCTCTGCTCCCTTCCTCCACTTTCGTTTCGTCCCGATCGATGAGAGCCTGATCGAGTGGCTGCAGCTAAAGATGCCATTTTTACTACACCCTACTCGTCGTCCATGGCTGACAATTGAGTTGACCAACGCGCGCACGCTCTCGTGTCTCGTCTCGCAGGTGACGGTGGCCGGCTACACGGCGGGGCAGCGCGCCAAGCAGGTGCCCCGCGGGAAGTACATCGCCTGCGTCTCCATCCTCGTCGGCACCGCCATCACCATGTTCCTCCTCGTCCTGCTCAACGTCTTCCCCTTCACCCCGCGCTACATCATCCCCGTCGCCGGCATGATGGTCGGCAACGCTATGACCGTCACCGGCGTCACCATGAAGAAGCTCAGGGAGGACGTCAAGATCCAGAGGAACCTGGTCAGTCATCTCAGCTCTTCTGACCTACGTTGGCTGCTCAATTGTTTATACTCTCCTTGTCGATTTCTACTTGGTTCTGCAAGGACACGACACGAAAGCCAGAAGCTCTTACATCAGAAACAGAGCACACATAGTGCTCATATTTTTTTTTAGTTCTTGCTTGTCGAATTCTTCAAAGTTCTGACTGAGACCGCCAAGAATGGTACAACAAGCAAGCTGCTCATAGTTTTCTGCATCAATCAATCAGGTGGAGACGGCGCTGGCTCTGGGCGCGACGCCCCGGCAGGCAACGCTGCAGCAGGTGAAGCGGTCGCTGGTGATCGCGCTGTCCCCCGTGATCGACAACGCCAAGACGGTGGGGCTGATCGCGCTGCCGGGCGCCATGACGGGGCTAATCATGGGCGGCGCGTCGCCGCTGGAGGCCATCCAGCTGCAGATCGTCGTCATGAACATGCTCATGGGCGCCTCCACCGTCAGCAGCATCCTCTCCACCTACCTCTGCTGGCCGGCCTTCTTCACCAAGGCCTTCCAGCTGGACGACAAGGTCTTTGCTGACTAGGTAAGCTAGGAAGTTCTGCAGGGAAGCAGAATCTGTAACTTTGGGCTTTGGGTGATGCTGAATTTACTGAGTTTGCAGTGATGTTGATGATGACTTTCAGCGTCAATGTTGATGGTGAATTACTGAACTGTAATACTAGCAGTTTAGAGATTGCGAAAGCGTCCGTGTCTGTAGAAATTTTAGCTTCTGTTATTTCTGATGAGTACTACACATGGCGCCTCTTTTCCTTAACAACATGCTCAAGAGGAAATGCCACATTTCCAATTGTGACCTCTTTTCCTTACAACATGCTCAAGAGGAAATGCCACATTGCAAATTGTTGTGGATCTAAAGGAGGTGGTGATGGAGAGCTGAGGGCATGATTGGATCCATTAGCATAAAAAATTAACTAGCTAATAGCTAATAGGTGCTAATTTTCAGAAGAGGACTCTTTGAAATAACCTGCTAATAGGTGGTTGGATAATGAGTCGAAAGTGTGTATGAACTATTAGCACTTATTAGCAATTCCAAACCTGCTAATGGAACTGATAGTTAGCAACCCTCCAACTAATAAATAGTAGGTCTGTTTGGATCCACTAGTACTAATTTGAGCTACTATTTTTTTTTGCTAACAGATTCAAATAGGTCCTAAGTCTCGGGTGTGACAAAAGCTAATTGGAAGTTCTGCTTAGTCTGAATGTCTGAGATCTCCAAAACTCATTGTCTTTTTTTTCGGCAGGGACGTCACGCGTATTTCATTAAGAGAGAGAGAGCTGAAAGAACGGCTTACACAACATAGCTACGGGAGAATCCATAGTGGTTCGGAACGTAGACAACAACAAAACAGAAAAAAGGCGTTAGGGAGAGGCCCTTCATCACACACCTTAAACCTAACCGACTATACCTACAAAATAAAAATACATCAATGCAAGTGTGCTAGCAACAGAGATGAAGCCGTGGTGGCAAATCATCCATCGAGAAGCGACGAGACTACAACGACAAAGTATCTGACTGAGCAACACGACGACAAATTATTTGCCAGAGTGAAAGCGGCAAAGTATCCGCAATAGGGGGCCATCACGCCCTTAGCTATCGGCATGAGGGGGGCTTCCTAAGCAACGTCGGCGGCAAAGTATCCACCCGAACAGCAACAAGGGCAAAGCATCTGTCAGAAGAGGACAACGATAAAGTATCTGCTGCGAAAAACCAAACGACTGTAGGAACGCCAAGCATGTTGGACAGACCATTGCCAAGATGAGCTTGAAGCACACACAGGCACACCACAGGAAGGGGCAACTCTGGTGAGAGAAGCAGGAGATGGGTTGCAGAAGTGCGCTAATGATGGCTTCAGCAAGGATATTGACATCCGCATATGCCAACACTATTGGTAGAGTACACGGGTAGGACTTATGTCCCCAGCCTGCCCCCGACGATCAGGGACTGCAACGACACCCCCAATGAGATAGATGGTGCAGGATACATCACCGCTACCGTGCCGGAGGAATCGGGCATGGTTTTCACCCAGAGACTGTATGTCCATAGAGGGCCACCGTTTCACTCGCGGCACCCACATCACCGACAAAGAGCCCAAGACGCTAGGGGTAGGTGTCATGGCCGCAACAGACTCCACACGACCACAGTGGCCACGCTGAATGAGGTGAGGCACCATGAGGCTAGGATCTGACCGCACGAAGAGAGGGACCCCACGCAACAGCAGACATAGGAGCAGGCCGCAGTCGGCTTCGGCCACCAGCAGGGGGAGGCGGGCCTCTACACTGGCCACCACCGGCTAGCTAGTGGAGGAAGCCGCAGCCCTAGCAGGACACAGCTGTCGGCCGGCCGGCCGCAACCCCCGGAGAACGCAGATGCGCACCCCGCCTCTGGAGAACACTGATCCCCGCACGTCAAGGCTAGATCCGGGGGACACCCGGCAGAGACCGGCCGTCACCTTGTCCTGGCTAAGGTAGGCCACGACTGCGAAAGAGTCGCGAGCTCCAATTGTTGCCCTGACATTCTCGGCGTCCACAGTGGTCGCCGTCGTCATCGCGATGGCTGCTGTAGTCGTGGGGTGGAGCACATCCATTCCTTCTCGGCGCGTCCTCTACTAGGTCAAGGTGCACCATCACCCTGAAGGTGAGGCCCTGACGGCCATGAGCGGGTGGGCCATCATGAAACCCTACCTTCCTATATGACAAGGTGAGCCAGGTTACCTTCGGGATGTCCTACGGGTTGTGTCTGCATGCCCAAAGGCAGAGTGCCCCGGTGTCCTCGCAGTCCAGTGACAACGGCTCGACATAGAAGGTCACAGGCGCTTGCGATGGCTCTCTTAGCGAGGCTCTCATTCCAAGCCTCTAGAGGGTTGCCCTCTAAACATAGCCAAACATGGTACTTGAGGTCGTAGATGTCGCCGTGTGTGATCAGTTGCCAAGGTCAGGTGTGGATGTCGAGGTTGCCGTAGGGGAACCTTCTAGAGCTGTTGCTTCATCGTGGTGGTGGCGGTGCTTGAAGTCGACGTAGAAGTTCTTGACGATGAAGACATCCTCTAAGCGGATTGCAAATCGGTGGCAGTGGCCTTCTTAATGACTATCGACTCTACCTTCGTGTGGTTCTTCTCAAGCCAGGCCACCATGCCATGCGTGGAGAGGCAGTCCAGCTCATTGTCCATGTTTTCGGTGGAGGAGGCCATCGCTGCAATGTCCCTAGGCCTTGCCATCATGGTCCTTCCGAGGAGGGTAGGGGAGTTGTGGTTGTCAACTGGAGGAGGAGCTGTGGGGAGTTGGGGAGTTTGCTGCCAGGAGGATGAAGCCATGTCTCTACATTCTTTGCTTTTATGCCGCTAGCGGCCACAACTGATGCACCGCACAGGTCCTGCATTCTGCAAATGCATGGCCAAGGGAGTGACATCTGAAGCATTTACCTCTCATGCGCCTCAGGAAGTCTTTGTTGGGGTAGGAGCATGTGGATGTGACCTTAGTGGCTAAGGGCCTTGAAGGAGGTGGTTCCTTGTATTCAGGGAGTTGCCACCAGTGCTTCGGGCGAACCTTGAACCAACTAGCTTCTTCTTCTGTCGCAGGCGGGGGGGGGGGGGGGGGGGGGGGGTGGGAGGGGGAAGGGCAGCTGGCGCACATGAATGTGCCCCAGCGGCGTGCAGACTTGCCCCGGCAGCCTCCTTGAGCAATGAATGCCACTACTACATGATTGAATTTGCGCAGCAACGACATTTTGATCTTCATGGCGAGCACTGTGTTTGCCCACCACGGTTATTCCATGGCTAGCCACCGTGGCACCCGCCACGATAAATTGACATTTCCCGCAGCGGGCGCGTATTTACCATGGCGGGCGCGTAAGCACGCCCGCTACGGTAAATGTCCATTTACCACGGTGGTCAGTTAATGTTGCCTGCCGTGTAAATGGCCTGCCAATATACAACAGGCCCTCTTCTTCATTCCCCACGAGTCTTCCTCTTCCAAACCATGGGGGAAGGCTTTGCCCTAAAATTTGACCAACCCATTGAATAGAGGTTTAGAGCTTTGATTTGGGGGAGGAGGACACCATAGGAGGTATGTAAAGGCTCTCACATCATCCTTCCTCTCTCTTTCTTCACTTTTGAGTGGCTCTAGATCTATATCTCCATGTTCATGGAGGAGAGAGAAGGCTCATATTTTTTAGATCTAGATTGATAATGGATGCATGAAAGCTCTCTCCCATCGTCATTGCTCTCTCTTTTCCATGATTTTGGATATAAATCATCAATTTTTTGTGATTCTCTTCTTTATTCGCGCAGGCCTCATGGATAGGTCTGAATGGATGTACCAGATCAACAGAGTGAGTGATTTGCGGTACCTCGCTGAAGTAAGGAAGTTCATTGCCGCTGCGAAAACTCACTGTGAGAGACTGAAGCGGACGACGACCATATGCCCATGTTCTCACTGCAAGAACATGAAAGCCTACAAAGACGGCACGGTGCAATCTCATTTGATTAGGTTTGGTTTTGTGAAGGATTACACGGTCTGGACTCTTCACGGCGAAAGAGTTGATGTTAGTGGCGGTGCATCGTCTGGAGTGAGCTCGTCATCCACGACGGCAGCGTTACCGGTGAACCAAGATCCTGTGGGAGCACCCGTCCCACCTTCAGCAGCAGTTGCACTAGCCGAAAAATGACAATAGTGCTCGTGACTACTTCACGGTGGAGGATATACTCTAGGACATGCCAGACGGTGCCGATGGCGGTGGGGATGGTCAGGAGTTTACTGTGAAGGAACCCGAGGATGTGCAGCTGGTTGAGGATTTAGTCAACCACATCGATGAAGACGACGTTGTGTTTGGCAGCCCAAAGTGGTTGGAGAATTTTAGAGAGATGAAGCAAGCAGCAGTTGATCCTCTCTATAAGGACGACAACAATTGTCCGAAGGAGTGCACGGCGCTCTGTTTTAACCTCCAGCTGTTGATGTTAAAGGCCTAACATGGTTGGTCAGACACTAGCTTCAACGTGATGTTAAGTATCCTTGGTACCACATACCCAACACCTAACAATGTGCCCACCAATACCTATCAGGCGAAGAAGCTGCTCTGGCCAGTGGCGATGAAACTTAGAAAGTTTGATGCCTGCCCTAACCACTGCATCATGTATCGGGGCAAGGAGTATGAGAATTTGATGAGCTGTCCGCACTGTGGCTTTAGTCGGTACAAGAGGAATGCTGGCTGTTGCGTGGATGCAGACGAAGGCGAGGCCTTGCGGGGTGGTCCGAAGAAGAAGAAGGGGCCAAGAAGACTAGTGCGGCCAAGCAGATCTCGGCTCAGCAGGACGAGAAAGAAGAGGGTTACACGCGTAGGAAAAGTCTAGCACTGTCGGTGTGGTACCTGCCTGTGATCGACCACCTGCGTGCACTATTCGGGAACTCAGAGGATGCCAAGCTCATGTCCTGGCATGCATCAGCTGACTGCAAGAAGGGCGATGGCATGCTGCGGCACCCATCCGATGGCCAACAGTGGAAGGATTTTGATAATGCCTACCCAGAGTTTGGCAATGAGCCAAGGGACGTTAGGTTCGCGCTGAGTACCAACGGGATGAACCCTTTTGGTGAGCTTACTAGCTCGCATAGCACTTGGTCGGTCGTCCTCACCGTCTACAACCTACCGCCATATCTATGTCAGAAGCGCAAGTACCTTATGCTGACCATGTGAAAGTCCCTAGTTTGGTTTTGGCTAATTGATGAAACCTAGGACTAACCTTTGTATCTAAGTGGATGATTTAGATAAAGGTGGTCATTGCATATGAGACATGACATTGACTCATGTGACCAAGATGATGAAGACCAAGATGAGGCTTGGCTCGATGGATCGGTTGTGAAGGTGAAGGGCAAGTCGAGGCTTCGAAGCGAAGGACCATGCGATGGTGAAGCTTGAGCAAGACTTAGCGCCGATGGACTGATGCAACGGTGAAGAGCAAGTGAAGTCAAGGTCGATGGATCGAGACGGTCATGTGATGATATGAAGTGGATCATATCATTTGGAGAAACAAAATGGGCTCAAGGCAAAGGTATAACCATAGGGCCATTTTGTTTTACACTCAAGACACCATAGAGGGTGTGAGTAGTTTAGGATCGATAGCCGAACTATTAAGAGGGGAAGTCTTATCGGTTATTCGATGCACGGGTGCCACTAGGTGAATTCATGAAGTGCATTGCATGTAGGGCCTAGTGAGCTAATTGGAAAACCTTTGAAAATGATTGAGAAAATGCTAACACACAAGCACATGGAGATGTACACTTGATGGTGTTGGCACATTTGCAAAGGTGGCGTTGGTCGCGCTGTGGTTTGCGGGTAGAGAGAGGTTTGGGTTCCTCTCTCCCTCCCGCCGAGCGTGCGAGCGCGGGATTCAGGCGATTTCGGGGAAATGAAATGCCTATTTTCCACTACGCCGAAAGTCGGAAAAGAAACGGAGGCGAACGGGGTCACTGAGGTGACCGGACGCTGCACCGGACGCGGTCACGGTGTGACCGGACGCGTCCGGTCAGTACAGCGCGGTATCGGGCGCGCGGGCTAGGGTTTGCAACCGGCGCGTCCGGTCACTCGCGGGACCGGCGCGTCCGGTCAGGTGCCTAGAAGGAACTGCGGTTCGCAAGGACGATCGGACGCGGGGCGCGTCCGGTCACACACGATCGGACGCGTCCGATCGTTGAAGGAGCTTACTGGACTCACACCGGACGCAGGCACTGTCGCGTCCGGTCGTTGCGAGGAGCGCGTCCGGTCGTTGTTTCGCGGCGCGGGTGCTGTGCGGATCGGCGCGTCCGGTCGTTACGAGGGGCGCGTCCGGTCATTGCTTCGCGCGCGCGATGCTGAGCGACCGGCGCGTCCGGTCGTTTTGAGAGGCGCGTACGGTCATGGGATTTGACCGTTGGCGCAGTGACCGTTGGAGGACCGGACGCGGTTGAGCGCGTCCGGTCAGTTTCGACCGGCGCGTCCGATCATCCCGAAAAACGGTCAGTGGAGTTGCAACGGCTCTATTTGGATGGGATGCTTATAAATACTCGTTGGCCGGCCCTTGGGGAGGTCTCTTGGCATTTCTAACACTCTTGTGCATCCTTTGAGCTAGAGCTACTCCTCCCACTCATCTCTCTTGCTTGATTGCAAATCAAAAGTGAGATTGAGTGATCCCAAAGTGCATTGCATAGCTTGAGGGCATCTAGTGGCACTTGTGGGTGGTTTAGCCGGTGGATTTCTTGTTACTCTTGGAGAGTACCGCTCCTAGCCGGCTTGGAGATTGTTGGAGGCGTTGGCAAGAGAAGGTGATTGTTCTTGGCCACCTCCGGTTGTTTGTGAGAGGTTCTTGTGCTTTCCTCGGCGGGACGCCAAAAGCAACTCTATTGGATTGCGCGTGTCATTGAGTTACCTCACTTGAGAGTGGAGTCTTGCGGTGCCTTGCGGGGCGTGCCTTGAGGGGCAAGTGACTTGAGGGTCACACCGAGGAACCATCTAAGTGTTGGTCGACACAACCGGTGACGTAGCTTGTCGGTGCACAAGTGAACACCGGGTGAACAAAAATATTGTGTCTTTTGTCTCCCGGTGATTGGTATACATATTGTGTTGTTGTCAATATTAATTGATTGTATATCATCTTGGTGATTGGCAACATCTTCACTCCACCGTCGGTATAAGATTCACAATCCTATCTCTTGCACTTATCTTTACTAGATTATCTTGTGTTGCTCTAGTAGTAGCTTGGCTAGTAGTGTTGTTAGCTTGTTCTCTAGTGTAAAATTAGTGACATAGCTCTTGTGTGAACTAGAGATCATAATCTACTAGACTTGTGGATAGGAGGCTTGCATCACAACCTTTGGCTAAGCAAAACTCGCTTTACACCGTTTGTTTTTCTAACAAGTTTGCTTAGTGGTGATTGTAGATTTTTTATAGGCTATTCACCCCTCCCCTCTAGCCATCTAGGACCTTACAATTGGTATCGGAGCCGTGGTCACCGTTTTAATCAAGGCTTAACATCCTTCGGTGTGAAAAATGGCTCAAATTGTGTTCAATCATGTTGGGGGCAAGCCACCGTTCTTTGATGGTGTTAGTTCTTTTGCTCATTGGAAGAGAAAGATGACAATGTACCTTGGTTCTATTCATGAGAGAGTATTGCAAGTCACCGAGAATGATTTTGCTATCATTGATCCTAATCATCTCACCGATGAAGATAGAGCAAATAGAACATGCAATAGAATGGCTCTCAATACACTCTATAATGGTATTGACACAAAAGTGTTTGAGGGCATCAAAGATTTGGAATTGGCTAGTGAAGTATGGACAAGGTTGAGTGAGACATATGAAGGCACTAAGGTTGTGAAGAGTGCCAAGCTATATGGGCTCAAGAGTGAGTTTGAGAACTTCAAGAAAAAGGATGATGAAACAATCATTGAAATGTTTCATAGATTGCAAGTGATAGTCAATGATCTCAAGAGCTTAGGGCACAAGACTCAAGATCAAGATTTTTGTCACAAGTTCTTATTGAGCTTACCTAGAAGATTCAAGATGTTGATCATGATGTTGCAAAGAGATGGGCTTGAAGCAATGAAGCCTAATGATTTGCTTGGTGAAGTATTAACCTATGACAAATATGATCAAGATGTTGATGACAAGGAAAAGGTGGAAGATGAAAAGAAGAAGAAGACCGTGGCATTCAAGGCCATCTCCTCCAAGGGCAAAGCTACCATCATTGAAGAAGAAGACAATAGTGAAGATGAAGATTATGAAATTGATGATGAGGCATTTGCTTTTGTAGTCAAGAAAATGGGTCACATGTTCATTAAGAGAAGAGGCTTCAAAAAGAGAAATGACAACTTCAAGAGCAATGAACAACAAAGGAGGTGCTTCAATTGTGATAGCACCGAACATCTTCAAGCCGAATGTCCCTATGATAAGAAGAAGAACAACAAGAGGGGCAAGTTTGAGAAGAAAAAGAAAGAAGCCAAGATAACATTCAAGAAAGGCAAGAATGGAGTCTATGTGGCCACTTGGGAAAGTGATGATGAAGAAGAAGAAGAAGAATCATCCAACAAGGCTTTTGCTTCCATTGCTATTAACAAGAAGCCTTTACTATTTGATTCATCCTCTTCATGCTTCATGGCCAAAGAAGCTAAGGTATTATATGATGAAAGTGATGATGAAAGTGAAATGGAATATGTTCATGATAGTGATAATGATAAATATGATAATGAAAATGATGATGATGATGAACCAACTAAAGAACAACTATATGACTTGTTGCAACAAACTAGAGACATAGCTATTGCCAAGAACAAGGAGTGCAAGAAGCTTTCAATGAAAGTAGCAATACTTGAGAAAGTTCTTGGTGAGCTTAAGACCACTCATGAGAGTCTAGTGGAAGACCACGAGGATCTTGGTAAGGCTCATTCCAAGCTTGAAAAGGCTCACTCATTGCTACTTGAGCAATAAGAAAAGAAGGAGGTTGTTGTATCATGTGATATAGGTGTTACATGTGATATAATTGATGAATCCTTTAATGAACCTATCATCATGTCAAATACTAACCCTTCTTGTAGCTCTTCATCCACCACCACCAACTCTACCTCTACTACTAGTGATGGTTTCACTTGTGATGCCTCACTAATGATTGAGAATGAGACTCTCAAGAGAGAGGTGGATGAGCTCACTCACGCCCTAGGCAAGGCCTATGGTGGTGAGGCCCGCTTGCTTAAGTGCTTGGGTAGCCAAAGGTTCTCTCTTAACAAAGAGGGATTAGGCTACACCCCCAAGAAAGGGAAGTCGGCCTTTGCAACTCCAAAGCCTAGCTTTGTGAAGGGCAATGGTCGGTTTTGCAATAGATGCAAGCAAGTTGGGCACCTAGAGCATAATTGCAATAAAAAGAACCAAAGCAAGAACCTTGTTAATGCTATACCTTTTGATTCTTGCTATGTGCTTACCAAGGGTGTGAAGGGTGTGCAAGCTAAGTTTGTTGGTACACCAATTGTGGGCCCAAAGAAGAAGGCTATTTGGGTACCAAAGAGCTTAGTTACTAACCTACAAGGACCCAAGCAAAAATGGGTACCTAAGCTTCATTGATTTGCCTGTAGGTCAATTACAAAGCCGGAGGAAGGCATTGGATTATTGATAGTGGGTGCACTCAACACATGACCGGTACATCAAGAATGTTTGACTCAATCAATGACAATAATAGTGGTGTTGATTCTATCACATTTGGCAATAACAAGAAAGGCAAGGTTATTGGCTTGGGCAAGATTGCAATATCAAATGACATGAGTATCTCAAATGTGTTGCTAGTTGAAAGTTTGGATTTCAATCTTCTATCCGTGGCACAAATATGTGATCTAGGCTACAAATGTATCTTTGGGGTTGATGATGTGGAAGTTATTAGTGTGGATGGTTCAAATGTGGCATTTAAGGGCTTTAGATATGAGAATCTCTACCTAGTTGACTTCAATGCTAGAGAAACTTCTTTGACAACTTGCTTAGTCTCCAAATCAAGTATGGGTTGGCTTTGGCATAGAAGGCTTGGTCATGTTGGCATGAAACAATTGAAGAAGCTTACAACTCACAATCTTGTCAATGGTTTGAAAGATGTTGAATTTGAGAAGAATAAGCTTTGTAGTGCATGTCAAGCCGGAAAGCAAGTTGGAAGCTCACATCCAAAGAAGAGTACAATGAGCACATGCAAAGCATTTGAATTGATGCACATGGATCTATTTGGACCAACAACATATACAAGCATAGGCGGCAACAAGTATGGCTTTGTCATAGTGGATGACTTCACAAGATTCACATGGGTATTCTTTCTTAGTGACAAAAGTGAAGTGTTTGACACCTTCAAGACATTTCTCACTAGAGTTCACAATGAGTTTGAGATTAGAATCAAGAAAGTGAGAAGTGACAATGGAAGTGAGTTCAAGAATACAAGAATTGAAGAACTTTGTGATCATTATGGTATTGGACATCAATTCTCGGCCAAATACACTCCACAATCAAATGGCCTAGTTGAGAGGAAGAATAGAACATTGCTTGATATGGCTAGATCAATGCTTCATGAGTACAATGTGAGTCAATCATTTTGGGATGAAGCAATCAATACCGCTTGCTACTACATCAATAGACTATATTGTCATCCATTGCTAGAGAAGACCCCATATGAGTTACTTCATGGAAGAAAGCCCAATATTTCTTACTTTAGGGTGTTTGGTTGCAAATGCTATATCTTGAAGAAGGGCACTAGATTGGGGAAGTTTGACAAGAGATGTGATGAGGGGTTCCTACTTGGTTATTCAACTACAAGCAAAGCTTATAGAGTTTGGAACAACTCAAGTGGCATTCTAGAAGAAGTCCATGATGTGCAATTTGATGAAACCAATGGGTCACAAGATGAAGAAGAGAATCTAGATGATGTTAGTGGAACTCTATTGGTGGAAGCAATGAAGAACATGGACATTGGGGACATTAGAGCAAAGCAAGTTATTGATATTCAAGATGATGATAAAGATCAAGTGCTCAATTCTCCATTCAAGCTAGCTAGTGACTCTCAAGTGCAAGTACAAGGTGCTAGTTCATCTCATCAAGATACATCAAGTGATCAACCAAGCTCAAGCAATCAAGTGCAAGTACTCCAACCACAACATATTGCAAGAGATCACCCCATTGATAGTGTTATTGGTGATATTAGAAGTGGTGTGCAAACAAGATCAAGATTGACTATGTTTTGTGAGCATGCATCATTTGTGTCAACCATAGAACCAAAGAAGATAGAAGAAGCTTTGAGGGATGCCGATTGGATCATGGCTATGCAAGAAGAGTTAAACAATTTCACAAGAAATGATGTTTGGGAATTGGTAGAAAGGCCAAATGACTACAATGTGATTGGAACCAAATGGGTGTTCAAAAACAAGCAAGATCAAGATGGCATTGTAGTGAGAAACAAAGCAAGACTAGTTGCTCAAGGTTACACTCAAGTTGAAGGTCTTGACTATGATGAGACATATGCTCCCGTGGCAAGATTAGAGGCAATAAGGATACTATTGGCTTATGCTTATGCACACAATATCAAACTATATCAAATGGATGTCAAAAGTGCATTTCTCAATGGGATCATCAATGAGTTAGTATTTGTTGAGCAACCGCCCGGATTTGAAGATGACAAGAAACCCAACCATGTCTACAAGTTGAAGAAGGCTTTATATGGCTTAAAGCAAGCACCTAGAGCATGGTATGAGAGGCTAAGGGATTTCCTTCTCTCTAAGGGATTCAAAATGGGCAAGGTTGATACTACTCTATTCACCAAGAAGATTGGAAATGATCTATTCATAGTGCAAATATATGTTGATGACATCATCTTTGGATCAACCGATCAAGCTTATTGTGAAGAATTTGGTGCTATGATGGCCAAAGAGTTTGAAATGTCTATGATTGGTGAACTTAGCTACTTCCTTGGTCTCCAAGTCAAGCAATTGAAGAATGAGACATTTGTGAGTCAAGGGAAATACATAAGGGACATGTTGAAGAAGTTTGGAATGCAAGATGCAAAGCCAATTTCAACTCCAATGGGCACAAATGGCAATTTGGATAGTGATCTTGATGGCAATATGGTGAATCAAAAGGAATATCGGTCTTTGATTGGAAGTCTACTCTATGTCACCGCATCAAGGCCGGATGTCATGTTTAGTGTTTGCATGTGTGCTAGATATCAAGCCTCACCTAGAGAAAGTCATCTCACGGCCGCAAAGAGAATATTGAGGTACTTGAAGCAAACAAGAGATGTTGGACTATGGTATCCCAAGGGGTCAAAGTTTGAATTGATTGGATATTCGGACTCCGACTATGGGGGTTGCAAGATCAATAGAAAGAGCACAAGTGGCACATGTCAATTACTTGGAAGATCACTTGTGTCATGGTCCTCAAAGAAACAAAATAGTGTGGCAATCTCTACCGCCGAAGCCGAATATGTGAGTGCGGGGAGTTGTTGTGCACAATTGCTATGGATGAAATCAACTTTGAAGGATTATGGCCTCAACTTCAAGAATGTGCCGTTGCTATGTGATAATGAGAGTGCAATCAAGATGATACAAAACCCGGTTCAACATGGAAGAACAAAGCATATTGACATAAGACATCATTTCATTAGAGATCATCAACAAAAGGGAGATATCGCCATTGAAAGTGTTGGCACCGATGATCAACTTGCCGATATTCTCACTAAGCCACTTGATGAAAAGAGGTTTTGCAAGCTAAGGAATGAATTGAACATTCTTGATTTCTCAAACATGAGTTGAATGCACCCCACCCACTTATTGACATGCCTCTCCTTCGACATTGCAAGGTAAAGTTGATTGACATATCATTCATCCTATGCTAAGGACTTGCTAGAGCATGTAGACATATTAAGTGGTATGCATAAGCATTCATGATGAATCAAATGAATTTGATGGATATATGTTACCACTATTGCTTCTATGCTTATTTTGATCTAGTGGTGGCATATGACATGTTTGTGAGCTTGTAAACCTAGTGTTGAATCTAGAAGATTTGCTATAAGAGTTTAATTCAACATAGGCAAGATAACCCTTATTTTGAGGAGTGAAGAAGCTTGTCTTTGGTTCAAATCGAATTAAATATCTTTGGCAAGTATTCTAGGTTAAACCAAATTTGATAAATTTTTTAACCTTACATGTGGTATCGAATTAATTTCAATCTACTCCATCAAACACTTTTCCTTCTCTCCACAATTTGATCCCTTTTTGGGTAAGTTGATGACAAAGGGGGAGAGATAAAGGGGTAAATAAAATTTATGATGAGAAAAAGATGATTCGACTTGATAAAGGGGTAAATAAAATTTGTTGATGCACACAAGTAGGGGGAGCAAGCTCATAAACTAAGTTGTTGCATTTGTTTGTGCATTCTCATATGACTTGCTCATTGCACATGTATTTAAATTCAATATACATGCTTGTGTGGTGCAATGCTAGTATAGAAATTGGATGATGAAATGATCTACTAGCATGCATAGGAATAGTTTACATGTGGTATCTAGACTTGCCTAAAGCTTTACAAGTGGTTAGCTTTATAAGTGGTCCAAGAACCTTTACATATAATGTTGATCTCATGGGGTTCTTGAGTTTTGATGGATGTCTAGTTACTTCATGATGCTAAGGATGGTGTAAAAGGCAACTCCGATTGGTATCACGCTTCAAAGGTCCATTCCTTACACCTTAGCATCATTTTGGTAGAATTACTCTCCCAACATTTCTATCCATGCATATGTGCAAAGCTTTCAATCTAAACTCTATGCACATATGTAGGGGGAGCTAATGCTACCAAAACCGAGCTTGTGATAATTGTCCAAACTTTACTTATGAGCAAAATGATTGGACAAGTATGACAAGTTCAAAACTTTTATTATCAAAATCATCTTTGTGAGGGTTGTCATCAATTACCAAAAAGGGGGAGATTGAAAGTCCCTAGTTTGGTTTTGGCTAATTGATGAAACTTAGGACTAACCTTTGTATCTAAGTGGATGATTTAGATAAAGGTGGTCATTGCATATGAGACATGACATTGACTCATGTGACCAAGATGATGAAGACCAAGATGAGGCTTGGCTCGATGGATCGGTTGTGAAGGTGAAGGGCAAGTCGAGGCTTCGAAGCGAAGGACCATGCGATGGTGAAGCTTGAGCAAGACTTAGCGCCGATGGACTGATGCAACGGTGAAGAGCAAGTGAAGTCAAGGTCGATGGATCGAGACGGTCATGTGATGATATGAAGTGGATCATATCATTTGGAGAAACAAAATGGGCTCAAGGCAAAGGTATAACCATAGGGCCATTTTGTTTTACACTCAAGACACCATAGAGGGTGTGAGTAGTTTAGGATCGATAGCCGAACTATTAAGAGGGGAAGTCTTATCGGTTATTCGATGCACGGGTGCCACTAGGTGAATTCATGAAGTGCATTGCATGTAGGGCCTAGTGAGCTAATTGGAAAACCTTTGAAAATGATTGAGAAAATGCTAACACACAAGCACATGGAGATGTACACTTGATGGTGTTGGCACATTTGCAAAGGTGGCGTTGGTCGCGCTGTGGTTTGCGGGTAGAGAGAGGTTTGGGTTCCTCTCTCCCTCCCGCCGAGCGTGCGAGCGCGGGATTCAGGCGATTTCGGGGAAATGAAATGCCTATTTTCCACTACGCCGAAAGTCGGAAAAGAAACGGAGGCGAACGGGGTCACTGAGGTGACCGGACGCTGCACCGGACGCGGTCACGGTGTGACCGGACGCGTCCGGTCAGTACAGCGCGGTATCGGGCGCGCGGGCTAGGGTTTGCAACCGGCGCGTCCGGTCACTCGCGGGACCGGCGCGTCCGGTCAGGTGCCTAGAAGGAACTGCGGTTCGCAAGGACGATCGGACGCGGGGCGCGTCCGGTCACACACGATCGGACGCGTCCGATCGTTGAAGGAGCTTACTGGACTCACACCGGACGCGGGCACTGTCGCGTCCGGTCGTTGCGAGGAGCGCGTCCGGTCGTTGTTTCGCGGCGCGGGTGCTGTGCGGATCGGCGCGTCCGGTCGTTACGAGGGGCGCGTCCGGTCATTGCTTCGCGCGCGCGATGCTGAGCGACCGGCGCGTCCGGTCGTTTTGAGAGGCGCGTCCGGTCATGGGATTTGACCGTTGGCGCAGTGACCGTTGGAGGACCGGACGCGGTTGAGCGCGTCCGGTCAGTTTCGACCGGCGCGTCCGGTCATCCCGAAAAACGGTCAGTGGAGTTGCAACGGCTCTATTTGGATGGGATGCTTATAAATACTCGTTGGCCGGCCCTTGGGGAGGTCTCTTGGCATTTCTAACACTCTTGTGCATCCTTTGAGCTAGAGCTACTCCTCCCACTCATCTCTCTTGCTTGATTGCAAATCAAAAGTGAGATTGAGTGATCCCAAAGTGCATTGCATAGCTTGAGGGCATCTAGTGGCACTTGTGGGTGGTTTAGCCGGTGGATTTCTTGTTACTCTTGGAGAGTACCGCTCCTAGCCGGCTTGGAGATTGTTGGAGGCGTTGGCAAGAGAAGGTGATTGTTCTTGGCCACCTCCGGTTGTTTGTGAGAGGTTCTTGTGCTTTCCTCGGCGGGACGCCAAAAGCAACTCTATTGGATTGCGCGTGTCATTGAGTTACCTCACTTGAGAGTGGAGTCTTGCGGTGCCTTGCGGGGCGTGCCTTGAGGGGCAAGTGACTTGAGGGTCACACCGAGGAACCATCTAAGTGTTGGTCGACACAACCGGTGACGTAGCTTGTCGGTGCACAAGTGAACACCGGGTGAACAAAAATATTGTGTCTTTTGTCTCCCGGTGATTGGTATACATATTGTGTTGTTGTCAATATTAATTGATTGTATATCATCTTGGTGATTGGCAACATCTTCACTCCACCATCGGTATAAGATTCACAATCCTATCTCTTGCACTTATCTTTACTAGATTATCTTGTGTTGCTCTAGTAGTAGCTTGGCTAGTAGTGTTGTTAGCTTGTTCTCTAGTGTAAAATTAGTGACATAGCTCTTGTGTGAACTAGAGATCATAATCTACTAGACTTGTGGATAGGAGGCTTGCATCACAACCTTTGGCTAAGCAAAACTCGCTTTACGCCGTTTGTTTTTCTAACAAGTTTGCTTAGTGGTGATTGTAGATTTTTTATAGGCTATTCACCCCCCCCTCTAGCCATCTAGGACCTTACACCATGCTTATCTCAGGACCAAGACAGCCTGGCAATGATATAGATGTGTTCCTAGAGCCATTCATGGAGGAAATGCTGATGCTATTTGATGTTGGGGTCCAAATGCTGGATGCGTCCCGCAAGGAGAAGTTCACCCTAAAAGCCATCATCTTTGTCACCATCACCAATTACCTAGGTCTCTTCTCACTGTCGGGCCAGATGAAAGGGAAGACCGGCTGTGTAATGTGCATCGACGAGACCTGCTACACTTACCTTAAGGGATCCAACAAGATGGTGTACACAAGGCATAAACGGTTCCTTGTCAAAAAGCACAGGTATAGAAGAAGTGTTATGAATGAATACTTCGACAATCAATAGGAGCCACAGTGTGAACAACCGAAGCCGACTAGTTGGGGGCCAAAGGTGTATGAGATGGTCAAGGACATGGATCAGATCGAGTTCGGAAAGAAGAATAAGACACTAGAAGAGGGACACAACAGACAAGGAAGCGAAAGCGGGACAAGACGGAGGAACCACCACCTGTTGTCCCCGCCGTTCCTTTCAAGAAGAAGTCGATTTTCTTCAAGCACCTGTCTTACTGAAAAACACTAAATACACCCTACGCCATCGACTGCATGCACCTCGAGAAGAATGTCTTCAAAAGCACGATCGATGTCCTGCTGGACATTAAGGGCAAGACGAAGGATGGTCTCAAGTCACGGACGGATCTTGTCAACCAGGGCATCAGGCAGGACCTTCATCCAACACCGCCTTAGAACAGTAAAGTCGATATCCAGGGTACGGCCTACAACCTAACGCATGACGAGAGGATGACTATTTGCAAGTTGATGAGGGGTATCAAAGTGCCGACCGGTTTCTCTTCCAACATCAAGAGCCTGGTCTCCATGAAAGACCTCACAATGACCGGCTACAACTCACACGACTGCCACGTCATGCTGACGGTGTTCCTTCCAATTGTGATCAGGGCTATCCGTCCAGTGTACGTGAAGATGGTGATCACAAGGATGTCATACTTCTTTAACTGCATCACCTAGAAGGTCATCAATAAGGCTAGCCTACCTGCCCTGAAGGAGTTCATTGCGGAGACCCTTTGCCAGCTCGAGATGTGCTTTCCACCTTCTTACTTTGATATTATGCCACACCTGATGATGCACATGGTCGATCAGATCGAGCAACTAGGCCTCGTGTACCTGCACCAGATGTGGACGTACGAGCGGTTCATATCCACCCTCAATAGATACGTCCATAACCGTGCTTACCCGGAGGGCTCTATGATCGAGGTATACATAACCGAGGAGGCCGTCAACTGGTGTATGAGGTACATAAGAGATGGGAGGGCGATTGGGCTGCCTGTCCATCAACACGAAGGCAGAACCACCAGGAAGGGGTGCACAGGCCGGAAAGTACGCACCGATATACCAAACAAAGAGGTGGAACAAGCTCATTATAGCATCCTTCATCAGTTGGTTAGCATGGAGAAATACATTGAAAAGCACCTGGAAGAGATCCGTGCTGCTCATGACGGGATGCGCACGGAGGCATGGGTCCAGAACGATCACAAGAGCAGTTTCATAGACTGGCTCAAAGAGCAACACATACCCCTTGAAGGATGCCCTGATGAAGATACGGAGACCGTTTAAGAAGCTTGTGTTAGGCCTGTCTAGCCAAATCACCACGTTGCAAGGGTATGACGTAGCGGGGTATAGGTTCCACACGAAAGCGAAGGGCAAGAAGAGCGCGGCATAGAACATCGGTGTTCGATATGAGGGCATCGATGAGTCCACGAACAAGAGGACGCAATACTATGGGCAGGTTGAAGAAATATAGGAACTTGACTATGGCCAAAACGTACACATAACCGTCTTCCGGTGCCAGTGGGTCAAGCCGAAAGCGGTTGCAGTGGACAGTTATGGGCTAACCACCGTGGACCTCAAAAGTATAGGCTACAAAGATGATCCATGGGTACTAGCAAGCAATGTCGCGCAAGTGGCCTACTATATCCATGGAGAAGACACAAAGAGGCACGTGGTTGTGTCAGGAAAGCAGCGGACCATAGGAGCTGATGGGGTCTAGAGTCCTGAACAATACAACAACTATGAAGAGCTCCAGCTTTTTACCGATCATCCAAAGAAGATCAAAGCCGTCGAGGACCGATTCAACAAGACTGGTATGAAGCCCTGGGCCTGCCCCGACGGTGAGAAGCGGTCCGTGAAAGCGCCTGCACCAAAATGATATGTAGTGGACTCCACTAAAGACAAGTGTTGTAACTTATCATGGAACCATATGTATGCATGTGACGTTTTCTATTTTGTAACTTATTATTAGTGTTGTTCATTTTGTATCATGGAACCGTATGATGTACTGCTCTCACTGCTTTGCACTACTCTCTACTAGTACTACTTTCCACTACTTTGCACTACTCTCTACTAGTACTACTGCTATCTACTACTCTCACTATACTACAACTACTCTACTCTACTACAACTACTATATATTGCAATTGGTTGCTCTTTTTCTTATTGAATTCCACTCCTACAGTGTGGCAAATGACTTAAAACAGGGAGATATTTACCGCACCACAGTGGGCGCGTTAGGTTGCCCGCTGCAGTAAACGGCGCTGAAGCGGGCAATGTAACGTGTCCGCTGTGGTAAATCATTTACCGTAGGGGGTGCGTTAGGTTGCCCGCTGCGGTAAACGGCACGTATATAACACGAGAGCCCTCGCCCTCTTTGACCAAGTTCTTCGCGTGGTTCATTTCGACCCTGAAGGGCTGCCAAATTTGAACGCTGTTGTCACCGAGCTCCAGCGCCACCGCCGCCGCCGTGCACCTCCGTCCCCGCTCCCTTCCTCCTTTGCCATCTCGGTCTCCATCCCTGCTCCTTGCCTCCTCCATCTGCGTCACCTCGTCGCTCCAGGGGGAGCCGTTGCTAGGGCCGAAACCCTAGCGGCGGCCGCCATCACCGCCGTCGTGCACCACCGTCCCCGCTCCCGTCCTCCTCTGCCTTCCCCGTGCCCGTCTCCATCCGCGCGACGCATGCGTCACAACGCTCCAGGGGGAGCTGTGCTAGGGCCAGAACCCTAGCTCCGGCCAACGTGCCGCCCGCACCAGTTCAATCTGCACTAGCCATCTTCTCCTCCTTCGCGCTGGCCATCTTCTCCTCCTCTTCACCGGCCATCTTCTCCTCCTCCGCACTGGTTCATGTATGCTGCCTTTGTCTTTGCAGATGTTTTGTTTTGCATTTATTTTTTAGCACTAATGTTCAGAGTTGTAATGAATTTAGTTGAGTTGTGACATCTTCAGGCGAATTGCTTTGCTTAGGTTTAGTTAGCATGTACTAGTAGTTAGTGTTCAGGTTTGAGATTACGTATACTTTATTTTAGGCTTAGATAAGTTATCTGTTCAGATATCTGTCCAGGTTGAGTATGCAATTAATAGGAGATTTTCAGTCCTAAAGTTCTTTCAGCTTCTGTAATTTTAGTTTCATTAGCTATATATTCAGTATAAATTTTAATTGTCCGAGTGCTTGGTTTGGTCATAAGCAGGTTTAGCCTGAGTGCTTTATTCAATGAGTGTAACTAGCGCGTGATGAGAACTATGTACATGGATTTTTCTTTGTATTCAGTAGCTTATTACTCATCTTCTATAATTATGTCTATACAACTGAAATGTCTGTTCTTCGTAGCTTTCCAATGGCGGAGGAACTATTAAAACAATGGTGCGACCCTACCCCTAGCAGCTCGTCCACCAGTCTTGAGAGCGAGGTGTTTGTGACCCCACAGCCAAAAAAGAAACCTCGTACTGAGGAGGAAGATGATCCGAACTACAAACCGGGGGAGGAAGCACACAGTGCGAGGACTACGACCCTATCGGTGGTGCCTCGGACCTTGGAATTCGAAGAAGAACAAGAGAGGGACGAAGAACCCCCCTCTCCCTCCACGTCAACCCCTTTAAACAAGTCTAGGGGTTAGAAGACAAAGCTGAGAAGGGGGGAACACGGGAGGCACAAGGTGGAGACGACGAAAGACGTGCACATGATCCTCTCCGTGGGGCCAGAGGGAAACCTGTTGATGCCACCCGAGGTCCTTGCCAAGTTCAGCAACCAGTGCGCCTGTATAGTCAAGGACAAGGTGGAGATCACTTGGGAGGACTGGCACTCTGTCCCGGAGGACTACAAGACACATATCTGGGGTGAGATGACAAGGCGCTTCCATTATCCCGAGGACGCCAAAATGGGGAAGTGCAGGGAATGGGTCATGCATGTGGCCTCCATAGCACTTCGCAACTTCAAGTCCATGCTGACTAGGAACTACCTGAACAAAGGGAAGTCACCCTGTGTCAAATACAATATGGTAAAGGAACATCATTGGGAAGCTTTCAATCAAATGAGATCAACCATCCCACTTTACAACACGTCAGGTTCCTTAGACATGCGATAAGTCATGAAGTCTTGTGGAATAAGGATGACATTGAGATCATTCCATCGACACCGATGCTGACATCGATGCAGATGGCGACGCTAACATCACAACCCTCAGCTGTCAAATCTTGTCCCCCGGATGACAGTGGCGGCGATGGCGAAGGCGATGGCGAGGTTGACAAGGCCAGGAACTCACCTCGATGCACAAGCCCTCGCCCTCCTTCTCCAAAAAGTCCACCTCAAGGCCCGACCAATGCATTGGGAAGTTTAGAGGCAGCACCCGGGGACAACACGACGGCTGCAAGCCAGCCGACCACAACTTGTCCACCTCCACCACCAGGGGACAACACGACGGCTGCAAGCCAGCCGAGCCCAAGTGGTCCACCTCCTGGGAGTCTGCCTACGGGCACGAGTGAAGGACCGGGGGGCACGGAGGCGGCACCAGGGATGAAGACATCGCCTACTGCAACAAGCCAACCAGGCACGAGCACAAGCCACTGTCCTCTCCCGCCGAAGAAGCCTTCAGGCGACAGAGCCGAGGCCATACCTGAGCTCCCATACTCGATTGCATTCGAAAGGTATGGTACTTGTTTTCACACCTCGTACACTCAACTATATAATATGTTATTAGTTGCTTGTTTGCACACACCAACATTTCTATCCATATTTTTCTAGGCCGAAAACACCAGTTAGTACATGGCCCGTCTCGGATGAATGCCCTGGCTACTTTGTGAATGGCAAGTTCATGCTATCTATGGCCCAGCTCATCCATGAGGAAAGTTGGGAGGTGAGGAGGTTCCATCTGTGGTACATGGAAGCGTCAAAAGTCGGGCTCCATGGTTTCACTGTTAAGGTTTTGGCGGAGTACTTCCACTTGACCGCAGATGCTGTCCTCCTAGTGGACTTCCATGACATGTATAGACTATTGCAGGAAGACGACCTTGACATCGCCCAAGTCACCTTCTTTTCTCTGTAAGTGAATTGTCACTTCCACGTGTACATCCTCTGCATTCGTATAGGACTTCATTCGTCATGACTACTGATATGCCACACTAATGACTTGTCCTTGCAGGTTGATGGCCTATGTAAGCAAGGAATGCAACCTGGGTATTATCTATCTCTCGCCAATGCATATATCTTAGAGACTCATTGTGGGGTATGAGTTAGAGGACAACCATCTTGAGCTAGTGGACTTGACCCGACGACAGAGAGAAGCATACCGGAAAAAAGCTCGGTGAATCAAAGATGGCCGTGGCAATGTACATATTACGCGCAATGAAGCAGATCAAGGAAGGAACAAATAGTTGTATCCTGGCTGCCTACCACTTTGGGTAAGTCGAATACAGGCATGGATGTAAAGATAAGTGGCTAGGATCATCCCTTCTTATCGTAATCTATATTTTGTTTGTGCAGCGCGGGTGTCACGGGCCACTGGGTTGCATTTATCATCTATCCTCATGATGGAAGGGCCTGCATATTTGACTCGTTGAGGACACCAAACAAAGAAGGGTACAAGGCCTTTGAAGCTTTCTTGAAAGTGTAAGTGGCCCAAACTTTTTCACTCATTTACGGTTATCGTACGTATATATTGAAATTGTTGCTAACACCAGTGCATTTCGTGCAGCGCTTATAAGGAGTACCTAAAGGATCCCCAATGCTATGATCGAAGGACAGACAAGTGTAAGCAAAAGAATAAGAATAGAATCAAAATCAGGCGTGAGTTCCCGGTACGTATTTCAAAGGTTTAATTGTGCTTTTCATATACCATATATGTATTCTAATGCTTGTGTACCGTGCAGTGCGCCAAACAACCTTTAGGTTCACAAATATGTGGCTTCTACACCTGCGAGTACCTAAGGGCTTGCAAGACATACAACAGCAGCTGGTGGCAGCTCAAGAAAGGACTGGAATGGTGGCATAAAGAACAGACCAATCAACACAACTTCAAGCAAACAAGGGCGGACATTTGTAAGTTTGTCTTAGACAAATGCGTGCTTCAAGGTGAACCCTTCTTCGACTCGAATAGCCTGTTAGGGGAGGAGCCCAATTGCAAGTACGAGAAACTTAGGAATTGGCCGAGGATGTTACGTCTCGAAGATTACGCCTATGACATGTTCTTTCTAATGGGAAACTAGCTAGCGGTCGTCGTCTTCATTAGTTACCTTCAGCAAGACATGTGTTTGTGAGATTAACGAATTCGTCGGTTATATGTATGGATGACAACAAGAACAACAAAGTTAATGTATGATTATGTCATATGTTGTCTTTGATGCCTGATATATATATATATATATATATATATATATATATATATATATATATATATATATATATATATATATATATATATATATATATATATATATATATATATATCTGTGTGTGTGTGTGTGTGTGCGCGTGTGTGTGCGCGCGCGTGTGTATGTGTGTGTTTGATTGATATATGAAATCTGGAATTTGATTGATATATGAAATCTGGAACTAATTTGAATTCAAATTCAAATGAATGTTGCTGATGCATATTATTTTTTTTTAAAAAAACTAACCGCGGCGGACAAATAATAAAGTCCGTTACGGTTAATGGGCTTAACCGCGGCGGGCAGGTTAGGGCGCCCGCTACGGTAAATCGATTAACCGCAGCGGGTGTCTTAACGCGCCCACTGTGGTAAATATCCATTTATCGCAGCGGGTGCGTTAAGACGCTCGCTATCCATTTACCGCAGCGGGCGCGTTAAGACGCCCGCTGCGGTTAATGTGTTTACCGCAGCGAGTGCCAAGGCCCGCCACGGTGAGGTCACGATTTACCGTGACCTCTGCACCGTGGCGGGGCCGTTTGCCCACTGTGGTAAACGGATTGTGCCTGCCACGGTTAAAGTTCCTGCAGTAGTGTGTGCCCCACGTGGAGGCTCAACCCGATAGCCTCCTTGAGCGACCCCACCTCAGGAAGGAGCTCCGCCTTCAATACGGGGCGCAACGCAACAGCCACTTGAGGATGAACTGAATGCCTTGTGGCCAGTGCGCCGGTAGTTGGCAATATTGTTGCGTATCTGAGGCAAAACTTTGTGGACGGATTTCCGTTGGGGTAGTAACTCTTTGCACGAGGGGCGTTGAGGGGGAGGAGAGACTCACTCGCTTACAGGGCCTACCATCCGCCTGGTCCGTCGTGCAGGGAGCAGCAGCGGACGCTCCGAGGAGTAAATACGGCCCCACGTTGATGGATTTGAGGCCGGGGCGTCAGGGCGGCGCCATGCGGGTCGCCAGGGTTGCACAGTGGAGGATGGGCTCGATCTGCCGCTGTGGGGCACCATTGGCTAGGAGAGTTGGGTGTGGGGGTGGTCGTGGGACGGGGAGCGCGCTCCAGCGGGCAGCGATGGGGGGTGGGTTCAGCCGGCGCCGGCAGATCTGGGCTAGCTCGCTGTGGGGGCGACGGGAGGGGTCGGGGTCTGGCTGCAGCTGGAGAGCGTAACGGCTCCATTTTATGTACGGTTGTCCAACTCTTTGGATTGCTTTCAGAATCTTTTGGAAGCCAGAGGAACATCCAATATATCTCTCTTCATGAAAATTTTCCTAGTGGCGGCTTAGTGTATTTGGAAGGAGCGAAATGCACTGATTTTTGAAGGGAAACCCCGTTGTCTTGTGGACTGGAAAGTGGCTTTTCGGCATGATGTTCTTCATCACCTCTACAGAATCAAGCCCGGTCTTCATACTGCTACCAGAACTTGGCTCAACAATCTTCAGTAGTGCATAGATGTTTCTATTTTCTTCTTTGGCCTTTTGGCTTTTTTTTTTCCATTTCTCTCTTGTTTCTTCTTATTTCCTTGTGTGCGTTTTGTGTGAGTGAATGTGGGGTGCCTGTGTTGAATCAGCTTCCTACTAATTCTGTTCGGATGTAAGTTCTGTTGCTTAATTGAGTTGTCGGGGGCTTTGCCCCACGGTTCTATTTCAAAAAAATGGCGGCTCAATCTCTCCGTGGCGGCATTTGTTCCTTTTCATCGACAACGAGTACATACTGATGATGAAAATACTGCGATCCTTGTTAGAGCGTACAGCGGCCAACAGGATATCACTCGCCTAGGTGTCAGGTGAGGGTGTAGTCTGGGTAGCTTTGCTCCGGTTAGAAACTTAACGTTCCACAGAAACACCTTTTTGTGACCGTGCATTAAGCTAGAATGTGTTTTATGAACTCCCTTTCAACTGCGCATAAATCACAGAAAGCAGTTAGCTCAATTTGGCGCTGATTAAGAATATCCTTCGCTAGAAGGAATTCATGGAGAACCCTACACCAAAAAACCTTAACTTTCGGGGACACACTAAGCTTCCAAATTCTCTTCCATGAATCATCTCCTGATCCTCCCGGCATGAACTCATCACCACAAATACGCGTTGCGTCCAACTTTCGGTAAGCTGACTTCACTGAATAATCATCATGTTTCTCCGGCTCCAAAGCCCACCAATCATCACCCTGTGACCCAGGGTCCGGCCCACCCGGGCTCCGGCATTGGCGCATGCTAGAGTCTTCATTGCAACACACTCTGCAGCAAGCTTCAAGACATATGGTTTGATCGGCCGCAAACTCTAATGCGCTACTGGTCGCGGTCAGCGCAGAGCACGCGACCAGCGCAAGCGGGCTGGAGGCCTCGGTAGCCACGTGCGGGAGCCCGCTATCCCATATATGAACTGGCCCAACAATAATTAGTGGATTCCACGTCACTGGAGATGGCGCATCTCAACAGAATGATGCTGACGTAAGATGCTAATTGTAGCTTTGAACTAAGCAATTCAACTATTTAAAATAGGATAACTTTCTTACCAAATGTTAATCTTTAGTTTCGTTTGCACCTTTGCGTTTCTTATGATGAGATCTACCAAAGTAGACCCATGATTCATATACTTTGTAACAAATTTATATAATGGCAACTTATATTGTGTATTACTTATGTATTAATTGTGTAACAATTTATGTTGACACTTCAACCATACATGGTCATTCACTCATGCTGATTAGTTTTAGTTTAATGAGTTATGAGTTTCATTTTTCGGTCACTCTTTCAGATTAATGAGTATGGAGTCTCATTTTTTCCCTAGTTTTTGTCTTTATTTTGGTCTTAGTTATTTTTTGTTTCAATGTTTTCTTTTAGTTTTTAGTCACCCTTTCAGTTGTTTGAGTTTTGAGTTTCATTTATCCCTTTTAGGTTCAAATGTCTTCCTAAATCCTTCATATTAGTTGTTCTTCAATATTTCCTGCTTTTAAAATTTTCAGTTATTAGTTGTTCTTTCATTTTTATCTTAATGAGTTATGAGTTTCATTTTTTAATTCATCCTTTCAGTTTAATGAGTTATGAGTTTTAGTTTTTTCTGTTTTTGTGTTTCAGTTTTCCTTTCAGGTTCGAATCCTTTCTAAATCAGAGTTTCATTTGTTCAGTTTATGTGTTCCTTTTAGTCTCAGTTATTTTTTTATTTCATTATTTCTTTTAGTTTCATTTTAATGAGTTACTCCCTCCGTCCCAGAATACAGGTCGTCCAAGCATTCAACGCAGTGCAGCAAACATCGTCTGAACATGGACGTCCCTGTGTCCGGATGCATTCACTGGCCAGTGAACCTGGACGCTCGGTAGCAGTGCCAAAACGACTTTAATTGAGGGACTGAGAGAGTATGAGTTTTTTTGGTCACCTTATCAGTTTAATTAGTAATGAGGTTCATGTGTCTGGAAGTCATAATTCACAGAATTTGTAATATTTCACGATATCTTGCCACTTGCTCAAAATATAATTTGATACATACTTTGAATTAAACTTGCCACACACAAGGTCTTGTTTTTTAATAAATTCCGCCATTTGGTTAGTTTGCATTGTTTCTACATGAAATATTACTTGCTTTTGCAATATATAAGTTGCAACAAACTCTCACTAGCAACTCGATCCATGTAATTTGCTTTTAAAATAATATAATATAGGGCTAGTACCTTTATATAAATACTATATAACAATTTTATTTGTGTAAAAACTTTAGTATATTTGGAGTAACAACTTTAGTATTACATGATATTAACTCCTTTGATAAATCTCCTAGCATATATTTACATATAAATTGCTACTAAAATAAAATTCTTCGAAACATATGCAAGTATGGTCTAGTTTTGTTTGTCTTGTCACGTAGAACATATCAGTGCAGATGGAATTGAAAACAGATATAACATTAAAAAGTTATAGCTATTCAAACAAAATATTTTTCTTTTTTTATTTGTGTCAGCCTGATGTCAGCGGTAGCAGGTGCGGCGCGTGGCGCGTGCACTGAAAATCTGGAATCACGCATGTGGAAGTGAAGAGCGCGCGTGGGGTCTAATGCATGGTGCTTGCGTCAGTGGGTCCAGCACATGCAGATGTCGGGGAGGGGGTCGCGCGCTCCCTGTTGGCGCGACGGGTCGTGATTTTTTTTTATTTTTAACACTTTTTAAAAACTATTTTTAATTTTAATATCAAAACTTTTTTATAGCTAACACTTTTGGCCGCTCCTCACGCTAGGGAGCAGCATTTCAACTTTGTTGCTCTCCACATGGAGGAGCGGCAATGCATCTAACGTGGCAGTGGCGCCACGCGGGCACGATAGGGCTGCCGCTCTCCGTTTGGGGAGCTACGGGGAGCGGCAGCCTTGCCGCTCCTCCAGGGGGGAGCGGCAGCCCCATCGTGCCCGCGTCGCGCCACTGTCACGTCAGCAAGCCTGCCGCTCCCCAGATCAAGGAGCGGCAAGCGCAGGGCGTATTTTCTTCTCTTCTCCTCTTGAGCTCTGGCCATTCGTCGTTTCGGCGCCGCCCCTCCTCCTTGGCCATCACATAACTTGTTTTCTCGTTTAGTTGTAGTTCAAATGTCAGGTGGAGGTTCGTCGAGCAGAGGTAGAGGAAAGAGAATGAGGAAGGGACCTCTGATTGTGTGGGAGGGTTCTCTGGGTCCTGATTCTTTTGAGGAACCTATAGAACAATTTCCTTTGGAGAGCACGAGTGACTTTACCCGTGAGAGACCTCTTAGATCATACGACAACCGCATGGAAGATTGGCCAAAATGCCGCCACGGTGAGGATTGCGTTGTGCAGATGTACAACGACTGTGATGGTGGAGGCCGTCGTTTCTTCAGATGCCCGCGAGGATTTGTATTTCCTTTTAACTCTTATTTTTTTAGATTTGTATTTGGTTTGTATAAGTACTTATTGGTAGATGTGTTTTCAGGATTCAATGTAACACCCTTAGTGTTATAGTAATTAAAAATATGCCATGTCATCATATGCACTGCAAATTCCCCATGATTAGGTTACCTATGCTATGCATCAACTAAAATGAGTTTACCTCCTTAGGTTAGATGTATTTCTAGTTGTGTGATTCGAATCCGAAAACCCTAATTTCGAATGTCACCGCAAATACTTAGTTTATGCCCTGCGTAATTTGAGGTGTTATACACTAGTGCCAAGTGTAGGGTATGAGCTCAAGTCCAACTTATAAAATAAAGCTTCAAGTTTGAGTTTGCTTTTGGAGTCCAAAACTTGTTGCAAGTTTTTCGATTCGCATTCGAATTCAAATTTGAGAAATTATTAAAAGAATTTTCGAAGTCAAACTGGTCAACCAAGAGTGACATTTGGTCAAACATGTGATGCTTGACTCAATGATGCCCTAGGGTGATGGTGTGATCACTAAATATTCACCAATTAATAGAGTATCGAGTTTCAATTTGAAATCTTTTCGAAAACCTTAAAAGGCAAAACCCTGATTTTACCCCTTTTTGAATAAATCAAAATCTAAGCAAAATTTGGGAAAAAGTGTAAAACCAAGTTTGTAGATCTTTTTAATGTCTACAAGATTGGTGTTTTGAGTTTTCAAAGTTTCAGTGTAAAATTTGGAGTAATTTTGAAAAGATTCAAATCTTAAATTTGACCCCTTTCCATCTCCTTTATCCAATTTCAAAATGGAGGCATAATTTGAAAATGTTTTGAATAGCAAAGTTGTAGGTCTTACCTAGATTTACATCTTTGGTATTTTGAGTTTTTGAAGTTTCAATATAAAATTCAAAGTAATATTTAATTTACAGATTTATAGAAAATGTCCCCTTTTAAATTCAATTTCAAATTTCAAAATCTAGGCCAAATTGGAAAATGTTTATATTTAGAAAGTTGTAGAACTTTGAAAATTGAGCAACTTTTGTATTTACAGATTTTCAACTTCTATAGAAAATTTGAGAGTAATTTGTAAAATTTTGCCAGTGACATTTCTGTAAATTTTTCAAAATCGCCGCCAAGAGCAGGGCGACACCTCCCGCCCGACGCCGTCGGCCTTCGGCCAGCTTCCTGGCGTGCCCGCGATCGCCAGCGGCCGCTTTGGCATGGTCGGTTCGCTCCGCGTGTCACCCTCGCGTCGACCGGTCACCCATATATATATGGCCATCGCCGTCATCTCCGTTTTCTCTTCCTCCTCTGTTTCCTCCCCACAATCGGTCACCATCTCAAGCCACCGTAGTTCACCATCGTCGCTGCTCCCCCGCTCAATTGCTCTCGCCTACAGCTCCGCAATCCGTGTGCGCAGCTCCTGGAGTCCCTGTTTGCGCCTCGCCTCGTCTGCTACTGCCCGCAAGCCACTGTCTTCTCCACGGCCGGCAGCAACGCCGCCGCGGGTGCCTCACCGTCGACCGGTCACTCCAGACCCCCTCAGCTTTCACCGAGTTTGCCACAGCTTTCGCGTGAGCTCCTGAGCATGATGCTCGCCTTGTTTTAGACGCTACCGGGTCAGAGGGTGGAGTTTCGCCTCCACGACGCCGGACGGGTCGCCACCGTGGCCGCCATGGCCGTGGTCAAGTCTCCTCCGAGCCGTGTTGTGCCCGTTTAACATCGCAATAGTATTCGTGGGGTTTGGGTGATACTGTTGGTGCAGTTCCACCGCACTGGAAGCTCAACGTCGGCGAGTTCGCCGTCGGCGGTCACCGCGCCACCGTGGCGCGCGCGAGAGAGAAGAGGGAGAGGGCGCGAGCGGGCCGGCCTGGCTTGCTGGGCCGGACAGAGGGAGCAGGCCGCGCGCGTGAAAGAGAGAGCGGGGAGTGCGGGAGCGAGCGGGCCGTGCACGTTCGGCTGGGCCGAGCGGGCGGTGAAGCAGGGAAGCGGCCCGTGTGGACGGTTTTCGTTTTTCTTTTTTCTAAAAATGCTAAATAGTAACCAGATTTATTTATTTTGTTGTAAATTGTTTAGAATTCCTAAAATAGTGAAAATTTTTGGGTAATCTATATTTACTGTGTACTATTTAAGAAAATATTAAATACTAATTTTGATTACTTTTGGTAAGTAATTTAATTAGATCAATTAATTATTAAATGGCTTTTCCATAATTTTTCTAGGTTTAAATAGTTGTCCAAAAATCATAAAAATTGTTTTACCACTTAGTTATGATATAAGCTTCCTAAAATTAAAATTTGAGCTTAATTGGACAAAGTTGATTTTATTCTTAATTTATGCTTTATTAATTAATTAGTTAATCAATTAGTAGGACTTAATGATTAGGGTTGTTTGACTTTGAAATTGAGTGTTGACTTTGGGCCATTAACACTTAATGACTTCTAGCATCCTTAATTAATTGTTTAAGCTCTCTTAATTATGTTGTTAAGGCTTAATTAGTGTTATTTCATGTGATTAACAAAATTCCTTAATGAAGTAATTAATGTAATCGAACCCTAGGTAAGGGTTAGGTTAGAACTTTTGTTTTTCAACTGTACCGCGAAGGAAAGTTGTACTCAAGTTGTTAACCTTGTTATGCATCCATCGAGCATCATGTTTATTACTTCATCATCTTAAGCATACATTATCGTCGCGTGTAGTCCCCGTGAACGAGGAGGTTGCTGAAGTCGAATCCGATCCCAAAGAAGAGCCGACGTCTGTGGAAGTAGGATTTGACATTTGCGGTACTGACCCAGAGCCCGAACTTTCTGTCGACCAAGGCAAGCCCTAGTTACATTTAACCATTCCTTACGTTTTGAAAAGTTTACTTCACTTACATTAATGCTTTATTGCACTAAGTGATAGGAGTTGAGTGATAACCTAATTACTGCATTACCATCCTTGATACTTCGATATCATCCTTGTTACTATTTTTATTTGAAAATGCTTAGTATGCTTAGCCATGCTTAATGAGAAAACTTTAAAATGTTAAGCAATGTTTAAAGGGTTGTTGGAGAACCGCTTAATGAATAATGATGATGATAATCTGGGACCGATCGGTGGACTTGCATCGGGAAAGGAGTCCCCATGTAGTGTCTCCGACTGAGTCAGTTAAGGACCGTACCGTTGTTTGAATTGTGTGCGTCGAGACTTTACAACTGATCACATGCTCTGGTAAGCCTAAGACCTCGGTAATGCCAACATGTGAACGGCCAACTGCGCACTAGGAGTGGAGAGATAGTGAGAATAGTGTGTACCCTCGTAGCCAAGGGCTGGATTGGAGGTGTACTGTACTCTCGGGTGGCGCTGGACCCGGTCATGTTTTGGAGGATCCGAGTGAAGGTTGATATCTGTAGGTTAAAGTCCTACATGTGTCGTGTGGTTAGGAATCCCCAGCTGGGTTTAATCGATTCGAATCGTTGCTACTCCTCGGTTAAGGAGACTTGATTCTCTGTTCAACATCGTAGTTAAGAAATGGAACTTTGGTCGGAGAATCAGAAAGAGTTGAATGAGTTATATGATCTAGATTAGAATCACTTACATTCTGTTGATAAATAATACTGAAATAAAACATTAATCTTAAGTATTCACTATTAGTGGCTTTTATGCAAAAGAACCTTGATTCTTGCTGGAACCTCACCTTGATTCCCCTGAGCCTGCATTCCTGAGTCATTTCACCCTGTTTCGTCAGTTAAGTCTTGTTGAGTACTTTCGTACTCAGGGTTTGTTCAACCCCTGTTGCAGGTGCGTCTCATGAGCAAGTGTGTTTCAGACCCTATTGCATGATAGTCTTTGAGGTGAGCGATGATGAGTAAGATGTTTGGCTCTTGGGCAGAGCGTCGCGTTTTGGTGTTTGTAATAATGTTAATAATGCTACTCCAATATTATGGTTGTAATACTAAACTTAAGATTTGTAAGTTTGGAACAACAAGTTTGTGAACTTATGTTATGTAAGACTTCCGCTTTTGTACTCTGATGTAATTTATTATATAAACTGTTGTAATACTGTAATGCCTTTGAAATGTGATCCTGCTCGGAAGATCGTGGATGATTCGGGTTTTCTGAGGACACCCGACAGACTTCTTAAGTTCTGTGGTACCCATGTATGGTGGTTAGAGGTCTTTAAGACGATAACAAGTACATGTGGGCCATATTATTTAGGAGGTTCTGCCACATTCAAGCTGGCCAGATAACTGTGGGTTCACTCGATGGGTCGATCCTCCTCCTATCTATCCCCATCAATAATACATCACATATCTACAGGGATGCATCTTTGATCTAGAGTATGTCCCTGGAAGTGGTAACAGGGATAAGTCGGAGGATGATAGCATCAACGATGCAGAGGAGCCACTATGTAATAATCCATACTGTCAGTGCCCGTACCATAAGAAGCACGGGCCTTCTTCTCCACCGCCACTGCCACTGCCGCCATCAATGGGGGTTTACTATGGGGAAGGTGCAACTCAGTTCAATATGTAGGACCATTATTAGGCATGCTAGGTTTAGTTTGCAACATGTCATTGTTTAGTTCGTTAATATCAGTGTTTGAGTTTGAACTATGTTCATATTGGAGCAAGCGGTAGTGGAACTGTTGAACCTTATAATAAGTGTGTACCATTTGGCTACTATTTTTCTCGATCGTGCAAGTGTTTTATTTTTAACATGTCACTTTCTAACATGTCCTAGTATTATAAAAAGTACATGTGGCCAAAGTTACTGATCAAAGCACGGCGCAGCAGGAAACATAGCCCCCAGGCAGGGAGCGGCAAAGTTGTCGCTCCCCCAACCAGGGAGCGGCAGCCATAAAACACTGTTACACGTCGTCGAACGCTGTAGTGAGCTTAAAAAGTAGAATGTAAGTTGAGAGAACATTCCATGTCACTAGTATTGCATCGAAGTCCCGTTTAATGAGGACAACATAAGGCTCATGGAAACAAAAGACTCATCACATGAAGTTGCACATTACAAGTTCACTGGAACACATAAAACATCACATTACAAGCTCAAATCCATTAGTTCAAATTCAATAAGTTGCAAGTGTGACACACATTACTTTCAAATACATGAAGTTGTAAATTATTTTGACACACTGCTTGGACACATTAGTTCAACACTAAGTAGGTTCTTCGACACATGACTTGGATACATAAATGATGACATAGAGTGCAACAAAGGATCTCCAACTTCATCCTGCCATGAAAATGACCAAGTGAACCTGCAGTATATATGACATTGGTAAGTAACACATAGATATTTTTTTGAACGTTGAAATGTTATCCTTATATATTTGCTATGCTTACATGCACTCTATGTCCTAGGAGTGTAAGGTTGCCTCGGCCGCCTCCGTCTCTTCAGATTGGTAAGCACCATGTTGGGGGTGTAGCCAACGTCTGTGTGGTCCCGATGACGGTGTTGCCGTCCTTGGCCCTGCGCATGGCTCGTCCCCTGCACATAGGTCGACCCCTGCTCAGATAAAAGACGAATTGGTGTTAAATTGTGGCATTCTTACATAACATGGCTAGTCAAATAAGAAAATTTGCTTATTTAGTTTTACCTGTTCGTCTCCTTAGGTTCCCAATGGGGCATCAAAGAGCTGCGACATGCCAATCTCCTGGTGCTGGGAAGGGTCCACCAGGCTGTGCTGGTACGGGCTGGGTTGGTACGGGCTGTGCTAGTAGGGGCTTTGCTGGAAAGGTACGTGCTGGAAGTTGCCTTGCTGGAAAAGACCGAGGTGGATAGAGCCCTGCGGGTACGGGCTTGGCTAGGAGAAGCCCTGCTGGAAAGGACCCTGCTAGAAGAAGCCCTGCTGGAAAGGACCAAGGTGGGAAGGGCCCTGCTGCATAGGATGCCTGTGCTGGTGTATGCCGAAGCCCGATGCCTCATCCTCATCGGACGACTCTGAGTCGTCATCCTCGCCGTCCTCTACCTCAACTAGGGCCTTGTCGGGGCAGTGTGGTGGTGTACGCGCGCCGGAGGTGGACCCTGTCACAGGGTCTGAAGAGCTCGCAGGTGTCCTCAGAGAAGGCGAAGCTGTGCTCCGGGAACGCGGAGGGTTTGCTGGCGGCTCCCATGGAGTGTCCGTGCAGCTCAACTTCTGGGCTAGCTTCCTCAAACTCTTACTCATTTTCTGCAAACACATGTGTGGATTCAATATATTTAGGACAACCTTTTGACTCGTACAACATTATAGGATATTTTGAATGTGTTGCTTACGTGCACAAATGTCTCAAGCGTGCCTCGCCCTTTGTTCCTGCAATCGTGTAGTTGAAACGCTACTTCGTTGGACATCATTAACAATTGTCTGGCCTGCGTACACAAACAAGGTTTCATCTTGATGTTACAATTTACTAAAACTGAAATACAACCCACCCAAAGTGCATGAACCTAGGATCTTACCACGTATCTCTGAAGGGGCCTCTCTATGGCTACGTCTCGTGCATAGTCGCCTCTTCATATTCGTCGGCGACGATGTCATCCTCGGAGTCGACGGGAAGTTCTCCTCCCTTGTACACCTGCCTCACCTGCACACGGGTCAACCTGTAAAGCCACCGTAGGTACTCGTTGAAGGCGTGTGGGTCATGTGGCGGGCCATCCTGTAGCGGCTGCTTCTCCCTTCTCTCCCACCTCTCGATGTATTGTGCATGTATCTCATGCTAGTCCTTCTGCTTCATCCTCAGCCTGCGGTCCACACTGCAACAAGTTCAGACGGTGTTAGTGCAACATAAATGCAATGGCATACTTATGCCAAATTAGTTGATACATAAATATGATTTTACAAACCAACCTGTGCAGCTCCTTGCTCATGGAGTAAAGAGGTGGTGGCACGCCCATACGTTTGCCAAACTGCCTGCAAACTCTGATAGGATAGTGCATCTCAACCACGTAGAAGAAAACGAGCGGGACGTTGGACCAAAACTCGTCGTTCTCTTGCCAACACTTTGGGCTCAAGTGGCCCCGCAGCTAGGGATCGTCGTAGGGTTGCCAAAACACCTAGCAAATGGTAATTCAGTTAGTCTTTAACATTGACAAGATAAACTAATACCATACAAATCAAAGACCCCAACGTACCTGCATGTGTGTTAGCACGTCAATCAAGTCAGTGTACTCCCTGTACTTGCACTCTGCATTCCCTATGACCTGCTCTGCCCCGCTCTAAACCCACAAGGCTGTAGGCATTGTATCCTCGCGCTCCCAATCCTGCATTGTACACAAAAATAAATTAGTCATTTCTTAAATAAAGTTTCGTACGAAATGCTAATTTAATTAGTTTCGTAGTAAATTACTTACGGGCAAATCGGCCATTCTGGGCCACCTAATAGGCCACCGGTACCAGATCTAGATCTGCAGTAGGTACGAGCAACCACCAAGCGATGGGTAGCCCGATCCATGACGGCAAGCAGCGCACAGCTGCCTGTATGTCCATGCTAGGACCGCGCTGCCCCAACTAAACAGGACGATGTTCTCCCACGGCTGACGTAGTATGTCCAAGAAGATCCAGCTGACGACGTTGCTCGACGCGTCGGGGAACAAGAATGTACCAAGGAAGGGCCACAGCCACACCCGAGCATACGTCTCCACGGTACTCGACCCAGCATGTGTGTCCAGGTTATCGAAGCACCCTATGAGCCACTGTGACGTGACACCGGAAGTTTTCCTGAAATTTGCAAAGACAATTAGAGGCCATCGATTTGAAACAAAGGCTGCAATGAAACAAACGAGAAGCAATTAAGTAGCTTACTTGTGCTTCTTAGTTTTCTTGTTGTCATCTGGGTAGTGGCCACAGAACTCGTACACCTTCTGCCTCCGACCATCGATGTCCACTATGCCAGTCACACAACTACCACCAATGCGAAGGCAAAGTATTGCCTTCACATCCTCCAGGGTCACAACCATCTCGCCGCAAGGAAGGTGGAAAGTGTGGGTCTTCGGCCTCCACCTATGATAGGGAAAAAAGGTTACATACTTCAAATATCATTCTACAACGCCTGTGTTAGGGGAAAAATAAGTTACATGTCCACAGCTGCACTAACAAGTGCGGGGTTTAGGGGCGGAAGACCTTCTCGGACCACGCGGACAAGCTCGAGGAAACCGGCATGCCATATGTACGGCGCATAATGCTCGTCCCAGCTGAGCTGCCGGGTGTGTGTGTGCGTGGCTTCAGAAGGGGCAGCTGCTCGTCCATAGACCCGTACTCCATGTGAGCCGCCCTGTAGTCCTTGTTGTAGTCGTAGTCAAGGAGGGGGTAGAGCGGGTGCCACCTCAGAGGATGAGCTTCCTCCATCCTGTTTTAGATTGGAAAAAAGAGTTAGTGCAAATAATATTAATAACTGAACATTGCAACATACATTTAGACAACAGGAATAACAACATATGTTACAATAAAACATAATGGCATCGATGGTACAAATAAGAACATGTATACTAGGTTATCTTAACAAACTAATATGGACAGACCTATTGTCCAGGTCTTCTATGCCTGCTAGCCTTGTGACCCGGTTGCTTGCAAACTGAGCACAAATTCCTACCACGTGTCTCGTTGAAGTCTCCTCCTCCGTACATGTAATTGTCGTACCCTTTCATAGCATCCATATCCCCCTTGAGATGCTTCTTCTTCCTTCTACCCTTGCCCAACTTCTGCAGGGCCGGATTAGGCACGTAGTCAGGTCCATGATATGAGGGCCTCTGTGATGGGTCGAGGTAAGGCTCGAAGCTCTTCTCCCATACCCGAACGGTGTTCGAACGGAGGTACAAAGGAGACATATATGGCAAAGCCAAGTAGTCATATCTGTGCATCCTGCAGGCCATGATCATGTGAGAGCAAGGGGCATGCATGACTTGAGGGACGTTGCAACTACACTCAACTTTGTCTAAATCGACATGGTAGTTCCTCCCACCGTAACGCTCTCTGTCTATGCTTGTGCCACCCAACCCTCGTACACTGTAGATATGCATGTGAGGTCCGTATGGCTCGTCAATCTATTGCTTGGCCAATTCCTCTCCCTCCTTAATAAAATGAGCGGCTGCCTTTCCCCACACCCTAGCCTCCCTTATATTCCTCTACGCGAGCTCCCACCTCTTCACAAAATATTCGTTGCACTTCATGAAAGAGAACTCAACAATCCTAGACACTGGCAATGAGCGAACTCCGGTGAACACACGGTCGAAAGACTCGGATGAGTTGGTGGTCATGATGCCGTACCTGAATCCACCCTCGTCGTATGCTAGTGCCCACTTTTTCTTCTGTTCCATCTGGTCCTGTAACCATGTTTTGGCGGCTTGGTTTATCACTTTGTCTAGTTCTCTCATTTTCTCCTTGAACTGGTACTCTGTACACACAAAACATAGAGCCTTAACCATGTAACTAACCTCCTTCTTCCTCTAACACCGCCAGAAATTAGCTGCAAAATGATGCATGTACCATCTATGCATCAAAGGCAGGAACCCTTCGATATCTTCACCGGTGGCGTGGAGAACCCCTGCGTGCCGGTCCGACATCAAACATATAGTGCGCGATACCCAAAACACTTGGGTACGTAGAAGCCACATGAACCATGACCACGATGAATTATTTTCTCCCTTTGCCAAAGCAAAAGCCATTGATACTATCTGTCGGTGTTCGGACCCGAGGGGGTCCTAAACCAACGAGTAAATGCTGCGTGTCTCTTTCCTAGATGGTGATGCAAGGAGAACACACGGGGGTTTATCCTGGTTCGGGCAAAAGAAGGCCCTACGTCTAGCAGGGGGGAGAAGTTTGTATTTCCTTGCACCGAAGTGCTCGTGTAGGGGTTACAAGCATGCGAGAGAGGGCGTCGAGCCCAAGTCTCAAAGAGAGGAAAAAGAGGACAAGGGTGATTGATTGAGATATCGATCTCTATCTTGCGTCTTGCCTGTTGTCTCTTGTTTTTCTTCGTTGTTCCTCCTCGTCGTAGAACCCTAGCCTGCCCTTTTATAGGGCGAGAGGAGGCCAAGACGACGGGGAGCCTTGAGGTGATGTTTTGTCGATTCCTGTTGAGCTGACCGTAGCGACGTGCTCTGGGAATGGCCAGCCATCCCTAGACACCATGGCGTCGTGGGAGACGAGACGGCAAAATGACCCAGAGCGCTATGCCACACCGTCCTTCCCTTGCCGTTGAACTGTGCCGAGCGTCGAGGTTGGGTCGAGGCCGGGTTGAGACCGGATGGATAAGGCCGAATCCTCGAGATTGCGGAGAATGGGCCTTGTCTTATCCTCCCTCGAGGGTGATCGATGGTAAACAGTGCGCGGTAAGGTGGGTACAGTGACAGTTTTCACCTCCCATCACGGGATGGGCGGTAAAACAGTGAGATCTGATACGGGCATTGTTCCCATGTCGATCCTGGTCGCAGCCATGCCGGTAGGTGGTAGTAGGTGACCGCATTAAATGCTATGGCTTTTGTCCTGGGGTAGGTAAAGATAGGGAGTCGAGGCGCTCGATCCGGGCTCACGCGAGTCAGAGTTTTTCCCAGTGGGCGAACGAGCCTTGCGTGGGTAGAAGTGCCATCGAGGTACCTTGCTGTATGGGATGGGGCGTGGTCGAGGCGCCCCGTCAAGCAGGCCTCGTACGGGGCAGACTGGATACGCGGTCGAGGCGGGCTGCCTTTTATTGCGGTTTCAGTCGTTTTAGTTTTTTATTAGCGATGGATGTGGGTACCCCCGTACTGTTGGTACCGATAGTAGCCCCCGAGCCTTTGGGTGAGTGTGTGATCACTCTCCCAGAGGTTTGTTTGAACTAGAGTCGTAGCGTCGTGATTTTTTTCGGTGGGGGCGCGCGAGCGCACCCACCGGGTGTAGCCCCCGAGGTCTCGGTGGAGTGTTGAGACTCCTCCGAGGTCTTGTATTCGTTTTATCGGGGAATGATTCGTTGCGGTCAAGCCCCCGAGCCTTGCGCGCACGAGGTCGATCAGAGTCCCGGCCGTCTTTTGCTGTGTGACCCTCACGCTCCTCCTTCAGGAAGGAGGAGGGGTGGGGAACACCGTACTACCCCTATTTGGGCGAGTTCCGACGATCTTCGACGAGCTGCTAGCGGGGGAATTCGAGTGAGAGCTCGTGCCCTAGTCGTTAGGGGTCGGCTAGTGGCCCAGAGGCGCTCTCAAAGATGCCAAGAAGTGGTCGTGTGGATCTCGATTACCTGTGACAGGATTCGAGGGCTCGGTGCCTCCCCCAAGGGGATTCCTACGTCGACCTCCTCCTTTGGCCTCGAATACGTCCTGGGGTGCCTCGAGAGCGTGGCTCGAGCCCTGGCTATGTACGGGCGCACCCTTGGTCGTCCCTAACTCTGTTACTCGAGGGCAGCTGTCGAACCCTGGTCGAGGGCCAGCTTTCGATCCCTCAAGGTTTAGGTTTCTGCGGTCGAGCCCCCAAGCCTCGCGCGCACGAGGTCGATCAGAGTCTCGGCCGTCTTTTGCTGTGTGACCCTCACGCTCCTCCTTTAGGAAGGAGGAGGAGGGGTGGGGAACGCCGTACTACCCCTGTTTGGGTGAGTTCCGATGATCTCCGGTGAGCTGCTACGGGGGAATTCGAGTGAGAGTCCGTGCCCCAGTCGTTAGGGGTCAGCTAGTGGCCCAGAGGCGCTCTCAAAGATGCCAAGAAGTGGTCGTGTGGATCTCGATTCCCTGCGATAGGATTCGAGGGCTCGGTGCCTCCCCCGAGGGGATTCCTACGTGGACCTCCTCCTTTGGCCTCGAATACGTCCTGGGGTGCCTCGAGAACATGGCTCGAGCCCTGGCCATGTACGGGCGCACCCTTGGTCATCCCTAACTCTGTTACTCGAGGGCAGCTATCGAACCCTGGTCGAGGGCCAGCTTTCGATCCCTCAAGGTTTAGGTTTATGCGGTCGAGCCCCCGAGCCTCGCGCGCACGAGGTCGATCAGAGTCTCGGCCATCTTTTGCTGTGCGACCCTCACGCTCCTCCTTCAGGAAGGAGGAGGAGGGGTGGGGAATGCCGTACTACCCCTGTTTGGGCGAGTTCTGACGATCTCCGGTGAGCTGCTAACGGGGGAATTTGAGTGAGAGTCCGTGCCCCAGTCGTTAGAGGTCGGCTAGTGGCCCGGAGGCGCTCTCAAAGATGCCAAGAAGTGGTCATGTGGATCTCGATTCCCTGCGACAGGATTCGAGGGCTCGGTGCCTCCCCCGAGGGGATTCCTACGAGGACCTCCTCCTTTGGCCTCGAATATATCCTTGGGTGCCTCGAGAGCGTGGCTCGAGCCCTGGCCATGTACGGACGCACCCTTAGTCGTCCCTAACTCTGTTGCTCGAGGGCAGCTGTCGAACCCTGGTCAAGGGCCAGCTTCCGTTCCCTCGAGGCTCATACCGGGCTCGGGGTCCGTTTCCCAGGTATTTGGGAATATCCGTCTGCGGATCCCTCCCTCGCCTGTTAGCCGGGCGCGTCTTTTTAGGAGGGGAGGTGAGATCAGCGCGGTAGTGGGCGACGTGGCGTACGGTTACGAAGTGGGGGACGGCCACGTGCCCAACTCCTGCGAGATGTAAGGAAACAGTTAGGTGGGCGCATTTAATGCGGGAAACTATTCCTACCTTTTTGTGCGGCCGTTGGGCTTCCGCCTGGGCATATAAAATCAAGGCCTAGGGGTCTACGTTCCCCACTGGTCCCTTGCACTCATGCAATCTTCTACCTCAGACAACCCTTGCCTTATTGCGCTCTCCGCCCGCATCGCTGCCGCCACCGCATCCTCTCCGTCCACCCCCCTTCCGACAGCACCGATGGCAGGAAAGAGCCAGATCCTCCCCGCCGATGACTGGGCCGCCTCCTCGGTGATGGAGAGGAGGTTGGAAGAGTTGGTCGAGGATGGGCTGCTGCGACCAAGGACGAGCCGGTCGCAGCTGGATTGGATCGCGCCGCCTCCTGCCCACCGGGAGCCGGCGCCCCCTGAAGGGTACGTGGTGAGCTTCGTCTGCTTCCACGAGCGGGGGTTTGGCGTGCCGGCGTCCGTCTTCATGCGCGCGCTCCTCCACTACTACCAAGTGGAGCTTTACCACCTTGCCCCCAACGCCGTCGCGTAGGCCGCCATCTTTGCGGCGGTCTACGAGGGCTACCTTGGGGTAGAGCCATAGTGGAACCTGTGGCTTCACCTTTTCAAGGCCGAGCTCTTCACCAAGAAGGCGGGGGAGAAGGGCGTCCTGTGCGTGGCTCGAGTAGGGAGCTACGTCCTGCAGGTGAGGTCGAGTCAGGTGGATCTATACATCCTGACTCACCACATCTCTTCGAACAGCGGGTGGCATGAGGGTTGGTTCTACCTCCGCAACGATGAAAATCAGTTGCCGAGGTACACCGGCCACGTGCTGACCGTTCGAGAGGATTGCTGGACGTACGGAGTGCCGGAAGTCGAGAAGCCGTGCCTGGACCCGCTGCTGGCGGCGCTGCAGCAGCTTCGCCTTCAGGGCTTGATGGCTGCGGCGGTGGCCGCGGCCTTCCATCGCCGCAGAGTGATGCCACTGTGCCGGCGTCGTCTCCGCCTCGACCAGATGACTCCGGAGGCATCTCTGGAGGGGACCTGGATGTCCCACGAATCCCTTGCCCTCGAGGAGGTCCTCCGGCGAGCTCGCCGGATGGTTGGGAACTTCAAGGTGGAGGAGGCCAACTGGGTCCCTATGAGACCTACCGAAGGGTTCGAGCCTGTGGTTCGTATCTTAGGGCTAGTATGTTTGCTAATTTCGTTTATTTTTGGATTTCGCTGATTTGGTCAAGGCCGTCGCGTAGGATTTGTCGGCACTATGGGAAATGCGTCCGCCAGTCCCAGAGGACTGGCCCGCCCGGGAGGCTTGACGCCAGCATGCCTCCAAGAAGAAGCAAACCAAGGAGACGGCCAAGAAGCGGACAATCTGCAAGGCCAAAGAGGTGGAGGCGTTGAAGAAGCTCTGGCGCCAGCAGACCATCGACGGGGTCCCCCTAGCGTCGTCGCCTTCCGAGACAATCTCGGGGGAGGACGACGACAGCAGCGGCGAAGACGACGACGACCTGTCGCGGTATGAGACCGTGACCGGACTGGGGGACCTCCCCGACATTCTCCCCCTGCTGGAGCCCATCAGGGGGGCATCCTCCTCGGTTGTCATGATCGAGGCATCCAAGGAGGAGGAGGAGACGGAGAAGGAGATGGGCCCCTCGACTGGAGGGGCCGTTTTACCCCAGACCCAGCAAGAGGGGTCAACGGGGATGCCCGCACCAGCCCAGGCCCCGCAAGCTCGGGCAGGGGCTAGGACGGCGGTACCGGCGTCGTCATCGGCGGCGGCGTCGACAGGCGTGAGAACCCGAGGCCAGCTGGCCTCGGAGGCACAGAAGGCGCAGGGCGGTGCGTCGGTCAGGGCCCCAAGGAGTGCCCGGCCTGCTGGTGGGGCCGCTGCGAGGCCACAATCGGCCGCCCCGGGAGGCACAGATCACACAGGGTCGAGGCCCTTGGTGCCGATTTCCGAGTAAGCATTTCTGCTTGGTTGTTCTGCCATTCTCTGGATCTGTTGGCTGACATTTCTTCTCACTTTGTAGGTTAAAAGCGGAAGGCAGAGCCGATGGGGCCTACCCCCATGAAGTCGCTGCGGGCCAGCGTCGTTGTCCTTAACCGGACGGCGGAGCATGATGCGGCAGGTCGAGGCCGCGAAGGGGCGCCTGCGACGACGGCAGGGGGCAGCGGATGCCACGGTGGTTGCTGGCCCTGATCTTGCCATGGAGGGGTCCGAACCGACGGAGATGGTGGCGCATGGTGCGGTCGAGGCGGGCCCCAGGTCGTCGGCGACGGTCGAGGCTGCCGTCGAGGTAGTGATGGGCGAGGCACCCGTCCGCGGTGCGGAGCGGGCGGGTGCTGACGTGACCATGGAGGAGGTCGCGTCGGCGTCGGGGCAGGAGGCGGCCCTGGCGAGGGGGTCGCGGCCGCAGCAAGACCCGTCGGCGGAGCCAGCGGGTACGGTGGAGGGCGGGGCGGTCGAGCCCCTGACCGGAGCACCAGAAGAAGAGGCGCTAGCTCCGGGGGCGCCAACAGTCGAGGCACCAGTACCGGAGCCATCGTCGGTCGAGGCGCCGGCTCCGGAGGCGCCTGTGGTTGAGGGGCTAGTTCCCTTAGGAGGGCGGGCACCCATGACCGTGGACCTTACCCTCGAAGACACCCTCCTGGACAAAGAGAAACAAGTGATGGGGGTCGAGGGGGGTGAGGCCACGGATCAGGCCGGTGCCTCGACGGCCGTTGGAGAGGCGGGAACTGCGGGCGAGGCCGGTCCTTCCGCGGGACCGGGAGACGCCCTGGCCGGGTCATCGTCGTCATGGCCCGACATCGCCGTGCAGGCGATAGCGCGGGTAGAGACAGAGATACCGAGGTGGGGGGGGGCCGTCCCTCCAGTTTAGGGACACCGAGAACCCTGACGCCGAGCCTATATTTGTCCTAAACGACAAAGATGAAGTGCACCGATGGGAGTACCTCGAGGGCGTCCGCCGGCACCTTGATCGGTTGCTCCGAGTGGCATCCGAGGCCGTGTCGCGGAGTATGTGGGATGTCACCGAGGTATGATCGACTCGTCGTCTTTCTCCGTGGTTTTCTTGGTGTCTTTTTCCCTTGACTTTTTAACCTTTTCGGTTTTTTCGGATTGCGTTCAGGAGCTGAAGGAGTACTCCCACCACAAGTCACTCTTCATCCGGGATGAGAGTGGCATGTGGGCCGCGCTGTCTCAGCAACGGGTCCTGGTCGAGGAGGCCCAGAAATGGCTTTCCGATCGGAACGCCGAAATGGCTGAGCTGTGCGTCGCGTACGCGGTGGTGAAGGAGGAGGCGATGCAGGCTTGGGCGGCCGAAGCCATGATGCGCACTGACATGGACAAGGCTCGAGAGGAGGCTGCCCAGGCCCGCAGGGATCTCAAGCCCCTGTCAGGATGGGTGAAGGAGCTCGAGGAGGATGTCTCCCGGGTTAGCCGTCAGCGCGACGCCCTTAACGTCGAGGTCGAGCAGGCCACCGCTCGTTCTGATGCTCTGATGGACAAGGTCATGACGCTGAAGGGAGCCATCCAAAAGAAGGACGCAGCTCTCGAGTCTGCTCGGCAAGAGATCGAGGCGCTAAAGGCGACCATTAGTGACAAGGACAGCACCCTCCTAGGGCTCGAGCGGACGTGCGGGGGGGCTTCGCAACGAGGTCGTGGGCCTGCAGACCCATATCGAGGGTAAGTGTGATTGTTACGGCCACGACGTTGAGGGCCTCGTGTTGGGTATTAATTTGTTTATCGTGTTTCAGAGCTGGAGAGAGAGAATCGAGAGGCCCAATCTTCTGCCAACTCTTTCTAGAGCCTCCTCGAAGCCAAGATCCGGAGGACCCAGCTGCTCTAGGGAGCGATCACCACCGTGTGTGACGGCCTGGGGGTCGAGCCCGATGCCGACACCGGGGAAGATGTTCCGGGGAACTCCTTCGTCCGTCGGATGGTGGCGCTTGGCCGCCTTGCCCGGGAGAAGATACGGGACGACCTCCATCAAGGCGTAAAGAGGGCACTGGCCATTGTCCGTTCAGGGTTTGTGTTCGACATGAAGCTCATCGCTGAGGGCTTCATCACAGATCCGGATCGGACGGACGAGGAGAACGAGGATGCCTGCCTGGAGCTGATTGAAGCCGCGGAAGAGCCTGGAAGCCGTCTGGCCTCGCTTTTTGAAGCCGAGGTGGTTCCGCCTGCTGACGATGAGGGCCTGTGAGCCAAATCTAGGCATGAAGGCCCATGTAATAAGTTAGTATTTTGAATTTTGGTCATGGTGGCCTCGAAGGCCCTAAGAACTCGAAACATAAACCGGTTCGTGGTTAATTTAGTTTTATTCGAGCTTTTCTTCCCTTTATCGCTTGGATCGTGTTCTCGTGTGATTTACTTAGCACGCAGTTGCATCCTTTGGCGTAAGGGAGCGAGTGGAGGTACCATAGCCTCGGGGGCGTAAGTGATCTCACGGCTCAACTGCCCTCGAGCTTCAGGGTGATGTTGCGGCCTTGTAAATCGTGTGAGAGCCTGATCTAAGCGACAGGGGGTATGTTCTTTTTCAAAGTTAGGAACTGTTATTTAGATCTCCCTAGCATGAAGTCGCACCTCTAAAAGGTGTGAGGGGTGAGTGGAGGTACCGTAGCCTCGGAGGCGTAGGTGATACTCCTGACTCGAGAGCCCTTTCGAACCTTAGGGTGCTCTTGCAGTGAAGTCGATCTAAGAAGCGGTTCTTAAATTTAAAAAAGAGCATAAGTTTTTTCGGGGACTGGGGGGTTCCCCCCTTGTAGCCCCCGAGGGAGGTTCGATTCTGGGAGTGCAGAGTCGATCCTTCCTCACTGTGAAACGAAAGTTTGAATATCGTTGTATTCTTTATTGACGAAAAAGAAAATACAGAGCCTCAAGGCTTTTTAAGGAAAGAAACGATGTAGCTGTTCAATGTTCTAAGCGTTGGTGAGGATTTCGCCCTTCTCGTTGGATAGCTTGTAGGTGCCCGGCTTTAGTACTTCTGCGATGATGTACGGCCCTTCCCATGGTGGTGTGAGCTTGTGCCGTCCCTTGGTGTTCTGGTTCCGCCGTAGCACCAAGTCACCGACGTTGAGGTCACGCTTGCGGACGTGTCTATCGTGGTAGCGTCGGAGACCCTGCTGGTACCTGGCAGAATGCAACAGAGTCATATCTCGGGCTTCCTCGAGCTGGTCGAGGGCATCCTGTCTTGTGGCGTCGTTATTTCTTTCGTTGTAGGCCTTCAACCTTGGGGATCCGTATTCTATATCAGTTGGGAGCATAGCCTCAGACTCGTAGACTAAGAAGAACGGAGTGAACCCCGTGGCTCGACTCGGCGTTGTTCTTAGGCTCCACAGGACTGAGGGTAGCTCGGCAGCCCATCTATTGCCATGTTTATTTAGTTTGTCAAAGATTCTGGGTTTCAGGCCTTGTAGGACCATGCCATTGGCACGTTCCACCTGACCGTTTGTTTTTGGATGGGCCACGGCTGACCAGAGCACTCGGATGTGGTGGCTGTCGCAGAAATCCAAAAACTTTTTACCAGTGAACTGGGTGCCATTGTCTGTGATGATACAGTTGGGGACTCCAAAGCGATGAATAATGTCGGTGAAGAAGAGCACAGCTTGCTCGGACCTGATGCTGGTGATAGGGCGGGCCTCGATCCACTTAGAGAATTTGTCGATTGCGACGAGCAAGTGGGTGAAGCCGCCAGTTGTCCTTTTCAATGGTCCGACAAGGTCGAGCCCCCAAACGGCAAACGACCATGTGATGGGGATAGTTTGCAGGGCATGTGTTGGAAGATGGGTTCGTCTCGCATAGTACTGACAACCCTTTCAGGAGCATACTAGCTTGACAGCGTCGGAGACCGTGGACGGCCAATAGAATCCTTGTCGAAAGGCGTTTCCGACGAGGGTTCGAGGTGCTGCGTGGTGACCGCAAGCCCCCGAGTGGAGATCGCTGGGCAGGTTCCTGCCTTGCTCATTTGTGATGCATCGTTGGAGGATACCAGTAGGGCTACGGCGGTAGAGCTCTCTGTTGTCGCCCATGATTACAAAGGTTTTGGCCCGGCGTGCGATCCGTCGAGCCTCAGTCTTATCCGAGGGGAGGTCCCCTCGGTTGAGGTAGTCAAGGTACGGGACGCACCAGTCAGGCTCGAGGTCAGACGGTGGGGTCAAGTCTTCCACCTGCATGGCTTCAGCCCCGGTCGAGGGGGCTTCTGCCTCAGGTGGAGGGTCGAGTGATGTCCCGTCAACCCCTCCGTCTGGCCCGAGGTCGACGGATGGCTGCAGAAGGTCTTTTGCGAAAATGTCCGGTGGAACCGTAGCTCGACTGGACGCGATTTTTGCCACTTCATTGGCAGCCTCATTATACCTGTGTGCGATGTGGTTGAGCTCGAGGCCGTGAAACTTGTCCTTGAGGCGCTGTACTTCTTGGCAGTAGGCTTCCATCTTGGGGTCACGACAGCTCGAGCCCTTCATGACCTGATCGATCACGAGTTGGGAGTCACCTCGAACGTCAAGGTGTCGGACCCCGAGCTCGACGGCGATTCTTAATCCTGTGACGAGCGCCTCGTATTCGGCGACGTTGTTAGACACAGGAAAATGAAGCCAGATGACGTAGCGCATGTGAACCCCGAGGGGTGAGATGAAGAGCAAGCCCGCGCCTGCTCCCGTTTTCATCAATGACCCATCGAAGTACATGGTCCACAGCTCCGCCTGAAGCTGTGCAGGGGGGAGTTGGGTGTCAGTCCACTCAGCCAGGAAATCTACTAACACATGTGACTTGATAGTTTTTCGCGGCGCATAGGACAAGGTCTCGCCCATGAGTTCGACTGCCCATTTGGCAACCCTACCCAAGGCTTCCCGGTTCTGGGCTATCTCTCCCAGGGGGAAAGAAGAAACCACAGTAATCGGGTGACACTCGAAGTAGTGTCGGAGCTTGCGCCGTGTCAGGATGATGGCATATAGCAGTTTCTGGATCTGTGGGTATCGAATCTTGGTTTCTGAGAGCACCTCGCTAATGAAATAGACCGGCACTGACGTTCAGCGCCTTTCCCTTGGGATCAGCGGGCTCGAAGCTGCCAGCATGGCATTTTGGGTCGGGAATCGCATTGGCGAGGCCGTCGAGTTATGCAGCCAAGATCGCCGAATCCAAAACAGCCTCGCCGTGCTCGACGCACTCGACGTCGCACTCGTAGGCATGTTCATATGAGGGCCCTACAGTGATGACACTGTTTGGGCCTGACATCTTGAGCTTGAGGTAGTTGTAGTTTGGGATTGCTATGAACCTGGCGTAGCATGGGCGCCCTAGGATAGCGTGGTACGTTCCACGGAATCCGACCACTTCAAAAGTGAGAGTCTCCTTTCTGAAGTTGGCCGGTGTGCCAAAATAAACAGGCAGATCGACCTGTCCGAGGGGTTCCGCCTGTTTCCCTGGCACGACTCCGTGGAAGCCCCCGACGCTAGGTTGGAGGCACGCTCTCTCGACCCCTAGAAGGTCGAGGGTCTGGGAGTAGATGATGTTGAGGCTGCTTCCGCCGTCCATGAGCACCTTGGTGAGGCGTGTGTTGGCGATGACGGGGTCAACAACGAGCGGATAGACTCCCAGGTTGGGGACGTAGTCTGGGTGGTCGTCACGGTCGAAAGTGATGGCCACCGCAGACCAATCAAGGAAGCGGGGGACTGCCGTTTGTACGGAGAAAACCTCACGCCGTTCTCGCATGCGCTGGCGCGCCGAGAGGCGGGTCGAGGGCCCTCCGTAGATCATGAAGCAGTCGTGGATCTCGGGGAATCCCCTATCCTTGTCGTCACTCTTAGGGTCCTCCTTCTTGTCGTCCTTCTTGACGCCGGCACCCCCAAAGTACCTGCGAAGCATATGACAGTCTTCAAGGTTATGGTTAGTGGGTCCCTTGTGGTAGGGACATGGCTCTTTGAGCATTTTGTCGAGGATGCCCCCGCCGGGGGGGCCTCGAGGCTTCTTGTGCTCGGTAGCAGCGACGAGCTCGTCGGCCGGGGCCTCGAGCTTGCCCTGTTGGCCTTTCTTCTTCTTGCGGTTGTTTCTCTTGGAGCCCCGGGTGGAGCTCGTGGGATCGTCAACCTTCTGCTTCCCCCTTTCCAGGTCGCCACCAAAGATTGCACCAACCGCCTCCTCGTCGGCGGCGAAGTTGGTGACAATGTCCATCAATCCGTTGGCAGTGAGTGGAGTGTTACGGCCCAATTCTCGGACCAACTCCTTACAGGTGGTGCTGGAGAGGAAGGCCATAATTACGTCGGAGTCGGTGACGTTGGGGAGCTCGGTACGCTGCCGGGAGAAGCGCCGGATGTAATCCCGGAGGGATTCACCTAGTTTCTGCTTGCAGCTCCGGAGGTCCCACAAGTTGCCGGGGCGCATGTAGGTCCCCTTGAAATTTCCCTCAAACACCCTTACGAGATCGTCCCAGTCGTGGATCTGTCGAGGTGGGAGATCCTCGAGCCAGGCTTGGGCGGTGTCAGAGAGGAACAGGGGGAGTTGTCGAATGATGACCCGGTCGTCAGTGGCCCCGCCTAGCTGACACGCCAAGTAGAAATCGGCGAGCCAAAGTTCGGGTTTGGTTTCACCGTTATACTTGGTGAGAGTCGTGGGGGGGGGGAGGGGGCGAAACCGAGCCGGGAGCACCATCTCACGGATAGCCTTACTGAAGACCCGAGGACCCGGGGGCTCAGGTGAAGGGCTACGATCTTCTGAACTGTCGTAGCGTCCGCCCTGTGGACGTGGTAGCCTCGAGGCACACCGTCACCGTGCTTGCACGTGCGGCGCTCGACGATGTTGCCACGGGTGTCTCGAGGCTCGTGGTCGTTGGTGGTGGGCTCAGGGGCCGGAGCTACCTGGTTTCGCCGGGCAGGCTCGGGGTGAACCGAGGCTTCTCTCTCCTGTCGGGAGGGCTCGATGATCCGCTCCGAGGCTGCCTTCTGTCGCCTCGAGGCAGAGCTCTCGGCCTGCTGCATGGCGGCGGTCTCGAGGAGTTCTCGGATTTCATCTCGAGCCCGACGGGCATCGGGGTTTGATGACTCGGGCATGTTGCGGAGGAGCATGGTGGCGGCGACGATGTTCTGGCTGGCTCGAGCAAAAACCGGGGGGTCGACCACCCGGTCCTCGTTGATGCGACGGTTGACGTCATGAGCTCTTCCGCCAAGTGCGCGTTCCGCACGCTCACGCTCGAGGGTTTGTTGGAGTAGATCCAGGTTTTCCCGTTCCTCGTCAAGCCTGTCCTGCAACTCACGAATCTGCTCGAGCTGCGTCCCTTGATCCGCAAGGAACTGAGGGTCGTCTCGCTCAGCAGGAAGCTCGACATGAGGTGGCGTGTGCCTTCCTTCGATTGGCTCTTCGTCCTCTGATTCCGAAGTGCTTTCAACATCGATGTTGAAGCATTCGCGGGTCGGATCATAGGTGTCATCAGCCGAGTCAGAGTCAGGAGAGCCAAAGTTATAGTATGACGGGGGAATGTGTGGCCGTTGCAAATCGTCACTAGGGTTGTGATGTTGAGAAGCAGTCACATGGGGCTCTGTTTCCGGTGTCTCCGTAGAGTCCCGATAATCAGAAGCCGGTGTGGATGCAACGAGGTCCAGAGTGGAGCGTAGATGGTGCCCTGGGAGTTCCTCATAAGCACTCAAGAGAGTGCTCACGGAAGATGCGTATACCCGGGCAGCCGAGTCTAGCCCAAATGGAAATGGTGATGGAGATGTTGCTGCCCGTGCCGGAATGGATGCTCCGGACAGTGGTGTCTCACCGGACGGGGGAGCAGTGGGATTCTCCATCGGCATGTTACCCTCAGTCAAGCTTGTCCTACCCAAACCTTCCACAAGGAGATCTGGACCGGTGCCTGGCTAGGGGGTGCCGGACCGGGGGATCCCATCACCCTCCGCGAGGTGAAGACGGTGGTTGTACCGGGCTCGTCGTCGTCGGGCGGCCCGCGCCCGCCTAGAGTGACGGTACCGGCGGATTGCTCCCCCGGGCTGGGAGAGCTCATAGTCCTTGTCGGTTGGGTGCCTGGGTGGAAGTAGGACCATATCGTAGCCATAGCCAAGGGACATGAACTCCAAACTCCCGAACCAGATCACCGTGGCCAACGGAATAGGGCGTTCGGGGTCAGCCATCCAGGAAAAAAGGCGAGAAAGCGATGTTGGCACGCAGCGATCCCCTACCTGGCGCGCCAACTGTCGGTGTTCGGACCCGAGGGGGTCCTAAACCAACGAGTAAATGCTGCGTGTCTCTTTCCTGGATGGTGATGCAAGGAGAACACACGGGGGTTTATCCTGGTTCGGGCAAAAGAAGGCCCTACATCCAGCGGAGGGGAGAGAAGTTTGTATTTCCTTGCACCGAAGTGCTCGTGTAGGGGTTACAAGCATGCGAGAGAGGGCGTCGAGCCCAAGTCTCAAAGAGAGGAAAAAGAGGACAAGGGTGATTGATTGAGATATCGATCTCTATCTTGCGTCTTGCCTATTGTCTCTTGTTTTTCTTCGTTGTTCCTCCTCGTTGTAGAACCCTGGCCTGCCCTTTCATAGGGCGAGAGGAGGCCAAGACGACGGGGAGCCTTGAGGTGATGTTTTGTCGATTCCTGTTGAGCTGACCGTAGCGACATGCTCTGGGAATGGTCGGCCATCCCTGGACACCATGGCGTCGTGGGAGACGAGACGACGAAATGACCCGGAGCGTCGTGCCACACCGTCCTTCCCTTGCCGTTGAACTGTGCCGAGCGTCGAGGTTGGGTCGAGGCCGGGTCGAGACCGGATGGATAAGGCCAAATCCCCGAGATTGCGGAGAACGGGCCTTGTCTTATCCTCCCTCGAGGGTGATCGATGGTAAACAGTGCGCGGTAAGGTGGGTACAGTGACGGTTTTCACCTCCCATCACGGGATGGGCGGTAAAACAGTGAGATCTGACACGGGCATTGTTCCCACGTCGATCCTGGTCACAGCCATGCCGGTAGGTGGTAGTAGGTAACCGCATTAAATGCTATGGCTTTTGTCCTGGGTTAGGTAAAGAGAGGGAGTCGAGGCGCTCGACCCGGGCTCACGCGAGTCGGAGTTTTTCCTAGTGGGCGGACGAGCCTCGCGCGGGTCGAAGCGCCGTCGAGGTACCTTGCTGTACGGGATGGGGTGCGGTCGAGGCGCCCCGTCGAGCGGGCCTCGTACGGGGCGGACTGGATACGCGGTCGAGGCGGGCTGCCTTTTATTGCGGTTTCAGTCATTTTAGTTTTTTATTAGCGATGGATGTGGGTACCCCCGTACTGTTGGTACCGACACTATCTGGTCCTCCGAATCAACCGCTGCAGCCATCATCAAAGTGCCCCTGTACTTTCTTGTTAAGAAAGTGCCATCAACATGTACCACTAGCCTACAAAATTGTAAAGCATGCTCTGTATGAGTAAACGACCAGAAAACACGGTGTAGCATATGCCTCACCGGGTTCTACAAAGACATCCCACTAGTGTCCGCAAACCATTTCATGCCATGTTTGTAGTAATTCATTGCAGACAGTATTTGGGAAACCTGGTTGTACGCCTCCTCCTAACTACCCCATCGGATTGCTAGTGCAATTTGCTTTGCACGCCAAGCCTTGCCATACTTCACATGATACTTTACAAGCTCATATATGGACTGCTATAAATAAGACACCGAGACGTCATTGTCCTTGTCAACGAGCCCCAATATACGACGGGCAAGGTAACGTGCAGTGAGCTGCGGATGATATTCCTTCCCCTTGTTATCCAAGCATAAATGGAGTTGGACCAATTTACTTATCCTCCATTTGCCATCACTCACTTTCTTCCTTGTAGTAAGCCTCCACTGGCATGGAAAACCTGCTTGGCAGGTAACGTGGTACCTCAAGTTCTTGTCAGAATGAGTCACCAAGTATGGCCTATGGTGGTACACAGCATAATCCTAAAGAAAGAGCTTTATCTCTGACATTGTATTGAATATCATTCCCTTCTGAAGGATTACATGCTCATGGTTATACAGTGATTCTGCACACATATACAGACCTGTGTCACAAACTACCATATGTACCATGCTGACATCCCTGTAGTTCGAACCACCACTTAAAGGTACATCGCCCTAGCTAAGTTACATGAGTTTTGCCTCTGTGTAAGGGGGCAGTGCAACATAATGCTGTGTTTCGCTGATCCTACCCTACGAATCAAAATATGGCGCACCACCCTCTAGCAAATCATAGACCAGCCTGCCCTGAGTCGGCATGGCATGAAGCACTAAAAGTGAAACATCGGACGTTGTAGCATGAACCGGCGTCGCATGGGCAGCTCTATCATCATCGTCGGCGGCGGCGGCGGCGGCGTCATCGTCGTTGGCATTGTCGTCATGACCAAACCAGTTATCTTCTGCCTGCTCCTGCTCTTCACGTTTGAACTCCCTCGCATCGAAGTCGTTGCTTATACAACTGACTGGATGTGAATGCAACTGCTTCTGCGTCAACTCACCATCCATATACAACTGACCGGATGTAAATGGAACTGCTTCTTCATCACCTCTAACATCGTCATGATGATCATCCTACAACCTGTACCCATTCTCCACAACCACCTCAACAATGGGTGAGTTCGAGCCTACGAGGACCATAGTGTAGCGGGACCAATGAGCAGGGTCGCGCAAAGGCATCAGGACATATTTTGCCCTAGTATTCCCACTGTCAAATCTCCCCTTAATTGTGAAATCACTGCCAAACTTTGCGTTCAAACGCACACAAAGGTCATTGAAGCTCGACGGTTCATCAAACCATTCCAACTCCTCTTCCATATCCTCAAACTCACCATCTTCTTTCCTAACAATTCCTCCGAAATAAATTCAGACACAACAATCCATCTGAAAACCATTCGAGCAAACTTAATCAAGTCGTCCAAACAAACAAACTATACTAAGTTTATTAACTATACTATACTAACTCAATAACTAAAGTAACTACTTATACCACCTATACTAACTTCACTAATCTAAACTAAACATACTAACTATTCTAACTATTTATAATACCTATACTAACTATACTAATCATACTAACTAAAATAACTATTTATAATATCTATACTAGCTATGCTAACTTTACTAATGATACCAACTAAACAAACTAATTTAACTACAATCAAAATATATCAAAAATTCAAAAAAAGGGAAACGGGACTACCTTAGCTCGGCCGCGGGGGGGGGGGGGGGGGGGGGGGGGCTGCTATCGGGGCCGAAGTGCCGGGGGGGGCTCTTGGCGCCCTAGCTCGGGCGTGCGTGGAGGGCGCGGCCGTGGGGGCGTTGGGCGCTGCTCTCCCGCGGGGTTGGGGGGGGGGGCGCGAGGATACTGCTGTCCGGCTCGGGCGCGGGAGGGGGGGTTGCGGTCGATGGACACGAACAAGAAGCTGACGCATAAACGTGAGACGGGGACGAATGACAAGCAGTGACGCATAAACGCGAGAATCAGCTACCGTTCCTTGATCTGGGGAGCGGCAGGCTTGCTGCTCCTCCAGGGGGAGCAGCAGCCCCGTGCCCGCTTTTCGCCACTGTCACGTCAGCATCATTGCCGCTCCTCCACCTGGGGAGCGGCAAAGTTTAAATGTCGCTCCCTCGCGTGAGGAGCGACCAAAAGTGTTAGGTATAAAAAAGATTTCGGTGCTAAAATTTAAAATAGTTTTTAAAAAGTATTAAAAATAAAAAAATTCGCTGGTCGCGGCCTATCGTCGTCCTCTTGATCGGCGCCCTGTGATTTGCGGAGGCTCAATTTAACCGCTGGGTCCACCACAGCCCTGTGGGCCTCACCTAGTTGACCCGACCGCCCCTGGGGCCTGGACACACATTACTACTGATCGATCGATGAAGTCACCGCCCTGTGGGCCCGCCGCGGACATCCACCGCCGTACCTGTCTGTCTCGGGATCCCCACCCCAGCCTCCCCCGCGTAGACTTTGGCATTTTGCCCAGGACTGTCCTCCTCCTCCTCCTCCTCATCTGGCGGCTCGTGGCAGCAAGCTCTGCTCAACAGAGCAGCTGCTTTCTACGGGCCGGTCGGTGATGGAGCGGCACGCGGGCATGGCGTTCCTGGACCTGGTGGCGAAGCAGGTGGACCCGGGCGCGCCGGGGTTCTGGCGCGACTTCCTGCTCGGCATGCTCAAGCCGCTGGCGGCCACGGCCGTGGTGGCCATGGCCGTCGCGCTCAGCTTCTCGCAGCGCCTGGGGCTGGAGGGCGAGATGCTCTACGCCACTGCGCGCGCCTTCCTCCAGCTCTCCGTCATCGGCTTCGTCCTCCAGTTCATCTTCACCCAGAAGAACGCGCTCTAGAGCCTCCTCGTCTACCTCTTCATGGTATGGTATCCACCGTCTCCGATCCAACTCCTCCCTGCTTCCTCCACTTTCGTCTCTTCCCGATCGATCAGAGCCGAATTCAATTTCCAAGGACGCGTGCATGCTCTGAGTGGCGTGGCTGTTGGCAGGCTGGCAGCAGCTAGCTAAAGATGCCATTTTTACAGATTCCCAATCCGGTTCAGGACACCATCGTTTCGCTCACCAACGCTCTCTTGCAGGTGACGGTCGCCGGCTACACGGCAGGCCAGCGCGCCAAGCAGGTGCCCCGCGGGAAGTACATCGCCTGCGTCTCCATCCTCGTCGGCACCGCCATCACCGTACTCCTGCCAGTCCTGCTCAGCGTCTTCCCCTTCACCACGCGCTACATCATCCCCGTCGCCGGCATGATGGTCGGGAACGCCATGACCGTCACCGGCGTCACCATGAAGAAGCTCCGGGAGGACGTCAAGATCCAGAGGAACCTGGTCAGTCAGTCACCTCTTCACCGCTTTTGCATTGCTGCTCAATTGTTTATACTCATCCTTGCATGTCCAATTCTTCTCGGTTCGACATTCAAAAAAAAAAAGACATTCAAAAAAAATTCTTCTCGGTTCTGTAAGGACATGGCACGAAAGTCGGAAGTTGTTACATCAGAAACAGAGCACATGTAGTGCTCATAATTTTTTAGTTCTTGCTTATCGAATTCTTTATAAAGTTTTGACTGAGACCACCATGAATGGTACGACAAAGACAGAATGACGAAAGTTAGACGCTGCTCATAGTTGTCTGCATCGATCAATCAGGTGGAGACGGCGCTGGCTCTGGGCGCGACGCCGCGGCAGGCGACGCTGCAGCAGGTGAAGCGGTCGCTGGTGATCGCGCTGTCGCCGGACATCGACAGCGCCAAGACGGTGGGGCTGATCACGCTGCCGGGCACCATGACGGGGCTCATCATGGGCGGCGTGTCGCCGCTGGAGGCCATCCAGCTGCAGATCGTCGTCACGTACATGCTCATGAGCGCCTCCGCCCTCAGCAGCATCCTCTCCACCTACCTCTGCTGGCCGGCCTTCTTCACCAAGGCTTTCCAGCTCGACGATAAGGTCTTTGCAGACTAGGGAGCACGTTCTGCAGGGAAGGCGAGTCCGATCTGTTGCTTGCTGGGTGTAAAAAATCCACAATGGGAAGAAAAAACTGTAATCTTAGGTGATGGTGATTACTGAGTTGCAGTGATGTGATGTAGGAACAGAACTGTTAATTTTCAGCGTCCATGTTGATGGTGAGTTACTGAACTGTAATATGTAATACTAGCAGCTTAGAGATTGCAAGCATCCGTGTCTGTAGAAATTTTAGCTTCTGTTATTTCTGATGAGTACATAACACATGACCTCTTTTCCTTACAACATGCTCAAAGAGGAAATGCCACATTGTCAAAGGTGATGGTGATGGAGAGCTAATTCTGTTAGTTTCTATTGGAGGCTCCGATTAAGAATGTCCGAAATCTCCAAAACACGAAGTCTCGGGAGTACCGGCCCTGAGATTTTGGTGGCCCAGGGCAAATACTAAAAATTGAGGCCTTTAGTTTTCGCAAAAAAAAGGCATTAGGACATTTGTACATTTGTTATCGCATGAGCAGTTTGGATGCTAACCTAAGAGTAGTTATCTAGCATGCATTACCTATTCTCCTTGCACCATATACTTTCAAAAAAATTATCTTGTCATATACTGGTTATCATCCTCATCGATGTCTAAATTGTTATCTACTGTAAGGCCTTGCTATCGGGTAATTAGTAGTACGTACATTTTTTAGTATCTTAAGGTTTACTAATTACAATTAAAAATATACCAATATTTATGATATCAAATTAATATCATTATATTAATTATAAATGTTTTTCACAATAAATATATTTGAAGTCATAAATATGAATATTTCACTAGAAACTTGATCAAATGTGAACTATTTTAACTATCATGCCACCCATAGTTGCTTTCTTTGTTGAGCAGAGGAAGTATTTGTTTGCTCCTACGAGCAATAATTACTGATTCATCTATATTTTTCCTGTGTTCATATTATTTTTTTAAAAAATATCGGATGCGTCCTCTATGTGGTCACTCGTTTTCTCCTCTTTATTTTCTTACTACTAACGGCATCATTTATAGAGGACATATTCTGGATTTTGGAAATACATTTAGTAATTGAAAACTAGCTCAAAGCATATAGGAGTACATCCTACAGCCGCATGACACAGAAAGATAGAATTGATTCACGTGTTGGCGTGTTGCACCTAGTTTCGTGGCCTCTCATATAGCAGTGCACTGATAAGCCTGCCTGCATTCTTTGGTACTTCGGCCAAGCCCCAACAATCCAACGTACTGCTACACGTTTCCCAAAAGCCATGCTACTCCTACACCGTATACAAGGCTTGACGGCTACTCCTGCACCGTATACAGGGGGCCCTGATGGCTTGGGGGGCCTGGGGCGGCCGCCCCGCTCGCCTGCCCCCAAGGCCGGGACTGTCTCGGGTTTGAGACAAAAGCTAATTGGAAGTTCCGATCAGTTCGAATGTTTGAGATCTCCAAAAGTCAATGTCTTAGGATTGGGCCTTTTCAAATCATAAGTTCTCAAATCCTTTTCCTCCTTTGTTTCGGGCCTGCCCCCAGCTTTTGGCCCAAGGCGCGGCCCGCCTCCGCAGCCCAGCTTCAGCAACCGCCGCCTCCGCAGCACTCGGCAGCACAGCAGCATTTTCCGAGAACACCCTGCAGGAAGATATCAGAAGATGAGCGCTGGTATTAGCGAAGATATAGTAGTATATGCTCACAAGAACAGTTTGCAATGCAAGCAGCCAAGGCCCCTGCTTCCTATAACCTGATCGACAGAGCTTCTCACGCGAATCTCCCCCATAACCATAACCTGTTTGTCCACAGAAAAATCAAAACCTACGTCTCCGTATCTTTTCATCATATTCTTACATAGACGTAGTATATCTGAATTCACCTTTATGTACCCTGAAGATATACTACCTCTGTACATGTAAGAATACCAGCTCCTGTTTCTTACTCTAGCTGTCTAGCATCATCTCTCTAAAGATAATGTTTCTGATGTCACAGGCTAGCCAGGTTAATACTCTTCAGAGAAGATGAAACTGAACGTCCCATGAGTACTTTGCAATGTTTACTAGCAGCAAAATTTACCGCATAGCCCCAGCACTAGCAGGCAATAAATTAGCTGGGCTGGCAATGACATCTTTCTGAAGAAAATGGAGAACAACTGCGACCTCTGAGCTGAGCAAAGGCTCATGCATGGCCAATAATGTGACTGCATGCATAAAGGCAGCCATCATATGGTCGTGCAGCACTGCAGCAGGTTGGCCGCCGTCCACCGCAGCGCCGCCCGGCTCCCCTCCGACAAGTCCGTCGCCGCCAGGACGCCAGTCCCACCCACCTCTCGCCCGCTGAAGGCGTTGGTGGAGCTGGCCTCTGTCAGTCACTGTCAGGAATCGGGCCTATATGATACTCTATGTGCAAGCGAACGCTAGACCAGACCAGATCGGGAAGAGACGAAAGTGATCCCTGATCGAGGTTGCCATCTGCCCTGTTTGATTTGTTCCGATACTCATTGCTGGTGGAGCTAATTATTGCATTTTGTTATCTGGTGCTCATATTATGATAACGGCATTAGATACCAGAAAAGATAAGCTCGATCGGCCAACAGTACAGAGCACAAATCTCAGCACAGTGAAACAATATCTTCTCCGCTTTCTCCTCTCCTCTGCCGTTGGAGAAGAATATGAGAATAATCCAGCAGCAATATATTTTTTTTGAAGGAACCAGCAGCAATAATTAGGATTTAGGACAGCGACGCCGCGGTTGTTTTGTGATTATGCTTGACCTTGACTTAGAGCAGTGTAAACCAAGGTTTTAAATCTCCCGCTATAGCTGCCGCTATAGCCCGCTATAGCTGTTTAAGAAAGATCAAGCTATTTGTGTCTATGTACAACTTAGCCGCTATAGCCCGCTATATCCCTATTTAGCTCCGCTATAGCTGTTTTTGGGGTCATCCGCTAAAATGTCTTAGTCGGAGATTTAAAACACTGGTGTAAACCTAGTAATATTACTCCCTTCTTCATTCTTTCTTACATGTCGTATTAACTTGTCCTAAATCAAATATTTCTATCTTAGACAATTAGTTTTTAAAAATAATTATACGTGTGAACAACATATAGTTGATATTTTTAATTAGATTCGATTAGTATGACAAACAGTTTCATATAATCTATATGTTGTGAAACTACATGGATTTCTTAAAATTGATGGTCTAAGATGAAAATGTTTGACAAAGCTAACACGGCACTTCAAAAACATTGGAGTACTATTTATAAAGCTTGTATTACTCTAAACAAGTAGACACGGTGTAAATAGTTAAACGCACACGTTCATGCATACATGTACAAAAGTATGGACAAGCATGACAATATTTGGCCCACAATAATAATCACTACTACAAAAAATGGTTCACAGAGGCAGTAAAAAATGAACTACACAGGATGACGTGGTACCAATGGCCTTTGGCCTGGGGCCATTGTCAATCAAAGATTAATAGAGGCAGATTCCTTTGCCACCTCTGCAAATGTTTTTTTTTGAAATAAAAAGCCTAGCGAGCCCATAGAAAAGGCACAGTGAGCCCATCGAACTTGCACTGGCCGTAGGGCCCTCCGCCACTGCCTATGAGCACACTGCTGCCACCGTGCGGTATATGTGCCACATCTACTCTAGGAACACCGCCAATCTACGTAGGAGTCCTCGAGATGCCATGGAGGCTAGCGTTGTTGATTGCTAGGCATTTGGATATGCACAGGATCCGTTCCGCTCCGAGACAAACCTTGGCAATGGCGGCGATGGGGTGCTCACCGGATCCATGACAAAGGGGCCAAGTTCGCCGCTTTGGACCCGTCCAACCTTGCCATTGTAGCTCGCCGAATCCTGGGGCTAGGAAGTTCAAGAAGGGCGGTGAGCTCGTCATGGACACTGCTACTTTAGGGCAACACCACTATCACTTGAGATCTAGGTGAGGGAGGCCACGAGACATGTTGGTACCATCGCCGTTGGGGCCAAGGGATGCTGCGGCCCCCTCACGCCACCGTGTTGTTGATCGCCCTTGCTGTCCCATAGCACTAGCCTTGAAAGATCCACTGCACCACTGCCCAACCCGCAGCGCCTGTGGCTGGACCTGCCACGCCACCACCCGATCCGCCACACCCCCGGCATGATCCGCCACCACCCGATCCGCCACACCCGATCCCCCGTGTTGAGAGCCCATCTCGAATGGCAGGCTGCCCACAAGAAAGAGCACATTGAAGGGGCTAGCTGGCTTGTGCTCGTGGTGGGCCAGGTGTGGCGGTGAAAGAGCCAATTCGGATCGGAGAGAGAGAGAGAGAGAGTCATGAGTGGACGGCTTCTTCCAGGTGTTGTAGGTACAACTTGATCAATAGCTAGGGTTTCTCTCAGGGTTATTGAGGTATTCTACGGAACCTCTTCTTTATTGTGCTGCTAGATGCACACCTGGGGAACCTCTCCTAGGTTGGTTCTCTAGTGCCCTTGATCAAGGAAAAGCCAATTTGGTTTTGTTTATAACACAATAATTCACCAAGTGCTTTCCCCAGTTGGCTTATCATCAACCCAATGCAGCATAGGCAGCACAATAAGTAGTAAGCATTCGACGGTCTCAGTCAGCATCAGTTCTGTTGAGAAAAGGATACATTGAGACAATTCAGTGGATATGTATCATCTATCGTTTGGACCAGAGAACAAATACATACATTTGGAAATGTTTATATATATATATATATACAGCATATAATGAAGTAGTAAGCACTTGGCAAGTCTGACAGTGCTAGTCCACATCAATCTGCTGTTGACAACAGAATTAAAAAGACCTTGAGACAATTCAGTGGATGACATCAACACACAGTATGGATTTCAGTCTCCGAGCTTATTCAGCAAACCATGCATGTGATGGGATGCATGGGTCTTACAAGCAAACCGCTAGATTGGTTGACATACATACATACATACATACATACATACATACATACGCAGGCATGCAGTAGTCCTGGTGCTCCATGTTCGAAGACAAAGTAAAGCATCATATGGCAAGATATAGAGGTAGGACAAGAAGAAGGATCACACTGCTAAGTAGTATATATTGTAGCTAGTAAATACATACTTATCCATCGCTAAGGCATGAAGCTAATTCATTCGATCTCCTGCCAAGCAAGCAGATGTGGCAATCCTGAAAGGGAAGCCTACACCATAACAAACTTTATTTAGTATCAGGGCATCCATGTACCAGGGTGTACGTACGTACGCACTGTGGTGAGCTCTGATATATCATGCCGTGACTGGGTCCCTGGCCCGGCCGGCACCGAACTTTTGCTACCTCACCCATCATCATGCTACATACTCTATGCTTGTTAGTATTTGCCCTGGTGGTGAGCGTACTGCTTAAACTTGCCCTGGAGTCCGTGCGTGTACTTGCCATGGCCGTAACCACCACCGCCATAGCCGCCGCCACCATATACGCCATAGCCGCCGTCACCATATCCGCCGTGATGCTTGTGGTATGCTCCATAAGTAGCATAAGCTCTGGGGGGAGGTGCTGGCACTGGCCACCCCATGTGCGCTCCGCCATAGCCGCCCCCATGACCTCCTGCTGGTATGCATGCATTCGTGTACGTGCGTTAGCCCAGGTGCATATATATTCATGGTACACCATGCGCATGCAATTGACCGAACATCTAGCATGATACAGCACGGTTACCTTGGTATGGTGGTGGGTAGCCCCGCCCCTGTGTAGGAGGATAATAGCTGCCGCCGCCGCCATAGTAGGCACCCTCACCACCCCAGCCCGGGTGAGGGTGGCCATACCCATACGGCGGCGGTTGTTTTGGATGAGGGTCGACTGCAGATGGAGGAGGCTTGCCGCTCTCAGGCTTGGGACTCGCTTTCGGCAAGTCCTCCACCTCTTTATTTGCATTTGATGGAGGTGGTGGTTCCTGCCCCGGACATGGAGGCTTGCTCTCTGGCTTCTTGTCCACTGACGGCGGGGGGTCGTGTGCCCCATCGTCCCAATCCATGTGATGATGACGAGGAGGAGGAGGGGGAGGGGGAGGAGCAGGGTATTCGTCGTATGTCCCGCTATCCCACCACCCGCAGCCGCCACCACCACCACCATACGCCGATGGCTTTTGAGGAGGATATGCTGGAGGACCGCCGTATCCGTATCCGTATGTGTATCCATATCCTCCTCCTCCATCACCACCACCACCAGCATAGTGCCCCTGCCCCGCCGCTTGTTGCCGCTTGTTCTCGCGTTTACCACCCACGTTGAAGGTGTTACCGTTGTTCATATGTTGTTGACCAATATCGCCAAAATTAAACTTGGGCTCCCATTGCATCCCTAGCCAAATTACACACAAAAATAAAAACAGTTGTTGTTGACGCTAATATATAGAGAGAGATCTTAGAAGACTTAAGCTACGTTCTTCTACAACGAATAATAAGAGATTTATGGGAGATGGTTAATAAGGGACATATCATATTACCCATCGAGGAACGAAGAAGCTAGATGAAGCTATGTACTGCAGCTAGCCGAGACCTGTATGTCTTGGTCTGGGGATGATGCTGTGGTGTGCATGGAGGACGGACTAGCTAGCGCCATATATATAGGCGAGGAGGCCAGCAACGGATCCGTACAACCCAACTGACTTGTGGACCTCGTATGCAGTGATGACTCGCCAGGCTGGTCAATCATTCACCGCACATTTGGTTCTTTGTTTAATTTGGGTGGAGGATAAGTTTTTTTTTTCTTTGGGTGGAGGATATATAATTATCTAATAAAGCTTTTGCGAAGCTAATAATATCAGGAATCTGCAAAAAACTAAACCTATTTACGGGTTCTTGGAAACTCCGCTTGCATCTCTAAGGGCATCCCCAACAGGGTTCAAATATCTAGTCGAGATGAAATCTCTTTCGTCAAAAGAAAGACAGGGCAGTGCGCTAGCGACTCAATCCTAGCTAGTCTCGCTCGTTGTCAAAAAATAGACCTCTCACTGCACACATGGTTCTGTACTCTGAAGTCCGTTTTTTATTTAAGCACGCCCTAAGCTAATATGTGATGATGGGCCTGGATGCATAGGCATAGCTGTGAAAGCTTGGGATGTGTGCGAGCTATAGACGAGGTTTCAAATCATATATCATTTTATTAGCTTTTCTAAACACATAGTTCTTATATATCTAGGTATAATGTATATCTAGGTGCATAATAAAATCCAAAAGAATAAACGATTTATAATTTAGAAAAGAGAAACGAAGTACAAGCTAGCAGACTCTCTTTCCTCACCCTTTTTCTCTGTGCATCAATCCTAGTCATCTGGTGGAGACATTATCATCTATATCTATACCTAATATTAAAGAGTGAGCTTTCACCAAGCCACAATATCTTTGTTGCCACCACACCACTCATATCATGTCCTATTTACTCGAGCCCGTTCATGGCGTGGTGCACATGCAGGTGTATGGCTCATCTTCCACTTTTCTTAAACTCACAATAGATACACACAACATCTATCTATTTAAGTTGAGTTAATTTTCCATATAGAATTAATCTTTTATTAAACTAGCATTCATTATGGGTCTTGAAAATTATTTGATTTAAAGTTAGACGTTAATTAAATGTAACAAAATAGTTAGCTAATTATTTGTATGAGTAATGCATAACAACAAATTGTACATCTTAATTACGACAATGCACCTATATATATATATATATATATATATATATATATATATATATATATATATATATATATATATATATATATATATATATATATATATATATATATATATATATATAAGCTAGTGGTTAGTATTCCCACCGGCCGAGCTACTGGGGCCATAGTGGGCCATGGCCCCCGCCCCACTGGCTCTGTGTTTTTCTGAAGCCCACAGGTCTCCGCGCATTGGCCTCCTCTGCTCGTCAGTCTCAAGAGTCAACACTCGGCTAGATTGTGACTCAGACTATCCGCAGTGGGTATTCTAAATGGATACTCTAAAACTTTAGAGTATAAATATAGAGTAAAAATTGTTGCATTGGGTACTCTAAAACGATATTCTATTCTTTCTCTCACTCTATATTTAGAGTGATACAGTGCTTACTCTATAGTAGGCAATGACGGGCCCCACTAGCTAAACAAAGGAAAAAATGTTATAACTCACAAACCAAAAATCCAAATTAAATTCCGATTGCACCATTAAATTCGTCTCAATAAATCCTTCAAAACTAGATCACACATGGATATATTTAGATAAAAGTGACAAGTGGATCCCACAGTGGATAGAGTGGATAGAGGATGATATAGATGATGGATTAGTGCGGGAGAATTGAGTATAGAGGAGAGAATCTTGCTGAGTAGGACGTATAGAGGATGAATATAGAGGTCCATGAGTGCGGATAGCCTCACTGTCCTTGCGCTCTGCGTCTGCTGCGTGTGTGAGTCCCTGTCCTTGACTCCTAGTGCTCCCACCGCTCAGCCGTTAGCCTGCTTTCCTTGCTTTTATTGCTCTACGAAGTCTGAGTATTGTTGATTATTCTATTTTTTCCTTCCTGATTTTTCCGTCCGAAGGACCGAAAACGACGACCAGAGGGAGGGTGAATGAGAGTCTTAAATTTCTTACAAAATATTCAGCCGCTATCCCAAATTCACCTCTAAGATAAAAGTTTCCGAATCTAAAATACCCAAACCAACTGATGACGAGAATACCTAGATAGGTTTTCTTAGAACGATACGCAAAAAGCGAAACTCAAATCGGAGCTCAACCGCGAGTGAAACAAATTGCCGGGAGCACAGACTGGAAAATCACCTAAAGAAAAAATCGGCTTGAGTACCAATCAGGAGCACCGATCTCGAACGCAGGGCCACTGATGCCTTCACCGTGACCACCGGAGCTTATCCTGCACAAAACGAGAACAACCGAGGCCTCTGGAAATCAAGACCGAAAAGCACACCTGGTGCTGCACCGATCGAACCTGTGCTCAGAAAAATCAAGGCAATCAGCACTGGTGAGAGCTGCACATCACCACGTGATGCAAGAAGCAAACTTGACCAATCAAAATCAAGCACGGATCAAGCACAAATTGAAATGATTGAACGCACTGCTGCTTCTGACCGAAGGTGCCAGGGGCTGATTTGCCTGCCTGCTGCTGTGCGAGCGACTCCTGGGCGTCGAGCAGATGGCCTGCTCCGCCTGATCGCTGGAGATGCCACGCAGACTGAAGAAGCGGACGGAGGTGCTGCACTCTGACGAAACAGAGAATGAAAGGTGAGCCGGTGGGTCTGCACACCGATGGAGTCGCGACCGGTCACGGGAACCCCACGGCAAACGCCGCTCGATTGAGCACGCACAGCGCCTAAGAGCTCGGCGCTGGTAGCGCACTGCTGCTGTTCCGACCCACACCGGTGACCCAGACCTGAAGACCGAGCCCCAAGAACATTGGAGGAACGACCGAACGAGCGCAAGAACGCTAGAACAGAGAAAGCCGCCAGCCCAAAAATCAACGAGAACTTGACCAAAACTTCATAATTCGTTCCCAAAATTTACACAACTTAAATTCACCTAGCTACAAACTGATTCCCCCAAAAATTATTGCTCGAGATAGCCCCCAAACTCTAGGGAAACCCAGATCGAAGCCAACCACAAAAATAGAGAAAAACACAGAACAAAAATCATACAAAAATATGATGACTTTCAGAGGGCACGAGGAGGATTCGGGTCTCCTTTCTATTCCAAATCTCAAGAAATACATTACGAAATTCTCAGATTATTGACCTCTCATGAGAAACACTAGAAAAACAAACCCTAAGACAAAGAGGGAAAATGAGAGTGGGAAGAGAGGTGAGGGAGATGTGAGTTTCCACATGCTATTTAACAGGGCTATTACACAATCCTAGTTTTGCTCCTAGATATTTTGAGTCCGACTACTCAACCTGAGGGCGTTATGGTCCAACCTGAGGTAATCTTCATCCGACGGCCACAACGTCTTTCATGAGATAGCTTCGTCTCAACGCGAACTCCTCGATGACGTCATATGCTATCCGTTCCTCCTTGGAACTCCGGCCTGGGTTTTGAGGCCCAAACCCGTGAAACCAGCCACCGATGGTTTCGAGGCTCAAACCACCAAACCGTCCACGAGTAGCGTACTCCATATGCGTCCCCCGTCACACGACACGTGTCACCTCCGTCCTCGACCGGCCATCCGCCAAGTCCTCTTGAGCTCCGCTCGACTCGCACGTCCGCCGTCTTGACTCGGTCAACACGGTCACTTTTATGTACACTTGCGCTTGTCGATGTCCCAGATGTCAACCACCGCGGTTGGTCACCTGGCCTTCTAATCCCTCAGTCAAGCCTCACGTCTGTCTTTCACCACTCCCGGTCCATCAGCATGACACGTCCCTATTTGACGTTCACCTCACCGTCGACTACCGTCTTCGAGTTCCACACCTGCACACCACAAGCCAAGAGACATGTCCCACAACCCAACTCACGCCATGGTTAGCTCACGAACTCAACCTAGATCGTGGATCACGTTGACAATCACTCATCACAAAACGAACCACAAGGGCATATATCAACCTTGTGTTCGCAGTCTATAAGATCTACATAGTATGTGTACTAAAGTGACTGTTTGAGTAATATTTTATTGTCAATCTAGATTTTACGTTGCTTTTTAGAGAAATTTTTATACTCAGCTATTTTGTTATCAATTGTATTTTATATACTGACTACTAAGATTAATTTCTCCATCTATGTACATATGGATCCAATTTAAATTGGCCCCCCTATATTTTACTTCAGGCTCTGCCACTGAGTATTCCCTCTGTATTCTTTTTATAAGGTGCACATGCTTATCAAGATTCAATTTTTAAAATACCAATATTTTGGCTAATAATTTGAACTATTATATAAGCTTTATATCGATGGATTTGTGATTAAATGGACTATCCAACTATCATAAGTTTATAAACAAACAATAGAATAGAAAATAAATAAATGATCAAAGTGCAATTTATTATGTGATCGTGTCATGAAATCGCAAAAAAAAAGGCTATGCCCTGGAAAACAAATGTAATTTGCGTGCAATGGACGGAGCCTCACAATCTTAGACAAGTGTAAAGATTCCACACTACGCTATGGATGGATAGACTAGAATATAATCTCGACGACGACGACCGAATACGAATCCTGGCCTGGGAAACGTAAGAACCATCTCGAGCTCGGAATAGCCACTGTGAAAACAAACCACACACGCATCATTCGGGTCCCAAAGAGGCAAAGCCACCTGAGATTCGTATCCACCGCCGCTTCTCGATTGAAGACCTCCGGCTAAGTGAGAACTTGTGATTGAGTCACGCTGACGGAGACAACGTTAAAGTTAAACGTACAACAAATATCTAGTGGCCTACTATGTCTATCAAACGGAAATTTTAAAAGATACAGCCAAGGTTTTAAATCTCCGGCTATAGCTACCGCTATAGCCCGCTATAGCTGTTTAAGAAAGATCAAGCTATTTGTGTCTATGTACAACTTAGCCGCTATAGCCCGCTATATCCCCATTTAGCTCCGCTATAGCTGTTTTTGAGGTCATCCGCTAAAATGTCTTAGCCGGAGATTTAAAACACTGGATACAGCACTAAAAGGTAAGTCGTATTTTACTTGGACAAAGTTAAAAGTCGATGGGTTTTACTGACCAGGGATCTTTCCCCACATTCATTTTCATTTTTTCTCGGATACGCAAAATGTTTGTGCATCTTTGTATTAAAATTGGAAAGTAGTGAAAGTTACAACGACGCGCCACGAACATGGCACAATAGGGGTTGGTGTTATACAATTATCTCTGTCCTCCCTAACAGAAGGGCATCATAGGCTATTACTCGCTAATAATGCTACCTAGCTAGCATTGGCGATCAGACGTGCTTGCTTGCGCGGCGCCTCGCCCGCTCTCCTTGTGAGTCAGGAAGAGGTGTCACATTGTTCATCGCCAGCAGCTCTCCCCGCTTAGAAGCCGAGACACGTGAAAGCGCCTGGACGACAATCCTCCTCCTGCGGGTCGGCAACTTTGGTTGTGCCTCCACAGCCGGCTGAGAGAGTAGTGGTGATGGCACCTTACGTAGGATCTTGTCGGTGAATTGCTTTAGCCTCTTGGCGGCGGAGCTCCCGTGTTCACCTGATCGGGGAGGGGTGGTCGCGTCTGCGTCTGGGGGTGGCGCTGGAGCTTTCCGGGCGCGCCTCGGCATCCACAACTCGAGGCTATCCCCCAAGGTGGCATGAAGAGTGGTTGCCCCTGCACAGGCGACAACGGAGGCGAGTCCGTCGTCCACTGGGCAGGCTTCACCGGAGACTGAATGTCCACCAACGATGCTTCAACTTCCTGAGAGGCGACCGCCGTGGCAGGCGGGCACCCTAGTGCTGGTGCTCCTGTTGGCCGACTCATGACGAGTGAGGCGGTGAACTCCTCCAGCATTGGGTCGACCCGACATCCCACGCTCGTGCACAGCTCCAACACCAGTAGACTGGCTTGGGGGAAGTAGTGTGAAGCGGTAGAGGTAGTGGCGTGGTCGACAGGCGCGCCGTTATTGATTTCCCTTGCCGATTTACTTCGATGCCACCAGCGTCATCGTGGGATTTCACCGGCGCCCCCTAGCACCCTGTGTGGCCCTATCCGAGCTCAGTGGACCGTCGTGGGGTGCGTGTTGGAGGCCGGTGGGTTGTCACCACAAGCAGAGTGCCGTGGTAGGATGCCACCCTTCGCCGCCGTCGTCGTAGTAGACCTAGGCCGCTTGCAGTCCCTGGCTAGGTGGTGGAAGCCATGGCAGCGTAGGCAATGTCATGGCAACCGGCAAGTCGCTACTCAGTGCGAGTAGTAGAGGCAGTTGAAACATCTATCGCGAAGCTCTATGGGGATCCTCCGTGGCTACGAGAGCTGTGTGCCGTGGCGAGGCTCCGAGGCGGTCGCAGGTCACGTCTTTTGCTGAGGGAGGATCTCCCGCCACCCATCAGTGTTGGGGCAGAGACCCATCCGCGGTGGCCAAGGCGTGTTGACGGGCAGGGACACGGCCATCCACTGGGCTGAGTAGGCAGACCGCACACCAGTTAGGGGCGCGGCCGGCTGTGTGTCCTCCGCCTCCGCCTAGGACCCTGTCGTCCAGCATCCACTCCACCATGGCTCAGAACCTCGATTGGACGATTCTAGGCGCACAACGGGGACATAGCGATCGGCCTTGATGGGCGACGAGTGGCATCCAGGTAGGTTGTGAGGTGGTTGTCGTCGGACTCCTCACCATCATCATCGGTCCACCGTCAGCGTTTCGTGTGCCCTCCCGAGGAGCAACCTGGGTAGAACGGTGCCGCGGCTGGAGACAGGGAGGGCGAGCGAGGGGTGGCCATCAGCGGCACCGTGGCGCCCTAGCTCGAGCGATGGGCATCCATGGGCCCCGAAGGCCCGGACACATTCATTTTCATGACATTCATTTTCATGAGAGACTTGATAACAAAAAATAGTTAGATTCTAAAAATTCTCATAATAAGGCATCTAGCCATCGATCTAGTATACACCGATCGCCATCAATAATAATAGTTATTGGGTATATTCTGTTTTCTAAAAAATATCCATCTCTATGATTATAAAAATACTCTTAAGTAACTCCTCAAATCTTACCTAAATTACACACCTCTACCATTATATATGACAAAAATAACCCTTTAGTCTGCGTCTAAATTATTTACCTATGATATTATAAAAATTAATCGAAAGTATAACTACTAGATTGCATCTAAATTTGCCATCTATAATATTCCTTATGAAGAACTTAGGCAACCCCATTCATGCTATTATGAAAAATAATCTAAAGTAGCATATCAAATTTATATATAATTACACATATATGTCATTATTAAAATAACTTAAACTAAACTCTACGTTTTCATCTAAATCACCGTTACACTTGGTGTTGAGAGAAAGAAAAACTAGTCACTAACTATACGTGTCTATAGGATGTCCATACGATGACACATGTAGCGGTAAATGTTTAACTAAGTAGCATAAACATATTTACATTAAGGTATGCCATGACATAAAACAACAGATCTGATTACTAATTTTCTTTTGGCCACCTTTCTCCAGAGGGACGGTTGACCGGAGGAGCACTCGCCCAACATTCATTAGGGATCTCCTTAGAAAAACTTATAAGATCTAACAACAGGTACCCATCCATGATTTTGTTGAAATATAGCAAGTGTGAGCACCATCATACTTAACAAGCATAACATGAGTCTATGCAAGGCTCAAAATGCTTAACATGGCTCTATGAGAACCATTTTTAGTTGATCATGTTTTATTTATTAAACCTAAGTTACTAGGTTATGTTTAGAGCACATGAATAAAAGTAATTAACATCAGGATTACACATATATATAATCCAAACCGTCCATGGTATTAGTTTAATCAAAAAGAATCCAGGCAGCTCATCATGACCGAGAATACGATTGATATATAAGTGTTAACTAACTCTGCATAGTGTATATAACTTTAACCATGAGTCATGATACCCAACTGCCACAAAATGAATCTTTGATCTAGCTATTGATTTATGATGGCAATTTGAGGAGATTTTTAGTTATTGCAGGATTACAAGACATCACCGCAGGTAAGACGTGGTAGGGGCGGGCATTCTGTTAACCAAAATTGATCAGTTTGGTTTCTTGTTTTTTTTTGAAATCTCGGTTACCCACAAATCAAGAACTGATTGGAATTGAGGCATTTCGGTTTCAGTTAGTTCAGTTCGGTTTTGGTTATGACCGAACTAACCGAGCCAATCTATACATACCTAATAATAAAGGGGCAAAATTTCCGCCTCTTTCTTGGTTGGGTTGAGCCATTCCTAACAACTCATCCAGCTTGACTAGCTTGCATGTCACACCCAGTTTTAAGGACAAAACCAGATATACACTATATGTGAAATAAAGGAGACAAATCTCACATATAGCCACAGATAAGTGTAATATCAAGAGACAAATGCTTAATATACATAACACAATAGTATAAAATATACCTTAGAGAACAACACAGCGGAAAGACAACTCCGAGCACCGGGTGTAACCTTCACTCCAGGATCAAACTGACTGGTTGATCACAAGCCTAACAATTCCAGAATCTAGAAATCTGGTATCCTTCCTGAGATGTGGGAAATAGCAAGAGTGAGTCCATGTCGAACTCAGCAAATATATCATAGGGTTCATGAGGCTCAAAAGGTTTGACACGGGTTTACTGCAATAGCTTTTAGTGAGTCATCTTTTTAGCAGTTGAGTAGCAACAAGTTTACCAAAAACCCAAATAACCTCATGATCATGTAAACGAGAATAATGTATAGCAAGAAACAATAATCATTAGTGAACATCAATATCATCAGTGTTATCATTATCATCAGCGTTCATCATTTATTCTGTAAGGGTCCAAGGCCACTCGTGACCGTGAGCACGGCTGTTATAACAGTTTTACACTCTGCAGAGGTTGTACACTTTCACTGTGAGTCGTGATTTACCCTTTCGCCCGAGGTAGCTAATCTCTTGACCCACTTCCAAGGAAGGTCGGCAGGGTTCACTATGAAGTCTTTCAAAGGTTCGTCTAACAAGTTAGGGCCATTAGATTCACTCGGCAAACAGATGTAGAGCCCCCCTTTCAAATGGCACAATAACGCGCAGCCTATACACATAAGGACAGAGGCCGCACTATACCCGATTCGTCAAGTCGTTCTTACGCCATGAAGGAATACCTCTAACAAGCTAGAAAAGGTCCTTCTATATGACTAAAGCCAGAGCCATTTTAGCCCTCACAGTTGTACTGTAAGTCCCGGATTTTCGCTTACAGATAAGTCCTTATGGAGAGAAACTAGAGCACCATAAAAACAACCAAATATGCTCTAGCCCTCTTAAGCCATGTTTCTATAAATCATCTTTTAAACGTTTATTGCATATACCATTAGTCAAGTTACAGATCATAGTTATTTATCTTGAGCACTAGCATAAATACTACCCAATGCAATGTCCCATGGGTGTCAAGGTACAAGATACAAAAACTAGGATATCCTTAGTGGTAACAAGGTAGACACATGCACATGAATTAAGTATATTAAAGGTGAATAGGAAACAAGGATGATCCCATGCTATACTTGCCTTAAATCAAGATCCTTCTCTGATCCAAATCTTCAATTAATAGCTTCTTGAATCTTCACGTATAGCTCACCGACTGGACTTGATCAATAAATCACCACACACACATCGAGCAATCATACACGAAGCAAACAATGAATAATAATTAGAACAGTACACCAAACATATGAAACAATATATGAAAAGGTTTTAAAGATGTTCTACGCATTGCTACGAACACACAGACGCGAAAAACAACACTCTAATCGGGGCTACGGTGAAAGAAACGACTACCAAAAGATTTTGTTGTATAAAACAGAAAAATTATAGGTCTCATTTGTTTTAACTATATAAAATCATATATATAAGATAAAATACTCTTTATAGACATTCAAAAGTGACTTAGGCTAAATTACATTTAAAGGAGAAATCAATAATATTTTATTCATAAATCTAGTTGCACAGTTATTAATCAAATTAGATCTAAACTATGAAATTTCAGAGATTTTGATAAAGAAAACATTAATACTAGTACATAGTTCATATTGTTATAAATCTATTGAAATTTGAACGGACTAATTCGGAATTAAAACAAATAAATTATGTATTAAACGAGATTTTCTTTATTAAAGTAATAGATTAAATCTCACATTGGAACTTAAAGATAGAAAACCTAACCAACAGTAACACTAACAGTATAACAAGTTTGTAAAACTCTTCTAAACGTTACTACGATCACATAGACATAAAGATCACGAAATTTGGATTTAAAACGTAAAAGTTATGAGTTTTCTAAGATTTCCTATAGATAAATAATTACTTTAATATAAACTCGAAAATAAATTATCTCAAACCTACTGTACAGTTCTATCATCATGTAGAGCTCGCAAATATGAATCTAACGCAATTTGAATGGATCAAATCGGAGTTAAAACGGAGATTCTACGACTAAAACAAGATCAGTGACAAAACTGTAAATAGCTGAAAACGTATTTTTCTTTTTTTCTGAAACGAATTACGTTTTCAATTAATCAAAACGTATTTTCCGGTTTACGCTTTGGACCGCGGGTTAATCAATTGAAAAACACAGGGTCTCTTTTACAAAAAGTTCAAGCGAACCGGTATCTTCTTTTCTAGACCGTAGATCCGAATTTGGACGGTTCAGATTGAATCGGGGGTGAGAGAAAGAAAACGGCCGGCGGCCGCAGTAACCCCGACGGCGGCGCCATGGCCGGATGGAGCCCGAGCTCGCCGGAGCTTGCGTAGAGGACCATCCCGAGCACCAATCGCCAAACCGAAAGTACCAAAAGAAAGAGCGCATCATCGCGACCTTACCCCGCGCGAGAACGAAGCTGGAGAGCAACCGGAGGGCGGCGGCTAGCTCGGCAAGGCGGCGGTGGAGGCGGAGCTTCGACGGTGGCCTTCCCGGGATGTCGAGGCTAGGGTTTTAGGGGCTCAATGAGAAGCGGGGAGGCACGGGGTTCCGTTTTATAGCCCGGAGGCGGCCTCAAGAAAGGAAAGAGAGAGATTGAGAGATCGATTCGGATCGGTGGAAGAAGGAAGGAGAATCCGGCCGACGTCGGGAGGAAGAAGAAAGGAAGGTGGAAGGAGACACTGACAAGCGGGCCCCTCGTGTTAGCGGCTCAGAGCGACTGCGCGCGCGAGTTGGGCCGGCAGGCCGCGCCTGGGCTCGGCCCACGCGAGAGCAGGGCGCGGGAAGTAAGCGGGCCGCGGCCAAGGCAGCCGAGACGGGCCGAAATCCGGATGAAATGAATTTCTCTTCTCTTTTTCTTTTTTTTTCCAATTTTTCAAAGCAAATTTTCAAAAGATTTTCAAATCAAATTTGAATTTGATTTAAACCACTCAATACAAAACTTCAAATGCAGCAGCATGAATGCTCAATCATGTTTCTACCCTTATATTTGATTTTAAATTTATAAAAATTATTATTATCCTAAATTTGCATGCTCACAAAAATATACAAAAATCATATTTCTCCTACTTTTCTTCTTTTCAAAATTTTAGGGTGTTACATTGCATTAAGAGTAGTTCATTTCCTATAAAGTGTACCAAGTTTGCTACCTTTTCACATAACCGAGAAAAAAGGTAAAATTACCCTACTACATGTATTAGCTAGTTTTTGTCTAGTCAACATCTAACGCTCATTTCACTATGGGATTTATTTACTCCGATTGCTTCTACTCTCTTACAGCTGGGTGCGCCTATAAGGAAGACTTCGAGTTGCTTTAACCCTTGGGGAGCATAGTTCAGGAACGAATACCTGAGTTTGATCTGATCATTTGGTTCGGAAAAACAGATACAAATCTTTGAACGGAAGCCGAGTAGTTCATTCCAACTACTTATGAGGATAGTGAAAATCTGTTTCCTAATCCAAATCTAAATAGGAAAAAAGAGTAGAATTCTATTCCTAATTATTATAAACCACGGCAAGAGTTTTTCCAAAAATATTTGGATTTTTTTCTTTTCTGCCATAGACTAACGAGAGGACGGGAACGACAGCCGACTCCTCGTCGGCCACAATTTTTTTTTCTGATTTTTTTTTCAGTTCCGGCAGTTACGTTTCCTTATTCACATGTTCAACTAAATAAATATCAAAACAGGTAGGTAAATAATAACAATAAAAATAAAAATAAAAATAAAATAAAAACAGCATAATATATAGGCTTTGAACTTCATATACCTTTGACTAATAAGAAAGAAATATTTCTACCACCAAGTTATTAATGTATTAAAACCAAAACTCATATTATAATAACCTGATTTAGTCGATAGTCCAAAATCAAATCATGAAATTAGATCTTGAGTAGTTTGTTATCTATAAATAAATGTGCCGCCTACAAGTATGTAGCAGTGCCATCGCCGATAATGAAACTGTTGTAAAACATACGGACTTAATCCTAGAAGCAAAGAAGAAGGAGGAATCCTAATCCTAGTCCGTTTGTATGTGGGCTCTTACCAAAACTCTTAACCCTTGGCAGAACTATATATGCGTGGGAGCTCTATATTATAATTACCAATATTAAGAGGATTAAAGCATAGTCTCCCTATCTTATGTCTATTTGTTCTCTACTTTCATCTACTGCGTTGATCATGAGAGACGGAGAGGGAAAGGTCCTAACCGCTAGCAACATGTTTTATCACACGTTATCAACACGACAAGCTCTACGTCGATATCACCGTTGAAGCCACCACCTATCTTCGACGCCGACGCTAGTGCTGGCATCCCTGCTGCGACTACTTCGACGACGTCGATATCCCGATGTTGTTAGCGGAACGGATCTGCTACCTCTACCTGCAACTAATCTGCACTGCATTGACATACACCGTCGTCATCAATCTGACAGATCTACGACAATGCCAAACACCCTACGTGGTATGTATCTACTAACCACTGCCCTACGCGGCATGTGAGGTAGATCAAATTGGCATCCTATATCAGGTATGAAAGAATTGCATCTTGCAGATTGTTTTTGTCCCCATTATTGAACGGGGCTAATATGTACTTGAAATTTCATACGCATCTAATATGTACATAAACATTAGCTGTACTTCAATCACATACGTACATGTTCTGGGGCTTGCATGCCATCCGAACTCGTAGTGCAAACTCGAAATCGTTCCTGCAGGAACTACCAGGAACCACGCCCACACGCTACACGATTAGCTCTACTCGTATTTTGCATTGATTTTGTCTTTGACCTATAAGTCATTGGATCCGGCATTAGTTGCAGATTTGGTTCTACGTGCATGCAAACTATCATCGATTAATATGGCTTCTCCTGTCGGCCGAGATCTTGACCACGAAAGCAAAAATTGAATCGAGTTGAATTCGAATTGATCCAAACCCAATTGTCACCCACGAGTAGAAATAGGCAAGAAGCCAATATCGTGTTTTAACACGACTCCCAGGCCGCACACTGTGTCCTACCGTGGTCTGCGTCGGTGGCCTAGCCATGCCACCACCTGACAGCAGCTTGCATGTTGCTGCTCTCTCGCTCGGAGTCTCGGACAACATGGGTACCAAGCTGCCACCGCCGTATCCTCTGTTGCGGCCAGTCAGGGCTCATACACAATCCGGCATGAATGCCGCTTACTCGTCCATCCGTATATGGTTTGTTCCTCCTAGTCTTGAAGGGCTTTGCATTACAGAAAGCAACGACATGAAGTTGTACTGAGTACTAACTAGTAAATTGATCCCGTTGATCATATACAGTTGTTAGATCGGACAAACAGTAGATTGATTTAGGAACCTGTAGTTTCCAGCATGCCAATCTACTATGTATTCTTGTCTTTGTATGGCTTTGGAAATTTTGTAACCTGCAGTTTCAACATGCATGACGAATTGTTAATCTGATGCTAGCATGCAGCTCATCATCGTGACTAATCAGCAAGCTTGCAGGCAGCTACATGTACACAAGTTACTTGAATTTTCTGGAAGAAAATTATTTCGACAATAAATCCTTCTATTTGTATACAATTATAATATCTTATTTGTATTCGTGTATATGTATCTCGTGTTGATAATTTTTTTAATGCTCTTTTGAATGCATTTATTTTATCACACATTATGAATTATATACCATGTAATTGTAAGAATAAAATCTCAAATGATTACATTAGAAACATGGTATAAGATATATGGGCTCTCTAAATCATGAAGACCTTAGACTTGTCACCTTTGAGAGGCTCATATTTGTTTTTTTCTAGCATATTTAATTTTGGATGAACAAATGCTTGGTATTAATTCTGAAAATTTGCATATACCATAATCCTAAAAAATACTATGATGCTTCTAAGAATATTTTGAATAACTGTCCACTGCCTTTTTGCACCTTACTACTTGTTTTTGTTTACATGTAGTAAACTTATTATATGCACATGGTCCAAGTTATGTTAATATGCACGCCTTAAAAGAAGAAGGAATATCCTAGAATTACTCCAAAGAATTATTTGTTATGATCATTATTAAATTCATATAG